>OX387602.1:404569-1004569 GCA_947568835.1 Protonemura montana | reverse complement strand
CAGTTCTGTTCAGGAGAGAGGTTGGAGGGATGCAACTTAAGCAACACTGCGCTGAGTCAGGTATTGGATGGGTGACCATCATACACATGACCAGTTCTATTCGGGAGAGAGGTTGGAGGGATGAAAGTTAAGCAACACTGCGCTGGGTCAGGTATTGGATGAGTGACCATCACACACATGACCAGTTCTGTTCGGGATAGAGGTTGGAGGGATTAATGTTAAGCAACACTGCGCTGGGTCAGGTATTGGATGGGTGACCATCATACACATGACCAGTTCTGTTCGGGAGAGAGGTTGAAGGGATGAAAGTTAAGCAACACTGCGCTTAGTCAGGTATTTGATGGGTGACCATCATACACATGACCAGTTCTGTTCGGGAGAGAGGTTGAAGGGATGAAAGTTAAGCAACACTGCGCTGAGTCAGGTATTTGATGGGTGACCATCATACACATGACCAGTTCAGTTCGGGAGAGAGGTTGGAGGGATGAAAGTTAAGCAACACTGCGCTGGGTCAGGTATTGGATGGGTGACCATCATACACATTACCAGTTCAGTTCGGGAGAGAGGTTGGAGGGATGAAAGTTAAGCAACACTGCGCTGGGTCAGGTATTGGATGGGTGACCATCATACACATGTCCAGTTCAGTTCGGGAGAGAGGTTGGAGGGATGCAAGTTAAGCAACACTGCGCTGGGTCAGGTATTTGATGGGTGACCATCATACACATGACCAGTTCAGTTCGGGAGAGAGGTTGGAGGGATCAAAGTTAATATCTGTCACCTACTGGTTCTTCATCCCATGCAGTTCCCTTCTAGATCTGTTCGTACCACCTTACACAGCGACTCGTACCAGCATAAAAAATATAACAAGTATTAACGATTGGTTAGCGATATTGCTGAATATTCGAGGTCGATGATACTACGCGATAGAAGACCCAGAAAGAGCCTCCCATCTGGACCGCAGATACTCGCACCAAGTATTACCAGGATAATATGTTGATTATCTCATGCAGTTTGGTACTTCCTTTAGAACTGAAGGTTGGGAGAGCCTGGTTACTGAGAGTACCAACCGACACTAAATTATGTGAATGAGTTTCATAGTCTGCTCCAAGTGCTGACCATAGCAAGTAGTTACGATCGGTTTGTTGTCTCCTGTCTCTACTCTAGGTTGCCAGGCTGACGGTCGAACTGTCAACTGGACTCGAGTGACGGGCTCGGGGCTCGAACGAAGGTACCAGTTACCCGCCCTCATCGCCATGACAACCCAGTCATGTGACCTCGAAGAGGAGGTGTGCGACATCGGGTGCTGCTCCGACTCTGTGAGTTCAACATCCGCCGCTAGAAACACTCTGTCCTTTCCGTAGAAAGTCAGTGTGCCACAACGTACACGTTGGGAGCTCACCCTGGCCTCCCCGTGCACGTTAAAAGCTCACCCTGACCTCCACGTGCACGTTGGAAGCTCACCCTGGCCTCCCCGTGCACGTTGGAAGCTTACCCTGGCCTACCCGTGCACGTTGGAAGCTCACCCTGGCCTCCCCGTGCACGTTGGAAGCTCACCCTGGCCTCCCCGTGCACGTTAAAAGCTCACCCTGACCTCCACGTGCACGTTGGAAGCTCACCCTGGGCTCCCCGTGCACGTTGGAAGCTCACCCTGGCCTCCCCGTGCACGTTGGAAGCTCACCCTTGCCACCCCGTGCACGTTGGAAGCTCACCCTGGCCTCCCCGTGGACGTTGGGAGCTCACATTTTTGTCCACGGCCTACAGGACTGCACCTCGGCCCAGAAGGCTGCGTTCCACTGCTCGAAACCCACCAATAGCAAGCCTGCTCTCGAGCTTGCAACCAATCAGCTTCTTTGGCTGCACGTGGATGCAGAGAACGCCCCTTTTCGAGGGCGTTTCCATGGTGATCGCCGCAAGCTGACAACGTGGCCGCAACTGGCTGAGCTCCCCTTAGCCCCGCCCCTAGAGGGCGTGTCCCGAGGACTGCGATGGGGCGTGGCAGTTCCTGGCCTGCGGCTGCCTAGCAACGGGCTGCTGGGCGGGCTTTGCGTCGACGCGGACGTGCGCTTCCTGAGAGACCGCGAGAGCGCTTGCTCGCGACAAATCAGCGCAGAACTTTGCAACGCAAACCTCGGCGCTCAAAGGTTAGAACATCCCTTTGCATTACTTCCATGTTGACCTCACACCCTAAAACATTGAACTCAAACAACCTGGATAGCGGTTGCCATGAAGAGACTCTGAAGCCAAGGCCACCATCTTGAGAGTCTGTGATTTTGAATTATCTCGAAGAGCCCGTTTTTTTAAGTATTTTCATCAAAAGTTTCATCAAAGTGACATCTCTGATATAGGGAAACCACATGTTTCCAACATTTGATTGCTATCCAGGTTATTATAGATCAGCTGGCTGGATCCTATGCTCTATCCAGGTTATTTGAGATCAGCTGGCTGGATCCTATGCTCTATCCAGGTTATTTGAGATCAGCTGGCTGGATCCTATGCTCTATCCAGGTTATTTGAGATCAGCTGGCTAGATCCTATGCTCTATCCAGGTTATTTGAGATCAGCTGGCTGGATCCTATGCTCTATCCAGGTTATTTGAGATCAGCTAGCTGGATCCTATGCTCTATCCAGGTTATTTGAGATCAGCTGGCTGGATCCTATGCTCTATCCAGGTTATTTGAGATCAGCTGGCTGGTTCCTATGCTCTATCCAGGTTATTTGAGATAAGTATTTAGGTTCCCAACATAATACAGACATTTTCTGACGTCACTTCAGATACTTGGGCCTCGCGACCGAAGCTCGCCTGCTTTGCGTCACGAAAACGTCATCAGGCCGTCAGGCGAGCGACGCATGCGCATTCGATACATCGAGCGTCCCGACACCGACGCTCGACGTCGCCATGACCATGTGTCGTCACGTGGTCGTCGAGGTCAGATTGGAGCTCGTGTGGAACGCGTCTAGCGTCGTCATGGTGACGGCCGAGTTAAGCTTGGCTGACGTTCCCATTGCAACGGGGAACGTGAACAAAGTGAACAAAGTGGATAAAGTGGACAAAAGCAAGGCTCTGAAACCCTTGGTTCGGTTCTACGTGACGCAGCATTTCACTGTGCGTTTCCGCCACGTCACCATGGCAACGCCGAGCAACGAGTCCGCACAAGCCCTGCCCCGAATTGGGCGTGGCTACGCTTTAGGCTCGCCGCTGATTGGCTGGCGCGAAGGTTCGACCAATGAGACGCTTCGGCGAGCCAAGGTCGCCGTATGGACCAATGGTGAGTCAGTATCTGGGACCAATCTCTCTTCTCTGCAATTGTTTGAGCTTCAGCAGCCAATATTTGCTTTGATTTCAACAAACTTTACTGAGCACATTCTCGTGTTCTTAATTTAGAACACCTGCGTTTTACAGCAAAAACTGTTAAACAATTGTAGGAAAACACTGCAACAATCGGATATCTTTCAAGATCATCGGGATTCGAGGAATAGTGACAGACAATTCTGTCTTGTGGTCATTGATGAACTCGTCCATACGGGTCAACTCAGCTTCTTCCCCTTTGAGGAGATCCCTTATCCCACAACCCGCGAAAAGCTGTAATTTGTGTGTCCGGATAGCTCAGTTAGTGGAGCACCTGACCGGCAATTGGGAGGTCCCGGGTTCGTATCCCGGCTCGGTTGCACATTTTTCCAGTCTAGCTTCCTTTCCAATTGTGGAATTATTGAACATTTACAAAAATGCTCAGAACTTGTCGGGGTTTATATAATCTAGACACATTGTTGTTGAAACTCGCAGATTTATTTTCTGTGTCAACATTTTACATTTTGAATTTTGACAGAAAATATTGGGCAGGAGACGGCATTCTGGGAAAAAATAAAGGAATATCCCAAAATATCGCTACGCTTATCTTACAACGGGATTCAAAAGGCGTTTGCAAAGCCTTCTGGTGCTCAGCCCTAGCAACAAAGTCAGAGTCAACAATATTAACAAAATCCATCTTCAACTCCACGATGATCAAAGTCAATGTCCTTGCAACGCCTTCCATCAACACGACGCCTCGCTTTGCGTGCCGTCAACCAGCTCTGTCACGCATGCGTACTGCGTCTCGTGCGAACTCCACGACGCCGTCGACGCCGATCTCGTGTCGCGTGGCGGTGGCGTCGGGGCCGCGTTCGATCGACGCCACTGAGCGAGCTGTTCGCTCGTCGGCTCCACGGCAGACACGTAGCTGATCTTGCTGGGTCGTCCACCACCCTCCAAGGTGCCCGTTGACGACGAGGGTAGCACGAGCACGTCGGCCGAGCGATGCTTGACGACCACCACGCGCTCGCTGCCACGCAGCAGGTGCGGGTGTCGACGCACCAAGAGGAACACGAGGAGAGCACATGTCACCCCACAACCTAAAGCTACTGCGATACCAACCCCTAGCACGATCTGCAAGCCAGACAAACGCCCCGCTCAGCGTCATTAGGATATAAGGATATTCCATTCTTATGAGGCAAAGACTACCACGGATAAACCTTGCACAGATATTCCATCCTTATGAGGCAAAGACTAGCACAGATAAAGCTTGCACAGATATTCCATCCTTATGGGGCAAAGACTACCACAGATAAAGCTTGCACAGATATTGCATCCTTATGAGGAAAAGACTACCACAGATAAAGCTTGCACAGATATTCCATCCTTATGAGGGAAAGACTACCACAGATAAAGCTTGCACAGATATTCCATCCTTATGAGGCAAAGACTACCACAGGTAAAGCTTGCACAGATAATCCATCCTTATGAGGCAAAGACTACCACAGACAAAGCTTGCACAGGTATTCCATCCTTATGAGGCAAAGACTAGCACAGATAAAGCTTGCACAGATATTCCATCCATATGAGGCAAAGACTACCACAGATAGAGCTTGCACAGATATTCCATCCTTATGAGGCAAAGACTACCACAGATAAAGCTTGCACAGATATTCCATCCTTATGAGGCAAAGACTACCACAGATAAAGCTTGCACAGATATTCCATCCTTATGAGGCAAAGACTACCACAGATAAAGCTTGTACAGATATTCCATCCTTATGAGGCAAAGACTATCACAGATAAAGCTTGCACAGATATTCCATCCTTATGAGGCAAAGACTAGCACAGATAAAGCTTGCACAGATATTCCATCCTTATGAGGCAAACCTTCTGGTCGTCTATTTGAAGCCAGGGCCGATTACCAGGTGAAGGTAGCGTTGTCAACGCTCGGCAGTTGTACGGCGAGTTGAGGACTCCGTCGACCAAGAGACACACAGTGTAAGAGTTGGTGGGGTGCACCTTTCGGTAGACAACCTGTAGAATCACTGCATGGTTAGTCCACTGATCTCAAATAACCTGGATAGAGCATAGGATCCAGCCAGCTGATCTCAAATAACCTACATTGAGCATAGGGTCCAGCCAGCTGATCTCAAATAACCTGAATAGAGCATATGATCCAGCCAGCTGATCTCAAATAACCTCGATAGAGCATAGGGTCCAGCCAGCTGATCTCAAATAACCAGGATAGAGCATAGGATCCATCCAGCTGATCTCAAATAACCTGGATAGAGCATAGGATCCAGCCAGCTGATCTCAAATAACCTGGATTGAGCATAGGGTCCAGCCAGCTGATCTCAAATAACCTGAATAGAGCATATGATCTAGCCAGCTGATCTCAAATAACCAGGATAGAGAATAGGATCCAGCCAGCTGATCTCAAATAACCAGGATAGAGCATAGGGTACAGCCAGCTGATCTAATATAATGAAATCATACCTGTCCCGTCGCGTTGGCCCAGCACATATCCTCCGTGTCTTCTATGGCCTCCATGTTGACCATCAGCAGAGTCCCTCTCAACTCGCCCAGCTCGACGACCACCGTCCCATCGGTGTCCTCGTGCACAGAGAACTCTGCAGGGGACGCCGGGAAGTTCAGCTCCCAGGCTAGCAGGCTGCGAGTGAAACGCCCTCGTCGAGCAGCTTCTGCCAGGTCGTGGCAAGCAACGTACACCACGCCCGGTGGCGATGTTGTTGTTGGAGTGGAGGCAAAGGTTGACTCCATTGTTAGGATGCTCGTTACAGAGGTGGATGGGCTTGTGGTTGATTCTGTGGTTGGTTCCGTGGGGATGGTTGGGCTTGTGGTTGGTTCCGTGGGGATGGTTGGGCTTGTGGTGGATTTTGTGGTTGATTCTGTGGGAATGGATGTTCTTGTGGTTGATTCCGTCGGGATAGATGTTCTTGTAGTTGATTCTGTGGTTGATTCTGTGGGAATGGTTGGTGCAGTGGAGGTCTGCGTTGGTGTTGTGGACAGTTGTGTCGTCTCATCTGTTGTATGTTCTGTTGATATTATTGTAGACTCAGTCGGTATTGTCGTGTGGGAGGTAGATTGGCTGGTCGTGGAGACTTCAGTCGTGGACACTTCGGTGGTTCCCTGTGACTCGCACATGACCGCGTCTATGATTGGCTGACGCGACGCCTCGTTGCATTGTGGGATGTCGTCGGTCACATTATGTATGCGCATGAACTGCTGTAGCCAGAGCAGATCACAGTCGCATTGCCACGGGTTGCCCGCCAGTGCCATGTGGAATCTGCGGACCCAACTTGTTAGGGTGGAATTGATCGATATGTGGGGTTTGACGACGCATTCTTTTGACAACGGGCCATGTGGTACTGATCTAATAATCTCACTGATTGAGTGGATGATGATGAACCTAACCAAGCCTCGAAGGGGTGTGGGGAAATTCTGTTAAGGCACGTAGCCTACTCCTGTCGAAGAGCACCAAGGGGACCACCGGCTTAACGTCCCTTACGAAGGACGGTACAACGCAAACAACAGAATTCCTCCACAAATCCATGCTGTCGAGAGGTTGATAAGCAAGGCGAATGAAGTTGCTGTACTAACTTTTATCCCTCCAACCTCTCTCCCGAACAGAACTGGTCATGTGTATGATGGTCACCCATCCAATACCTGACCCAGCGCAGTGTTAATTAACTTTCATCCCTCCAACCTCTCTCCCGAACAGAACTGGTAATGTGTATGATGGTCACCCATCCAATACCTGACCCAGCGCAGTGTTGCTCAACTTTCATCCCTCCAACCTCTCTCCCGAACAGAACTGGTCATGTGTATGATGGTCACCCATCCAATACCTGACTCAGCGCAGTGTTGCTCAACTTCGGTGATCTCAAGAGGACCGGTGTTTGAAAGGCCAAGTTCAAGACTGACCTGTACTTGGCCGGTGACAGGTCGGCCATGCCGTCAAGAGTTCCCTCCTCCAGCGTGACCAGTTGGTTGTCAGCCAGATGCAGCAGCTGCAAAGTTCTGCTAACACTGCGCAGAGAGTTGACTGCCACGCTGCGCAGCGAGCTGAAGTAGAGACTGCGCAGATGCGTGACTCCGTGCAGCACGTTGCGTGACAGGTCGACAAGCGCGTTGTTTTCACTTAGGTCTAGCACGAGTAGAGCGACAAGCGGTGAGTGGTCGGTGCAGTTGGCCACAATCTCCAAGATGGCGATCGATTGACATCCGGTCAAAGACAGTGACGTCAGCGAGGTGGACAGCGGGTACAACGTGTCGGCGTCCACGTGGTTAAGGAGAGTGTTATCAGCTAGACGTAGGACCTGCGTGCGGGACATGCGCACTGAGTCAGAGCTTGTTGTCAGAAATGCATTAACTTTGCCTGTATGTATGAAATCCTGGACTTGGATTAAAGTGCGCTATTATGGGGGTTTATTATTTCTGAACGTGCTGCCGTTGAGTGAAGGTTATAGGTAGAGTTTCAACGTCAATGTTACAGTCTCTGCGTGAAAGATGGCCGCCAAATGACTGCCTTACCGACAAAAATGCAGAGTACCGAATCATCACGTTAAGTGGAGCCACTGTCGTATGAAATTTAATTTCGATATTTCTCGTAGGTTAACTCGCTTTTGAGACTTTTCATGTTCAAAAAATCTCCATCAATGTTTACCTCAACGATTGATATACACGTAACGATATTAAGAAGCGAGTAACCTACTATAAATATCGAAATTAAATTTCATACGACAGTGGCTCCACTTAACGTGATGTTCCGGTACTCTGCATTTTTGTCGGTAAGGTAGTCATTTGGCGGCCATCTTTCACGCAGAGACTGTAAAATTGACGTTGTTTCTCTACCTAGAACCTACACTAAACGGTACTGCCCCAGCACTCAGCGAGGACAACTTACCTGAAGACCTTGCACCTCCTGAAAGGTGCCTACCGAGAGCATGGTCACACGCAAGCGAATCAACTCAAGAGTAGCGGATTGACTCGCCGCGTCGAAGAACAAGATGCCGGCGAAGGCTCCATCTTCGAGATGCGCGAGGTTGCCCTGTTTTATCGTGAGTTTGCGTACAGTCTGATCGAGTTGCAGCCAACCTCGGCGCAGCGTTGCGTCGGGGAACGTGCAGTTGAACAGCGTTAGTGACGTCAGCTCCCAGCACTGCGCCTGCGTTACAAGAAGAGGTCCGTTAGGATAAGAAGGCACATTCCGACTACACTTTCAAGGAAGCTTTCTTTTGTTTCTAATCTATTGGGCCGAACGGTTGGGCGTGTTGGAAACACCGGTCCTCATGAGATCACCGAAGTTAAGCAAAACTGCGCTGAGTCAGGTATTGGATGGGTGACCATCATATACATGACCAGTTCTGTTCGGGAGAGAGGTTGGAGGGATGAAAGTTAAGCAACACTGCGCTGTGTCAGGTATTGGATTGGTGACCATCATATACATGACCAGTTCTGTTCGGGAGAGAGGTTGGAGGGATGAAAGTTAAGCAACACTGCGCTGAGTCAGGTATTGGATGGGTGACCATCATATACATGACCAGTTCTGTTCGGGAGAGAGGTTGGAGGGATGAAAGTTAAGCAACACTGCGCTGAGTCAGGTATTGGATTGGTGACCATCATATACATGACCAGTTCTGTTCGGGAGAGAGGTTGGAGGGATGCAAGTTAAGCAACACTGCGCTGAGTCAGGTATTGGATGAGTGACCATCATACACATGACCAGTTCTGTTCGGGAGAGAAGTTGGAGGGATGAAAGTTAAGCAACACTGCGCTGGGTCAGGTATTGGATGGGTGACCATCATACACATGACCAGTTCTGTTCGGGAGAGAGGTTGGAGGGATAAAAGTTAGTCCAGCAACTTCACTCGCCTTGCTTATCAACCTCTCGACAGCATGGATTTGTGGAGGAATCCTGTTGTTCGCGTTGTACCGTCCTTCGGAAGGGACGTTAAGCCGGTGGTCCCCTTGGTGCTCTTCGACAGAAGTAGGCTACGTGCCGACACCAGGTTCCCCTCCTCCCTTCTAGGCTAGGTTAGGTTCATCATCATCCACTCAATCACCGACGCCATTAGACCAGTGCCGCATGGCCAGATGTCAAAACAGGGCGTCGTTAAACACCACAAATATAATATAAATCTATCTAAGGGGACGGGACGAGACGGGACAAGACGGGCCGCACTGCAATGAGTTACTTACGTGATTAGATCGCACAAAGTCTGCCACCAGTGTACCCGGTGCTCCATCCACCAGATGGAGACACTCGACAGCGCACGTGCTGACAGAGCGACATGATGCACCGCTCCGAGCGCCCTCCCTAGCAAAGACGGCGTCCTGAGAAACTTCAACTGCGTCCTCCTCCGAACCTCCGTGCGGCACGAAGAAAGCAGCGACGACGATGGCCGCCATGAACAACAAGATGGCCGCTGTGAGCGCGCAGAGAACGGTCCATGGACAACGCGGATCCGGGTCAACGTCTAGCGTCGTAACGTCGAGGCTGAAAGAACAGCCCCGTGGGGAAGCGTTGACAGAGTTGCAAGCGAAGAACCTCATCTGAACCTTACCTGGTTAGAAAAACATCACAATCAGCCATCGAGACTGAGATCATCAAGGCATGCAGTTAGTCTTCCAATACCTGACCCAGCGCAGTGTTGCTTAACTTCGGTGATCTCACGAGGACCGGTGATTCCAACACACTTTTGGATGGGTGACCATCATACACATGACCAGTTCTGTTCGGGAGAGAGGTTGGAGGGATGAAAGTTAAGCAACACTGCGCTGGGTCAGGTATTGGATGGGTGACCATCATACACATGACCAGTTCTGTTCGGGAGAGAGGTTGGAGGGATGCAAGTTAGGCAACACTGCGCTGGGTCAGGTATTGGATGGGTGACCATCATACACATGACCAGTTCTGTTCGGGAGAGAGGTTGGAGGGATGCAAGTTAGGCAACACTGCGCTGGGTCAGGTATTGGATGGGTGACCATCATACACATGACCAGTTCTGTTCGGGAGAGAGGTTGGAGGGATGCAAGTTAGGCAACACTGCGCTGGGTCAGGTATTGGATGGGTGACCATCATACACATGACCAGTTCTGTTCGGGAGAGAGGTTGGAGGGATGCAAGTTACGCAACACTGCGCTGGGTCAGGTATTGGATGGGTGACCATCATACACATGACCAGTTCTGTTCGGGAGAGAGGTTGGAGGGATGCAAGTTAGGCAACACTGCGCTGGGTCAGGTATTGGATGGGTGACCATCATACACATGACCAGTTCTGTTCGGGAGAGAGGTTGGAGGGATGAAAGTTAAGCAACACTGCGCTGGGTCAGGTATTGGATCGGTGACCATCATACACATGACCAGTTCTGTTCGGGAGAGAGGTTGGAGGGATGAAAGTTAAGCAACACTGCGCTGGGTCAGGTATTGAATGGGTGACCATCATACACATGACCAGTTCTGTTCGGGAGAGAGGTTGGAGGGATGAAAGTTAAGCAACACTGCGCTGAGTCAGGTATTGGATGAGTGACCATCATACACATGACCAGTTCTGTTCGGGAGAGAGGTTGGAGGGATGAAAGTTAAGCAACACTGCGCTGAGTCAGGTATTGGATGGGTGACCATCATACACATGACCAGTTCTGTTCGGGAGAGAGGTTGGAGGGATGAAAGTTAAGCAACACTGCGCTGAGTCAGGTATTGGATGGGTGACCATCATACACATGACCAGTTCTGTTCGGGAGAGAGGTTGGAGGGATGAAAGTTAAGCAACACTGTGCTGAGTCAGGTATTGGATGGGTGACCATCATACACATGACCAGTTCTGTTCGAGAGAGAGGTTGGAGGGATGAAAGTTAAGCAACACTGTGCTGAGTCAGGTATTGGATGGGTGACCATCATACACATGATCAGTTCTGTTCGAGAGAGAGGTTGGAGGGATGAAAGTTAAGCAACACTGCGCTGAGTCAGGTATTGGATGGGTGACCATCATACACATGATCAGTTCTGTTCGAGAGAGAGGTTGGAGGGATGAAAGTTAAGCAACACTGCGCTGAGTCAGGTATTGGATGGGTGACCATCATACACATGACCAGTTCTGTTTGGGAGAGAGGTTGGAGGGATGAAAGTTAAGCAACACTGCGCTGTGTCAGGTATTGGATGGGTGACCATCATACACATGACCTGTTCTGTTCGGGAGAGAGGTTGGAGGGATGAAAGTTAAGCAACACTGTGCTGGGTCAGGTATTGGATGAGTGACCATCATACACATGACCAGTTCTGTTCGGGAGAGAGGTTGGAGGGATGAAAGTTAAGCAACACTGTGCTGGGTCAGGTATTGGATGAGTGACCATCATACACATGACCAGTTCTGTTCGGGAGAGAGGTTGGAGGGATGAAAGTTAAGCAACACTGTGCTGGGTCAGGTATTGGATGAGTGACCATCATACATATGACCAGTTCTGTTCGGGAGAGAGGTTGGTGGGATGAAAGTTAAGCGACACTGCGCTGGGTCAGGTATTGGATGGTTGACCATCATACACATGACCAGTTCTGTTTGGGAGAGAGGTTGGAGGGATGAAAGTTAAGCGACACTGCGCTGGGTCAGGTATTGGATGGGTGACCATCATACACATGACCAGTTCTGTTCGGGAGAGAGGTTGGAGGGATGAAAGTTAAGCAACACTGCGCTGAGTCAGGTATTGAATGGGTGACCATCATACACATGACCAGTTCTGTTCGGGAGAGAGGTTGGAGGGATGAAAGTTATGCAACACTGCGCTGGGTCAGCTATTGGATGGGTGACCATCATACACATGACCAGTTCTGTTCGGGAGAGAGGTTGGAGGGATGAAAGTTAAGCAACACTGCGCTGGGTCAGGTATTGGATGGGTGACCATCATACACATGACCAGTTCTGTTCGGGAGAGAGGTTGGAGGGATGAAAGTTATGCAACACTGCGCTGGGTCAGCTATTGGATGAGTGACCATCATACACATGACCAGTTCTGTTCGGGAGAGAGGTTGGAGGGATGAAAGTTAAGCAACACTGCGCTGGGTCAGGTATTGGATGGGTGACCATCATACACATGACCAGTTCTGTTCGGGAGAGAGGTTGGAGGGATGAAAGTTAAGCAACACTGCGCTGGGTTAGCTATTGGATGGGTGACCATCATACACATGACCAGTTCTGTTCGGGAGAGAGGTTGGAGGGATGAAAGTTATGCAACACTGCGCTGGGTCAGCTATTGGATGGGTGACCATCATACACATGACCAGTTCTGTTCGGGAGAGAGGTTGGAGGGATGAAAGTTAAGCAACACTGCGCTGGGTCAGGTATTGGATGGGTGACCATCATACACATGACCAGTTCTGTTCGGGAGAGAGGTTGGAGGGATGAAAGTTATGCAACACTGCGCTGGGTCAGCTATTGGATGGGTGACCATCATACACATGACCAGTTCTGTTCGGGAGAGAGGTTGGAGGGATGAAAGTTATGCAACACTGCGCTGAGTCAGCTATTGGATGGGTGACCATCATACACATGACCAGTTCTGTTCGGGAGAGAGGTTGGTGGGATGAAAGTAAGCAACACTGCGCTGGGTCAGGTATTGGATGGGTGACCATCATACACATGACCAGTTCTGTTCGGGAGAGAGGTTGGAGGGATGAAAGTTAAGTAACACTGCGCTGGGTCAGGCATTGGATGGGTGACCATCATACACATGACCAGTTCTGTTCGGGAGAGAGGTTGGAGGGATGAAAGTTAAGCAACACTGCACTGGGTCAGGCATTGGATGGGTGACCATCATACACATGACCAGTTCTGTTCGGGAGAGAGGTTGGAGGGATGAAAGTTAAGCAACACTGCGCTGGGTCAGGTATTGGATGGGTGACCATCATACACATGACCAGTTCTGTTCGGGAGAGAGGTTGGAGGGATGAAAGTTAAGCAACACTGCGCTGGGTCAGGTATTGGATGGGTGACCATCATACACATGACCAGTTCTGTTCGGGAGAGAGGTTGGAGGGATGAAAGTTAAGTAACACTGCGCTGGGTCAGGCATTGGATGGGTGACCATCATACATATGACCAGTTCTGTTCGGGAGAGAGGTTGGAGGGATGAAAGTAAAGCAACACTGCACTGGGTCAGGCATTGGATGGGTGACCATCATACACATGACCAGTTCTGTTCGGGAGAGAGGTTGGAGGGATGAAAGTTAAGCAACACTGCGCTGGGTCAGGCATTGGATGGGTGACTATCATACACATGACCAGTTCTGTTCGGGAGAGAGGTTGGAGGGATGAAAGTTAAGCAACACTGTGCTGGGTCAGGTATTGGATGGGTGACCATCATACACATGACCAGTTCTGTTCGGGAGAGAGGTTGGAGGGATGAAAGTTAAGCAACACTGCGCTGGGTCAGGCATTGGATGGGTGACTATCATACACATGACCAGTTCTGTTCGGGAGAGAGGTTGGAGGGATGAAAGTTAAGCAACACTGCGCTGAGTCAGGTATTGGATGGGTGACCATCATACACATGACCAGTTCTGTTCGGGAGAGAGGTTGGAGGGATGAAAGTTAAGCAACACTGCGCTGGGTCAGGTATTGGATGAGTGACCATCATACACATGACCAGTTCTGTTCGGGAGAGAGGTTGGAGGGATGAAAGTTAAGCAACACTACCCTGGGTCAGGTATTGGATGGGTGACCATCATACATATGACCAGTTCTGTTCGGGAGAGAGGTTGGAGGGATGAAAGTTAAGCAACACTACCCTGGGTCAGGTATTGGATGGGTGACCATCATACATATGACCAGTTCTGTTCGGGAGAGAGGTTGGTGGGATGAAAGTTAAGCGACACTGCGCTGGGTCAGGTATTGGATGGTTGACCATCATACACATGACCAGTTCTGTTTGGGAGAGAGGTTGGAGGGATGAAAGTTAAGCGACACTGCGCTGGGTCAGGTATTGGATGGGTGACCATCATACACATGACCAGTTCTGTTCGGGAGAGAGGTTGGAGGGATGAAAGTTAAGCAACACTGCGCTGGGTCAGGTATTGGATGGGTGACCATCATACACATGACCAGTTCTGTTCGGGAGAGAGGTTGGAGGGATGAAAGTTAGTACAGCAACTTCATTTGCCTCTCGACAGCATGGATTTGTGGAGGAATCCTGTTGTTAGCGTTGTACCGTCCTTCGGAAGGGACGTTTAGCCGGTGGTCCCCTTGCTCTTCGACAGGAGTAGGCAACGTGCCGGCACTGGGTTTCCCCTCCTCCCTTCTAGGCTAGGTTAGGTTCATCATCATCCACTCATTCACCGACGCTATTAGACCAGTGCCGCATGGCCAGATGTCAAAACAGTGCGTCGTTAAACACCACAAATAAATAATCCAACACACCAAACCATTCGGTGGTCACCCATCCAAAACCAGACCCAGCGCAGTGTTGCTTAACTTCGGTGATCTCACGAGAACCGGTGTTACCAACACGACGACCGTTCATTGGTAACCTATCACAAAAGTCAGCAACCTCTGTGTGTTAAATACTTAGTACCAGCCTTTCCTTGGTTCTGTCAAATGTCAACCTTCATACCACAGTCTTAAGATCTCTTACCGTTCCTCAAGGTCCTTGTTGTTCCTCTGGAAGGCAGCACAACGCAAGCAGCGCATGACGGGCACGGCCAACTAGTGGCAACCTTGTGTTCGACGCTGACGCCGACGCCGACGCCGACGCCGTCACGCGAAACAATGCGACTTCTGCGTCCAATTAGCGGCTAATCCGCGTTTGCTGATAACTCGCCATCTGCCGAGCAATTCTGCGAAACACGGGATAGTTTTTGTTGGCGACATTTCCAACAAGATTCGACGGCGTCCTTTGTTATAAACAAGGAGGGTCCACTGATGCCACGTGATCTGGCTGGATAGCAGTTGCTATGGAGACTCTTTGGCTGGGAGCTGCTAAGTAGTTGAAAACTTCTTGTAAACTCTAAAATTTGCATTGAAATTGTAGAACAACTCGGATTTTTGGGACTCCAATCTGTTGCCAACAATAGATTGCCTGGCTTCTACTTTGATTAGCTGACTGGATCCTATGCTCTATCCAGGTTATTTGAGATCAGCTAGCTGGATCCTATGCTCTATCTATGTTATTTGAGCTCAGCTGGCTGGATCCTATGCTCTATCCAGGTTATTTGAGATCAGCTGGCTGGATCCTATGCTCTATCCAGGTTATTTGAGCTCAGCTGGCTGGATACTATGCTCTATCCAGGTTATTTGAGATCAGCTGACTGGATCTTATGCTCTATCCAGGTTATTTGAGATCAGCTGGCTGGATCCTATGCTCTATCCAGGTTATTTGAGATCAGCTGGCTGGATCCTATGCTCTATCCAGGTTATTTGAGATCAGCTGGCTGGATCCTATGCTCTATCCAGGTTATTTGAGATCAGCTGGCTGGATCCTATGCTCTATCCAGGTTATTTGAGATCAGCTGGCTGGATCCTATGCTCTATCCAGGTTATTTAAGATCAGCTGGCTGGATCCTATGCTCTATCCAGGTTATTTGAGATCAGCTGGCTGGATCCTATGCTCTATCCAGGTTATTTGAGATCAGCTGGCTGGATCCTATGCTCTATCCAGGTTATTTGAGATCAGCTGGCTGGATCCTATGCTCTATCCAGGTTTTTTGAGATCAGCTGGCTGGATCCTATGCTCTATCCAGGTTATTTGAGATCAGCTGGCTGGATCCTATGTTCTATCCAGGTTATTTGAGATCAGCTGGCTGGATCCTATGCTCTATCTAGTTACTTGAGATCAGCTGGCTGGATCCTTTGCTCTATCCAGGTTATTTGAGATCAGCTGGCTGGATCCTATGCTCTATCCAGGTTATTTGAGATCAGCTGGCTGGATCCTATGCTCTATCCAGGTTATTTGAGATCAGCTGGCTGGATGCTATGCTCTATCCAGGTTATTTGAGATCAGCTGGCTGGATGCTATGCTCTATCCAGGTTATTTGAGATCAGCTGGCTGGATCCTATGCTCTATCCAGGTTATTTGAGATCAGCTGGCTGGATGCTATGCTCTATCCAGGTTATTTGAGATCAGCTGGCTGGATCCTATGCTCTATCTAGGTTCTTTGAGATCAGCTGGCTGGATCCTATGCTCTATCCAGGTTATTTGAGATCAGCTTGCTGGATCCTATGCTCTATCCAGGTTATTTGAGATCAGCTGGCTGGATCCTATGCTCTATCCAGGTTATTTGAGATCAGCTGGCTGGATCCTATGCTCTATCCAGGTTATTTGAGATCAGCTGGCTGGATCCTATGCTCTATCCAGGTTATTTGAGATCAGCTGGCTGGGTCCTATGCTCTATCCAGGTTATTTGAGATCAGCTGGCTGGATCCTATGCTCTATCCAGGTTTTTTGAGATCAGCTGGCTGGATCCTATGCTCTATCCAGGTTATTTTAGATCAGCTGGCTGGATCCTATGCTCTATCCAGGTTATTGGAGATCAGCTGGCTGGATCCTATGCTCTATCCAGGTTATTGGAGATCAGCTGACTGGATCCTATGCTCTATCCAGGTTATTGGAGATCAGCTGGCTGGATCCTATGCTCTATCCAGGTTATTGGAGATCAGCTGGCTGGATCCTATGCTCTATCCAGGTTATTTGAGATCAGCTGGCTGGATGCTATGCTCTATCCAGGTTATTTGAGATCAGCTGACTGGATCCTATGCTCTATCCAGGTTATTTGAGATCAGCTGACAGGATCCTATACTCTATCCAGGTTATTTGAAATCAGCTGGCTGTATCCTATGCTCTATCCAGGTTATTTGAAATCAGCTGGCTGTATCCTATGCTCTATGCAGGTGATCTGGGACATGCGACCTTTGTGCGACCTCCTCGAGTGCGTCACAGCAACGAGCCCTCGGCTGGCAACCAATCAACGCACTCCTCCCACACGCACGCAAATAAACACTCGAAATGGAATGGTGGATGTTTTAATTAATAGACAACATGTACATCGAGTTTAATCTGCGTCAAATCCCCGAGATTAGCGGCCCTCGGGCTGGCCTTGTGTTGCGATAAGAACGAAGCGAACAGACATACATTTAGAGTTATAACAATATTGATAGAGACATAGGTATTAGAGTGACAGGTTCGGTCTGCGGATGGCGCCCATGTCCCGTGGTCAAGAGCAACGACTCAACGCGTGCCCACGCACGGCACCCTGGCACCCATGCACGGCACCCTGGCTCCCACGGTCCAACTATGGCCAGACAGACCGACGATATGTTTCGTATCGAATGGTTCGGCAGCTCGCCGCGACGCGCTGCCGACTAGCCTAGGACGACAGCAGCTACGTATCACATGGTGGCGACCAGGCGACTCCACTCTCTCGGCGTCGACGGCGTCCTCTGGGCGCGTCGTTAGTAAACAAAGCACTGATATAAAAGTGGTAATCTCTTCCCCTTATACCTAAGCACTCCCGGTAAACCGCGGACAGTTTGTTTGTCGATATGTGTGGGTTACGTTTTTGGCGTGATATGTTTTTCCTGGGCGATTTCTCTGCCTCTTCGGCGACTTCCTCGGCGACTTTCTTCGTCGGACACTACTCCCCCTTGAACCGGCACGACGCCCACAGGGAGGAGGGGCGTCAGACCGGCTTTGAAACAGGCTGTCTCGACATGACACGCCTTTAGGGAGACGAGGAGGCGTTTCAACGGCTTGGAAGCTGGCACGACGCCTTCAGGGAGACGAGGGCGTCACACCGGCTTGTTAGCAGACAAACGCCTTCTCTGTGCGCACGCGCTAGTGGCAGACGACGGCCATGCAAACGGCCAGCCATGCGGCGATGGGGGCGATCTGCTTTGACTGGGAACCCGACGAGGTTCGACCCAGGATGCTTACAGCGCAGTTCATGCGCTCGAGGGGCATATTCTGCACGCTGTACTCGCGATGCTCGCGGACCATCGTGCACATTGTCCTCTTCTTCTGCATCACGTCGTCGTCCTTGTCCTTCAGGTTAGACAACCAGTCGCGATACCAGCGCAGCTCACAGTCGCAGGCGAGCGGGTTGTCTGGGAACAAGACACAAGGCATAACCTGTCAGCACTAATAATAATAATAATAATAATAATAATAATAATAATAATGTTATGCTTCAACAACTTAAAAATAAAATGAAAAGAACAACTAATGATAAAATGTACATAAGGACACTAATACAATATTTTTGGTTGTAGTCAGTCCAACGGTAAAATTATTTTTCTATAAGAAACAATGAAACATTTCTTGTAAATATTTTGAGGCTGTCAACATTAATAATAATGTGTGTAGGCTTTTGTTTGTAAAATTGTGCTCCGTTTTAAAATAGATTTGTCTCAAAAAGTGCAGATCAATGATTGACGGATTCGGGCAGACCTTTGTGTCATGCTGGTGTAAAGATTCCTTGGTGAAAAGTTCAGGATTGCATTTTACTAATATTGTCAGTTCTAAAATATAGATTGATGACCAGAGCTAGAAGATGTTCTGTTTTAAAGACCCCTCTACAACTCTCACCACGCTTTTTATTGGATAGAATTCTAACTGCGTATTTTTGGAGTTTAAAAAGCTTGTCATTTCTTTCCTCGCTGCGGCACCCCAAAAAATAATCCAAAACACAAGCCATGGGCTGTTCTGGACCCACAATCTCTACTCACCCATAATGTCTACCACCCTGAGCGTGTCCACGACGGGCTCCATCACCTCCTCGGGAATGTGGGTCAACTTATTGTTCTGCAGATTTAATGTCTCCAGTGAGTTGAGATTCTCGAAGGCCATGGCCGGCAAGGTCTTGATGCTGGAATCAAACACGTGACTGAGTGCCGGCTTCCCATTGGCTCTCGGGGCTCGGGAAACTTTAGATTGGTGACGATGGGCAAGTTGAAGTGGGGGGGGGGGGGGGGGGGGGGGGGATGATGACGACAGAGTACTTCATGACTGGGATTGAGTTTGCGTTGATGCGTTGTGATTAAACTTATGCTGTCACCGCACAAAGTCATCAAATGTGTGCATTTAAGTTCCTTCTTCCAAAACATCAAAGTTTGAAATAATAGCATCCATTGTCACACACTTTCTTTAAACGCAAAGATTGTTTTCAGATATTTTCTAATAGTGTTCGACCCACAAAAAAGTGTGACCGCTTGGAGCTCTGCTGGCATCTCTAGTAAATCGTATCACTCTTGAGTTGGGAAAACTACAAAAACCACTCAACATTTCGATGAAAACACTTAAAGTACAGCTGGCTCTTGAAGAGAAGTCAAAATCAGGGATATTTGAGATGGGTTGGCCGGTGCAGGCGGTCCCGGGCAAAGTCAACAAACTGTTTCTCACGGTCGCCGTCGGCGTGTTGACACAGAAAGTTACGCGGGGAGCAAAACTCGCCGTCGCTTCGACTCGAGCAGCGATTTAAATATCCAGTACAAACTGTGCCAGTCATCAGGTGGTCCCAGCAGACCTACTACAGGACAACTCACTCGTTCTTCTGCAGGTTTAGCAAGGTGATCGAGTACAAACTCTACCAGTCATCAGGTGGTCCCAGCAGACCTACTACAGGACAACTCACTCGTTCTTCTGCAGGTTTAGCTAGGTGATTCAGTACAAACTGTGCCAGTCATCAGGTGGTCCCAGCAGACCTACTACAGGACAACTCACTCGTTCTTCTGCAGGTTTAGCAAGGTGATCGAGTACAAACTGTGCCAGTCATCAGGTGGTCCCAGCAGACCTACTACAGGACAACTCACTCGTTCTTCTGCAGGTTTAGCAAGGTGATCGAGTACAAACTGTGCCAGTCATCAGGTGGTCCCAGCAGACCTACTACAGGACAACTCACTCGTTCTTCTGCAGGTTTAGCTAGGTGATTCAGTACAAACTGTGCCAGTCATCAGGTGGTCCCAGCAGACCTACTACAGGACAACTCACTCGTTCTTCTGCAGGTTTAGCAAGGTGATCGAGTACAAACTGTGCCAGTCATCAGGTGGTCCCAGCAGACCTACTACAGGACAACTCACTCGTTCTTCTGCAGGTTTAGGAAGGTGATCGAGTCCCCGAAGCCAGCGAACGCGTCCTCCAGAAGGACACTGATGTTGTTTGAACGCAGGTCCAGGTGACGTAGGCGATGAAGTCGGCGCAGTGCGTCGCTTGGCACTGAGTGAATGTTGTTGTCGCCCAGTCGCAGGTATTGTAGGTTCTCTGCAAGAAGAGGAAAGCGTTAGCAGTTCAATGTACTAGGTGCTAGTGGTTGAACAATGTCTCTGTGTTATTCTTATGGGCCATGTTTTTCCAAGCAGTCCAATGTACTTGGTGCTAGTGGTTGAACAATGTCTCTGTGTTATTCTTATGGGCCATGTTTTTCCAAGCAATCCAATGTACAAGGTGCTAGTGGTTGAAAAATGTCTCTGTGTTATTCTTATGGGCCATGTTTTTCCAAGCAGTCCAATGTACTAGGTGCTAGTGGTTGAAAAATGTCTCTGTGTTATTCTTATGGGCCATGTTTTTCCAAGCAGCCCAAGTCAGAAAACGTCAACTCTGATGATATTTTCTCGGAGTTTTGCCGACTTTTGGTGCGGGACTTTAATGAAAGTAAAACGAGTTTTTATCGAGAGGTAATTTCCCTTTCAAGCGATCAGTAAAGTTGACTTGTCAATCATCCCCCGTGTGGACCACGCTCGGTGAGGAGATCGATGTTTCCCTATGAATGCTAGCAACTATGAAAACAAAGCCGGCCACATTGTCGAAGAGAATTGACTCCCGGAGCGAGGGCGGAAAGAAACGAAGCCCGACCCGAGATGGAAAACTGAGACGAGGTTGTTTCCGCTTGACGGCGTCCTGCCACTGATTGCTTCCCCCTCCCCATAACCCCATCACCCCACCTGATTTGCAAGCCATGTGCAATGCACAGCAACCTGCCTCCGGGCTGCTTGACTTCAGACCACTCATCTCAAATAACCTGGATGGAGGTTGCCATGGAGAGGTTGCCATGGAGAGGTTGCCATGGAGAGGTTGCCATGGAGAGGTTGCCACGGAGAGGTTGCAATGGAGAGGTTGCCATGGAGAGGTTGCCATGGAGAGGTTGCCATGGAAATACTTTAAAGCCAAAGCTGCCATCTTGAGAGTCTTTGATTTTGAGTTCCCTTACAGAAACCCGAGCCATTTCAAGTGTTTTCATTGGTAGTTTTCGAAGTTTTCACCAATTAAATACACAAAATTGGTTGAAAACGTGTTTCAAAACTCAAGAATTAGCATTGAAATCAGATTTAACATCGGATTTAGGGAATTCTTCCAGATCAGCTGGCTGTATCCTATGCTCTATCCAGGTTATTTGAGATCAGCTAGCTGGATCCTATGCTCTATCCAGGTTATTTGAGATCAGCTGGCTGTATCCTATGCTCTATCCAGGTTATTTGAGATCAGAAGGCTGGATCCTATGCTCTATCCAGGTTATTTGAGATCAGCTGGCTGGATCCTATGCTCTATCCAGGTTATTTGAGATCAGCTGGCTGGATCCTATGCTCTATCCAGGTTATTTGAGATCAGCAGGCTGGATCCTATGCTCTATCCAGGTTATTTGAGATCAGCTGGCTGGATCCTATGCTCTATCCAGGTTATTTGAGATCAGCTGACTGGATCCTATGCTCTATCCAGGTTATTTGAGATCAGCTGGCTGGATCCTATGCTCTATCCAGGTTATTTGAGATCAGCTGGCTGGATCCTATGCTCTTTCCATGTTATTTGAGATCAGCTGGCTGGATCCTATGCTCTATCCAGGTTATTTCAGATCAGCTGACTGGATCCTATGTTCTATCCAGGTTATTTGAGATCAGCTGACTGGATCCTATGCTCTATCCAGGTTATTTAAGATCAGCTGGCTGGATTCTATGCTCTATCCAGGTTTTTTGAGATCAGCTGGCTGGATCCTATGCTCTATCCAGGTTATTTGAGATCAGCTGGCTGGATCCTATGCTCTATCCAGGTTATTTGAGATCAGCTGGCTGGATCCTATGCTCTATCCAGGTTATTTGAGATCAGCTGGCTGGATCCTATGCTCTATCCAGGTTATTTGAGATCAGCTGGCTGGATCCTATGCTCTATCCAGGTTATTTGAGATCAGCTGGCTGGATCCTATGCTCTATCCAGGTTATTTGAGATCAGCTGGCTGGATCCTATGCTCTATCCAGGTTATTTGAGATCAGCTGGCTGGATCCTATGCTCTATCCAGGTTATTTGAGATCAGCTGGCTGGATCCTATGCTCTATCCAGGTTATTTGAGATCAGCTGGCTGGATCCTATGCTCTATCCAGGTTATTTGAGATCAGCTGGCTGGATCCTATGCTCTATCCAGGTTTTTTGAAATCAGTGCTACATACATGAAACAAACAATGCGATATGACGAGGAGAATCTTTGCACACCCCTGAATGTTCAAGAAGCTGAGAGATATGTGAGTCAACATCGTTAACGCGTCGTTTCGCTCGAGACGAGTTTGTTTGCCGTCCCCTCGACGTCGACGTCGGCACCTACCTTCAAGTCCCAGGAACGCGTCCATGTCAACGTGGGCGATCTGGTTGCCGTCTAGCTCCAAGGAGTTGATCTGAGTCAGTTGAACGAATGCGCGTGCTGGCAACTCCTTCAGCTTGTTGTGCCCCAGACCCAGCGAGTCGAGCGACTTGAGACCTATGGGGCAACAAGGGGAGGGCGTTTAACAAGGTCGTTGCATCGAACGGGCGGACGAGAGGGCGACGTACCTTCGAAGTCGCCTTCACGGATTACACTGATGCGGTTTTCCTGCATCTCCAGTTTCTTGAGAGTGTCGAGTGTAGATAGCGCCAGGGTAGGGATCGAGGTGAGAAGGTTGCCGCCGAGGTTGAGACGCTTGAGCTTCCTGTAAGCACCGCACGGCGGTCAGTTTGACTCTCATCTCTCTCTCTCTCAACGCCTTCCCCCGAGCAACGACTTACTTGTCCAGCCCTTTGAACGCCTCTGGCTCTACGGAAGAGATCTTATTTTCGTAGAGCGTGAGTATTTCGAGGGTGTCCAGTCCCTCGAAAGCTCGGCGGTGTAGGGCGCCGATCTTGTTGTGGTTGACGTTCAGGATGAGAAGGTGGTGGAGGTTCTTGAAGGCCGCCGAGGGGACGACTGACAGTGAGTTCTGCGACAAGTCCAGCTGTGTCAGCCCCTTTCCTGGAATCAGTAAAACATTTCAAGCAATATGAGATTACATTGACTCGGGTGCAGGAGGATGAGACAAAATGTGAAGCCGATACATTGTAAAGATCGAAACAAAACCGACAAAATTCACAAAATTAAGTCGGAAATTTGTGAACAAAACGAGAAAGAAATCAAATGCGGTCTCAAAAACTTCACAACTTCGTAATTTTATTGTTTTTCACATCTTTGCGATACTTGATTAAAAATTATCGAATACTTTTGGCGAGATAACTCCGAAAAGTTTACTCAAAAGCTACAAAACTGTTCGACCGATTTTGTTGGAAACCGCAGGGTGCTTTTATTGGGAACACAACAATATCTTCTGCAAATTTGGTTGAAATTAAAGCTGGCGTTTGTTCGCTAGAGGTCGAACTAGAAGATTGTGTTTCGCTCATCCGAAGCTATTGTGCAACATTCAACTATCCTCACATGCGACTCAGGAGGATCGTGACCCTTGGGAGATTAAAGATGCTCGAGTTTCAAAGCTTGCCTTGCCTAGAAGAGTCTGGCTCGTGTTCACGCGCCGCCTACCGTGCGCCGACGCGACTTCCCCTACCCCTTGGCCTTGGCCCACCAGATCACAGCACTTAACCAATTGCCAAGGCTTTGAATTAAAACAACATTTGCCATGTGATGTCAGTGTTTATGAAAGACGCTCTGTTTACATTTCTTGGCATGCTTTGATCACTGCAAAGCTAGTCATCAAAATCCTAGAGAAGTCATACAACCCACTGATGCTCTGTAGTTGAACATATATACTTCCCACTGATGCTCTGTAGTTGAACATATATAGGTACTTCCCACTGATGCTCTGTAGTTGAACTTATATACTTCCCACTGATGCTCTGTAGTTGAACATATATACTTCCCACTGATGCTCTGTAGTTGAACAGATATACTTCCCACTGATGCTCTGTAGTTGAACATATATACTTCCCACTGATGCTCTGTAGTTGAACATATATACTTCCCACTGATGCTCTGTAGTTGAACATATATACTTCCCACTGATGCTCTGTAGTTGAACATATATACTTCCTACTGATGCTCTGTAGTTGAACATATATACTTCCCACTGATGCTCTGTAGTTGAACATATATACTTCCCACTGATGCTCTGTAGTCGAACATATATACTTCTCACTGATGCTCTGTAGCTGAACATATATACTTCCTACTGATGCTCTGTAGTTGAACATATATACTTCCCACTGATGCTCTGTAGTTGAACATATATACTTCCCACTGATGCTCTGTAGTTGAACACATATACTTCCCACTGATGCTCTGTAGTTGAACATATATACTTCCCACTGATGCTCTGTAGTTGAACATATATACTTCCCACTGATGCTCTGTAGTTGAACATATATACTTCCCACTGATGCTCTGTAGTTGAACATATATACTTCCCACTGATGCTCTGTAGTTGAACATATATACTTCCTACTGATGCTCTGTAGTTGAACATATATACTTCCCACTGATGCCCTGTAGTCGAACATATATACTTCCCACTGATGCCCTGTAGTTGAACATATATACTTCCCACTGATGCTCTGTAGTTGAACATATATACTTCCCACTGATGCTCTGTAGTCGAACATATATACTTCCCACTGATGCTCTGTAGTTGAACATATATACTTCCCACTGATGCCCTGTAGTCGAACATATATACTTCCCACTGATGCCCTGTAGTTGAACATATATACTTCCCACTGATGCTCTGTAGTTGAACATATATACTGAGAAACGTCTCCCCACTGACTTAGCCACTGGAAAAGGTTTAGAGCTAATATGGAGACCATCGAGTCAAGTCATGCTCATCGCCTACCTATGGAGCTGAGAGACGACTCCTCGACAACGGCCAGACTGCTGTTGTGTATGGTGAGATGACGGATATCCAGGCCCAGGAAGATGAAGCCCTGCAGCTTCGGAAGGACGTTGTGTCGTAGCTTCAGGTAGAAGATGACCTGCGAGTTTGGCCTGCCCTTGAGAGTGACCATTGCCTTGCTGATGTGCTGGGGGTCGGTGTTTTCACACAGCACGTCCAGCCCGTTCTTCTTCACTCCACACACGCAAGGCGAGACGTCCCCGTGCGGGGGACATTGTTGCAACGTCTGGCTTGCCGCCTCAGCCAATAGCAAGCAGCACCAGCACAGCACGGACACCACCAGCTTGCGAACTGGCAACATGGCGACAGGGGGGCGGGACTAGTGCATGGCGTGGCGCGATCCTAGCGGCAGGTTGGCAACACTCCTGTAACAGACCATTGCGTGGTTAGCCCCGAAGAACAGTGTCGGGATTTTTCGGCGCTTCACGGGGACTCTGAGGAAGTTTAGGCACCTTAATTCCAGTAGAGTCGCGTTACCGAAGACCAACTGGTGGTTTTGGTTTCTGAAGAGCTGAAACCAGCAAGCGGTGGATGGAAGGAAGCTGAAACCAGCAAGCGGTGGATGGGAGGAAAGCTGAAACCAGCAAGCGAAGGATGGAAGGATGGGAAGGAAGCGACAGGAAAAAAGTGTGACCTAATCGGGGTACCGGGTTCTTACCCCGGTTTGGACGCACATATTTCCTGTCTAGCTCCGTTTCCAATCACTTGTTTATTTCCCGCGCTGACGTCATGGTGGTCCTGTGACGTATTAGGGGAACAGGGAGCCAGCAGGAAAGGAAATAACGACCTCTGCTGGACCACAAACTCACACACTGTGTTAACGGTGCGTTGTCATGGAGACGAGAGTCCAGCTTAGATCACGAACCACTTGGAGCGTGTGGAACGCAGGGTTCGAACCCCGTTGGCGACACCGAGACACTGCTGCGACCAACTCACTTCCCGACCGAACGGCGACTGACCAAGTGGACGGCGTTGACGGCGACCTTGGCAGGCGGCAAACGCAGCGGCAATCGTATAAACTGCCGCTTCCTGTCATCCCGACATCACGGCTGCTTGGAGTAGTTTGCCTTGGAGTGGTGGACACCCCTGGACTCCGAGATTGCTTCGAATGAGCGCTTAGAGCGATGATCCACAGGGCGGTGCGGGGGGGGGGGGGAGACAGCTGAAGACCGCGCGGTCAGTTTGACAGCTCGTGTGTAACGGGAAGGCGGTGGGTTTACAAAGTTGATTACCGCCGCGGCTCGATTGATTGGCGAGATTTAATTAGACTGATTACAGCGCAGTGTTGCTACTGATTAATAGCCAGCCGACGCCGACGCCGACGCCGATGTCGTGTAGCCGTCGCCACGGCTTGCTGCTCTTTGCGTGTAGTGTGGCCGTCGCTGCGACGTATCGCGCACGCGTTGCCCTTTGCCTGCCACTCAAAGAACCCGACGTGCGTGGCAAGACTCGTTCCGCCCTCCGCTTGGCAGCGTAATGCTGGGCTTGCGCCAGGTTTAAAGCCGGTGGTAATTTACTTTATGGGCCAGGCATAGCGCTTTGCACCGTCTAAACCTCATGACTAAACAGTCCAGGGAATATCAGCTGGCAATTTTTTGATTGTTTGTCAGCATTTCGAAGCCGGCGGTAGCGCCGGGCGTTGTTGTTGGGGGGGGGGGGGGGGGGGGGGGCGTTGTTGCCCCATTCGAGTCGTCTCTGTCGACCTTTGTCCCCTCGAGATCGGCGGCAGTGCAACAGGTCGATACTCGAGGCAGTACAGCCCAGCGGCTGTCAAATCGACTAACAAAGCCAACAAAACGAGCAAACAGCGCAGTGTTTGGGTCCGTTGCGTAGGGAAACGTGCGCCAAAGTTTCACCGAGCGTCAGATTAGTCTATCGTCGCCAGGGGAACCCGAACCCACCTCTTCCACCGCCCTACCACCGCTTTATGGACAAAAAGTCGATCGCGTTCGTAGGCCGCGTTTTGTTATTACAGAAAACTCAACCGTGCCCGACTAACGCCCCCGTAGCCAGGTCGGGATGGCACGCTGCTCGGGAGCTCGCAGCTTAAGGGTGGGAGGAGTAATATCCAATTACCTCTGTGCGCTCGTTAGCGGGGCAATCGAGCGCCTTGCGTGCGTGCGTGTGTGCGTGCATGCATCGCCTGCCGCTAGGCGCGCTGTCGACCTACTTCCCGAGATCGCCGCGTGATTAGCTCCCACTTTAATCGAGTCAACGCCACCCCGACATGCAGGGCGTTGCACTGCCATTGGTCAGGATTGCCAGCTTTCGAATACCTTCATGTCATGGAGATGCTGAGATCGCCTGACAGAGCTTCCCAATTCTGCTATCTTATGTTACCACGGGTATATCATGGCCTAGCATAGGAGGTTCAATGGTAGATTCAACGTTTGGTAGCCATGGAGATGCTGAGATCATCTTACAGAGCTTCCCAATTCTGCTATCTTATGTTACCACGGGTATATCATGGCCTAGCATAGGAGGTTCAATGGAAGATTCAACGTTTGGTAGCCATGGAGATGCTGAGATCGCCTGACAGAGCTTCTCAATTCTGATATCTTATGTTACCACGGGTATATCATGGCCTAGCATAGGAGGTTCAATGGTAGATTCAACGTTTGGTAGCCATGGAGATGCTGAGATCGCCTGACAGAGCTTCTCAATTCTGCTATCTTATGTTACCACGGGTATATCATGTCCTGGCATAGGAGGTTCAATGGGTTACGTGACAGCACCAATCAGAAGGGCGTTCTGGCACGATACCGTTGTACACAGATTATTACGTCGCGGCCGGCAATGCGTGTTGACGTGTTTGTCCTTTAGCTTGGTCGGGGGTTGGACAGGGGCCGTACTGCGTGCTCGCTGCATTCTGATACTGCCAGCCAAGGCACGCCATGCAAGACACGCTCGTTGTTTCTAGGAAATCTTGGAAGTTGTTTTCAGGAAAATTTCCTCCAGCCAGGTGATTGGTTAGGTTAGGTCTGCAAGAAGTCTTGCAATCTCGCCTCGAACGATTGTCCTTCCAAAGTCATAGACACTTGGCGATCCAGTCTAACCTGTTGCCTGAAAGCATTGGGTATAAGAGGTCAGTGGTTCAGTGCCCGACAGCGGCGTGACATTAGCCACGTGGCTTTCTGCCATTGTTTGTTAAGGGTAGCCAATGCTGTGAAGTGAATTCGGAATCAAGTTGCTTTGTTGGGCGCTCAGTCTGTCGACCGGGATCGTGCACTCGGTCGACTGCACGATCTGTCATCGAGGCGTCTCGATTCCATGACGGCGTCCAGGGAGGGGCGATCCCCCCGTCTTCTTTCATTCCACCGCCTCGCCTCGCAATAACCAGCAATAATCGCTGGCCCCATGCAAAGGGTGAGTGAATCAAGCCACAAGGATTAGTATGCTATCCCCGTCGGCAATCGATAGCACCTCCATGACGCTCCCGAATCACACCGTGGCAACCGCCCGTTAGCGGCGCCCAGCTCGTTAACTGTTCCTAGGCGACCGTTGCTAGGCAGGTCGGCCACTAGTTGCTGCGTCCGTCGAGTCCGAGTGAAACCCTTTCCATGTCCCGCCTCCTCCCAAACCACCCCATACCACCCCACCCCCTCATCACCCAGCATCGGCAAACACGGCGTAACGCGAAGCCGCGCAGATTCGCGGTAAATATTTACCCCTATGAACGACGCACGACGCCTACCGACGCCCGCACCTTGCTGCCGAGAAGCCGAGTTTTGCCCACGGGCGAGCACGGAGACGCCGTGGGACAGGAGCTGGTCGTGTGTGGGACAGGTGCTGGTCGTGTGGGTCGTGTGGGTCGTGTGGGTCGTGTGGGTCTGCAAGGTCTCCTGGTCACAGATGGATTTCGGGTGCAACGTGCCTCAATTAACGCGTCAAGTTGTTTGTTGCTCGAGCGTCCCACGAGATGGCGCGTCATGCGTCTTTTGAAAGCATTCGGCAACACGTGTCTGCGAAACTAAACTTTACGAAACTTATCATAAAAGAATCCAGAAACTCGTCCATTTGAAATTCGCTGATAAGGTTTCCAGGGAAAATTAATAACAGAACGAATTTAGCCAAAAAAAGAAGCGTTACTCGCTTTTGAGACTTTTCATGCTCAAAAGATCTTCATCAATGTTTACCTCAACGATTGATATACACGTATCGATATTCAAAAGCGAGTAACCTACGAGAAATATAGAAATTAAATTTCATACGACAGTGGCTCCACTGAACGGGGTGTTCCGGTACTCTGCATTTTTGTCGGTAAGGTAGTCATTTGGCGGCCATCTTTCACGCAGAGACTGTAACATTGACGTTGTTTCTCTACCTAGAACCTACACTCAACGGTTTAACATTAAAGTTCTGTCTCTACCTAGAACCTGCACACTCAACGGTTTAACATTAACTTTCTGTCTCTACCTAGAACCTGCACACTCAACGGTTTAACATTAACGTTCTGTCTCTACCTAGAACCTGCACACTCAACGGTTTTACATTAACGTTCTGTCTCTACCTAGAACCTGCACACTCAACGGTTTAACATTAACGTTCTGTCTCTACCTAGAACCTGCACACTCAACGGTTTAACATTAACGTTCTGTCTCTACCTAGAACCTGCACACTCAACGGTTTAACATTAACGTTCTGTCTCTACCTAGAACCTGCATATTCAACGGTTTAACATTAACTTTCTGTCTCTACCTAGAACCTGCACACTCAACGGTTTAACATTAACGTTCTGTCTCTACCTAAAACCTGCACACTCAACGGTTTAATATTAACATTCTGTCTCTACCTTGAACCTGCACACTCAACGGTTTAACATTAACGCTCTGTCTCTACCTAGAACCTGCACACTCAACGGTTTAACAATAACGTTATGTCTCTACCTAGAACCTGCACACTCAACGGTTTAACATTAACGTTCTGTCTCTACCTAGAACCTACACACTCAACGGTTTAACATTAACGTTCTGTCTATACCTAGAACCTGCACACTCAACGGTTTAACATTAACGTTCTGTCTATACCTAGAACCTGCACACTCAACGGTTTAACATTAACGTTCTGTCTCTACCTAGAACCTGCATATTCAACGGTTTAACATTAACGTTCTGTCTCTACCTAGAACCTGCACACTCAACGGTTTAACATTAACGTTCTGTCACTACCTAGAACCTGCACACTCAATGGTTTAACATTAACGTTCTGTCTCTACCTAGAACCTGCACACTCAACGGTTTAACATTAACGTTCTGTCTCTACCTAGAACCTGCACACTCAACGGTTTAACATTAACGTTCTGTCTCTACCTAGAACCTGCACTCAACGGTTTAACATTAACGTTCTGTCTCTACCTAGAACCTGCACACTCAACGGTTTAACATTAACGTTCTGTCTCTACCTAGAACCTGCACACTCAACGGTTTAACATTAACTTTCTGTCTCTACCTAAAACCTGCACACTCAACGGTTTAATATTAACATTCTGTCTCTACCTAGAACCTGCACACTCAACGGTTTAACATTAACGCTCTGTCTCTACCTAGAACCTGCACACTCAACGGTTTAACATTAACGTTATGTCTCTACCTAGAACCTGCACACTCAACGGTTTAACATTAACGTTCTGTCTCTACCTAGAACCTACACACTCAACGGTTTAACATTAACGTTCTGTCTCTACCTAGAACCTGCACACTCAACGGTTTAACATTAACGTTCTGTCTCTACCTAGAACCTGCATATTCAACGGTTTAACATTAACGTTCTGTCTCTACCTAGAACCTGCACACTCAACGGTTTAACATTAACGTTCTGTCACTACCTAGAACCTGCACACTCAATGGTTTAACATTAACGTTCTGTCTCTACCTAGAACCTGCACACTCAACGGTTTAACATTAACGTTCTGTCTCTACCTAGAACCTGCACACTCAACGGTTTAACATTAACGTTCTGTCTCTACCTAGAACCTGCACACTCAACGGTTTAACATTAACGTTCTGTCTCTACCTAGAACCTGCACACTCAACGGTTTAACATTAACGTTCTGTCTCTACCTAGAACCTTCACACTCAACGGTTTAACATTAACGTTCTGTCTCTACCTAGAACCTGCACACTCAACGGTTTAACATTAACGTTCTGTATCTACCTAGAACCTGCACACTCAACGGTTTAACATTAACGTTCTGTCTCTACCTAGAACCTGCACACTCAACGGTTTTACATTAACGTTCTGTCTCTACCTAGAACCTGCAGACTCAACGGTTTAACATTAACGTTCTGTCTCTACCTAGAACCTGCACAACCAACGGTTTAACATTAACGTTCTGTCTCTACCTAGAACCTGCACACTCAACGGTTTAACATTAACGTTCTGTCTCTACCTAGAACCTGCACACTCAACGGTTTAACATTAACATTCTGTTCTTACCTGGAACCTGCACACTCAACGGTTTAACATTAACGTCCTGTCTCTACCTAGAACCTGCACACTCAACGGTTTAATATTAACGTTCTGTCTCTACCTAGAACCTGCACACTCAACGGTTTAACAATTACGTTCTGTCTCTACCTAGAACCTGCACACTCAACGGTTTAACATTAACGTTCTGTCTCTACCTAGAACCTGCACACTCAACGGTTTAACATTAACGTTCTGTCTCCACCTAGAACCTTCACACTCAACGGTTTAACATTAACGTTCTGTCTCTACCTAGAACCTGCACACTCAACGGTTTAACAATTACGTTCTGTCTCTACCTAGAACCTTCACACTCAACGGTTTAACATTAACGTTCTGTCTCAACCTAGAACCTGCACACTCAACGGTTTTACATTAACGTTCTGTCTCTACCTAGAACCTTCACACTCAACGGTTTAACATTAACGTTCTGTCTCTACCTAGAACCTGCACACTCAACGGTTTAACAATTACGTTCTGTCTCTACCTAGAACCTGCACACTCAACGGTTTAACATTAACGTTCTGTCTCTACCTAGAACCTGCACACTCAACGGTTTTACATTAACGTTCTGTCTCTACCTAGAACCTGCAAACTCAACGGTTTAACATTAACGTTCTGTCTCTACCTAGAACCTGCACACTCAACGGTTTAACATTAACGTTCTGTCTCTACCTAGAACCTGCACACTCAACGGTTTAACATTAACGTTCTGTCTCTACCTAGAACCTGCATATTCAACGGTTTAACATTAACTTTCTGTCTCTACCTAGAACCTGCACACTCAACGGTTTAACATTAACGTTCTGTCTCTACCTAGAACCTGCACACTCAACGGTTTAACATTAACTTTCTGTCTCTACCTAGAACCTGCACACTCAACGGTTTAACATTAACGTTCAGTCTCTACCTAGAACCTGCACACTCAACGGTTTAACATTAACGTTCTGTCTCTACCTAGAACCTGCACACTCAACGGTTTAACATTAACGTTCTGTCTCTACCTAGAACCTGCACACTCAACGGTTTAACATTAACGTTCTGTCTCTACCTAGAACCTGCACACTCAACGGTTTAACATTAACGTTCTGTCTCTACCTAGAACCTGCACACTCAACGGTTTAACATTAACGTTCTGTCTCTACCTAGAACCTGCACACTCAACGGTTTAACATTAACGTTCTGTCTCTACCTAGAACCTGCACACTCAACGGTTTAACATTAACGTTCTGTCTCTACCTAGAACCTTCACACTCAACGGTTTAACATTAACGTTCTGTCTCTACCTAGAACCTGCACACTCAACGGTTTAACATTAACGTTCTGTCTCTACCTAGAACCTGCACACTCAACGGTTTAACATTAACGTTCTGTCGCTACCTAGAACCTGCACACTCAACGGTTTTACATTAACGTTCTGTCTCTACCTAGAACCTGCAAACTCAACGGTTTAACATTAACGTTCTGTCTCTACCTAGAACCTGCACAACCAACGGTTTAACATTAACGTTCTGTCTCTACCTAGAACCTGCACACTCAACGGTTTAACATTAACGTTCTGTCTCTACCTAGAACCTGCACACTCAACGGTTTAACATTAACATTCTGTTCTTACCTGGAACCTGCACACTCAACGGTTTAACATTAACGTCCTGTCTCTACCTAGAACCTGCACACTCAACGGTTTAACATTAACGTTCTGTCTCTTCCTAGAACCTGCACACTCAACGGTTTAACAATTACGTTCTGTCTCTACCTAGAACCTGCACACTCAACGGTTTAACAATTACGTTCTGTCTCTACCTAGAACCTTCACACTCAACGGTTTAACATTAACGTTCTGTCTCTACCTAGAACCTGCACACTCAACGGTTTTACATTAACGTTCTGTCTCTACCTAGAACCTTCACACTCAACGGTTTAACATTAACGTTCTGTCTCTACCTAGAACCTGCACACTCAACGGTTTAACAATTACGTTCTGTCTCTACCTAGAACCTGCACACTCAACGGTTTAACATTAACGTTCTGTCTCTACCTAGAACCTGCACACTCAACGGTTTTACATTAACGTTCTGTCTCTACCTAGAACCTGCACACTCAACGGTTTAACATGAACGTTCTGTCTCTACCTAGAACCTGCACACTCAACGGTTTAACATTAACGTTCTGTCTCTACCTAGATCCTGCACATTCAACGGTTTAACATTAAAGTTCTGTCTCTACCTAGAACCTGCACACTCAACGGTTTAACATTAAAGTTCTGTCTCTACCTAGAACCTGCACACTCAACGGTTTAACATTAACGTTCTGTCTCTACCTAGAACCTGCACACTCAACGGTTTAACATTAACGTTCTGTCTCTACCTAGAACCTTCACACTCAACTGTTTAACATTAACGTTCTGTCTCTACCTAGAACCTGCACACTCAACGGTTTAACATTAACGTTCTGTCTCTACCTAGAACCTGCACACTCAACGGTTTAACATTAACGTTCTGTCTCAACCTAGAACCTGCACACTCAACGGTTTAACAATTACGTTCTGTCTCTACCTAGAACCTGCACACTCAACGGTTTAACATTAACGTTCTGTCTCTACCTAGAACCTGCACACTCAACGGTTTTACATTAACGTTCTGTCTCTACCTAGAACCTGCACACTCAACGGTTTAACATGAACGTTCTGTCTCTACCTAGAACCTGCACACTCAACGGTTTAACATTAACGTTCTGTCTCTACCTAGATCCTGCACATTCAACGGTTTAACATTAAAGTTCTGTCTCTACCTAGAACCTGCACACTCAACGGTTTAACATTAAAGTTCTGTCTCTACCTAGAACCTGCACACTCAACGGTTTAACATTAACGTTCTGTCTCTACCTAGAACCTGCACACTCAACGGTTTAACATTAACGTTCTGTCTCTACCTAGAACCTTCACACTCAACTGTTTAACATTAACGTTCTGTCTCTACCTAGAACCTGCACACTCAACGGTTTAACATTAACGTTCTGTCTCTACCTAGAACCTGCACACTCAACGGTTTAACATTAACGTTCTGTCTCTACCTAGAACCTGCACACTCAACGGTTTAACATTAACGTTCTGTCTCTACCTAGAACCTTCACACTCAACTGTTTAACATTAACGTTCTGTCTCTACCTAGAACCTGCACACTCAACGGTTTAACATTAACGTTCTGTCTCTACCTAGAACCTGCACACTCAACGGTTTAACATTAACGTTCTGTCTCTACCTAGAACCTGCACACTCAACGGTTTAACAATTACGTTCTGTCTCTACCTAGAACCTGCACACTCAACGGTTTAACATTAACGTTCTGTCTCTACCTAGAACCTGCACACTCAACGGTTTTACATTAACGTTCTGTCTCTACCTAGAACCTGCACACTCAACGGTTTAACATGAACGTTCTGTCTCTACCTAGAACCTGCACACTCAACGGTTTAACATTAACGTTCTGTCTCTACCTAGATCCTGCACATTCAACGGTTTAACATTAAAGTTCTGTCTCTACCTAGAACCTGCACACTCAACGGTTTAACATTAAAGTTCTGTCTCTACCTAGAACCTGCACACTCAACGGTTTAACATTAACGTTCTGTCTCTACCTAGAACCTGCACACTCAACGGTTTAACATTAACGTTCTGTCTCTACCTAGAACCTTCACACTCAACTGTTTAACATTAACGTTCTGTCTCTACCTAGAACCTGCACACTCAACGGTTTAACATTAACGTTCTGTCTCTACCTAGAACCTTCACACTCAACTGTTTAACATTAACGTTCTGTCTCTACCTAGAACCTGCACACTCAACGGTTTAACATTAACGTTCTGTCTCTACCTAGAACCTGCACACTCAACGGTTTAACATTAACGTTCTGTCTCTACCTAGAACCTGCACACTCAACGGTTTAACAATTACGTTCTGTCTCTACCTAGAACCTGCACACTCAACGGTTTAACATTAACGTTCTGTCTCTACCTAGAACCTGCACACTCAACGGTTTTACATTAACGTTCTGTCTCTACCTAGAACCTGCACACTCAACGGTTTAACATGAACGTTCTGTCTCTACCTAGAACCTGCACACTCAACGGTTTAACATTAACGTTCTGTCTCTACCTAGATCCTGCACATTCAACGGTTTAACATTAAAGTTCTGTCTCTACCTAGAACCTGCACACTCAACGGTTTAACATTAAAGTTCTGTCTCTACCTAGAACCTGCACACTCAACGGTTTAACATTAACGTTCTGTCTCTACCTAGAACCTGCACACTCAACGGTTTAACATTAACGTTCTGTCTCTACCTAGAACCTTCACACTCAACTGTTTAACATTAACGTTCTGTCTCTACCTAGAACCTGCACACTCAACGGTTTAACATTAACGTTCTGTCTCTACCTAGAACCTGCACACTCAACGGTTTAACATTAACGTTCTGTCTCTACCTAGAACCTGCACACTCAACGGTTTAACATTAACGTTCTGTCTCTACCTAGAACCTGCACACTCAACGGTTTAACAATTACGTTCTGTCTCTACCTAGAACCTGCACACTCAACGGTTTAACATTAACGTTCTGTCTCTACCTAGAACCTGCACACTCAACGGTTTTACATTAACGTTCTGTCTCTACCTAGAACCTGCACACTCAACGGTTTAACATGAACGTTCTGTCTCTACCTAGAACCTGCACACTCAACGGTTTAACATTAACGTTCTGTCTCTACCTAGATCCTGCACATTCAACGGTTTAACATTAAAGTTCTGTCTCTACCTAGAACCTGCACACTCAACGGTTTAACATTAAAGTTCTGTCTCTACCTAGAACCTGCACACTCAACGGTTTAACATTAACGTTCTGTCTCTACCTAGAACCTGCACACTCAACGGTTTAACATTAACGTTCTGTCTCTACCTAGAACCTTCACACTCAACTGTTTAACATTAACGTTCTGTCTCTACCTAGAACCTGCACACTCAACGGTTTAACATTAACGTTCTGTCTCTACCTAGAACCTGCCCACTCAACGGTTTAACATTAACGTTCTGTCTCTACCTAGAACCTGCACACTCAACGGTTTATGTAATTTAGATGAAATATTTGCTCTTAGCTTTGAAGTGCATTTGACATGAAACACGTTTCAATATCTTATTAACAAGCTTGCTTTGACATCCGAGGACTTTCAGTTGTTAGTTAATATTATCCCCAACTTCAACCAAGAACCTGATCGCAACGTTCCCACTTGCAGGAAAAATAAACTAGGCTTTGTTTGAAGTGCAAATCTTTCGACTTTTGCTTCTTGCATTGCATGTCACAATTATTTGGACTACAATATTAACTCGGGCTGAAGTAAGTTCATCGAAATGCACTCATTTTAACTGCAAGTCAACGCAAATTAACTCTGCAATAACCTGCACACGCCTTCATGTGTAAGCTATGGGTAAGTGTCGGTTAGTGTCGGTCATTAGTGAGTTAACGTGTCGTTAAGGATACATTTCAATAATGAAGCCAGAATTGTGTGGCCAAGCGGAAGACGACACGAGAATTTGTCCCAAGTTTGTCCCGTTCCTCGACGGGCACCCCTCAAAGTTACTCACCTTCACGTTAGGGACGCTGTCGGTGGTAGCAGGCGTCGTCGCTGGCGTCGACCGCACGACTAGCGCGTCGCGACGCCGACGTCGGTGTCGACGCATGCGTGGATTCATGCCGCCGGGCACTGGGTCAATACAGCTCCCCTCCTGCCTCGGCTTTGTTAAGACGGCGCTTGGCGGCCGTCGCCGTGGAAACAGATCCGACAAGTGTCCGCCCTAACAGTCCGTTATCCATTTCCCTAAGTGCACACTTAACACTCCTCGGGGCTTAACCGTGCCACGTGTTTCCACGTCGCCATGACGAGGGTACGGCTCGTATATCACGTCGACTTAGGCCCCTTACAAGATGTCCGAGAAGATTAACACCGAAATCCCCTAACATCTCAATTCATTAGCCTGGCCTGGGGACCCTAGCCTGGGGACCCTAGCCTGGGGACCCTAGCCTGGGGACTCTAGCCTGGGGACCCTAGCCTGGGAACTCTAACCTGGGGACTCTAGCCTGGGGACTCTAGCCTGGGGACCCTAGCCTGGGGACCCTAGCCTAGGGACCCTAGCCTGGGAACTCTAACCTGGGGACTCTAGCCTGGGGACTCTAGCCTGGGGACCCTAGCCTGGGGACCCTAGCCTAGGGACCCTAGCCTGGGAACTCTAACCTGGGGACTCTAGCCTGGGGACCCTAGCCTGGGGACCCTAGCCTGGGGACTCTAGCCTGGGGACTCTAGCCTGGGGACCCTTGCCTGGGGACCCTAGCCTAGGGACCCTAGCCTGGGGACTCTAGCCTGGGGACCCTAGCCTAGGAACCCTAGCCTAGGGACCGTAGCCCGGGGGCCCTAGCCTGGGGACCCTAGCCTGGGGACCCTAGCCTAGGGACTCTAGCCTGGGGACCCTAGCCTGGGGACTCTAGCCTGGGGACTCTAGCCTGGGGACCCTAGCCTGGGGACCCTAGCCTAGGGACCCTAGCCTGGGGACCCTAGCCTGGAGCCTTATTCACTAACTTCTCTTGTCGCCAATGCCCGGCAATGTGAGTCCAATGTGAGCATTCGCGCCTAAAATTGGTATTCACTATCTAGTAACGCGATCTAAAGCCGCGAATTGAAATTACAACCGCGACTTTCGCTTTCTGAGTCGACTTGACGCCGTAAATAAACTGAGTTGGGTTAAAGTTTGGCAAACAATCATCGTGAAAAAAACCAAATCATTTTTAAAGAATCCCTTTTAAGTTTTAATTCAGTATATATTGTGAGAAGTGTCGTGTCACGCGTATTACGAAGGTAATGTGATTATGTTTTCGAGCAAAAACATGCGTAATTATTAAGTGTAACAAAGATACTTAGAATTTTAAAATATTGCAGTGACGGTGATGCACAAAATATTGGCATAGAACATAGAATATTGGGTTATTACTTTATTCTACTAAAAATTAAATGAAACAGATTTGTATTTAGTGTAGCTATTTCACTTTGAATATGAAAATTATTTCTGTATATGAAATAATGTATGTCACAGTAATAAAAGGCTGCTGAGTTCAAACCGAACGGTTTGTCGTGTTGGAAACGCCGGTTCTCGTGAGATCACCGAAGTTAAGCAACACTGCGCTGAGTCAGGTATTGGATGGGTGACCATCATACACATGACCAGTTCTGTTTGGGAGAGAGGTTGGAGGGATGAAAGTTAAGCAACACTGCGCTGGGTCAGGTATTGGATAGGTGACCATCATACACATGACCAGTTCTGTTCGGGAGAGAGGTTGGAGGGATGAAAGTTAAGCAACACTGCGCTGGGTCAGGTATTGGATGGGTGACCATCATACACATGACCAGTTCTGTTTGGGAGAGAGGTTGGAGGGATGAAAGTTAAGCAACACTGCGCTGGGTCAGGTATTAGGTGGGTGACCATCATACACATGACCAGTTCTGTTCGGGAGAGAGGTTGGAGGGATGAAAGTTAAGCAACACTGCGCTGGGTCAGGTATTGGATGGGTGACCATCATACACATGACCAGTTCTGTTAGGGAGAGAGGTTGGAGGGATGAAAGTTAAGCAACACTGCGCTGGGTCAGGTATTGGATGGGTGGCCATCATACACATGACCAGTTCTGTTCGGGAGAGAGGTTGGAGGGACGAAAGTTAGTACAGCAACTTCACTCGCTTTGCTTATCAACCTCTCGACAGCATGGATTTGTGGAGGAATCCTGTTGTTAGAGTTGTACCGTCCTTCGGAAGGGACGTTAAGCCGGTGGTCCCCTTGGTGCTCTTCAACAGGAGTAGGCTACGTGCCAGCACCGGGTTTCTCCTCCTCCCTTCTAGGCTAGGTTAGGTTCATCATCACCCACTAATTCACCGACGCCATTAGACCAGTGCCGCATGACCAGATGTCAAAACAGTGCGGCGTTAAACACCACAAATAATAATGTTGCTGAGTTTAAGGAATTAATTTTATAAAATATTTACAATTAAATAGGAACATTCTTCTGATTTTCAGGAAAAATTGTAAGGATTGATGTGGTGTTCGGCTGAGATGTTTCGTTTTTGCAATTATAAGAAGGTGCAAACGAAGAATCCTTCAAATGTCAAAAGCGAAAACAAATTCATAATTCAGCAGTATTTTATAATTTTTCCACTCTGCCTTTGCCTCATTGACTCTGATTTCCCCTCCCATGCCTTGGTTTAAATTTACCCGCCCGACTCCATTGCCAAGTGCATAGTGGATACCAACTTTCTAGGCATTGGCATTCGCGCGAATTCGACAAATCATCTAATGCCGGACATTGGAATTCTGACCGAATATTCGGCAAGTTAGTGAATAAAGCTCCTTGTGTCACAAGCCTGGAGTCATATGACGTCATGGTCTCTTTATCTCCAGGCCACCTCGGCTGTCGGGACACTACGCCGGTCACGTTCGGCAATGACGTCATCACCACGTGCGTGCTCTGGGTGCACGACGAGGAAGTAGAGGACTGCGAGGGACTCAGGTAAAGCAATACCTAACCTTACTTAACCTAACCTAACTTGACCTAACCTAACCTAACCAACCTAACCTAACCCAACCTAAACTAAACTAACCTTACCTAACCTAACCTAACCTAACCTAACATAACCTAAACTAACCTAACCTAACCTAACCTAACCTAATCTAACCTAACCTAACCCAACCTAACTTAACCTAACCCAACCTAACCTAACCTAACCTAACCTAACCTAACCTAATCTAACCTAACCTAACCCAACCTAACCTAACCTAACCCAACCTAACCTAACCTAACCTAACCTAACCTAACCTAACCTAACCTAACCTAACCCAACCCAACCTAACCTAACCTAACCCAACCTAACCCAACCTAACCCAACCTAACCTAACCTAACCTAACCTAACCCAACCCAACCTAACCTAACCTAACCCAACCTAACCCAACCTAACCCAACCTAACCCAACCTAACCTAACCTAACCCAACCCAACCTAACCTAACCTAACCCAACCTAACCCAACCTAACCCAACCTAACCCAACCTGTCTTGAATAACGCCACCATGCCTCGTTACAGACGTCGCGTGCTAGACCTCCAGCTCGGACTGACGACGGCGACCCTCGTTCAGTCGTCCTCCTCCCCGACAACGCCGTCCTCAACAGTTGACGCCTCCACTCTAATCGGCCGCTTTGCTCCCGTGACTAGGTAAGTACAACCCCTCTCAACGCCCCCCCCCCCCCCCCTTGCTTCACCACGTCACCACGGCCATCTTTGTACAGGGTGGACGACCACGGCCTTCTCGCGCCAGGCTGCCGACTTCCCACAGCCCTCTCTTTGCACGTGATGTACACTGCAGGGCCCCGCCGTTCCCATAGCAACGTGGTTGCTATCAGATCAAGGTATAGTGACACTGGCATTGTGTTAGTTCAAACACTGGCCGCTACAAGCGCTGCACTCACCTGTTGCTGTGTTAGTTCAAACACTGGCCGCTACAAGCGCTGCACTCACATGTTGCTGTGTTAGTTCAAACACTGGCCGCTACAAGCGCTGCACTCACCTGTTGCTGTGTTAGTTCAAACACTGGCCGCTACAAGCGCTGCACTCACCTGTTGCTGTGTTAGTTCAAACACTGGCCGCTACAAGCGCTGCACTCACCTGTTGCTGTGTTAGTTCAAACACTGGCCGCTACAAGCGCTGCACTCACCTGTTGCTGTGTTAGTTCAAACACTGGCCGCTACAAGCGCTGCACTCACATGTTGCTGTGTTAGTTCAAACACTGGCCGCTACAAGCGCTGCACTCACCTGTTGCTGTGTTAGTTCAAACACTGGCCGCTACAAGCGCTGCACTCACCTGTTGCTGTGTTAGTTCAAACACTGGCCGCTACAAGCGCTGCACTCACCTGTTGCTGTGTTAGTTCAAACACTGGCCGCTACAAGCGCTGCACTCACCTGTTGCTGTGTTAGTTCAAACACTGGCCGCTACAAGCGCTGCACTCACATGTTGCTGTGTTAGTTCAAACACTGGCCGCTACAAGCGCTGCACTCACCTGTTGCTGTGTTAGTTCAAACACTGGCCGCTACAAGCGCTGCACTCACCTGTTGCTGTGTTAGTTCAAACACTGGCCGCTACAAGCGCTGCACTCACCTGTTGCTGTGTTAGTTCAAACACTGGCCGCTACAAGCGCTACACTCACCTGTTGCTGTGTTAGTTCAAACACTGGCCGCTACAAGCGCTGCACTCACTTGTTGCTGTGTTAGTTCAAACACTGGCCGCTACAAGCGCTGCACTCACCTGTTGCTGTGTTAGTTCAAACACTGGCCGCTACACGCGCTGCACTCACCTGTTGCTGTGTTAGTTCAAACACTGGCCGCTACAAGCGCTGCACTCACCTGTTGCTGTGTTAGTTCAAACACTGGCCGCTACAAGCGCTGCACTCACATGTTGCTGTGTTAGTTCAAACACTGGCCGCTACAAGCGCTGCACTCACCTGTTGCTGTGTTAGTTCAAACACTGGCCGCTACAAGCGCTGCACTCACCTGTTGCTGTGTTAGTTCAAACACTGGCCGCTACAAGCGCTGCACTCACCTGTTGCTGTGTTAGTTCAAACACTGGCCGCTACAAGCGCTGCACTCACCTGTTGCTGTGTTAGTTCAAACACTGGCCGCTACAAGCGCTGCACTCACCTGTTGCTGTGTTAGTTCAAACACTGGCCGCTACAAGCGCTGCACTCACCTGTTGCTGTGTTAGTTCAAACACTGGCCGCTACAAGCGCTGCACTCACCTGTTGCTGTGTTAGTTCAAACACTGGCCGCTACAAGCGCTGCACTCACCTGTTGCTGTGTTAGTTCAAACACTGGCCGCTACAAGCGCTGCACTCACCTGTTGCTGTGTTAGTTCAAACACTGGCCGCTACAAGCGCTGCACTCACCTGTTGCTGTGTTAGTTCAAACACTGGCCGCTACAAGCGCTGCACTCACCTGTTGCTGTGTTAGTTCAAACACTGGCCGCTACAAGCGCTGCACTCACCTGTTGCTGTGTTAGTTCAAACACTGGCCGCTACAAGCGCTGCACTCACCTGTTGCTGTGTTAGTTCAAACACTGGCCGCTACAAACGCTGCATTTACCTGTTGCAGCCTGTCCAACGAGACGTGGCTCGTGACGTCACCACGAATTGTGCTGACGTCATCGGTGAGCTTCGTCCTCGTGCGCGCGCATCAAGAGCGGCCCGTGTCCAGGTTTTGGTTGCGTGTGCGTGATCCTGACCAATCAGAGACGGCATGGCTGAACGTTTGGCACGTACTCGATGACGTCACCACGGGCGAAGAGAAGGCACACGTGACCACGGCTGTCTTGGTTCTCGCGGGATGTATCTTTGTGGCCGTGATGCTGGTGGCGCGGTGTCGGCCATGAGGCAAACTACTCGCGATGCTGAGTGGAACTTGGAAAACAACTGACAACACACACGGCAGATTCGCGACATTTTGTGAGCCGTGGAATTGTCAAGCAATAAATAACTTTGAAAATCATTATTTTCCATCGTTTTGAGTCACTTTAGGCATGCGACCAATTATAACACAGTGTATTTGTATATCCTCCTATGCTAGGCCATGATATACCCGTGGTAACATAAGATAGCAGAATTGAGAAGCTCTGTCAGGCGATCTCAGCATCTCCATGGCTACCAAATGTTGAATCTACAATTGAACCTCCTATGCTAGGCCATGATATACCCGTGGTAACATAAGATAGCAGAATTGAGAAGCTCTGTCAGGCGATCTCAGCATCTTCATGGCTACCAAACGTTGAATCTACCATTGAACCTCCTATGCTAGGCCATGATATACCCTTGGTAACATAAGATAGCAGAATTGAGAAGCTCTGTCAGGCGATCTCAGCATCTCCATGGCTACCAAACGTTGAATCTACCATTGAACCTCCTATGCTAGGCCATGATATACCCGTGGTAACATAAGATAGCAGAATTGAGAAGCTCTGTCAGGCGATCTCAGCATCTTCATGGCTACCAAACGTTGAATCTAACATTGAACCTCCTATGGTAGGCCATGATATACCCGTGGTAACATAAGATAGCAGAATTGAGAAGCTCTGTCAGGTGATCGCAGCATCTCCATGGCTACCAAACGTTGAATCTACCATTGAACCTCCTATGCTAGGCCATGATATACCCGTGGTAACATAAGATAGCAGAATTGAGAAGCTCTGTCAGGCGATCTCAGCATCTTCATGGCTACCAAACGTTGAATCTACCATTGAACCTCCTATGCTAGGCCATGATATACCCTTGGTAACATAAGATAGCAGAATTGAGAAGCTCTGTCAGGCGATCTCAGCATCTCCATGACTACCAAACATTGAATCTACCATTGAACCTCCTATGCTAGGCCATGATATACCCGTGGTAACATAAGATAGCAGAATTGAGAAGCTCTGTCAGGCGATCTCAGCATCATCATGGCTACCAAACGTTGAATCTACCATTGAACCTCCTATGCTAGGCCATGATATACCCGTGGTAATATAAGATAGCAGAATTGAGAAGCTCTGTCAGGCGAACTCAGCATCTCCATGGCTACCATGGCTAGGTTGCTAGGTTGCTGGGTTGCTAGGTTGTTAGTTGCTAGGCGACGCAGATGATCCCGGCATGACGTGTTATTGGATCACTGCACGCGCTATCGCGAGCAGTTATTTCTCCCGGCCACCTGGACAGATCGCTCCACGGCACGAGTCTGTCGTTAAACACCTGTAAGTGTACAAACATTAATCCTGGCTCAGCTTAAGAGCACGTTCCCGGCCAGGTGTATCGCCTTATAAGGCAGGTGTCACCACGGTACTCCAAAAACTCAACCACACTCCATCGAGATGCTGCTATCCTTGTTCTTCTGCAGTCTGACGCTCTTGGGGGTAAGTCTCTCTCCCTCTATCCAGGTTATTTGTGATCAGCTGGCTGGATCCTATGTTATATCCAGGTTATTTGAGATCAGCTGGCTGGATCCTATGTTCTATCCAGGTTATTTGAGATCAACTGGCTGGATCCTATGTTATATCCAGGTTATTTAAGATCAGCTGGCTGGATCCTATGCTCTATCCATGTTATTTGAGATCAACTGGCTGGATCCTATGTTATATCCAGGTTATTTGAGATCAGCTGGCTGGATCCTATGCTCTATCCAGGTTATTTGAGATCAGCTGACTGGATCCTATGTTCTATCCAGGTTATTTGAGATCAGCTGACTTGACCCTATGTTCTATCCAGGTTATTTGAGATCAACTGGCTGGATCCTATGCTCTATCCAGGTTTTCTGAGATCAGCTGGCTGGATCCTATGCTCTATCCAGGTTATTTGAGATCAGCTGGCTGGATCCTATGCTGTATACAGGTTATTTGAGATCTGCTGGCTGGATCCTATGCTCTATCCAGGTTATTTAAGATAAGCTGGCTAGATCCTATGCTCTATCCAGGTTTTCTGAGATCAGCTGGCTGGATCCTATGCTCTATCCAGGTTATTTGAGATCAGCTGGCTGGATCCTATGCTGTATACAGGTTATTTGAGATCTGCTGGCTGGATCCTATGCTCTATCCAGGTTATTTGAGATCAGCTGGCTGGATCCTATGCTCTATCTAGGTTATTTGAGATCAGATGGCTGGATCCTATGCTCTATCCAGGTTATTTGAGATCAGCTGGCTGGATTTTATGCTCTATCCAGGTTATTTGAGATCAGCTAGCTGGATCCTATGCTCTATCCAGGTTATTTGAGATCAGCTGGCTGGATCCTATGCTCTATCCAGGTTATTTGAGATCAGCTGGATGGATCCTATGCTCTATCCAGGTTATTTGAGATCAGCTGGCTGGATGCTATGCTCTATCCAGGTTATTTGAGATCAGCTGGCTGGATCCTATGCTCTATCCAGGTTATTTGAGATCAGCTGGCTGGATCCTATGCTCTATCCAGGTTATTTGAGATCAGCTGGCTGGATCCTATGCTCTATCCAGGTTATTTGAGATCAGCTGGCTGGATCCTATCCTCTATCCAGGTTATTTGAGATCAGCTGGCTGGATCCTATGCTCTTTTCCGACTTAAAGACTGGAAAAATCGCTGACAAATCTATGACTAGATTTGACGTTGAATCGTTGTTCCGCGTCCAGGGTTTAATTCGCCTGTTCAACGAACCACTTAAGAAACATATAAGGTTTGGTGTTCGAGTGTATGTCACCTTGTCTGTCTTCGTCTGGTTTGTGTAGGGTGCCTAGCTTACGGAGGAAAGGCGTTTCACAAGCTTTGTGATGTGTACAGGTGTCCGTGGCCCGGCCAGACAACGTCGACATCTCGACGTGGACACTCGTATACGGCCGCAGTAAGTCAATCGTCATCCCCAATGTTTGGTAGAAGCCGGGGTGGAAGAGTCTACATCCCCAATGTTTGGTAGAAGCCGCGGTGTAAGAGTCTACATCCCCAATGTTTGGTAGAAGCCGGGGTGTAAGAGTCTACATCCCCAATGTTTGGTAGAAGCCGCGGTGTAAGAGACTCCATCCCCAATGTTTGGTAGAAGCCGGGGTGTAAGAGTCTACATCCCCAATGTTTGGTAGAAGCCGCGGTGTAAGAGTCTACATCCCCAATGTTTGGTAGAAGCCGGGGTGTAAGAGTCTACATCCCCAATGTTTGGTAGAAGCTGGGATGTAAGAGTCTACATCCCCAATGTTTGGTAGAAGCCGGGGTGTAAGAGTCTACATCCCCAATGTTTGGTAGAAGCCGGGGTGTAAGAGTCTACATCCCCAATGTTTGGTAGAAGCCGCGGTGTAAGAGTCTACATCCCCAATGTTTGGTAGAAGCCGGGGTGTAAGAGTCTACATCCCCAATGTTTGGTAGAAGCCGCGGTGTAAGAGTCTACATCCCCAATGTTTGGTAGAAGCCGGGGTGTAAGAGTCTACATCCCCAATGTTTGGTAGAAGCCGGGGTGTAAGAGTCTACATCCCCAATGTTTGGTAGAAGCCGCGGTGTAAGAGTCTACATCCCCAATGTTTGGTAGAAGCCGGGGTGTAAGAGTCTACATCCCCAATGTTTGGTAGAAGCCGCGGTGTAAGAGTCTACATCCCCAATGTTTGGTAGAAGCCGGGGTGTAAGAGTCTACATCCCCAATGTTTGGTAGAAGCCGCGGTGTAAGAGTCTACATCCCCAATGTTTGGTAGAAGCCGCGGTGTAAGAGTCTACATCCCCAATGTTTGGTAGAAGCCGGGGTGTAAGAGTCTACATCCCCAATGTTAGGTAGAAGCTGCGGTGTAAGAGTCTACATCCCCAATGTTTGGTAGAAGCCGGGGTGTAAGAGTCTACATCCCCAATGTTTGGTAGAAGCCGCGGTGTAAGAGTCTACATCCCCAATGTTTGGTAGAAGCCGCGGTGTAAGAGTCTACATCCCCAATGTTTGGTAGAAGCCGGGGTGTAAGAGTCTACATCCCCAATGTTTGGTAGAAGCCGCGGTGTAAGAGTCTACATCCCCAATGTTTGGTAGAAGCCGGGGTGTAAGAGTCTACATCCCCAATGTTTGGTAGAAGCCGCGGTGTAAGAGTCTACATCCCCAATGTTTGGTAGAAGCCGCGGTGTAAGAGTCTACATCCCCAATGTTTGGTAGAAGCCGGGCCTGCTGATGGATCATGCATCAACAGACGCACGTGGAATGCGGAGTCACCGATGTCGACAGTAAAATACTCGGGGAGAGCAACTGTCAAGTTTGATAGAATGGCCGTTTGACGCCAGGAACCTTTGGTTCGACATCGGCTAGATTCTGCTTAAAGAATTGAATCCAATCATAGAAATTAAAGCTGGCTCTGTGCATCGATGGAAGATTTAATGACGATATATGTTGTCAACACTTCGGTACGGGGATTAACTGTCAGACAGACGCCAAGCTTGTGGCATCTTTCCTCAACATTTCAAGTTGGTTTTATCCTCTCGCCCAGACAACTGCTATTTGGTCAGATTAATCACAAAGTGTGATCCTGTGTGTTCGATGATTTGTGTGATCTTGCTCTTCCTAGGCAACCCGCAAATCGTTGGCGGCAACCCGGCAGTCGAGGGACAGTTCCCTTGGCAGGTGTCTATCACCGACCGAGGCACATTTGCCTTCTGTGGTGGCGCAGTGCTGACCCACTCGTTCGTGCTAACAGCCGCCCACTGTCTCATCAATCAGGAGTGAGTGACATACATATAACCTCACTCTGACAGCAAGTAGTGTCTCATAACCTCACTTTGTCGGCACGGCCCCGTGTTTGCAGTGTCAAGAAAATCGTACTGACTTTTGGCTCGTTGTGGAGTCTGCACGACAACATCACGCGGCGCGCTGCCGAACTAATCGTGCACGACGCGTTCGTGATTGAAAGACCCTTCATAATACATGACGTCGGGTTAGTTCGGCTCGATTCGACGCTGCCCGACGAGTGGACGGGTGAGTCAAGGTCAAGGTGAGTCAAGGTGAGTCCCGCGCATGCTCGGTGCTGATGCTACAATGTGATGTCACAGCGACGCTGGCGCCGATCAGTCTGCCGCGGCGGTCGCTGGTATCACTGCTGGACAACGAGATGGTAGTGGCATCGGGCTGGGGCAGAACTTCCTCCCGTGAGTGCGTCGAAGTGGAAAGTTAAAATGTTAAAGCTGCATTTCGCTGCTCTCTTGTCTTCTAGATTTTGTTGCATGAAATGTAATTAACAATTTGTGAAACCTATTTTCCAAATTGTGCGGTATACTTTTGGTTTCAAATGATTGAGCGTTCGGATGGCGAAGTAGGTTGTGCTAGCAAGTGGATTGACCTCATTGCTCCTGGCAGAAAATCCCTTCGGGTCGCCGATCCTGCGCTGGGCTAGTTTGCCTGTGCTGCCCTTAGCGACGTGCGCGGAAAAGATTGAAGAAACCCTTAAATTGCACGTGAACCAGTCTCACATCTGCTCCGACACGTCAAGAGGCCAGTCGACGTTCAAGGTACCGTGGAAGTAGCTGTCACAATTCACCAGCTAAACGCTGCTTTGTGAACGTAGTGAGAGTTCTGTTGTAGGTGACTTTTGTCCCCTTTCTGTCAATAGGGAACGTCCCGTACCCCTCCTACTTCTCTGGGTACTTTCGGTTAAACAAGGGCCTTTTCAAATACACCGAAACATTTTAGCCATGAAATGATTTTAAACTTACAGTGGGGTTGAATTTCTAAGATCATTTTGACATTTTTTTGCGTAAATATATATAAAACAGAACTACGAACTCAAGCAACACAGAAATCGTTCGGAGATTTCGAAGGGGTCATGTGCAAATTCATCCAAATCGACCCAACAATTAGCCCGGTGGAAAGCGACCAAACGTTGTTGATTCTAGTAGTCATAATACCGATATCCCCAGGGTGATTCTGGAGGGTCCATCATCTGGCGGGACTCTGCCAACGTGAGCCGCGTGGTCGGCATCGTCTCGTTCGGTAGTCCGACTGCCGTGCAGGGCGTGCCCAACGTGTTCACCCGAGTCTCTCAATATCTGGACTGGCTCCAGGAGCACTCCGACGTCGTCATCGAGCCCTAGCTATCCTGGCTCTGTGGTGACAGTTCCAGCTGTTACCAGCTTTGTTGCTATCGTTGTGGACCTTACCAAAGAGGGAAATAAACTCTTTGCATTGCTAACATTTTTTTTTCTATTATTTTTTTTACCTGAACAATGTCACGAAATTTCGTTCCAGATGCTATTGCGATCCACTCTGCATGCTTAGATCGCCAGGGGTTAATTGCAGAGTGCACGCCGTCCACCCACCAAATTATTTCCGAAATGCCTGTTATTTTAATTTTGCCTTGTCAATGCGCTGTTCTAATTTACTCAGAGTGCAGACGATGCAGCATTTTATAAGTTGGACAGAATTCCTTCCGATCCCGTTGTTTCGGGCTAAAGTTTTGGTCAAAAGATGTTAGCAGGATTGCCTTGGAATTCCTGCCCCCAACTCCTCGTATGAGCAGAGGTAAGCAACGTTGGTTGATCGATCTTTTCAACAATTCATTTCCAGGAAGAAACAATGGCAGGGAAATTTAGGTTGACCGAGGTAACCCACGCGCACAATCGTTTCGTAAATTACCATTTCCTCTCCTTTGTCCTCCCGGAAAGTGCTTTGTTGTTTTAAAAACCCCGTCAGTCACCTGTACTGTTCGCCTTCCTAAAACAAATAAAATTCTTTGGATTCAAATTCACGTAGGGTGGTTACGACCTCTTCGGTAAGTCTCATTTGAGTTACACGAAGTCTTTTTGCCGACAATAAACCACAACTATCAACCAATGATTCAACTATTTACTTACAGAAATCAAGAAGAGCTAGCCTTCCCCCCACACACATAAAGAAGAACGTCAAGCGTCCACCCACCTTTTTTTAGAAATGAACCACTGCTGCAGATATTGTTTTAGCGCAGACACGGGCAGACAGTCAACTGTTCAGCAGAGAACAATAGAACACCGGAACCAGGAGGCACCGGAAGTGGAACTCGGGGTAAATGTCGACTACACAGCATATGTTTCAATATATCTCTAGCTTCATCTTTATGGAGTTAATTCGTTGAGGGTGTGTACTAGGTTCGTTTCCCGTCAACGCCTCATACATTACATTTTTAAATATTCACATATTTACTTTTATATTGGGCTATAACTGGTAAAATTTCGCACTGATATAAGTTTTTTTTCCCTAGAATATTTACATTTTTTTTATAAACCTCGGTTAGCCAATCAGCAAGAATTGGCAATTATTGAAAGCTTTGTAAAAAGTTTACCTTCTCTTTATTTCTTGTGCTAAGAAAATTGTTCACACTTTTTACACCTCTTTCAAGAACTTAGGGAAACAGTTTTTAGTCTGGTCATAGAAAAGGGAAAGTGCCCCGTCAAGAGAACTTCACTAAAAAACAAACCATGGTTTCTTCTTGTTATGCTGTTGGAAGCCCTGCAGGTTAGCCTGACAGGAAGTCCCACTTGGCGCTTACATCTCACCAACTCTGTCTTTCGAGCATACTTGGATTTCATCTAAGGAGTTGATCAAATATTTACAATATTTCCAGTATGCTTCTTGTGATTTTTCATCATATGTGGATGGCAATTTTGTCCTTTCAGTTTTGCTTTTAGTTAATTTGTTGCTGCGAACAGGTACATTACATCTGTATGACCTTAATAATAATAATGGTATGATAGTATATTCATTGTGGAGGAGCCAGGGGCCGTGGTGCGTCGTTGTGGCTATATATTCCTCGAGGTCTGAGAAGGGGCTTTGGATGAGGAAGTTTCGTAGTTGGGATTCTAAGGCCGCTGCATTGGGTGGATTCTTTGATGTGGGTTGTACATAAGTAGGGGCGACTTTGTGTGAAGAGGGAGGTAAGATGGGGGATGTTGCGAAGCTCTACTTCATGTGTCATGATTCATGAATGTGGATGGAGGAGTTGAGGGGGAAGAGGTGGGGATGAGTTCGGACAAGGGTGCTAGCCATGAGAATGAGGGTGCAGGTGAGGGTTAAGATTTTGTGGGCTATGACATGTCTTTAGGCGGTAGATGCTGGCTATGATGCGGATTGCCTTTTTCTTGGCAATAAAGATTCTTTTGGCCTGTGAGGAAGTGCCCCAGAAGAGGACGCCTGATGAGAGGTGGGAGTTGAGGTGGGCGTGATATACTAGTTGTAGGGTATTGAGGTTGACAGTTCGTTTAAGGCCCATCATTCCCGCGGGTAAAATCGTTAAAAATTGGTCCCAAACGGGTATATAGTGTTCGTATTATGTTAATGACAAGGAAAAATAAGTGCCGGAAAATTGGTGAGTATTCCGGGAAAATTAAAAATCAAATCCTTTGTACAAGACAGCACCGCAAAAATATGAGTTAAAGAGTCCGCGATTTTTTTCCGTAGTGTCTGAACTTGGTTTTCTTAGACAAACAATTTTGGTAGTCACAGCTAAAAAATTGATTGAGATATCAATTTTCAAAAACTCTTTTATTAATCTCAAAAAGTTCCTGGTTTTAAACAGATCGTCATATTTTTGCGGTGCTGTCTTGTACAAAGGATTTGATTTTTAATTTTCCCGGAATACTCACCAATTTTCCGGCACTTATTTTTCCTTGTCATTAACATAATACAAACACTATATACCCGTTTGAGACCCATTTTTAACGATTTTACCCGCGGGAATGATGGGCCTTAAGCAGACCAAACGCTCGCTCAATCGTACACCTGGTCTTTTTGTGCGCGGCTTGGTACCTCATCTCTGCGTCGGTCACAGGATGGTTCAGCGGGGTCATCATCCACATTTGCAGGCCATATGCAGAGTCATCTGAGAAATTAATATGATATTAAACTACTAGTTTCTACTGCTGTCAGTTTTCTCTGTCTTTAATAGCCTGGTTAACTACTACGTACCTAGGAGCCAGCCGTTGACAATATTTCACTGTCAATATCACCGTTGCTCCCTGGGTAATAATACGCAAACACGTTGGTGAATCGCATACCAGCGTCGCAGACGGCCATGACATTCATACTGAAACGCTGGTGGAGTTGTGTTTATACCTTATACCTTAGAGAAAAGAATACGTATTATTTTCTCTAAGCTTATACCCTCCAATACCCCCTTAGCCCTTGCTATACCCTGTTCGTGAATTGGGTCCCTGGTGGGTAGGGAACCATCGTACACGCGTGCGCTGATGTGATGTCAACGGTTCAGGCGTTGCAGTCAAGGAAACGAGGAAATTTCCAGAAGAAAATCAAGAAACACGGGATAAGTTTCCATCGCAGGTAAGAACAGGGGCGTGAATTCGACTCCTCTTGAAATTCTACCCTTGTTGACACCCTTCAAGAGTCAAAATGTGTCTCTCGGATTCCCGATTTTAGAATATTCGCCCATATTGTGACCTGCAGGGGCAGTTTTAATTCCCGAACAGCATTGGGCTGTCCAGACTTAGCATAAACTGAATAGTAAGTCACCAGCACGGTGTTTAAGTTTAAAACGTGAATAACTTTCCTAGTTTTAACTTGAGAGAAAAACAGTAGCATTCAGTGGAGTTCTCTTGCAAATCTCACGCTACTGACATTGCTCGGGGGCAACATTCTTCACTTGAACTTACACTTGAAATGTGTATGTTTTTCTTCGATATTTGAAGATTCGCCCACACTGTGACCTTTCACCCCCAGTAAGAGGGGTGGTTTTGAGGGGGGTTTCACCCTCAAACACCATGCATTTTTCAGATGTTGTATTAATTTAATACTTTGGCTGTTAAAACGATTTTTAATTTATACACGTGAATAACTCCTTCAGTTTTTATCAAAGCAAGAACCAAGAAGCAATTCTACTTCTATTGACATTCTTTGTGGGTAAAATTTGAGTTTTTAAGATAAAGTTTTAAAAAATGATGATTCGCTCGCCGTCTCGGGTCTTTGAAAGTTCTTATCTGCAGCTGAATCGCTTGTTCGAGGACCAAAGTCTACACTTGAATACCTCCTTCAATTCGAAACTGAGCATAAAATAGTTGACTGAACTCAAGATCTACTACTGAAACTAAGAACGTGTCTAGAAACTGCATGTTCTGCAACGAAATTAACTTAACTTCTCAAAGGATTTCAGTCTCGTGTCCCATCCCCACGATAGCGTCAGCCACAAAGATGTCACAATTTACATCTCAACGCTCAACGCTTTAAACTGGAGCTAACTCGGCTAATCCATTACGATAAATTCCATGCCAACCAATAAAATATTTTCAATCGCCACTGACTTTTGGCAATATAATGATGTGGTGTCAGATTTAGAAAATAAATGCAAGGAGGGTGACATCTTGCCTCGTGAGCTTGGAGCCTGCGAGAGAGAGGAGACAGGATAAGATGGGAAGACGCAAAGTACAAGACCTCCGAGTTTACCTGCCAACCGCAGTTTATATAGCAATTGTCGTGCATGCAGCCAACGACGTCTCGACAAAACAAACATTAAGATCCGCCAAACTTGTTGACATGAGATGAAAACACACCGCTGACCAGAGCCGGTGGAAACAAATCAGTTATATCAATGTACAGTACTATAACTATGCTACTATGCTACGCTAGCTAAAGCCCCGCGGGCTCCAATTTTAACTTTAAAATAAATTATCTCGAGATTGCCGGCATATTTTGCATCGTTGCCATCCCTGTGCTGGAACTGGCGGAGCCTGTTGACAGGTTGATACGATCGCAAGGTGTCGGTGGATTGCTATCCGCTAATCTGGGGCACGATTCGAAACTGTGGGCAAGATGTGCGACACGATGGGAAGGAGGGTCGCGAGTAATACTGACCCTACGTAGGAATGTTGTGACAAGCGAGGAGATGAGCAACAGGTTGCAGGTGATAGGCTAGTAGATTGGAGATAGGTTAAGCAACAGGTTGCAGGTGATGGGCTAGTATATTGGAGACAGGTTAAGCGACAGGTTCCGGATCGCGTGAGACCGACTGGCCCGAGAGTTGAGGATTATCTGGAGGACCATGGTCTTGCAGTCGTGGCACACGGTCATCTGCAGACCACGCAAGCTCTCTTTGCCGCCCGCACCCCGGAAGGCCGAACTCGATCGACTCAGACGAGAACTGGACAGAAAAAGCACGTTGCAATCAACACTGGAGAGCGATTGCCAAGTAGACCAATACATTGGAAATCAAACCACTTTTGTGGTTCAATAGAATTCAATAGGATTCAATAGGACTTTTTGCTATGTCAATTGTGTGCAGTCCCATATGATAACCAAGTTTAAAGATCCTTGTGTGCTATGCTTGTGCTTATTGCTATGTCAATTGAGTGCAGTCCCATATGATAACCAAGTTTTAAGATCCTTGTGTGCTATGCTTGTGCTTATTGCTATGTCAATTGTGTGCAGTCCCATATGATAACCAAGTTTTAAGATCCTTGTGTGCTATGCTTGTGCTTATTGCTATGTCAATTGTGTGCAGTCCCATATGATAACCAAGTTTTAAGATCCTTGTGTGCTATGCTTGTGCTTATTGCTATGTCAATTGTGTGCAGTCCCATATGATAACCAAGTTTTAAGATCCTTGTGTGCTATGCTTGTGCTTATTGCTATGTCAATTGTGTGCAGTCCCATATGATAACCAAGTTTTAAGTTCCTTGTGTGCTATGTTTGTGCTTATTGCTATGTCAATTGTGTGCAGTCCCATATGATAACCAAGTTTTAAGATCCTTGTGTGCTATGCTTGTGCTTATTGCTATGTCAATTGTGTGCAGTCCCATATGATAACCAAGTTTTAAGATCCTTGTGTGCTATGCTTGTGCTTATTGCTATGTCAATTGTGTGCAGTCCCATATGATAACCAAGTTTTAAGATCCTTGTGTGCTATGCTTGTGCTTATTGCTATGTCAATTGTGTGCAGTCCCATATGATAACCAAGTTTTAAGATCCTTGTGTGCTATGCTTGTGCTTATTGCTATGTCAATTGTTTGCAGTCCCATATGATAACCAAGTTTTAAGATCCTTGTGTGCTATGCTTGTGCTTATTGCTATGTCAATTGTGTGCAGTCCCATATGATAACCAAGTTTTAAGATCCTTGTGTGCTATGCTTGTGCTTATTGCTATGTCAATTGTGTGCAGTCCCATATGATAACCAAGTTTTAAGATCCTTGTGTGCTATGCTTATGCTTATTGCTATGTCAATTGTGTGCAGTCCCATATGATAACCAAGTTTTAAGATCCTTGTGTGCTATGCTTGTACTTATTGCTATGTCAATTGTATGCAGTCCCAGATGATAACCAAGTTTTAAGATCCTTGTGTGCTATGCTTGTGCTTATTGCTATGTCAATTGTGTGCAGTCCCATATGATAACCAAGTTTTAAGATCCTTGTGTGCTATGCTTGTGCTTATTGCTATGTCAATTGTTTGCAGTCCCATATGATAACCAAGTTTTAAGATCCTTGTGTGCTATGCTTGTGCTTATTGCTATGTCAATTGTGTGCAGTCCCATATGATAACCAAGTTTTAAGATCCTTGTGTGCTATGCTTGTGCTTATTGCTATGTCAATTGTGTGCAGTCCCATATGATAACCAAGTTTTAAGATCCTTGTGTGCTATGCTTGTGCTTATTGCTATGTCAATTGTGTGCAGTCCCATATGATAACCAAGTTTTAAGATCCTTGTGTGCTATGCTTGTGCTTATTGCTATGTCAATTGTGGGTAGAGGCGTAATGTGCTGGACTATAAAACTGGCTTATGAAGCTTATAGCTAAACACACCGTTTATCCGACGGGCTCAGCGTGGGCAGCGACTGCGGGCCGTCTAAGCTGCCCACCAGGCTCGAGGTCATGCGAGCGGGCAGTGGGCGTCCAGCCGGCGGGCTCGGTGGGAGACTGCCTGCCTGGCTGCTCCCGGACAGCCTTTGAAGCAGCGACCGCGGGAACGAGGGCTCGTCTTCGGGCGACAGGCACGGGGACAGCGCAAACACGGGCACGCGAGAGAAGTGCTCCGTGGGAATACGCATCTGAAGGAACAACGATGCAAAACTCAGATGTTGAACACGACATCGGGAGAAGTCTTAACTACTTTAGCTTGAAGGCAAGACTTTGTAAGACTCCCTTACCTCAAGGTATTGTACAGCAATTTCAGTCCATGATGCAATATCTGTGCAAGCTTTATCTGTGGTAGTCTTTGCCTCATAAGGATGGAATATCTGTGCAAGCTTTATCTGTGGTAGTCTTTGCCTCATAAGGATGGAATATCTGTGCAAGCTTTATCTGTCGTAGTCTTTGCCTCATAAGGATGGAATATCTGTGCAAGCTTTATCTGTGGTAGTCTTTGCCTCATAAGGATGGAATATCTGTGCAAGCTTTATCTGTGGTAGTCTTTGCCTCATAAGGATGGAATATCTGTGCAAGCTTTATCTGTGCTAGTCTTTGCCTCATAAGGATGGAATATCTGTGCAAGCTTTATCTGTGCTAGTCTTTGCCTGATAAGGATGGAATATCTGTGCAAGCTTCATCTGTGGTAGTCTTTGCCTCATAGAGATGGAATATTTGTGCAAGCTTTATCTGTGTATGCTTTATTTGAGTAAGTTTGATCTGTTTAAGCTTTATCTGCGGCAGCAATGTCTTGAATTGTACCTTTGAGTAGCACTTGACGCAAACGGTTCGCTGGCACAGCTTGCAGACTTGTCCCCACGGACCGAACATTCCGAAGCGTGTCTTGAGACACAAGAAGCACACCTGCAAAGTGAGGTGATGTTGGTGGTAAGAAAGACTGCAACGTTAACCAATCGGCCAAGGAGGCTCCAGGATTCTGGGTTCGTACCTTGCGCTTCTCCACGTCCTCCTTGACATGTCCCTCGACGGGAAGACCTTCCAGCTCGGCTTTGGTAAGTACGCTACGAATGTGCACGATCTCCTCCAGCGTCAGCGACAGGCACTCCATGGCCTGCTGCCAGTTGGCCTGCACAAATACACGCATGGGTAGAGCTACACTCTGTGTTCTGTGTCTGGAACTAAACGCAGGTCTGAAGGGATTTGTGACTATGATGATTATGATCAACTCACTGAGTGCAAGAACTCGTCTTGCAACGAGCTACGAGACCAGGCCAACTCGTCCTCCGTCCCGGGCACGCCCAGCCTGTCGACGCCTACTGCAGGGGGCGGGACCACGTCCGGCGTTTCCACGGCAACAGAGCCGACGATTGTGTGGCGGCGTCGACCACGCAGCGGCGTCCGCATAGAGGAGCGTGGGGTTGTGGAGCACAGTGTTGCCAAGTCGTAGGCTGAAGGAAACAAGGGGTTTAGTGCTGTGCTGGCAAAACTGTGTTGACGTTCAACGCATAACCTCTTCAAAAGTGCTACAAACGTAAAACAATTGCTCTCTTCAAGCGTGTTTGTAATATCGTGCAAAAACCACGAAAAGCAATCGCAGAAAGAAGGAAACAAAACAAAGCCTTGCAGATCTCTTATTGCCATGCATGAAATACATCTGTTTCTTAAAGAATGCCAGATCTACGTGTTAGAACGTGTTAGTTCTTGCTTCCAAATCTCTCAGGTTCAAAATGTAGCTGCCTCACAAGATTGTGACCTGCTCTCTCTTCAGCACATGCTCAAATTTTTCAAATTTAAATGAGTTTTTAAATGACTGCAGTAGAATTGTTGAGTGTAGGTTATAGGTAGAGTTTTAACGTCAATGTTACAGTCTCTGCGTGAAAGATGGCCGCCAAATGACTACCTTACCGATAAAAATGCAGAGTACCGGAACATCACGTTAAGTGGAGCCACTGTCGTATGAAATTTAATTTCAATATTTATCGTAGGTTACTCGCTTTTTAATATCGTTACGTGTTTATCAATCGTTGAGGTAAACATTGATGGAGATTTTTTGAGCATGAAAAGTTTCAAAAGCGAGTTAACCTACGAGAAATATCGAAATTAAAATTCATACGACAGTGGCTCCACTTAACGTGATTGTCCCGGTACTCTGCATTTTTTTCGGTAAGGTCGTCATCTTTCACGCAGAGACTGTAACATTGACGTTGAAACTCTACCTATAACCTGCACTCAACGGTAGCATTGATTAAAAGGTAAAGCTGAAACCAAGGTATGTCATGAAATTATGTACCACACTAATCCATCTGTTAAAATCTTCAGAAAATACTGATTCTTTTGCACATTTGAATAGTTTTGGATGACCATGCCGTGCGTCCAATATGTAGCCGTACATTTTCGATGCTAACTTGCTTTTATTGATATGCTACAAGTGTATATGTTTATAAAATTCGAGTGCATGTACAGTCTTGAAGAAGTGTTGAGCGTGGCATGCAACGACGCATGCGTCACAAGAAGAGTGTCATACGCTCTAGACGCCGCCAGGCATCACCCTCCGCCACGTTCACGTCGACAGCTTCCCCAACCACCACAGCCACCAAGGGGTCGGCGTTGAGCCGCTCAGTGGAGCTACCTGTGCGTCGCCAGGGGCTCGACTCCGGGACGCCGTCCTGCTCAACTTCCTCCTCGTCTTCATCGTCAACGTCGTCCTCTTCGTCCTCGAACTGCAAGAAAAGCCCAAAGTTAAGAGTGCAGAGTGTCTTAGGCTTTCTAAGAAGCTGTCTTCGTTCGATTCATGTCCATCTTGTCAGGTGTCAACATTTCAACCCGTCTCGACTCGACCATCTAAGCTGTGTTGCCAACTCAGGTAGGTACCTACCCCCACCCCTTCCCATCAGGGGGGTCTTTGTTCGATTCATGTCCATCTTGTCAGGTGTCAACATTTCAACCCGTCTCGACTCGACCATCTAAGCAGTGTTGCCAACTCACGTACCTACCCTCACCCCTTCCCATCAGGAGGGTCTTTGTTCGATTCATGTTCATCTTGTCAGGTGTCAACATTTCAACCCGTCTCGACTCGACCATCTAAGCAGTGTTGCCAACTCAAGTACCTACCCCCACCCCTTCCCATCAGGAGGGTCTTTGTTCGATTCATGTCCATCTTGTCAGGTGTCAACATTTCAACCCGTCTCGACTCGATCATCTAAGCTGTGTTGCCAACTCACGTACCTACCCCCACCCCTTCCCATCAGGAGGGTCTTTGTTCGATTCATGTTCATCTTGTCAGGTGTCAACATTTCAACCCGTCTCGACTCGACCATCTAAGCAGTGTTGCCAACTCAAGTACCTACCCCCACCCCTTCCCATCAGGAGGGTCTTTGTTCGATTCATGTCCATCTTGTCAGGTGTCAACATTTCAACCCGTCTCGACTCGACCATCTAAGCTGTGTTGCCAACTCACGTACCTAGCCCCACCCCTTCCCATCAGGAGGGTCTTTGTTCGATTCATGTCCATCTTGTCAGGTGTCAACATTTCAACCCGTCTCGACTCGACCATCTAAGCTGTGTTGCCAACTCACGTACCTAGCCCCACCCCTTCCCATCAGGAGGGTCTTTGTTCGATTCATGTCCATCTTGTCAGGTGTCAACATTTCAACCCGTCTCGACTCGACCATCTAAGCAGTGTTGCCAACTCACGTACCTACCCTCACCCCTTCCCATCAGGAGGGTCTTTGTTCGATTCATGTCCATCTTGTCAGGTGTCAACATTTCAACCCGTCTCGACTCGACCATCTAAGCTGTGTTGCCAACTCAGGTACCTACCCCCACCCCTTCCTATCAGGTAAAGGTCAGAAATAGAATAGCAATGCATGCCCTCGATAGAAGATGCAATTGGCAACGCAGCCAAATCAATCAATTCTGACAGCTGAAAGGTTTCAGAGGCAAACATTAAATCCTACGCATGCGTGGATAACAGTTTCTTGTCAGGATGGTTTGAAAATCGATACACTTCCAAACAGGGGATGTACTTTGTTTTTAAGTGACGTCACACGTGATCGCACTAAGGCGGCCGTGAGATAAAGAGAGACAGCTGCTCGCGGTGTGAAAGTGAGATCGAGATCTCCGAGATGCTGAGACATTGTTGCGATGTCGGCGCCGGAACTGGGTCAGCGTTTAGTGGAGGGCGATGTCCCCCAGCTCACGGCGCATGCCCGGCCAAGCGTAGACTATTGACTGACCCACTAGGCGTACCTGGGACTCGAACCCAAACCCGGGGACCCTTTCATGCCGGACACTCACCATCGAGTAGTCGACCTTTATGAGGCGTCGCGACGAGTTGCCGACGTCGCCGCCAGGCGCACTGTCGTCGCGTAGCGTAGACAGCGCCGACAGATCTGGCAAGGGTATCACTGGAACAGAGAGGTGACGTCATTACAGACAGGAACACGACCGAGGCGATGTTGTTGCGTAACGGTGTGCCGTGGAACCTTGTTACGTGGTACAAACAATTGCAAGCAATGTCATGTATTACAAGACGCGTGGATCCCACGGCTCGTGCTCCGTGTTACGTGATCCGAACCGACGTCGGGGCTCGAACCCGGGACCACGCATAGGTCACCGATGACGTCATCGCTCCAGATCGATTGGCCTGGCGGTATGGGTTAGCGAAGCCACGCCTCCCGAAAATTCCCGAAAAATACCGAATCCTGTCCCTTATGGCAAATAACACGTGGGTTAACCTTAGGTCGCTGTTTCGTACAGGGCTGTAAAGTGAGTCTCTATTTGGTTCTATCTTATGGTAAATAACACGCGTGACAACTCTAGGTCGCCGTGGCTGCCGACCCATGACCTTCAACTACCGTGACATCCGCCCAAAATAAAAACAACAACTTGATTCAAATCGAGTGAATCATACGATGTTGAGTGCATTGCGTGTTACCAGTAGACCGTGCTTTCAACAAACACTGTCTTGCGAGCTGAGGAGGCAGTGACTGTCACCTTGTCCTCAAATAACATAGATAGAGCATAGTATCCAGCCAGCTGATCTCAAATAACCTGGATAGAACATAGGATCCAGCCAGCTGATCTCAAATAACCTGGATAGAACATAGGATCCAGCCAGCTGATCTCAAATAACCTGGATAGAACATAGGATCCAACCAGCTGATCTCAAATAACCTGGATAGAGCATAGGATCCAGCCAGCTGATCTCAAATAACCTGGATAGAGCACAGGATCCAGCCAGCTGATCTCAAATAACCTGGATAGAGCATAGGATCCAACCAGCTGATCTCAAATAACATGGATAGAGCATAGGATCCAGCCAGCTGATCTCAAATAACCTAGATAGAGCACAGGATCCAGCCAGCTGATCTCAAATAACCTGGATAGAGCATAGGATCCAGCCAGCTGATCTCAAATAACCTGGATAGAGCATAGGATCCAGCCAGCTGATCTCAAATAACCTGGATAGGGCATAGGATCCAGCCAGTTGATCTCAAATAATTTGGATAGAGCATAGGATCCAGCCAGCTTATCTCAAATAATCTGGATAGAGCAAGTATCCAGCCAGCTGATCTCAAATAACCTGGATAGAGCATAGGATCCAGCCAGCTGATCTCAAATAACCTGGATAGGGCATAGGATCCAGCCAGCTGATATCAAATAACCTGGATAGAGCAAGTATCCAGCCAGCTGATCTCAAATAATTTGGATAGAGCATTGGATCCAGCCAGCTGATCTCAAATAATCTGGATAGAGCAAAGGATCCAGCCAGCTGATCTCAAATAACCTGGATAGAGCGTAGGATCCAGCCAGCTGATCTCAAATAACCTGGATAGAGCATAGGATCCAGCCAGCTGATCTCAAATAACCTGGATAGAGCGTAGGATCCAGCCAGCTGATCTCAAATATCCTGGATAGAGCAAGTATCCAGCCAGCTGATCTCAAATAATTTGGATAGAGCATTGGATCCAGCCAGCTGATCTCAAATAATCTGGATAGAGCAAAGGATCCAGCCAGCTGATCTCAAATAACCTGGATAGAGCGTAGGATCCAGCCAGCTGATCTCAAATAACCTGGATAGAGCATAGGATCCAGCCAGCTGATCTCAAATAACCTGGATAGAGCGTAGGATCCAGCCAGCTGATCTCAAATAACCTGGATAGAGCATGGATCCAGCCAGCTGATCTCAAATAACCTGGATAGAACATAGGATCCAGCCAGCTGATCTCAAATAACCTGGATAGAGCATAGGATCCAGCCAGCTGATATCAAATAACGTGGATAGAGCAAGTATCCAGCCAGCTGATCTCAAATAATTTGGATAGAGCATAGGATCCAGCCAGCTGATCTCAAATAATCTGGATAGAGCAAAGGATCCAGCCAGCTGATCTCAAATAACCTGGATAGAGCGTAGGATCCAGCCAGCTGATCTCAAATAACCTGGATAGAGCATAGGATCCAGCCAGCTGATCTCAAATAACCTGGATAGAGCATAGGATCCAGCCAGCTGATCTCAAATAACCTGGATAGATCACAGAATGCAGCCAGCTGATCTCAAATAACCTGGATAGGGCATAGGATCCAGCCAGCAGATCTCAAATAACCTGGATAGGGCATAGGATCCAGCCAGCTGATCAAAATTTAAGCAATTTATTGTTGGCAACAGGTAGGAGTCCCTTTTGATTTCAATGCTAATTTCAGAGTTTTTGAACCAATTTTTGAACCAATTTTGACCACTTAATTGGTGAAAACTACGAAAAACCGCGAATTCTCCTGATGAAAACACTCGAAATAGCTCGGGCTTTGTAGAGAAAACAAAATCAGAGACTCTCAAGATGGCGGCCTTGGCTTCAAAGTGTCTCCATAGCAACCGCTATCCACCAGAGACCAGTGATTGGTTTGAACTGTGAACTTGTTTGATCCTGGCGGTTGTCGAGCACGTGGCGAGGAGAGGGACTCGAACAGAAAGACGCTTGACAGAACAAAGATCCAGGATCGGGGCCAGGACTCACTGGGTGGAGCGTCCCAGTATTGTCTAGACTCCATCACATCCTCGGCGTCGTCCTGCTGGGGGGAGGGCGTCGTGGACGGCAGGAGGCCGACGACGGTGCGCGGACTTCCTCCGACGGCGAGCAACATCACTCTCGAGGGCACATCGACGGGATGGTGGGGGGGCGTTTAACAAGCTTCGTTCACTTTCACCGTCCGGCAACAACACAGCACACGCGCCGCTCTCACGACCTCCACCAACACGACCAACTCGCTCGGCGGTCCGGCTTCTACTGACGTCACGCGCTAAGCGGTGACTGGCAAGGCAAGGCGCATGCGTGAAAGGAGACTGTGGAGTGTCGCGACTTCCTCAATTCCTTGTCGCTGTCGCTTGACCCCGTCTTGGCCCACTGAGGCCTTCATGCCGCGCGTAGACCGGGGTTCGAGTCCGGGTCCACGCCCAATTGCACAAGCATAAACACGAGACAATCGCTAGTGTCACAATGGTTTACAGGTCGGACCATTTAAAGGCTCAAACAGCTGAGTTCGAGCCTCGGCGTCGCATTCGCACACGCGTGCGTGAGGGGAGGGCGTTTAGAAAGATACATCGCAGCCTGGCAGAGAGTGCGTGACGAGCACCCGACCGGAGTTGGGAGGTCCCGGGTTCGTACCCCGGTTCGGTAACATAACGAAGGTGTTATTATGAACACTAATACCGTCTCAAAAACTGATGCCCAAACGGGAACATTTCAACGTTCGGCCATCAATTTTTGAGACGGTTATTGTGTTGATAATAATAAAATACCCCGCGCATTGCAAGCGTTTGCAAATTAAATAAGATTTCATCCTAACAAAGTTTGGTTTGATCTAAACGCATTTTAGACAGCTGACAAACCCCAGTCGAGCAGTCACTTGTTTCGGGTCGAACATTATTCGAAAAGATCTAAAAATAATCTGTGTTTAAAGAAAGAGAGTGACAATGGTTGCTACCCTTTCATGTTTTAATAATTTTGAAAACCATGAATGGGGTGAGATTTTTAAAAAATACCTAAAACGCACACATCCTTGTGTGACGACAGCAAAAAGACAATCAAAGAAAAAATTTTTGCAACCATGACCTACAATTATAGCATACCTACAAAACAATACAATACAATACAATACAATACAATACAATACAATATAGTCTGGAAGGGGGGGGGGGGGCAATTGATCGGTGCCGGCTGCGTGAAGGGCACACTGGCATACTTCTCAGCGTCGCGACGCCAATCAATAAATGCGTCGGTTCGTGCCGAACGTCCACGACGGCATCCGAGTTAAACTCTCACCCGACGCCATCTTGAGACTCGCGTTTTCTCACATTTTTACAAAAAAAAAAATATCCTGCTTCTTTCTCGGGGCTAGTCGGGGCTGGTCGGGGCTGGTCGGGGCTGGTCGGGGCTGGTCGGGGCTAGTCGGGGCTGGTCGGGGCTGGTCGGGGCTGGTCGGGGCTGGTCGGGGCTGGTCGGGGCTAGTCGGGGCTGGTCGGGGCTGCTCGGGACTGGTCGGGGCTGGTCGGGGCTGGTCGGGGCTGGTCGGGGCTGGTCGGGGCTAGTCGGGGCTGGTCGGGGCTGGTCGGGGCTGGTCGGGGCTGGTCGGGGCTGGTCGGGGCTAGTCGGGGCTGGTCGGGGCTGCTCGGGACTAGTCGGGGCTGGTCGAAACTGGTCGGGGCTAGTCGGGGCTGGTCGGGGCTAGTCGGGGCTGGTCGGGGCTGGTCGGGACTGGTCGGGACTGGTCGGGCTGGTCGGGGCTAGTCGGGACTGGTCGGGGCTAGTCGGGGCTGGTCGGGGCTGTTCGGGGCTGGTCGGGGCTGCTCGGGACTGGTCGGGGCTAGTCGGGGCTGGTCGGGGCTAGTCGGGGCTGGTCGGGGCTGCTCGGGACTGGTCGGGGCTAGTCGGGGCTGGTCGGGGCTAGTCGGGGCTGGTCGGGGCTGGTCGGGGCTGCTCGGGACTGGTCGAAGCTGGTCGGGGCTGGTCGGGGCAGGTCGGGGCTAGTCGGGGCAGGTCGGGGCTAGTCGGGTTGCTCGGGACTGGTCGGGGCTGCTCGGGACTGGTCGGAGCTGGTCGGGTCTGGTCGGGTCTGGTCGGGGCTGGTCGGGGCTGGTCGGGGCTAGTCGGGGCTAGTCGGGGCTAGTCGGGGCTGGTCGGGGCTGGTCGGGACTGGTCGGGGCTGGTCGGGGCTGGTCGGGGCTGGTCGGGGCTGGTCGGGGCTAGTCGGGGCTGGTCGGGGCTGGTCGGGGCTGGTTGAAATTCCCTGGCTTCGGACCAGTTTTACGAGGTCCGATCAAAGGAATGAAAACAGAAGAATTTGGTTGGATGTCACCATGGAAACTAGTCTTTGATACCACGTTATCTTTTTCTAAGAATAATGCTGATAAAAGATGTCTCAGGTTGAACAAATTTCGCATCTAATTAATCACCAGCCAATCGTCTGTCAACTAATCTCGCTTGGAGTTGGAGCAAGCATTGCCCCTGTAGAGCAGGCAACCAGTGCTAGCTACATGCACCACGGGTTGCCGGGATGTTGACATAGCAATAAGCACAAGCATAGCACACAAGGATCTTAAAACTTGGTTATCATCTGGGACTGCACACAATTGACATAGCAATAAGCACAAGCATAGCACACAAGGATCTTAAAACTTGGTTATCATATGGGTCTGCACACAATCGACATAGCAATAAGCACAAGCATAGCATACAAGGATCTTAAAACTTGGTTATCATATGGGACTGCACACAATCGACATAGCAATAAGCACAAGCTTAGCACACAAGGATCTTAAAACTTGGTTATCATATGGGACTGCACACATCGACATAGCAATAAGCACAAGCATAGCACACAAGGATCTTAAAACTTGGTTATCATATGGGACTGCACACAATTGACATAGCAATAAGCACAAGCACAGCACACAAGGATCTTAAAACTTGGTTATCATATGGGACTGCACACAATTGACATAGCAATAAGCACAAGCATAGCACACAAGGATCTTAAAACTTGGTTATCATATGGGACTGCACACAATTGACATGGCAATAAGCACAAGCTTAGCACACAAGGATCTTAAAACTTGGTTATCATATGGGACTGCACACAATTGACATAGCAATAAGCACAAGCATAGCACACAAGGATCTTAAAACTTGGTTATCATATGGGACTGCACACAATTGACATAGCAATAAGCACAAGCATAGCACACAAGGATCTTAAAACTTGGTTATCATATGGGACTGCACACAATTGACATAGCAATAAGCACAAGCATAGCACACAAGGATCTTAAAACTTGGTTATCATATGGGACTGCAAACAATTGACATGGCAATAAGCACAAACATAGCACACAAGGATCTTAAAACTTGGTTATCATATGGGACTGCACACAATTGACATAGCAATAAGCACAAGCATAGCACACAAGGATCTTAAAACTTGGTTATCATATGGGACTGCACACAATTGACATAGCAATAAGCACAAGCATAGCACACAAGGATCTTAAAACTTGGTTATCATATGGGACTGCACACAATTGACATAGCAATAAGCACAAGCATAGCACACAAGGATCTTAAAACTTGGTTATCATATGGGACTGCATACAATTGACATAGCAATAAGCACAAGCATAGCACACAATGATCTTAAAACTTGGTTATCATATGGGACTGCACACAATTGACATAGCAATAAGCACAAGCATAGCACACAAGGATCTTAAAACTTGGTTATCATATGGGACTGCACACAATTGACATAGCAATAAGCACAAGCATAGCACACAAGGATCTTAAAACTTGGTTATCATATGGGACTGCACACAATTGACATAGCAATAAGCACAAGCATAGCACACAAGGATCTTAAAACTTGGTTATCATATGGGACTGCACACAATTGACATAGCAATAAGCACAAGCATAGCACACAAGGATCTTAAAACTTGGTTATCATATGGGACTGCACACAATTGACATAGCAATAAGCACAAGCATAGCACACAAGGATCTTAAAACTTGGTTATCATATGGGACTGCACACAATCGACATAGCAATAAGCACAAGCATAGCACACAAGGATCTTAAAACTTGGTTATCATATGGGACTGCACACAATTGACATAGCAATAAGCACAAGCATAGCACACAAGGATCTTAAAACTTGGTTATCATATGGGTCTGCTACTTTGTGGAAGCATGCAACAAGTATTTAAATGCTACGTCAATTGTAAGTAGGGCTTGTGTTCTACTGCTAGCACCCCAAGTTGAAAGATTGTAAACAAATCACAGAGGCTGTGAGTTTACTCACGTCGTTTCTTCAGGGGGCTGTGGTGTGGCGTGGGTGCAGGGCTCAGCGAGGGACGCAGCCGGCGGCCGACTTTGATGGAGTTCATGAGTCGCTCGTGTTGCGTCGCTGGAAGGGCGCGCGCAGGCGCCAACTGACGCTGTGAGGCCTGCAGAGAATTATACGACTCAAGATGGCGGCCAACGAAGAAACCAGAACATGTCAGAACGTGCCCGAATATGGCCGAACATGCCGAACATGCCCGAACGTGTCCGAACGTGCCCGAACATGCCTGAACGTGCCCGAACGTGCCCGAACGTGTCCGAACGTGTCCGAACGTGTCCGAACGTGTCCGAACGTGCTCGAACGTGCCCGAACATGCCTGAACGTGCTCGAACGTGTCCGGACGTGTCCGAACGTGTCCGAACGTGTCCGAACGTGTCCGAACGTGCTCGAACGTGCCCGAACATGCCTGAACGTGCCCGAACATGTCAGAACGTGTCCGAACATGTCTAAACGTGCCCGAACATGCCTGAACGTGCCTGAACGTGCTCGAACATGCCTGAACGTGCCCGAACGTGTCCGAACGTGTCCGAACGTGTCCGAACGTGTCCGAACGTGCCCGAACATGCCTGAACGTGCCCGAACATGCCTGAACGTGCCCGAACATGTCAGAACGTGTCCGAACATGTCTAAACGTGTCCGAACATGTCTAAACGTGTCCGAACGTGTCCGAACGTGCCCGAACATGCCTGAACGTGTCCGAACATGTCTAAACGTGCCCGAACGTGCCCGAACATGCCTGAACGTGCCCGAACATGTCAGAACGTGTCCGAACATGTCTAAACGTGTCCGAACGTGTCCGAACGTGCCCGAACATGCCTGAACGTGTCCGAACATGTCTAAACATGTCCGAACGTGTCCGAACATGTCTAAACGTGCCCGAACGTGCCTGAACGTGCCCGAACATGCCCGAACGTGCCCGAACATGCCCGAACATGCCCGAACATGCCCGAACATGCCTAAACATGCTCGAACGTGACCGAAATGGTAACGCACCTTCTTGAGCGGCGGCCGAGAGCGGATGAAGTCGAGTATGACGGCGTGAGCGTCCTTTTTGACGCGATGTGGGAGGTCACCGTCGACCATCACCTTGTTAAGCTTGTATCGGCGCGATCTGATGTCGTCCATCATGATCTCATACGGCGTGAGTGTAAACTCTATGCGTGCTTGACTCAGGTCGACCTTCTTCAAGGTCACCCCGTGACGTAGCTCCTGAATCACTTGCAGCCAAAGACGCGACTGAAACAAGCCACGTGGATCGCTAAAAGGAGCCAAATACCACCGAGATGGTCACCCTATACCCAGCGCTAATGTTAAACATCCTGTCATTGGGTTTACAGGTTTAGTCAGAGTCACAGTGCTAATGTTAAACGTCCTGTCATTGGGTTTACAGGTTTAGTCAGAGTCACAGCGCTAATGTTAAACGTCCTGTCATTGGGTTTACAGGTTTAGTCAGAGTCACAGCGCTAATGTTAAACGTCCTGCCATTGGGTTTACAGGTTTAGTCAGAGTCACAGCGCTAATGTTAAACGTCCTGTCATTGGGTTTACAGGTTTAGTCAGAGTCACAGCGCTAATGTTAAACGTCCTGTCATTGGGTTTACAGGTTTAGTCAGAGTCACAGCGCTAATGTTAAACGTCCTGTCATTGAGTTTACAGGTTTAGTCAGAGTCACAGCGCTAATGTTAAACGTCCTGGCATTGGGTTTACAGGTTTAGTCAGAGTCACAGCGCTAATGTTAAACGTCCTGTCATTGGGTTTACAGGTTTAGTCAGAGTCACAGCGCTAATGTTAAACGTCCTGTCATTGGGTTTACAGGTTTAGTCAGAGTCACAGCGCTAATGTTAAACGTCCTGCCATTGGGTTTACAGGTTTAGTCAGAGTCACAGCGCTAATGTTAAACGTCCTGTCATTGGGTTTACAGGTTTAGTCAGAGTCACAGCGCTAATGTTAAACGTCCTGTCATTGGGTGTACAGGTTTAGTCAGAGTCACAGCTCTAATGTTAAACGTTCTGTCATTGGGTTTACAGGTTTAGTCAGAGTCACAGCGCTAATGTTAAACGTCCTGTCATTGGGTTTACAGGTTTAGTCAGAGTCACAGCGCTAATGTTAAACGTCCTGCCATTGGGTTTACAGGTTTAGTCAGAGTCACAGCGCTAATGTTAAACGTCCTGCCATTGGGTTTACAGGTTTAGTCAGAGTCACAGCGCTAATGTTAAACGTCCTGTCATTGGGTTTACAGGTTTAGTCAGAGTCACAGCGCTAATGTTAAACGTCCTGTCATTGGGTTTACAGGTTTAGTCAGAGTCACAGTGCTAATGTTAAACGTCCTGTCATTGGGTTTACAGGTTTAGTCAGAGTCACAGCGCTAATGTTAAACGTCCTGTCATTGGGTTTACAGGTTTAGTCAGAGTCACAGCGCTAATGTTAAACGTCCTGTCATTGGGTTTACAGGTTTAGTCAGAGTCACAGCGCTAATGTTAAACGTCCTGCCATTGGGTTTACAGGTTTAGTCAGAGTCACAGCGCTAATGTTAAACATCCTGTCATTGGGTTTACAGGTTTAGTCAGAGTCACAGCGCTAATGCTAAACGTCCTGTCATTGGGTTTACAGGTTTAGTCAGAGTCACAGCGCTAATGTTAAACGTCCTGTCATTGGGTTTACAGGTTTAGTCAGAGTCACAGCGCTAATGTTAAACGTCCTGTCATTGGGTTTACAGGTTTAGTCAGAGTCACAGTGCTAATGTTAAACATCCTGCCATTGGGTTTACAGGTTTAGTCAGAGTCACAGCGCTAATGTTAAACGTCCTGTCATTGGGTTTACAGGTTTAGTCAGAGTCACAGCGCTAATGTTAAACGTCCTGTCATTGGGTTTACAGGTTTAGTCAGTGCTAATGTATCTAGAAATATATCGACACATGCACATAAATCGTCTAGGTTAGAACTTAAACAGAAAAATTGAGCGAGCAATATTCTCCTATGTGAGAAGGCCGTGAGAAGGAAGAAGGAAATGAGCTCTAGATTCGGCGTCAACTCCATGTCGCCCTGGTTTTTTTAAAATGGACAGTTTTCTGGTTTTCTCATTATCAGCACTATAACCTTTTCAAAAATTGATGCCCAAACGCGGACTCGAACCCCGATCTCCACCTGTCGCGGGTGTTGCTCTAACCCATTGAGCTACTTGGACCCCGATCTCCACCTGTCGCGGGTGTTGCTCTAACCCATTGAGCTACTTGGACCCTGATCTCCACCTGTCACGGGTGTTGCTCTAACCAATTGAGCTACTTGGACACTGGCTTTTTGAGACGATTTTAGTGTATTTGATGAGAATGACAGATCTCCAAGGAGTAGAACCAAGAGGCTGTGAATACTCACAGTCACTCTGATTCTAGTGACGCTATATCACGTCACAACCTGTCAAACTCGAATAACTCCAATTTGACGTTGGATTCGTTAAATTTTTAGATGAAATCTTATTTAAATTGCAAACGCTTGCAATGCGCGGGGTATTTTATTATTAACAACACTATAACCGTCTCAAAAATTTATGGCCAAACCCGTGACAGGTGGAGATCGGGGTTCGAGTCCCCGTTTGGGCATCAATTTTTGAGACGGTTATAGTGTTCATAATAATAAAATACCCCGCGCATTGCAAGCGTTTGCAATTTAAATACCGATTTCATCTAAATCTGGCCTGGCAAGGTCTACATAACATGAGCTGTCATGGCAACCTAGTTAACTGTCAAGTTGAGACCAGGTTCATGAAGGTTCGGTGATTAGACAAATCAATTAGAGGTTGTTTGCAATCGAATAAAACATCCGACTACCTATACGAAGCGATTAAATGGCGTGCTATTGACCGGTCCCGGTAAGAACAAGCAATGCGGTTCACGCAACAATCAAATATATTTTACAACCATTTATCAATAATGATATTTCGAAACAAACGAACAACAGAATTTTGTTTTATTTTTGCACCACCGCTTCTACATAAAATAGAAATAGCAAAGAACCCCTGATTGATGACTTCTAACAAAGCGATGAAGCTCATTTAGCAATCTTATACAAACTTACAACACCATAGCTCGGCTAACCATTGCTAAGCCACGCGAGGCTTCAGATCTGAACACAAGAAACAATCCTAGCGACGTCGGCGTCGTCGGCGTCGTCGTGCAACCCACCTCGTCAGCCAGTTGAACAGGCGCAAGGACGCGGTCCACTTTGTGCGTGAAATGGTAATATCCGGCGAAGCAAACGTGCACCCCGCGGCCGTCAGAAGTCATCAAGTCCATCGTGAAACCTCAAACCGTCACCGTCGAACACTGAACGATAACTGAACTCGCATGTGCCTGGGGTTGCCGCTGCCTAACGGCCGCTTAAGATTTTAAGGGAGTGGGCATTTTGATTTAAATGTAAAGCCTCTAATGGGACCACAACCAAAAGTACCCCCATTTATTTTATTTGAAATTTGCCCCTTGTGTCACTCGGGGTCACTGCATTGTGGAAACTCTGTGAATTCCAAAGTGACCACGATGACAATTTCGAAAACAAACGACGTTGGCTGTCAAAAGATTTCCGTGTATGATTTCTTGAAATATTTCTTAGAGAGTGAAACTTGTGAAAAACCTTTTACATCTCCACCAGATCTTACTAAAAAACATGTTTAATGAACGGATAAGCACTTAAAATTGACAAAATGTAAGTTTCTTTGGTAATTAAGTTGTTTGACATTGATTGAGAACTGTCAAAACCTTTCCTTGCCAGCCAGTTTTAAATAAAATTCATTATGAAAATCCTATCAAATCAGCGTAGAAATGTCGCGTTGGGTCGTGCTCTGAAGTCATGTAAGATTCAAAATTATCTCCAGCAATGTTTGACCGATTTCTTAAAGTATTTGACGTTCTAATCCCGTTTTCTCTGGGGAATATCCTGAATTCACTGCCGCAAAGATAAGTTGAAGAATTCGTTCACCTTGCTGTGGTTAAAAACGTTAGACACTGTGTACCTGGGTGGTTGCCTACCCTGTGTCTGCCGCCTTGCAGGTCTGCAGCCCCGTGATACAGCACTGTGCGCCTGGGTGGTTGCCTACCCTGTGTCCGCCGCCTTGCAGGTCTGCAGCCCCGTGATACAGCACTGTGCGCCTGGGTGGTTGCCTACCCTGTGTCCGCCGCCTTGCAGGTCTGCAGCCCCGTGATACAGCACTGTGCCTGTGGTTGCCTACCCTGTGTCCGCCGCCTTGCAGGTCTGCAGCCCGGTGATACAACACTGTGCGCCTGGGTGGTTGCCTACCCTGTGTCCGCCGCCTTGCAGGTCTGCAGCCCGGTGATACAGCACTGTATGCCTGGGTTGCCTACCCTGTGTCCGCCGCCTTGCAGGTCTGCAGCCCGGTGATACAGCACTGTATGCCTGGGTTGCCTACCCTGACAGGATTACGATAACACAATCCAACTCGCTTCATTGTTGAGAGGTCGCAGCTCAAAGCGTCAACTCTTGTGTCGTGGTTATTGGAAATACTTTAAATCTTCATTTTTATTTATTTATTTGTGGTGTTTAACGACGCACTGTTTTTACATCTGGCCAAGCGGCACTGGTCTAATGGCGTTGGTAAATGAGCAGATGATGATGAACCTAGTCTGGCTTAGAAATGAGGAGGGGAAACTCGGTGCCGGCACGTAGCCTACTCCTGTCGAAGAGCACCAAGGGGACCACCGGCTTAACGTCCCTTCCGAAGGACGGTACAACGTGAACAGCAGAATTTCTTCACAAATCCATGCTGTCGAGAGGTTGATAAACAAGGCGAACGAAGTTGCTGTACTAACTTTTATCCCTCCTACCTCTCTCCCGAACAGAACTGGTCATGTGTATGATGGTCACCCATCCAATACCTGACCCAGCGCAGTGTTGCTTAACTTTCATCCCTCCAACCTCTCTCCCGAACAGAACTGGTCATGTGTATGATGGCCATCCATCCAATACCTGAACCAGCGCAGTGTTGCTTAACTTCGGTGATCTCACGATAACCGGTGTTTCCAACACGCCAAATCGTTCGGTGTATAATAAGTCTTCAGAGTAAGTCTCTGAGGGGGTCAATCATTAGAAAACATGGAGAAGACGCCAACAATGAGCCAACAATGAGCCAACAATGAGCCAACAATGAGCCAACAATGAGCCAACAATGGGTGCTTTGTGTTTATTGCCAGCCATGCGACGGCACCGAGGCTACAGGACAGACACACGTGGTTTGATGACATGCAGGGGCGAGTCGAGCGAGTGAAATGTTAGATGCATACTTGCAATGAGCGCCACATCCTACGTCCTCGCTGTAACAGATAAAACACCACCACCTGAATCCCCATCACACGGGCATGCGCACTCGAATCTACATTCCACCACCGAGTGTATGGGTCATGGATCATGAGACACAGAGTTAATGTTAAACTGTCTGTTGAGCAAACGAGGCTGGCAACACGTGGTAACGGTAGGTGCCACCAAATAACGCTTGCAGCCGTCCTTTTTGATAAACCTCAACAAAAAATAATAATACAGCTCAAAATATCTATCCATGTTTAACAATCGTCGAGGTGAGCGCATTGATTAGGAATTAAAGAATATCGTGCGACAGTGACTCCATCTGTGAGGATAATCCAGGCATTTAGCGGCCATCTTTTGCGCAGAAAGCTCAACTCTAACCTCCTCCACATTGAACGGCATTTCATCAACCAGAGGGTGGCCTGGAGAGGGGCGTTTCACTCACCCACTCGGAGATCTGCAACTGGTCCAAAGCATGGGCAGTCTGCACGTCCATGCTGGTCTCGCCTGCACGTCGCTCGCCAGGCGCAGAGGCGCCCCTAGCGGAGATCTTGCGCAGAAACGAGGCGAGCTCGAGGGCCTCGAAGACAAGCGCCTTGCAGACGGCTCGGTAGTGTTGCTCGGCGGCCATCGCGCCGGCGCAACCCGAGCCACCCACGTGTGCGACACAGCGTTGTACGACCGAGTCAAGGAGGGTGGTGAACAGCGCCGGGTCCTCGTCGGAGTCCCCCGCGTCACGCTCGATTCCCTCATCGTCCATCTCGCCGTTCGGTCTCGGGCACTCGTCTGTAAACAAGCAAAAAAGTTTGCAGTCAGTGCCAGTCAAACGCCCTCATCTTAGCACTGTTTTGACAACGAGCCCTGCGCGGGTCCAACTAAGTCGGCGGATGTTAATGTTGAGGATGATGATGAACCTATCCCAGTATAGAAGGGAGTCACGTTCTGTTGCTGTATTCCTTCAATCCCTCCAACCTCTAGCCATAAACAGAACAGGGCATCCCATCAAATACCTGACCCAGCGCGGTGTTGCTTAACTTCGGTGATCTCACAAGGACCGGTGTTTCCAACACGACAAACCGTTCGGTCTCGTCTGTCATATTACAGCGCTATGCTGTTGGAAACAACGGTTCTCGTGAGATCACCGAAATTAAGCAACACTGTGCTGGATCAGGTATTGGATGGGTGACCACCATACACATGACCAGTTCTGTTCGGGAGAGAGGTTGGAGGGATGAAAGTTAAGCAACACTGCGCTGGGTTAGGTATTGGATGGGTGACCATCATACACATGACCAGTTCTGTTCGGGAGAGAGGTTGGAGGGATGCAAGTTAGGCAACACTGCGCTGGGTCAGGTATTGGATGGGTGACCATCATACACATGACCAGTTCTGTTCGGGAGAGAGGTTGGAGGGATGAAAGTTAAGCAACACTGCGCTGGGTTAGGTATTGGATGGGTGACCATCATACACATGACCAGTTCTGTTCGGGAGATAGGTTGGAGGGATGCAAGTTAGGCAACACTGCGCTGGGTCAGGTATTGGATGGGTGACCATCATACACATGACCAGTTCTGTTCGGGAGAGAGGTTGGAGGCATGAAAGTTAAGCAACACTGCGCTGAGTCAGGTATTGGATGAGTGACCTTCATACACATGACCCGTTCTATTCGGGAGAGAGGTTGGAGGGATGAAAGTTAAGCAACACTGCGCTGTGTCAGGTATTGGATGAGTGACCATCATACACATGACCAGTTCTGTTCGGGAGAGAGGTTGGAGGGATGAAAGTTAAGCAACACTGCGCTGAGACAGGTATTGGATGAGTGACCATCATACACATGACCAGTTCTGTTCGGGAGAGAGGTTAGAGGGATGAAAGTTAAGCAGCACTGCGCTGGGTCAGGTATTGGATGGGTGACCATCATACACATGACCAGTTCTGTTCGGGAGAGAGGTTGGAGGGATGAAAGTTAGTACAGCCACTTCACTCGCCTTGCTTATCAACCTCTCGACAGCATGGATTTGTGGAGGAATCCTGTTGTTCGCGTTGTACCGTCCTTTGAAAGGAACATTAAGCCGGTGGTCCCATTGGTGCTCTTCGACAGGAGTAGGCTACGTGCCGGCACCGGATTTTCCCTCCAACCTTCTAGGCTAGGCTAGGTTCATCATCATCCACTCATTCACCGACGCCATTAGACCAGTGCCGCATGGCCAGATGTCAAAACAGTGCGTCGTTAAACACCACAAATAAATAAAATAAATAAGGCTGGCAACGCAGCCATATATGGAGGTTGGGCACGGGACGTGGTCTGCCCACGGCAACCTTGCCAGCGATGATCTGTTTCCATGACGCCCTGTGGCAGGCCACATGGTCTCGACGCAGTGAAACGCCCCCACCCCTCTGTGCCAAACACGGTCCACGATTCGCGAGCACGACGGGTATGACGCAACGCACGCCGCTCACGTGGCTTTCACGCGATGACATAATATCACGACCCGTGTGGGACTGCACGGCGAGCTCCGCTGCCCCCACGACCACAGATCTCAACTAACCTGAATTATTTATTTATTTGTGGTGTTTTAACGACGCACTGTTTTGATATCTGGCCAAGCGGTACTGGTCTAATGGCGTCGGTGAATGAGTGGATGATGATGAACCTAACCTAGCCTAGAAGGGAGGAGATGAAATTCAGTGCCGGTACGTAGCCTACTCCTGTCGAAGAGCACCAAGGGGACCACCGGCTTGACGTCCCTTCCGAAGGACGATACAACGTGAACAACAGGATTCCTCCACAAATCCATGCTGTCGAGAGGTTGATAAGCAAGGCGAGTGAAGTTGCTGTACTAACTTTCATCCCTCCAACCTCTCTCCCATACAGAACTGGTCATGTGTATGATGATCACCCATCCAATACCTGACTCAGCGCTGTGTTGCTTAACTTTCATCCCTCCAACCTCTCTCCCGAACAGAACTGGTCATGTGCATGATGATCACCCATCCAATACATGACTCAGCGCAGTGTTGCTTAACTTCGGTGATCTCATGAGAACCAGTTTTTCCAACACGACAAACCGTTCGGTTATAACCTGGATACCTATTGCCATGCAGACACTTTGATGCCAGAGCCGCCATCTTGAGAGTCCCCTAATTAGATTCTCTCAAAAAGCCCGAGCTTTTTCAAGTATTTTCATCAGAACATTTCGCGGTTTTCGTCGTTTTAGCCAAGTGGTCAAAAGTGGATAAAAAGATGTTTCAAAAACTCTTAACTTCTACCCGTTACAAAAAATAGTATGTCACACTTCATTTCGTATCAGTTGGCTGGATCCTATCCTCTATCCAGATTATTTGAGATCAGCTGGCTGGATCCTATGCTCTATCCAGGTTATTAGAGATCAGCTGGCTGGATCCTATGTTCTATCCAGGTTATTTGAGATCAGCTGGCTGGATCCTATGCTCTATCCAGGTTATTTGAGATCAGCTGGCTTGATCCTATGCTCTATCCAGGTTATTTGAGATCAGCTAGCTGGACCCTATGCTATATCCAGGTTATTTGAGATCAGCTGGCTGGATCCTATGCTCTATCCAGGTTATTTGAGATCAGCTGACTGGATCCTATGCTCTATCCAGGTTATTAGAGATCAGCTGGCTGGATCCTATGCTCTATCCAGGTTATTTAGATCAGCTGGCTGGATCCTATGCTCTATCCAGGTTATTTGTGATCAGCTGGCTGGGTCCTATGCTCTATCCAGGTTATTTGAGATCAGCTTGCTGAATCCTATGCTCTATCCAGGTTATTTGAGATCAGCTGGCTGGATCCTATGCTCTATCCAGGTTATTTGAGACCAGCTGGCTGGATCCTATGCTCTATCCAGGTTATTTAAGATCAGCGGGCTGGATCATATGCTCTATCCAGGTTATTTGAGATCAGCTGGCTGGATCATATGCTCTATCCAGGTTATTCAAGATCAGCTGGCTGGATCCTATGCTCTATCCAGGTTATTTGTGATCAGCTGGCTGGGTCCTATGCTCTATCCAGGTTATTTGAGATCAGCTTGCTGAATCCTATGCTCTATCCAGGTTATTTGAGATCAGCTGGCTGGATCCTATGCTCTATCCAGGTTATTTGAGACCAGCTGGCTGGATCCTATGCTCTATCCAGGATATTTAAGATCAGCGGGCTGGATCATATGCTCTATCCAGGTTATTTGAGATCAGCTGGCTGGATCCTATGCTCTATCCAGGTTATTTGAGATCAGCTGGCTGGATCCTATGCTCTATCCAGGTTATTTGAGATCAGCTGGCTGGATCCTATGCTCTATCCAGGTTATTTGAGATCAGTTGGCTGGATCCTATACTCTATCCAGGTAATTTGAGATCAGCTGGCTGGATCCTATGCTCTATCCAGGTTATTTGAGATCAGCTGGCTGGATCCTTTGCTCTATCCAGGTTATTTGAGATCAGCTGGCTGGATCCTATGCTCTATCCAGGTTATTTGAGATCAGTTGGCTGGATCCTATACTCTATCCAGGTAATTTGAGATCAGCTGGCTGGATCCTATGCTCTATCCAGGTTATTTGAGATCAGCTGGCTGGATCCTTTGCTCTATCCAGGTTATTTGAGATCAGCTGACTGGATCCTATGCTCTATCCAGGTTATTAGAGATCAGCTGGCTGGATCCTCTGCTCTATCCAGGTTATTTGAGATCAGCTAGCTGGACCCTATGCTATATCCAGGTTATTTGAGATCAGCTGGCTGGATCCTATGCTCTATCCAGGTTATTTGAGATCAGCTGACTGGATCCTATGCTCTATCCAGGTTATTAGAGATCAGCTGGCTGGATCCTATGCTCTATCCAGGTTATTTAGATCAGCTGGCTGGATCCTATGCTCTATCCAGGTTATTTGAGATCAGCTGACTGGATCCTATGCTCTATCCAGGTTATTAGAGATCAGCTGGCTGGATCCTTTGCTCTATCCAGGTTATTTGAGATCAGCTGGCTGGATCCTATGCTCTATCTAGGTTATTTGAGATCAGCTGGCTGGATCCTATGCTCTATCCAGGTTATTTGAGATCAGCTGGCTGGATCCTATGCTCTATCCAGGTTATTTGAGATCAGCTGGCTGGATCCTATGCTCTATCCAGGTTATTTGAGATCAGTTGGCTGGATCCTATACTCTATCCAGGTTATTTGAGATCAGCTGGCTGGATCCTATGCTCTATCCAGGTTATTTGAGATCAGCTGGCTGGATCCTTTGCTCTATCCAGGTTATTTGAGATCAGCTGACTGGATCCTATGCTCTATCCAGGTTATTAGAGATCAGTGCCGACACTGCTCTTGACGTCTCTGCATCGGTGACGTCACCGCTGTCTGTCACACGCAGGAAGTGCCGCGGACATCCGACTTGCAGGCGACCGGAAGTTGGTGAGCACCGGGCCGCGACGCCTGGTAGGCTGGGTGCACTCACCTGTGGCCGTCATGTGTCGGATGAGGGCGTCTAGGTCGTCGCTGAGCGTGCGCTCCTCCTCGAAGTCGAACCCAAAGTCCAACGCAGCGAACACAGCAAGTCCGAGGCTGAAGATGGTCTGAAATCAACAGCATCGTGTTACTATGGATAGAGCATCACTGACATCAACAGCATTGTGTTACTATGGATAGAGCATCACTGATAGCATCAGCATCGTGTTACTATGGATAGAGCATCACTGATAGCATCAGCATTGTGTTACTATGGATAGAGCATCACTGATAGCAACAACATCGTGTTACTATGGATAGAGCATCACTGATAGCATCAGCATCGTGTTACTATGGATAGAGCATCACTGATAGCAACATCATCGTGTTACTATGGATAGAGCATCACTGATAGCAACAGCATTGTGTTACTATGGATAGAGCATCACTGATAGCATCAGCATTGTGTTACTATGGATAGAGCATCACTGATAGCAACAGCATTGTGTTACTATGGATAGAGCATCACTGATAGCAACAGCATTGTGTTACTATGGATAGAGCATCACTGATAGCATCAGCATCGTGTTACTATGGATAGAGCATCACTGATAGCAACAGCATCGTGTTACTATGGATAGAGCATCACTGATATCAACAGCATCGTGTTACTATGGATAGAGCATCACTGACAGCAACAGCATCGTGTTACTATGGATAGAGCATCACTGATAGCAACAGCATCGTGTTACTATGGATAGAGCATCACTGATAGCAACATCATCGTGTTACTATGGATAGAGCATCACTAAGCATCGGCATTAAGTTATGTTAGATTTGACTTTATTGCAAAATGTATTTGTGAAAATATAATATGTGGCTGCAATATGGCATACGAGACCAGACGGTTTGGTGTGTTGGAAACACCGGTCCTCGTGAGATCACCGAAGTTAAGCAACACTGCGCTGGGTCAGGTATTGGATGGGTGACCATCATACATATGACTAGTTCTGTTCGGGAGAGAGGTTGGAGAGATGAAAGTTAAGCAACACTGCGCTGGGTCAGGTATTGGATGGGTGACCATCATACATATGACTAGTTCTGTTCGGGAGAGAGGTTGGAGGGATGAAAGTTAGGCAACATTGCGCTGGGTCAGGTATTGGATGGGTGACCATCATACACATGACCAGTACTGTTCGGGAGAGAGGTTGGAGAGATGAAAGTTAAGCAACACTGCGCTGGTTCAGGTATTGGATGAGTGTCCACCGAACGGTTGGGCTTGTTGGAAACACCGGTTCTCCTTAGATCACCGAAGTTAAGCAACACTGCGCTGGGTCAGGTATTGGATGAGTGACCACTGAATGGTTGGGCGTGTTGGAAACACCGGTCCTCGTGAGATCACCGAAGTTAAGCAACACTGCGCTGGGTCAGGTTTTGGATGGGTGACCACTGAACGGTTTGGCGTGTGGGAAATACCGGTTCTTGTGAGATCACCGAAGTTAAGCAACACTGCGCTGGGTCTGGTATTGTATGGGTGACCACCGAATGGTTGGGCGTGTTGGAAACACCGGTCCTCGTGAGATCACCGAAGTTAAGCAACAATGCGCTGGGTCAGATATTAACTCATCGAGCGGTGCGGCCTAACATCGAAGTCGCCGTGAATTGCATTCCAGTGCAAGCAATCGCACCCCGTGAGAGCGCTTAGACTGGCCGTGTCTACCGCGTCCCAGCAAAACAATGCTCGGAGTCAATCAGGGCATAACACTGCATCGTGGATCGCGTGCACTCGGTAATCCAATTAGCCGCTGGTAATTAGCGCGTGGAGTCCACGCTCACGGTAAGCTCTGGGACGCCGTGGAGGAAGAGCATTTAAGTGTCCCAGCCAGGCTCAGTTTCAGATGCTTGGACCAGAGTCGTTGTATCGCCCGAATCAGTCGACAGGACACATCTCTTCAGTCGGTCATAAGGTCCAAGCATCTGTGTCGAGCTCCAGGACAGACAAACGCCCTCCTACCTCCCCCTCACGCCCTCGAGGGGAATTCCCGTCGTGGGTGCGACGACACAATGGAGTCGAACTCGGTTCCCATGGCAACAGCGGCACTGGGTCATCGTAGATGCACACCTGACCCACAGCTATCGCTAGCGTCTGTCTCTCTCGCTCTCACAGCGATCGCTAGCTCTGTCTCTCTCGATCACCTAACGGAACTTCATCTCAAGACGAAGACGAGCCGATCGCCACGGCCCGCGAGATCGACCCTCGAGTCTGAAGTCACGTCGCTTTGCTCTCAGTTGACCGTCGAGCCCGTTCCCATGACGCCTGGACTCAAACCCGAGCCCTCAAACACCTAGCTAAGAGACGACGGCGTCCTCCCGGCGCCTCGAACTAGCGACAGGCGCCGGGAAGGAATGCAGCGGCGGAGAAAGTCGCTGGCCGGGCGTCGAACCTAGGACCTCGTCCCGAGGGGTCCTGGGTTGAGCTCCAGCGCCCGGTGCAGGACTTTCTCCTGCGGTCTACGCTGTCCTTGGCCAGGGTTCGACGCCCGGGGAAACGAATTCCTTCGGCCATGCAGTTCGATACAAGGCCTGGCAGGGAGCTGAGAGTGAACCCGGTGCCGGCACAGCTTGATTTTGTCCAACAGCACCAAGGACCGGCCGCCGCTTAGCCTTGTCACTTTGACACACTGTGTTGGCTGCTCCTGTCCAACAGCACCAAGGACCGGCCGCCGCTTAGCCTTGTCACTTTGACACACTGTGTTGGCTGCTCCTGTCCAACAGCACCAAGGACCGGCCACCGCTTAGCCTTGTCACTTTGACACACTGTGTTGGCTGCTCCTGTCCAACAGCACCAAGGACCGACCACCGCTTAGCCTTGTCACTTTGACACACTGTGTTGGTTGCTCCTGTCCAACAGCACCAAGGACCGGCCACCGCTTAGCCTTGTCACTTTGACACACTGTGTTGGCTGCTCCTGTCCAACAGCACCAAGGACCGGCCACCGCTTAGCCTTGTCACTTTGACACACTGTGTTGGCTGCTCCTGTCCAACAGCACCAAGGACCGGCCACCGCTTAGCCTAGTCACTTTGACACACTGTGTTGGCTGCTCCTGTCCAACAACACCAAGGACCGGCCACCGCTTAGCCTTGTCACTTTGACACACTGTGTTGGCTGCTTCTGTCCAACAGCACCAAGGACCGGCCACCGCTTAGCCTCGTCACTTTGACACACTGTGTTGGCTGCTCATGTCCAACAGCACCAAGGACCGGCCACCGCTTAGCCTTGTCACTTTGACACACTGTGTCGGCTGCTCCTGTCCAACAGCACCAAGGACCGGCCACCGCTTAGCCTTGTCACTTTGACAAACTGTGTTGGCTGCTCCTGTCCAACAGCACCTAGGACCGGCCACCGCTTAGCCTTGTCACTTTGACACACTGTGTTGGCTGCTCCTGTCCAACAGCACCAAGGACCGGCCACCGCTTAGCCTAGTCACTTTGACACACTGTGTTGGCTGCTCCTGTCCAACAGCACCAAGGACCGGCCACCGCTTAGCCTAGTCACTTTGACACACTGTGTTGGCTGCTCCTGTCCAACAGCACCAAGGACCGGCCACCGCTTAGCCTTGTCACTTTGACACACTGTGTTGGCTGCTCCTGTCCAACAGCACCAAGGACCAGCCACCGCTTAGCCTTGTCACTTTGACACACTGTTGGCTGCTCCTGGCAACAGCACCAAGGACCGGCCACCGCTTAGCCTTGTCACTTTGACACACTGTGTTGGCTGCTCCTGTCCAACAGCACCAAGGACCGGCCACCGCTTAGCCTTGTCACTTTGACACACTGTGTTGGCTGCTCCTGTCCAACAGCACCAAGGACCGGCCACCGCTTAGCCTTGTCACTTTAATACACTGTGTTGGCTGCTCCTGTCCAACAGCACCAAGGACCGGCCACCGCTTAGCCTTGTCACTTTGACACACTGTGTTGGCTGCTCCTGTCCAACAGCACCAAGGACCGGCCACCGCTTAGACCTGTCCCCGCGGCATTTTATTGGTTTTTTTTGAATGACAGGTTGAGGATGAAGCTAGCATGGCCTGACAGGGAGCCGAGGAGCTCCAGGTGCGGGCGTTTCACAAGGCTAGCACATGACAACGTCGACAGCTCTGTGGGACGGGGGGACGGGGGCGTTAAGCAGCAAGGACGCCCGGTGGTCGGGTTACGTCTCTTGGTGCCCCACCAAGGAGCAAGTGGACATACCAGTAAGTCAAGTTTGGCGAGAGGCCAGATCGAGAGCGGCGAGCAGAATCTGTTGCAAACCTATCATTGTCGCACACGTTATCGCGTTTGCCTTTTGATAAGATAAGATCTTCATGGAAAGAAGGCAAGCAAAGCCCAGCTTTGTGACCCGCGAGATGACGCCAGGAGTATAGCTCAATCACAGAGCTAAGATTTGACAAGTTGCTAAGCGTTGTTCCTTGGTTTCTCTTTGCAAGAAATATGACTGATGCTTTGCTATCTAAGATTTCCCTTACACCGGTCTCTAACAGGCTTGGGATAACAGTTCGTAATGTGGTGAACCCAGCATTTGAACCAGCAAATCCTTTGGGACGCATCCTTCAAATAGGTCCTTGTGCTCCTGTCGTACTAGGCTCTAGATAGGTCCCTGATAGGACCCTGATAGATCCCTGATAGGTCCCTCATAGATCCCTGATAGATCCCTGATAGGTCCCTGATAGGTCCCTGATAGATCCCTGATAGGTCCCTGATAGGTCCCTGATAGATCCCTGATAGGTCCCTGATAGGTCCCTGATAGATCCCTGATAGATCCCTGATAGATCCCTGATAGGTCCCTGATAGGTCCCTGATAGATCCCTGATAGGTCCCTGATAGATCCCTGATAGGTCCCTGATAGGTCCCTGATAGATCCCTGATAGGTCCCTGATAGATCCCTGATAGGTCCCTGATAGGTCCCTGATAGATCCCTGATAGGTCTCTGATAGATCCCTGATAGGTCCCTGATAGGTCCCTGATAGATCCCTGATAGATCCCTGATAGGTCCCTGATAGATCCCTGATAGATTCCTGATAGGTCCCTGATAGATCCCTGATAGGTCCCTGATAGATCCCTGATAGGTCCCTGATAGATCCCTGATAGGTCCCTGATAGGTCCCTGATAGATCCCTGATAGATCCCTGATAGGTCCCTGATAGGTCCCTGATAGATCCCTGATAGATTCCTGATAGGTCCCTGATAGATCCCTGATAGGTCCCTGATAGATCCCTGATAGGTCCCTGATAGGTCCCTGATAGATCCCTGATAGGTCCCTGATAGGTCCCTGATAGGTCCCTGATAGATCCCTGATAGATTCCTGATAGGTCCCTGATAGATCCCTGATAGATCCCTGATAGATCCCTGATAGATCCTTGGGGCACAGACTTTGGGTGGGACACGTACCTCTTGTGCAGACGGCATCGGCAACCGCGGTTCTGTGGATCAAAAGGACACTTGGTTAGTCAGGCAGCCAACAATTGTCGGACAAGTTTAGAGTAAGCACACTTTAGCGACGCACTGTTTTCACAACTGACTCTCAACTGGCATAATGCCTCAGTGAATAAGAGGGTGATGATGATGATGATGGACCTAACCTAGCCTAGAAGGGAGGTGGGGAAACCCGGTGCCGGCACGTAGCCTACTCCTGTCGAAGAGAATTAAGGGGACCACCGGCTTGACGGGCAAAGAGGCTGCATTCCTCCGCCTGAAACATCGACAACATTGCGTGCTATCAGTGCGATAAATGGGGGACGACGACAATCGAGATTTCAGTCGCATCGTATTCTACGTCATTGGCAGGCGACGAGATAAGCGCGCCGAGGAAGATAAAATTCGGCCTTCATCGACCCCGTGACGTGAGGTGGCCGTGTGTATGATGGTCACCCATCCAACACGCGACCTGGTGCAGTGTTGCTTAACTTTCATCCCTCCAACCTCTCTCCCGAACAGAACTGGTCGTGTGTATGATGGTCACCCATCCAATACCTGACTCAGCGCCGTGTTGCTTAACTTTCATCCCTCCAACCTCTCTCCCGAACAGAACTGGTCGTGTGTATGATGGTCACCCATCCAATACCCGACACAGTGCAGTGTTGCTTAACTTTCATCCCTCCAACCTCTCTCCCGAACAGAACTGGTCATGTGTATGATGGTCACTCATCCAATACCTGACCCAGCGCAGTGTTGCTTAACTTTCATCCCTCCAACCTCTCTCCCGAACAGAACTGGTCATGTGTATGATGGTCACCCATCCAACACCCGACCTGGCGCAGTGTTGCTAAACCCTACCCACGAATTGCTGCAGTCGTCCTGGCTGTGACGCTAACAGCTGTTCGCTGCGTGACAATCGATATCGAGTTCGTGCGCACTGCGGTTCCTGATTTCACTGCACGAGTCAAGACGGGATTCAGTCGCGGGTTTAACGACGCATTGTTTTTACATCTGGCCATGCGGCACTGGTCTAATGGCGTCGGTGTATGAGTGGATGATGATGAACCTAGCCTAGCCTAGAAGGGAGGAGATGAAATTCAGTGCCGGTACGTAGCCTACTCCTGTCGAAGAGCACCAAGGGGACCACCGGCTTAACGTCCCTTCCGAAGGACGGTACAACGTGAACAACAGGATTCCTCCACAAATCCATGCTGTCGAGAGGTTGATAAGCAAGGCGAGTGAAGTTGCTGTACTAACTTTTATCCCTCCAACCTCTCTCCCAAACAGAACTGGTCATGTGTATGATGGTCACCCATACAATACCTGACCCAGCGCAGTGTTGCTTAACTTTCATCCCTCCAACCTCTCTCCCAAACAGAACTGGTCATGTGTATGATAGTCACCCATCCAATACCTGACCCAGCGCAGTGTTGCTTAACTTTCATACCTCCAACCTCTCTCCCGAACAGAACTGGTCATGTGTATGTTGGTCACCCATCCAATATCTGATCTAGCGCAGTGTTGCTTAACTTCAATGATCTCAGGAGGACCGGTGTTTCCAACACGCCAAACTGTTAGGTGGTCACCCATCCAATACCTGACTCAGCGCAGTGTTGCTTAACTTCAGTGATCTCAGGAGGACCGGTGTTTCCAACACAACAAACTGTTCGGCGGTATAGACAGGAGGCTCATGGCATAGTAACATCGCCGATAAGAACAGAGGAAGGCCGTTATGAGCTCGTATCAACGGCTTCCTGGTCTGAACAATCCACGCAAGGATCCCACGCGTTCTTGCAGAGGAGCGAGGATCTCACCGATAAGCCGGGTTATACGATGAGATTGTAAACCAGCATCGGGTTCACTCGGACAAACATTAATGGTATGCGTTGCAAGGTGTTGTAATTTTGTTGCATGATCGTTTGAACATCGCGTTGCTTGCAGAATTCATGACGGATTAGTGGTCAACGAACAGCACCACCGAATGGTTTGGTGTGTTGGAAACACCGGTCCTCGTGAGGTCACCGAGGTTAAGCAACACTGCGCTGGGTCCGGTATTGGATGGGTGACCACCGAACGATTTGGCGTGTTGGAAACACCGGTCCTCGTGACATCACTGAAGTTAAGCAACACTGCGCTGGGTCAGGTATTGGATGGGTGACCACCGAATGGTTGGGCGTGTTGGAAACATCGGTCCTCGTGAGATCACTGAAGTTAAGCAACACTGCGCTGGGTCAGGTATTGGATGGGTGACCACCGAATGGTTGGGCGTGTTGGAAACATCGGTCCTCGTGAGATCACTGAAGTTAAGCAACACTGCGCTGGGTCAGGTATTGGATGGGTGACCACCGAATGGTTGGGCGTGTTGGAAACATCGGTCCTCGTGAGATCACTGAAGTTAAGCAACACTGCGCTGGGTCAGGTATTGGATGGGTGACCACCGAATGGTTGGGCGTGTTGGAAACATCGGTCCTCGTGAGATCATTGAAGTTAAGAATATTTTTTACGGTTGTAATCAACGGTTGTCAGCGCCTCCTTGAGCACAACTCGGCCGCATTTCGGCTGCGACCGGCAAACTTCGTGTTTTGATATGAAGCGAGGCTATTTATTAACTAGAAGTATCTTTGTATCTTCGCGTCTAGCTGCTTAACGATTGTTTATTTAGAAATTGAAAACATTTGAAACCAGACAACCTGTTGCAAGCATCAAGTTCATCCCGTATATCTCTCGGCCAACTGTCGAAGGTTAACTTGTATCAGAAAGTCTACGAAGAGGGTAACCTAACCTAACCTAACCTAACCTCATCTAACCTAACCTCAACTAACCTAACGTAACCTAACCTCAACTAACCTAACCTAACCTAACCTCAACTAACCTAAACTAACCTAACCTAACCTAACCTAACCTTACATAACCTAACCTGACCTCATCTAACCTAAATTAACCTTACCTAACCTCACCTAACCTAACCTAACCTAACCTAACCTCACCTAACCTAACCTAACCTAACCTAACCTAACCTAACCTAACCTAACCTAACCTAACCTAACCTAACCTCACCTAACTAACCTATTGGCGAGTCCCGGAAGACACTAATCTATGCCGAGGTCAGGAGATGTAATTTAATTGAGTGACAACACAACCCAGCGACTCTGGGGTCAACGTTGCTACCCAAAGGACTTCGAGCGAGGACTTCGATGCCTTGTCGGGTCGTTATCACGGAGTCACCGCCGAGCTTGGAGACGGGATTACATGACGAGTGTCGAGCGATAACAATTGACAGTGTATTTAGTGACAACTGACAGTAAACTCGGCCCTATGATTGATAGATTTGTGGCCCGTCAACTGTCCCCACACAACCGAACGGTTTGGTGTGTTGGAAACACCGGTTCTCGTTAGATCACCGAAGTTAAGCAACACTGCGCTGAGTCAGGTATTGGATGGGTGACCATCATACACATGACCAGTTCTGTTTGGGAGAGAGGTTAGAGGGATGACAGTTAAGCAACACTGCGCTGAGTCAGGTATTGAATGGGTGACCATTATACACATGACCAGTTCTGTTCGGGAGAGAGGTTGGAGGGATGAAAGTTAGTACATCAACTTCATTCGCCTTGCTTATCAACCTCTCGACAGCATGGATTTGTGGAGGAATCCTGCTGTTCGAGTTGTACCGTCCTTCGGAAGGGACGTTAAGCCGGTGGTCCCCTTGGTGCTCTTCGACAGGAGTAGGCTACGTGCCGGCACCAGGTTTCCCCTCCTCCCTTCTAGGCTAGGTTAGGTTCATCATCATCCTCATCATCATCCACTCATTCACCGACGCCATTAGACCAGTGCCGCAGGGCCAGATGTCAAAACAGTGCGTCGTTAAACACCACAAATAATAATAATGTCCCGTACATTGAGTAGGCGCTATTTCACGGCGCTTTGGACGCGTTTCTTGGACTGCCGACTATCTGGGACATGCGTGCAGTGAAGGGTTGCGTTGAGGGTGATGGTAGGAGGGGGGGGGGGGGGGGGGGGAAGGTCACCCATGCGGCGAGGTATTGATTCGATTACAGCTGTCAGGGACGCGTAACGCCTGGTATTGTCTTGCAGCCTCTTGACGTTGCCGCCAAGGCCGTTCAGACTCGGTAACCACAACGCGGACGTCAGGAAGGTTCCGAGCTTGAAGGTAGCAGGTCGTTGGGTTCCTACCCACCCCTTTTTTATCGACCCCAAATGCCAGCTGTCGTGGGCTGCCCACACTGATTGTCTGCAAGCATCCCTGACCATTCAAGAACGCACTGACTTGGCTGTGACCGGTACTTGTCATAATGGTGCAGGTAAAAACCGAGGGGTGGTGTACTGGGATTATATGAACGACAATGAAGCTTGTGACAGCGGCAGGTTGGGAATTCTACCTGGACATGGCTTGGTGCTCGCCCTATTGAAGCTAACAGTGAATAGCTAGTAGTGAACTCACCTGATCCTCCGCCCCCAGCAAACACCGAGTTCTCGTGGACGTAGCCGTCCTTGTGCATGTGAATATGTTCGCATTTGGCGACCAGCAAGCACTTGGTCCTTCGCTCGCCTTGCACGGCGGTAGCAATGCATTTAGCACACAGATAATACAAGGCCCACGCGTGCTCCTCGTTGATGGGGGCGTTGAACGAGGTGAGGATGTGCTTTAAAGTCACGCAACCCTCGTCGTCGAGCACGCACTCGGGGGATGGTGGAACCTCTAGTACGTCGGCAGCCATTGTCACTGTCACTACGGCGAACACGTGAATGTCGCGCACACGACCTTACCGCTCCGAGACTCGCGGGTGACTGACTGGGTCACGGCAAGCTAGGAACGCGGGCCAGCTGTCAGCTGATCTAGTGGCTAGTAGTTGTGATAGATGATGGGAGATCGCGTTAGTGTCGAGCACCAGTGGCTAGTAGATGCAGCGCACCAGGTTTTGTCACTTGTTTTATTTTAGAGCTATCGAAGGTTTGATCGACATAAGTTGACATCACTAATATCTACATGCTGTTATATTGTATTTTATTTTTGAATTTATTCTTGTTACTGGCTGGATTGTTCCTCAAATAAAGTCCATGTTATGCTTTGTCAAAAAAGAAAAAAGAACAAAGAACAACTATTAATAAAATGTACATACGGACACCAATCTAATATTTTTGGTTGTAGGCAGTCCAACCCCAAGGTTATATAATAGTATCTTTGAGTCCAACGGTGAAATTCTTTTTCTCTTTAAATTTATGTCGTAAAAATAACGAAGCTGGTCGGAGAAGTGAAGTGGGACCGGAGGCCGAACATACACGGGCTGAAAAAACCCGGGCTGACAATACAGGCGACGAACAAAACTCGGACAGACAAAACAGGGGACGACTACCTGAGGGCAGAATAAACGAGGACAGTATAAGTGGTCACCCAAAACAATTTATAAAGTTTTACCCAACAAACAGAGAAAATAGCAGAAGTAAAAAAAGGTGAGAAATCATTGTTGAATATTTTAAAGGTACTAAATATCGAAGTAGCTTAGTTAACGATTACAATTGTTTACCAGGAGATATGAGAAAATTAGACATAGAAATGTTTAAGTTAAGGTTAAAGAAAATGTTGATAGAAGATCGGGAAAAAAATGTAGTAGAGTGGAATGAAACTTGATGATTTAATGTTTATGATTATAATTTAATTTTATGTTATTATCAAAATCTTATATGAGAGTACAAAAGCTAATGTGAAAGTGTATTTCAAAAAAATATTTGCTAAATAAAAATAGTACATACATACACACATACTCACTCCTTGGCAGAGGAACCGGGCTATGGAATAGCCTGTCATTATTAGCCTGTCATTATTAGCCTGTCAAATTATAAAACTATATAGTGTATACTATACACTACTGTACTGTGTAGTATATTGTGTATAATCCTAAGTTGTTAATAAAACCATTATTATTATTATTATTATTATTATAGAAACAATTAAACATTTCTTGTAAATATTTTGAGGCTGTCGACATTAATAATAATGTGTAGGCTTTTTTTTGTAAAATTGTGCTCCGTTTTAAAATAGATTTGTCTCAAAAAGTGCAGATCAATGATTGACGGATGCTGGCAGACCTTTGTGTCATGCTGGTGTAAAGATTCATTGGTGAAAAGTTCAGGATTGGATTTTACAAATATTGACAGTTCTAAAATATAGATTGATGACCAGAGCTAGAAGATGTTCTGTTTTAAAGACCCCTCTATAACTATCACCCCGTTTTTTATTGGAAAGAATTCTAACTGCGTATTTTTGGAGTTTAAAAAGCTTGTCAATTTCTTTCCTCGCTGCGGCACCCCAAAAAATAATCCCTTACCGTAGGGCGGACTCGAAAGTCGAGAGATAAAACAGCCTCAGTTCTTTATGATCTAGCACCTTTATTACTATTATACTATTATACAAAATTAAAATAGTTATAACAAGCATACACTGGACCCAATTCACGAATTAGTGGTATAATCGCTGGGCCAAGGCTAGCCGTGGCTAGAGAAAGTCAGTGAGGGCCAACGTTTGTACTCTCAGATTGCAATGGCCGAATCGACATTAGGAATAAAATTACATTTTATCCCTAAATGGCAGTGAGTCGGAACCTCAAGTCATCCATTTGTACAAAAGTCAGAAAAGTTAGAACATGAATGGATAATAATAATAATAAATTCTGATAATAAATAATCTTAGCATAGTGGAAAAAACCTGCCAGGGTTGGCGTGAATTTGGTAACAATTTATTACGAAAATCGCAATTTTGCAATTACAATCAAATATAATCGCATCCCTTGTTAATGTGTGTAATTGTGTCACAACGTTGTTTTCTCAACGCTTTCTATTCTTCTTTTAAAAGAATTTTAGAGAAAAAAAACAATAGGTACATCACACAGACTGAAATTTCAACAAGATTTATGAATATAGATTTGACACTTGCAGTTGTCAAAGAAAATTGAGAAGGATTTCTGCCTTAAAATACATTAATTCTTAGACAAATATGTCGTAAGATACATGGGACCTATAGAGGCTATTGAAATAACGAACGTGAGTTAGGAATATTTTAGGACTTTGGTAAAGCGTTGAACTCGGTCGATCACGAGTTAATAATATAAAAATTGGAAAAAATCTGTTTAGTTTGTGTAGCTACTGATTGGATTAGATCCTAATAAAAATATAATCAATACTATATCTGGGTTTCCCCCTCCAGACATAAGAAATATAAACAGAGTACCAAGTTTGTTGTACAGATCTTGGTAAATATATTTGCCCACATAACCTAGATGATGCTTGAAGATATCTTATTACTGCAGCAGACCAATTTTGTACTTTATGAAGCCGAGTGGACCTGCTGAGTTGACCGGTAACTCCTGGCAAAGAGAATTCCAACATTTGCAAGTATACATTACTTACCAACATTGGTATAAGAAATACAAGACGGAAAGGTGACCTCAGAAGGACCAAAGGTAATCTTTAAATAAGTAGAAGAAATGTTTTATATTTAGGCGCTTCATTTTTATAATAGACTGCCACTCAGGCTCAAAAACCCAAAATTAATCAGAACAAGTTTTAAAAACAAAAAGTAAATGATTATTTAATAACACATTATTTTTGTAGTACTCGTGAATTCATAGAAAAGAACAAATGCACTTGTGACGACTGGTGTAAATATGATAGAATTTTGTGAATGTTTTTTTAATTTTTACTTATTTTAGTTTTTAGCATTATGACAATTTTCAACGCTTATGAAAATAACTACTGTTTTTGTTTTTACGAAAGGGCATGGACCGGCATATGGTACGATGAAATGTATAAATATAAATAAATTAAAAATTAAATGTAGGGTTTTAATGTAGGGTAAATTTTATTTACATGTTTATTTTGCATGAATGTTACGCGGGTTTTGCTCATTGTCATAAATTATTACTAGCAATCGTTAAACGTAGTGGCTTGGAGCACACAGCAATATTTCAAAAGCAATAATGAGAGGAATTTTGTTTGTGATTGACTGCTGTTTTGCCAAGATACTATATACCAACACTTTCATACCCAAGGATCATACCCAATCATAGCTACTCACAAAATACCTTTTGATAAACAATTATCTATCCTGTGGTCATCTCCCCAATTCCTGCATGGGTATTTCAATGTGTTGCGGCATAGGCTCCCTAAAACATATTTACTTCTAGGAAACTATTTTACCTGTTCATTAATGAAGAATAACTTTCAATCATTTCCTTTTTCCACGGCCTGGTTGGTAGTACCGTACACCATTCTGTTGCGGCGCTTGAAATAACTGTGGATCATTATTTTACAGAATAGTTTTTCTATTTTCTGCTTCAGATCTTCTTGATGAGTTACACAGTTCACTTCAGCGTCGAGGTGTCCTATCATAGCCTTAATGACGCCATAAACGAAAATCACATTGGAGATGTGATTTTGAAAGTTATCAGCGTTGACTCAACCAAATTGACCATATTTGTAGTTGGGTAAGTCGAGTGATCCCTTTGCAAATCATATTCCCTGATCAAAATAAACATATGGTCATTTGTATACTCCTTTGTGGAGACTGCGGCATTGCACTGCTGACATTGGTCAGCCAAGTACATTCTTTTCGCAATGTATCCACATACATATGCCGCCGCAATCCCGCCAAAGATTGCTCTTCACTTGCATAAACGGGGAGCCTTGGATTTCTGGCCGCTCAATCAGTGGACCTCAATTCCTAAAAGGAAATCAAATCTGTTAGCTAAATGCTAACATGCTAGCAGGTAGTGGATTCTTCAGCTATGTGTAATATGTATTTATTACCTTAGGCTCTGCAGATGAGACTTCTTTGTCTTTTAGAAGATCCCGAAGGTTGCTGAGCAGATAGCCATCGTCATCTTTACAGTTTTTCCCTCTTTGTGGGCACAGAGGTTGGTTGGTTGAAGTTTTAAGTGCAGCAACAAACTGAACAGTAGTGGGGTTCACATTACATGTTACCGAATCACCCCAAACAGGTTTTCAACCACATCTTGATTTAAATTTCTCATATTTACATTTTGGAAGCCCTGGTCTTTTATGTGGTTCCACAGCTAGGCACATGCAGACAAAGTCACAAGTATGCCTTTTCTTGTAGGTGGCACGTTATTCAACTTCTGCAAAACAAAAGAATGATATTTCATTGGTATAATTATTAAAGATATTTTTTTACAGAAATATGCCTAAAACATTCATTGAAATTTTAGTATACCTTGCCAGTAACTCGATCGCTGAGTTTATTTGTTTATTTGTTTATTTATTTGTTGCCAACTGACAAAATACATTGTTTTTGTATGGGCCATAAGAACTAGAGATTTAGGAAATGTAACAGTAACTTATAATATAATGTAATGAGTTGCCAAGCGAGGACTTCTTACAAGTCGATGTTCAAGTGTTGGCTCATTGGAACCATCTGCGACTACCAGCGATGACTTTGAAACTCTTCTTTTGAGTGAAATACAAAAGACAAAACCAACTAATCAAACCAGGCAAAAGATTGACCCCAATGCCAGAGTCATTATATCTGAAGAATACCTCCAAGCAATTAATAAGCTTAAAACCAAAAGCCACTCCGTTCGAGTCACTAAACGTCGGATAGCAAAGGAAATAGGCCCAGTAGATGAATCTGCGTTTGAGAAAATTGTAGATGATCCAAAGGAGGAAGAGGAAAACATCGATCATGGAATTAACAAACATACCGATAACGTAGTAATAAATGATTACGTAATAGTTACATACGAGGGAGAATTCTTTCCTGGTATTGTTGTGAACACTCGAGTCGGGTATGTGGAAGTCAGTGTAATAATAATAATAATAAATATATTTATTCTTGTTGAACAACACAATATTTGTTATAAGAATAAGTCATGGTACATACAGGTTGTTAAAATTCAGACATTAAATAGATACATTTATTTAGTAAATACTTCTTCAAATTGGCCTTAAATATAGCTGCTTGCTCTTCTCGTTTTTTATCTCAGTTAGCAGCATGTTAAGGAACTTAGCTCCAATGTAGTCCGGGCTTTTGCTAGAAATCGCTGAAGAGTGATGCTGATGTCTGGCCCAACGGGATGGAAATGGTCAGCGAAAGAAGACAAGTTGTGGTACCCGTTGGAAGATGTAGTTGAAAACATCTGCACACATCCGCTTGCACATCTGCAAGCACCCAACTTGCAAAAATAAACATCTGGTATGCAAGTGATATTTGCTTGCTATCTCGATGGCTCCTGAAAAGTAAGATACGATAATAAAGAAGATCCCATCGCCAAATTGAAGGTTGTGCATTTGGGTAAGTAAGGTAAGTCCCCATTTGGGCATCAATTTTTGAGACGGTAATACCTAGTGTCGTTAATAATGAAAAAAACCACTAAATATCTTGATGTAGCCACTTTCAATCAAAAACAGTAATTCTTTCCTTTTTTAATGACGGTTTATCATAACCACAGAGAAGTAAAGCACATAGTAAGTAAGTACAATTGTTTTACCACATTTTAATTTTTGTTCTACCATTTTATATCTGGCTTTCAACAAAGAAATCCATGGGCTTCAGTTATTAGTTACAATACACAGCGATGAGAATTGTTTTAAAATGTGACCTATATTCATCGGTAGATGGTATGTTGAGTATGTAAGGCTGACAGAACACGAGGAAGTGGCTTCGAATGAATGAAATGATTTTTATTTTTAAATTAACAAAGGGCTTAGCTACTGCCTGACTACCTAAGTAATAAGTTAGTTAAAATAGGTGATATACATCAACACAAAACTAGAAATGCCAAATTAAATTACTATGTGACTTGCTCCAATAAAGACAAAATGATTAAGTCCCTATTTTATAAGGGAATTAGAGAATTTAATAATCTACCAAAGGAAATAAAAAATTGTGAGAATGTAATGGAATTAAAAAAAAAAGTACCTACACTGTAATGAATAATATGTAATGCATGAAATGGCTAGCTCTAGAGCTAAATAAAAGACTTGTTATTATTATTAACCTATAAAATAATTTAAAAATAAACAGTGAAAGCCAACATTCTTGTCACACTTGTTTGTATTTCAATGGCCTGCACCATGCTTCTCAGCATGAGCTTCATTATTTTAAAAACTGGCTCAAAAATGTGCGATTGTTTTGCTGTTCGCACAGCTGATGCAACTGATGCAACTCTACGTGATCCCTGCCTCGGCTTCGTGACACTGCTGTTGGCTAGACCTTGATCTTTCCGCCTCGTCGTTGGGAACAAGAAATTGCTGCAGTTGACTTCTTAATTACACTTATGAGGTTGGACTCTGTTTTGATTTTGGCCAACGTGCCTTTGTTAGTTAAGCTGTGTGGGACACTACACCTAGTGAGCAGTTTACCAATCCTTTCTATCTCGGATTGAAATTGCTCAAGTGGCGCCTCTAGATCGGCATCATTTAATTCGTTAGCTTCTAAATCATGAGCGACATTGTTGATATTCTCAGTTTCCATGGTAGAGCTTTCGTTTAAGGCTGTGCTTTGCTCGCTTAGTGGGTCTACGATGCACTCTTCCAAGCCCTACAAGTTTTTACTACAAGTGATAATAACTAACCGTGAACAACTGACCATCAGGAGAGCAAATAAGCAAATAATATTACAATGCTTAAAATTTAAGAAGATAATTTGGCCATCGTGCATAACATACCGTACCTTAAAAAAATCTGCCTGAGGACATTTTTCCCCGAGTGCCAGCTGGGCAAGTGAGAATCGTTCCATAATGCCAATAGGCGGAAGGTTTGGGAGGACACTCCTAGCTGCTTATGCAGCACCACCTGATACTTGCAGAATGCCCCGCTGTTGGCGGCTGCTCAGGTGCAAGCACCTACCTCGGTGTTCACCATATATTCTACGTGTACTTCCGTGCCATTAGGTACCACTTAGACTGTGTCGCTGACTTGCTTGATTTTCTGCAGGTTGACATCCTTCATCCGTCCACACAGTGCTTCATATTTGAGCATTGGTGCTGCTCACCAATTGTGTGCAAAGTTCAGCAACCGTGCCACCAAATATTGGTTCCAGATTTTCCTGCAAAACTCAATCAGAGCAACTACGTTGAAAGCCTTGGTGCGCCTCACGATGATGTCTTTTAATGTTCTAATTGTAGTTTCAGCAGAATTGTCAGTGCTGGTATGCAGAGTGATGATATCTCTTCTAAACAGTTGCACCCATTGCTCTTTCCTAGCCACATTTTGATATAATCTAGCAATCAGTGTCGGACTGGCTCCAAAAGGCCTCGGCGGCAATGAGACTTTTGGAGCCCCGCAAAGCCCATGCTTTGGGGGTGGGGGGGGGGGGGAGTCCGCCACTTAGGAAAGGAATGTATAGGCAAGGTGGTGTAAAGGTAAACTAAGGGTTGTATACACATAAACTGGTAGCAGCGCCCAAGTCCGACATTAGAGAATGGAGATTGTTTAGATACAATGATCGATCAATGGCCAATTTTAAATTAATTACCCAAAATTATACACCTGTGACGTATCGACTTGAGATACGATTGTGTCGTGTGCGCAAAGTGTAGGGTTTGGGCGCCCGAAGCAAAACCCAAATTTTGTGCCCCGAAAAAAACTCAGGCAGCACGGCACACGCCAAAATTAAATGAAAAAATTTGTTGACAAGAGTCAAAACGTCGACGGTTCATAAAATTGAATAGACGATTTACAACAAGGCTATAGGACTATACGAAATCGTAGAAACACGATACACGATATTAATACGATATTACAACACAATATTAATTGCCTTTGGAATTACTGAAAATAAAGCCTTTTTGAAATCCAGGGCCAGGGGCCCCGGCGGCATTTGCCGCCTGGCTGCCCTGGCCAGTCCGACACTACTTCAGTGTGCAGATTCTGCATTACTGCGGTCCGACCCAGGGCCCAGCTGGGATTTTTGTTGGCCTAGAAATTATTCAAAGAGCAAATTTATTTACCAGAATTTGCACGCATTTGTGTCCTCTGAATCATTCACCGCATTTACTAGGGTATCACAGGAGCAATTTTAGTTATGTTGTGGATGAGCCTAAATAGTGGATACGAGCCAAGGGTAAAGAGAAGGACAAATCTGAATTATCAAATGATCAATGAAGAGGAAGGATGGAAATGCATAACCAAGGTTCAAATGACCGATTGCAAAAGTTGAAACGATATAGAGCCAGTGGATATCTCATTAGTTAGAGCCTCAGCGCTAATGTTAAACTGTCTTTTCAAAACGTGGCGACTAGATGACTAATATAACGATTAAAATAGAAGTCGGCTGGAGACAGTCACTGTCGTTTTGAGTGAAAAGAAATTTCACTTTGCTCTTGAAGATTACATGCACTGGATTACTCTCAAAATATTTATTAATGCTCACCTCAAAGATTGACAAGCATGTAGCAATATTTCATGTCGTAATTATCTCATTTCAGCGATTAGTTAAAAAGAAACGCTGCAAGCGCAAGCAGGTCACCACTAATACCATGTTGCTCCACAGAAAGTTTAACAATAGTGCTGGGACTCTAAATAATTTTAATTTCAATAAACTATCCCAATATTGTTTGAAAATACCACGGAATAATTATAAACAGTATTTATTAACAAATGAACACATACCAGTAGTAGACTACACTTATGTCCTTTTCATAGAACATAAGTTTTGTAGCTCATCTTAGGTACATTCAGTTTGAACATTTTATCATATGAGCACACATTTTTTGGTAGGTATCCAGTCTCTAGACCAAAAGTTTTAACATCCGTGAAAACTTTCCGAGATAAAAATTCAGTTTTAATAATCTTGTCAACGACACATTCAAACTTATCACAGAAATTTGTTGAAAAATAAATCCCAAAATACCACAATCCTACAATTTCGAGGTTTCAGGTTTCAAGTCATGAACAGTCCCAGTGATTTTGTAAGCCTCTTCCCAGAACTGCATTCTCTCCGAGAGCCTGTTCTGCTTGAGGGTGAGTTGGGAATCGATGTCCAGAAAAGCCATGTTATGTGGAGTGGCTGGCTCCCACTTAATCGGCAGCAGCGAGTCCTGCCGAGGGGTAGGATCCCTGGTGACATCAAACTCAGTAAACAATCACCATTACAATGTCTGGAGAAAAGTCGAGCAACAAAACTTTATTTTGTAATTACCCGGTTTTTGCAAAGTTGGTCCACATTTTCAGTAATCTAGAAAGTGTTATTCTCGATGGAGAACTTGGATCAATGTCGTGGTCTACCAGTTCGTTGCTGAACAAATAACCCAAGTCGTCTCCATGCGATACACCTGTCAAAGTAATGTTCATTATCGTATTGTAAAACGATTAAGAAATGGGCTCAGACACAACATAAACGCTAAGCTAATAGAATGAAAAGTTTACCGTCGATATCACGAATCTGCAACAGTTTTTTGAATAAACCAAACTCTCCATCAAACGAAAACTGATAGTAGTAAACTGGTGATTTTTGCATCGCGGCATGACATTTCACTGTCGTATCGGCTCCACAACCAAACCAGTAGTCCGTTAACATCTGTGAAAATAAACATTGTAATGACCCATTACTTCCACTGCTGTTTACAGATAGTTATTTACTAAAAGTCAGAATTAGGATTATTATAAACAAGATATTTATCAACCATCTAGGTGCTTAATCATAATCTTTTGGTAATACCAAGGTAATACTAGTCTTATGATTCATCCTAGCTACTATATTATACTATGTTACTACTACTATGTTACTGTTAGCTACAGCTTACAGCAACCAAGCTTTGGAATGAGATGCCAGAAAGCATTGTAAATCCATGGCCAACAAATGTTAACAGTTTAAAATTAAGATTGAAAGATGTTAGTTGTAAGGAATGATATGTAACTTAGAAATAAGAAATTTTTTATGTAACCCAACAAAACAAGGGGGAATTTATACTATTTGTACTGGACGCCACTGTGCGAGAAACAAATAAAACTAAACCAATTACAATTACAATATCACTGTATTAGATATTAAAATGATAGCGTTATATCTAGAATAGTTCCTTACCACGTACCATACCATGTACAATTGTAAGATGAGAAATAAATATCAATATCAAATATCTTACATTCACATAGTTGGTTCTGGTCTCAAAACTGAGAGATTTGTCTTTAAAGTAGAATTGTTTAATTTTCTCTGCGATGCTCTTTGCACGGTCACTGCCAATTATGACATTCATGTCGAGTGGAATGAGCAAGCTCTCTGTGGTGTCATCCAGTTGCTTCCACATTGCAGGGTTAACCAGAGGTTCTGCAAAAAGATAATCATTTGTAGAACAACGAACCATACTGACAGCTACCACCAACATAGCTGGCAAGGCAATCAACTCACCTTTAATGATCAGTATGCCTTCGTGAGAATTGACGCCCGTGATGTATGGTACGTGATTAACCCTTCCTTCTTTCAGCAAGGTTAGTGGGTTTTCTGCTAGGAATATCTCTTCTCCTTGTACCGCTCCACTTTCCACAGTTGGAACGAAAGGAAACACCGAACCTCTGTGTCTAGTCTACGGAAAAAAATGACTCGTCAAATAATTCTGCTATAAGTTGCGAAGCCAATCCACATGTGGAAAATTTTAAATTAACCTCTCTTGGTGGTGTTTTGTTCATGCTCTTAACCAACTCAAATGCCGGTTGCTTCTGAAGGAAGTCGAGCACCTCGTGAGGATTTTCAGAGGTTGAGCCGAGTATTTCAGCCAAACGAAACGATTTCTTCCGGGCAGAATGAATATCTGCTCGTGCCCACCAACTAACGGCAGAACCGCTTTGTGAGATAGCTCGTTGGAACAACCCTGGAAAACGATTTCTATTAACACCCTATGAAACCCTAGCTTGTTTGCTTGCTATTTGGTAATAAATTAACTTGCACCTGTTGACATTGGAGATAATAGATGATACTGCACAGATGCTCCCCCTGCACTTTCTCCAAAGATAGTCACATTATTTGGATCTCCTCCAAACTGCGAGATGTTTTCCTTGATCCAGCGTAATGCAGCAACCTGATCTTTTAGGCCTGCATTTCCACTGACACCAGCTTCTTCCATTGTAAGAAAACCTGACAAGTAAAAGAAAATTATTTTAAGCAAAATGTGAGACCAAAGTGTTTGTTGTTAATGGTATTGTAATATCTACAGGAATCTTACCGAGTGCACCGAAACGATAATTTAATGATACAAAAATGACCCCTTCGCCAACAAGAAGATCGGGTCCGTACACATCAGCATTGCCACTGCCTGCGGTAAAACCTCCACCATGGAACCAGACCATGACAGGAATTAAAGGCTCTGCTGTTGATGTTGGAACCTTTATGAACAAGGTTTGCAAAATATACAGTTTTTGATGTGATTTTGAAATTGGGTCAAATTTAGGAAGCAAAAACATTAATTGCTTACAGAACTTTATAAATTACCTACCTTCGGTGTAAAAATGTTAAGGAAAAGGCAATCTTCATCCCCAACCAATTGCTGAAAGAACATATCCTTTTGGGGGCATACATTACCCTCCTCGAACGCATCCTTAACACCCGACCAGTGCTCGGGTGGTTGTGGTGCCTATAAACAATACAAGAAACATGTATCTGCATAGTCATAGGTATTTTGTAAAAAATATGGCAGTTTTAAGTAAATGAAAATACTACCAAAGAAATAATCAATACAAGGCAATTGTTACCGTTTCTAGTGAAATGATTAAAGCTTAATCTTACCATGAATCTGAGTTTACCAACAGGTGGCTTGGCATAGGGAATACCTTGGAAACTGCACATTGGTAGGCCAGTCTTCGAGCTAATTTTTTTGCCGCGGAGACTACCTTGTGCCACCCGAACGATCACGGAGTCCGACATGGCTCTGTTCTATCAACAAAGCAGATTTTGTGTTTTATTTTGAGGTTAGTGACTATTTCAAGCATTTACATACAGATGCCTAAATAATAGTAACTAGGCGAATATTTATTCTTACCAACAAGGAACCTAGTTTTTCCTAAAGCAATTATATTAAAAATCCTCCCACAGTTATGGTTAGTATTGGAGCAGCTGTGGTTGGAAGTATTTCAAGTCAACTTTGCTCTATCTAATCAAAATAATAAAAAATAAAAATGCAAGTCATAAAAATATGATAATTTTTCACGTCATGTTCATTATGAAATTCAGTGTTTACATATGCTGTCTTCAATCAGATGATGTTTTTAATCTTACCTTGTTGTGCAGAGACTTTGATACCAGACCTGTCACACACCTTGACACCGGTCGCCACATCCTAGTCGTGTATTCTAGGTAACTCCGCCTTAATTACAGGACTGGTTGGAGTTAGATCTTTGTGTCAGGCTCCCATGAAATTTTGGCAGGATTTTGACCGAGCGCAGTGATAGGCCAAAAGGATCGAAGCATCGCGGTGCACTTTGGATCGAGTTCTCAAATGCACAATGAAAGTGCAGCCGCAGCTAATGCAGCCGAACGTACTTTTGTGTAGAATGGGTTGCATACATACTGCATTCACGATCAAATAAAAAACTAATTTAATCAGCGCCAGTTTTATCTTTTGATCAGCCGGCCCGTTTTTATTCGCAAGAATCAACTTCAAATTATAACAAAATGTCTCAAATCTCACCACTAGTAATTGTCAGTAACAGTAATCATTGAAATAATTGTATTGTCAATCGCTTTTACAGGATTTGTAGAGGTCATCCCAAAACTTCATCCTGTCTTGGGAAATATCTTCCATCATGACCGATTCCTCGTCGATTCTCAAGTAGCAAGTCTTGGCCAGAGCGACGGGCTCCCAAGTCACCTCGGCGCTTGGCTTCCTGTAATTCAAATGTCAGTCCCACATAGTACCTAAAGAGCACTTTTCGACGTTACTGGATTTGTTTAGCGAAGAATTATCAAGCAATCTTACCCCGTTTTTGCAAAGTTCGTCCACATTTTCACCATTTTTGACAAGACAACCATTTCCGGAGAGTCGGGAGCTAATTCGAGTGGTACGAAAGACACATTGAAAAGGTATCCCAGCTCGTCGGCATGGCAAACACCTAAACAGAACGCGTTATTAGGGGACTCTATTGAAATCACAATGAAATAAGAAAGTGGGGGAAAAGCGACGTACCCGGCACGCTCTCGAGGCCGAACATTTTCTTTCCTAGCCCCAGCTTCCCGTCGAACGCAAACTGGTAGAAGTAAAGCGGCGTTGTGGCTGTGGCATGGATCGAATGCTCCTTCACGGCTTCGTTCACTTTCTGGACAAAGTACAGGTCGGTGCACATCTGGAACGACAACGTGAGTATTATAAAACATTTAGATTAGTACCGACTATAACAGCGTTGATCACAAGACCATAGATACGTGCATCTGCAAACTTTAGCATTGTTTCTTGTGATAATGGCTTGTCGCCCAAGTAGAAAGATTTCAACTTTTCAGCCGCTGCTTTAGATTTAGCATTATCTAGTTGTGGAAATATTTCCTCTGGTAAGAATCCCTGGAAGTCTTTGTCCACAACAGCAAATACTTCTGGCTTGTTCACCATATCTGAAAACCAACACAGATTTACCCACAAAATTGATTTAATAGCACCACGGATTTACAGACATTTACTACGAGTTCGATATTAAAACTTGCCTCTCAAAATCATAAGCCCTTCATCCGAAGTGACCCCGATGATCAAAGGCACTCTGTTGTAGTTTCCAGACTGAAGTATATCGAGTGGATGACTGGGCAGGAATTTCTCCTCGCTGCTTTTTATTCCTGCTTCGCATATGGGCACTAGAGGGAACTCCCCAACTCCTCTGCGACGCTCCTGCGTTAAAAGGGTAACAGTCAGCTTTGCAATGACCACTGCAGATGGAGAAAGTCATCAAACCAATCTGAGCGAGTGACAATGACCCAACCTTACTAAAACCTATCAAAACTCACCTCTGGCGATTCAGACTCGAGAAGGTGGTCTACCAGTTGCTTAGCTGGAATGGTTTTCAGAAACTCGAGGACTTCTTTTGAGTCTTCAGACGTGCAGCCCAGGAATTTGGCCAACCGCAACGTTCGGCTTCGCCCGGCATCGGTGAGAGCCCATTTACTAATGGCCACCCCACTTTGGGCAATCGCCCGCTGGAACAACCCTGCCCCGAACATTCACAATTCAGTTGAATTTCATCCAAGACTCGGGAATAAATTGCTACCCATAAAATATGCCATGGCTAGTTGCGATTTCGTGCGAATCTTGAAGGTGGCAATCTTAACAGGAGGCACCGTACCTTTGGCCAGTGGCGACAGCACCAGGAAGTGTACTGCGGCAGCACCGGCACTCTCCCCAAAGATTGTCACGTTGTACGGGTCTCCCCCGAATCGGGAAATGTTTTGCTTGACCCATTTCAGCGCGGCGACCATGTCCTTAAGACCAGCGTTGCCCGGAATCTCCCTGTCTTCAGTTGTCATGAAACCTGCGGAGAGCGGTGTTCAAGCTATCACTTCTGTGACATTCTGAGGGACTAAAAGCTGTGGCTAGAGATTCACAATCTCATTCTGACTCACATTGATTAGTTAAAACCTGCCAAGAAATTAGCAAAAGGATAGATGAAGATTGTTATACGCTTTATAGGATTGACCAATTTATGCGTTCCTATGAGTGCTCGGTGGCTCGAGCCTAATTGGACAGCAATGTTTAGTCGTCTGACAAGATGTAGAGCTCACCTAGAGCCCCCAGGCGGTAGTTAAAGGTGACCAGCAACACATCTTCGGACACGAGGTAATCGGGCCCGTACACTGCGGCGTTCCCCGAGCCAATCGTGAACCCACCCCCGTGGATATACACCATCACGGCAGTCTTCAGCTCTGTGCTGGAAGTGTTGCCTGGAAGCTAACACAGACCTGGGCATCACAAACCTTCCATGGCACAATCCCGGTATGACAAAATACATCCTTCACAGGCATCAGCGGGGATATCCAGGGATCATGCTTACCTGGGGCGTGTGCACGTTGACGAATAGACAGTCTTCGTCGCCCAAGTACGAATTCGTGAGTTTGTCAAAGTGCGGACAGACGTTTCCCTCCTTTTGAGCATCGCGAATACCAGACCACGACTCTGGTGGCTGGGGCGCCTGAGCACCAAAAAGTCATCAAAACACGGGTAAAATGTTTTCAAGCACCAATTAAAAAAAATATGTAAAGTGGGTTGGCATTGAGGATATTTTGTTTACTTGTAGGTACGCACCTTGAATCTGAATCTTCCCAGCGGCGGCTTCGCATATGGAATTCCAGAAAAACTGTAATAGGTCTTCCCCGTTTTGGCTGAATTCTTTTTCCCTCTCAATGCTCCTTGAGACACGTTCACGATCGGGTTCTCAGACATCGCAGAGTCTTTGATGCAGGTTCACGCGCAGTCCTGTAAGACAATTATGTGCCCATGACTCGGCTAGATAGAATAATAGATCGCTAAAGATCGTGAAATGACGATCGTCGGTGATATCTTTAGCCGAACAACTTTTTTCACTAATTCCTTTCTTATTTAGCAAAATAAATGCAAACAGGCACCACGTTTGATAAGCGAGATAAGCAAAGCGGTCAAATAAGACCGCACATTACCGCGATCGCACTATGGGAGAAGCCGGCGGCTATCTGGCGAGCCTGGACTTTTGCCAAGAAACAAATGATAGACGTGCCATGATTATAAAAGATGACAAACTGAAAATCACGGCATTACAAAACACTATCGAGTGCTTAGCTAAAGCGATTTCAATGGGCACTTAGTACTTACGATTTGGGTGACAGTTTCACCACTTGCTTGTCACAGAGTGTCAATCCGTGCCAGCCCCCCTGATGAACTCGATGGCAAATTATTCGGCCGACAGATTCAATAAAATTATTTCATATTGCAGATAACGAGGCAACAGATAGATAGTGCCGACTCCTCAAGGGCAGGCAGCTAATGTCAATAAGACGTGAGCCAGCGAGCTGGTAATTTCTGTGCGTACTGCAGAGCAGCTAGTGTGCATGCACACGGGATTACTCACGGGCGTAGTCACTTTCTGCTCCCCCAATTGAGCGCACGCAGCGCGCGATTGCGAGCCTACTCTGCACATGAACACACATTTAATTATATTTCTATCCATGGCAGGCACGTAAATAGCTTCTCTTGCTTAGCCGTGTTTCATTCTGTGCTCGGAAAAAAAAAATATTTGAGATCTATTTTTTTTTTACCCCAAATAATGTAGTGTTTTGGAGTTTTGCTTTAATTAAAATTATATGTGTGCAATTTTTTAATAGATCACCCGTACATACATGCACATTTTACTGGCATATAAAACACATCCTGTAAGTAGCACCAATATACTCATTTATTCAAACAAAACAAGTACATATCAAGGCATGTTGTTCGATGTGAACCTGTTGATGAGATCCAGTGCCCATACGGGCTGGTCGGTAGGCACCATATGACCAGCGTTTCGAACCAGCACCTCAGTGAACAACCCCGCTGACTTGGTGTACCCGGCGATGTCACCGTCGACAATCCACTCCTTCCGGTTGGCGCCCAAGTACTCGTCCGTAGCACTGAAGTTGAGTGTCTGGTACATGTTCACGGAGAGAGGGTAGGCCACGATCACATCCATCTGGCCGTTGTAGTAGAGGACACGATAGTTATCTAGAAGCACCTCCAGCCAGGGCTTGACTGTGATCATGAACTCGGGAATCATCTTGTTGTAAACTGTGCCCCCATCGCTGTATTCAGTGTCTCCCACGTGAAGAAGTTCACGGACGTCGGGGCGCTGAACGAAGCTCGAGTAGTCACCGCCGAACGACGGTTCGTCCACGTACAGGAAGTTGTAGTTGTTGCTGTAGCCGGACTGTGTATTCCACAAGCTCAGCACTTGGTTCCAGGCCTGGGAAAATTAGGCGCAAAGTTAGGCTACAGCCGTCTCCCAGTCACCTGTTATCATGACCGCAGATACTTGAAAAGATGAGGTTCAATTATCAAGAACAACACCTTTTCAATGCCCTCCCTAATACCACAATTCTAAAGAACGACAATTACTTTAATCAGAGTCTAAAAACAATTCTACTGCAAAACTGTTTTTAAAGCATATATACACATTTTTTAATAGTAAATAAAAAAAAACTGAGTGGAAAAGTATTTCTCGGTGAAAAAATTACAATCAAATATAAAATTGTTATTACTATTACTTTGGTTATAATTAACAGGGATTGCTTTATAAATATTCACTGAAAGATAGGCACAGGTGTTTTACCGTCCACGCCAGGACATTTTGCCCTGTTTGAATGTAGTTCCTGGCCTGATCCTCGATGGCACCCATGCGGTTGCGCGTGTCCGTATCAACAAGACCCAGCTGGAAAACGAACTTGCTGTACTCGAAGATCGTGTCGGGGTCCGTGAAGCCGTTGCCCACGGAAATGCCTGGTCAACGCAAATCATTGTAAGTCTAAAGACATTTCAGTGACCACTAGATAACTGGCACGACATTGTCCAGCGATACCTACCTTGGAGGTTGATCTTCAGGTCTGCCGTGGGGTTGTTGTTATGAATGGTATAGCCGAGCGCAGGAACGTATTTACCTGTGCAAATTAAGTGCATGACATTTTGTTCTTGCAAGGGAACGACAGCAGTGACACTGAGAGTTCTGTGAGATTGACATCGCTTACCAGCAAAAGACTCTCCGGTGATGAAAAAGGGAAGAGGCTGCAATTCCGGGAATAGAGTGAAAAACTGGATCATTGCGGTATAAAGATCAGCCCCGACTTGCGTTTGATTGGTCGCATATCCAAGATCATCGTCGGTGAAACTGAATCCTGGAACATTCCATTGGAAGCTGATGTGTTAACAGCCTAGCTAGCTGCAGTCTTTTGCAATAAAAATATATAGATAAGAAATATTCTTACCGGTACCCACAGGGTTGTCAATGAAAATAATAGAATGGTTTTTATGCCAAGAGTATGGATTCGGGATCAGTGTCTCGTCGTCGAAGTCGAGTTTGAAAGGACCCAACTCGGTGAACAATGCGAACAAGGACGATGATCCTGGGCCTCCTTGCAGCCACAAGAGAACGGGGGCGTTTTCATAATCGGTCTAAACAAGGAAGCCAATTCACACTACTTAATTAGCAATCTCCTTAATTCCTTTGCAAACCACGAGATTACTGTAATAAATCACGGCTCACCTCGGCAGGGAAGAACCAGAAGTAAAGGTTCGAGTTGTACTCCTTGTTGACTGTGAAGAAGCCCGAATAGCTGGGGATGTCGTCGGGGAAGGGGCCACCGCTGACCTTGGAGAGCGCCTGTGCGGCGGCGATGTCCCCTGACTCGATGAGGTCGGTGAGAATGAGTCGAGGGGCGACCTCCTCCAGGACAGGCTTCGGGATCCATGAAGGGTACGCGTCTCTTAGGTACCTGTGCTCTTGCGGGGCAGGGCGTTTGCCCACCGCTACAGCCAGGCAGGCCAACAGCACCAACAGCAATCTTGCAGCACTGAGCATCGTGCTAAGTGCTGAAAACAGCTTGGACCACGTCGTCAAGACGTGGATTTATACAATGGGATATTCTGTAATCTATACCAGCTGTCCAACTTAACGATTATTTTACTTTATAAGAAATCTTTATCTCTGCAACGACTGAAATTAATGGCTGATTGTGCGTCTGATTTCTATTATGTAAGCAGTGGTGCATTCTACGTTTGCCCCTGCTCCTGCCCAAACCCACAGGAAAATGTGGTCCCACCACTTTTCTCAAGCCATACAGAGAGCACTATCATGAACATTTTTCTACCTGACTTCCGAGGTCCCGATTGTTACGGCATAAGGCATATGAAAAATTTGCCCCAAAATAGAAAGTTCTCTTAAAGAGTTTCGAGCGTAAAATTCTAGTCCGCCGAACTGTAAGTCTTCAAAAATGTCTCATATGAGAAAGAAGCCAAGAAATAATTGTTATTTGTCTACCCTTTCTATTAGTTTCCCTGTTGAAATTCCTTCTGGAACATAAATGTCTGGAATTTTTGTGGGTCACCTCTACGCCGCCCCACGGTATTTCCGCCACTGCCTACATCCGACATCGACGACTCTTTGCTCGCGTTCAAGTACCAATTGTTATCACAATCACTTTAAAGGTGTACATATCAGTGGTTTAGTCCAGTGGATAAGATTCTGTTGTATCTTGGTGCATGATTCAGCACATAAATAACATAAATAACATTAAAGTCATTCCGTTGCCATCGGTTTCAAATCGATATATCGAAAAAGCGACCTTAACTTTGAAATTATCACTGGTTATTACCGTATTGACGTTTGAGGTACCACAGCCACTGTTTCAAGAAAGTTCACAATCATTTACAAAAATATAAATTTGTATCATTTTATGCAGGTACAATCCCAGTTTGTTTCAAAAACGGTGAATAAAAGATGTCTTGTCAATTTAGCCAGGAAATAAGCTTACATGTATGAACCTCATGCATAGGAAAAGAAAAATACGTTCCACATAAATGTTTCAACACTTTTATTTTTTCTAGTAAACTCACTGACAAGTGATAACACAACTTTGTATGAAAACACAAAACAAAAATACAACTGTAAACCCAAACTCTAAACCTAAGACAGCAACTCCATGCTTTGGTGACAGTTACAACTCACATACATCTGAACTCATCTGAACAATCGCAGTGCAGATTCGTCATACATTTGATTGAATCTTTAACAATTCTCATTGCATCGCTTTAACCTCCGTAGCTTCCGCCCGGCTTACCTGGCTTCACGCCACTCGGCTTATGAGCGCCGCTTCCTTGCCCGTAGTTTCCTCCGTTGTTGCTCCCGCCCCCATTCTGACTTCCGCTTCCGCCAAACTGAGCGTCCCCGAATCCTTGGTTCGAACCGCCTGGCCGGTTACCGGAACCACTTCCAGGACGATTTCCTCCACTCCCTTGACTTCCGCTTCCCCCAAACTGACCCTCCCCGAATCCCTGGTTACCACTTCCTGGCTTGTTACCTCCGTGCTGGCTACCGGAACCACTTCCAGGACGATTTCCTCCACTCCCTTGACTTCCGCTTCCTCCAAACTGACCCTCCCCGAATCCCTGGTTACCACTTCCTGGCTTGTTACCTCCGTACTGTCCGCCGGAACCACTTCCAGGACGATTTCCTCCGCTAACTTGACTACCACTACCGCCGAACTGGCCGTCCCCAAATCCCTGATTACTACCCCCCGGCCGGTTTCCGCCGGAACCACTTCCAGGACGATTTCCCCCGCTCACTTGACTTCCACTTCCGCCGAACTGGCCTTCCCCGAAGTTACTGCCGCCACTCCCAGGGCGGTTTCCCCCGCCAGGCTTGTTGCTACTGCCTCCGTAGTTTCCACCACCTCCTCCGCTGCCGCCTCCGGGCCGGTTTCCACCGCTACCCCCGGGCCGGTTCCCGCCGTTCCCGCCGTAGTTCTTGTCCAAGTCGACGTCGTCGGACTCTGCCAGCGCCACGCCGAGCGTCACCGTGAATATGGCCAGTGCCTGCAGGCGATGGGGAGTAAAATCAGTGGGCAATTGTAATCGGTGCCAAAGCAAAGCTGCAGTCGCTTTAAGAAACAATCTGAGCTTAACTCGGGAGGAATCCCAGAAGAAGGGAATGAACTGAAGACTAATCTGGTAGAAAATTGGTCATAGGACTCAATGTCTGTAAATATTTGTGGGATTTTTCTTAATGTTGGCAATGTAACCAAACAATAAAAAGCATTCTTAAGACTGATGCAATGTGTACTTACCAAAACACGCGTTGTCGGCTTCATTCTGTATTTCTCTGGCCTCTAAGGCTGCGACAGTCGAAGATATTTCACGGCTCGCAGATTTCTGTTGGTGACGGGGTCGCGGTCAGGAGCAGTGTGATATCTTCTGTGCGCTGCCTGCAATGTTTATATATAAGGTGCCGACGCCCCACCTCGATATTATTTCCTAGCATAGTGGTCGGCAAACTGTGCCATGGCGCCGCTATACAGTGAAACCCAGTTCTTCTGACGTAGCTTTGCTAAGACTCCGGTGTCGTATATTTTTGAAGTTTGCGAATAAAGCAAAGTTTTATGATCGAGGAAAAGAGTGCGCCCATCGATCGAGCTTTCTCACTCAATCTCCGCGCAGCTTCGACTTTCTTCTCGTTGTCGTTAGCGGCGTTCACCGGTCGCTGACCAGACAACATAATGGCGTGTAGGTCGGGAACATGACAGGAAACCTGGAGCGATTACTTTAATCTGTGATTTTCACGACGGTCGTCACAATCGCTTAGTGATTCAAAGAAACCTGTTTATTTTTCTCAACTCGAGGACAAGCTTGAAAAATGTTCGAGTTCAGGTTTTCCCAATCGTGATTATTTCAAAATGATAGGTACATAAATTGTAGACTCTAATGGGATCGCATCTCACTGGGAAATTATTTCAAATATAAATCATTATGAAAGTTGTTCAAAAACAAAGATTTTGTCAAAATCTATTGTGCAATCTCATAGTTTTTTTTTCTACATCATCTCTCTTTTAGGCTGTTTGGTATGGTGTAACATTAAATACTTGGCTTCATTAGGAAAATTTGCAGAGCCGATTCACAATGCGACAGCAGTGACCAATAATTCCACTGTATCCTTGCACCAAGAAAAATGCACGGACGTGCCTCGAAGCATTTCCTCGGTGGACACCGCGAAGAGGACATAATCGAGTCGTCAATATTCAGTGGACAGGACTCGCGTCGTCACGTGCCCTCGACCGACTCGAAGCCCCAACGGCGTCCAACGATGACATCATCACGAGGAAACGTCAAGCAACGCACCGTGCCGCCGGCATCAACCTCTGGCAGAAATCGACCGCATCTCGATCCCCAGAGAGGCGTCCTCTATACACTGGCAACGTGATCGTCGTATCGACCGACGCTTGACGTCGTGACGCCTGCGGTTGCTAGGCCGACGGGCGGAACACGTGACGACGCCCGACACTCATCAGGTCACTTGTGGTTCAACATGGACAGAATGAACCTCGCTAAAAAGGTAAGTGATTAAAACATTAATTATTTATACTCACCGGTAGCTTCCATGTTGGGCTAACAAAAATATAGCCGACGAATTGACGCGTTAATAAATGTGCGTACATTTCGCTCCTAATTGATGCGTTACGCACCCTTACGCACCCTTGCGATGTGATTGTTAGTATCGATAATACAATGCTACAATTTAGTGATGTGATTAGCACCCACATATTCGGGCCGCGACGAAAAGTGTTCCATTCGTGTTGGTCTCATTTCATGACACAATAAACCAAGTCGATTTTTACACCTGTTTACTGGATGTCGATCGAGCAAGCGCCGAACGTGCCAATTAAAACTAGTCCTGTCATGTGATCTCGATGCATCATTCCGTACAGCCGTTCAATGCGATGTTTATTATGCACTAGATTTGTGCCAAATTATACAGCGGAGTGTAATGAACCGATCGTCGTGCTGGATAATAGATTTGCATTTCTCAAACATGTCTCCCTCGAGGAGAGTTGCAAAGTTTACAAGTTCACGGCTAGGAAAGGCGTCGAACCAGTCTGCACAAACTGGTGCAAGCCATGTCATCGGAGCACGTTGGTACCGCACGTTGACGGGGCGCGGTGTTTGCCCCGCAGAGAATGGTGTACCCTGAGAGGCTAAACCTGAACTCCTGGCTGAAGAAGACGACGACCCCGATGTCTCCCGTGGGGTCTTGGTGTGAGACCTCCTCTGCATCGGACGTCGCTAGTCTGTCGGCGCCACATCCTGGGGTGGAAGGTCGGGAACTAATTCGCTAAATATTGGGATTGTTTAGTGGGGCTTGACGACGCGCTGTTGGTCACCCATTCAATATCTGACCCGGCGCAGTGTTGCTTAACTTCGGTGATCTCACGAGAACCGGTGTTACCGAAACGTTCGGTGTTTCCAAATTGAGCTGGAGTTGCATGTGTACATGTGGGGAATCGTAGGCTATCTTCACGTGCAACAAGCGCGTTTGGGTTTAAAATAATGTTACCTAAATTTATGTTTGAAACAGAATTGATTCGATTGCTCGCTATTGTAATGTGTGACAACGACGATTTTCAAGCATTGCACCGAAGGAAGGCAAGGAAGGCAAGGAAGTACACACGCCAGCTGTGCTGGTCGCCTAGACCTCACGCTACGCCACTAGCTATTCGTAATAGTAACAAAATTCAGTATTTAAGTATTCATTTTGTTTGAACAGTTATGTAACCCCCTGTCAAAGTAGTGAGCTGTTCAACCACAAATGGCTAGAATAAGATATGCGCCGTCAAACAAGCATCGGTACGTGTATCTAACGCCGATGTATAATGGTAACTATTTGCTCTGTGTTTACACGCAGCAGTTTTAACGATTGATTCCTGCGACGACGACGACGACTCCTCGCTGCACGGCGACGACCCCGTGCTGCTCTCGTGCAGCTCCTTGAACACTTGGGACCAACGAAGCTTCGATCATCCCTCGCCCATCAAAACAATCTACCAGTCGAACAGCGGGTACAACGCATAGTAAGAGCCGCGTTCATTCATTTACTATGATTGTGAAAATAATGACAATTGTCGATATCGTTTATCTGATGATCTCATGACAAATACAAATACAAATAAAGGTCCCCCGTGATGCACGTGCATACTCTTAATGCCGATACGTGCTTCTTGTCCCTTCATTAATTGCATGTAATTGCATTACACCATGTCTTATACCTATACCGTCACTTGATTGATGGTCACATGCCCATATACCAAACGCAATATTCGCTTCCGGCGTATATTTTCATGGAATGGCGCTGGCTTAAAAGGATCGCCGTTTCCAGCTTCCTCCACGAGGACAGCGAATCTTTTATTCAAAAACGCATCCGCCATCTGGTGCAACTATTTCGAGACCGCACGCAGAAATTTCGCCGTCGCCTGGAGCTTCCCCCAACGCCGTCCACGATACGGAGCGAGCCTGGTATGTCGTTGACCAGTGTGAATTACATTACAACAGTACAGTCAATGTAAATTAAAATTTGTTCTTCAAGGTATGGTTTACAAGTCAATATTTTCTACCCAGGTGTGTTGGAAGCAGCTCCTCCTCCACTGTCGGAGAAATCCGAACTAGCAGTGACCAAAGATGACCCACGCTCGATATGGATGCGCCTGAAGACTTGGCGACCAGCATCATTTATCGTAGATCCACATGGTAATGCCATCATGAGAATAGGGTTGAGTCTTTGTCGTGATTAGCCCCCAAGAGATGTGTGTCAATGTGGTATGGCATTAAGCCTATTGGCATGGACCATTGAACATCTAGTCCGAGGACACTGCTGATTACAGCAACGCCATCAAGTGTATTGCTGTTGATGGTGGCGGCATCTCTCGGCAGGCTACTGGTACGTGTCCTGGCTGACTGTGGTCACCGTCTCGTTCCTGTACAACGCCACCATGATCCCGCTGAGGAGCGCGTTCCCGTACCAGACGGCGGACAACACGTGGGCCTGGCTGCTAGTCGATTGTCTGGCTGACCTGATCTACCTTGTCGACCTGGTGCTCGTCAAACCACGCCTCAAGTTCATCGATGAGGGCTTCTGGGTCGAAGACAAAGTGCTCATCAGAAAAAACTACTTCCAAAAGCTACAATTCAAGGTACCTACATTATTTGCAAGGCAGCAGAAGATGGCTAATAAGGGAAATCTCCTTAAGATTGTTATCCAATTTTTATCATTGTGTTCAAAAACGCCTTTAAAGTGAAATCTGACGTATTTTTTTTAGAATTCGAACATAACTTTTATATTAATATTTTTTTTTTTAAGAATGGCTAAAATATGAATTCTCGTGGCGGGATGAAAACGGGCTGTGATGACCTACAGGTAGTTCTGACGTCATTTTGTTGTATCCTTTGCGTTCGCATCTGTTTTTTGACGTCATACTGACGTCAGATTTCACTTCGTGTCATAAAAAATGGCGACCCTCGTTTTCGTACGAGATTCAAACGCAAACATTTTAAACAGAGATATTTTATTCAAAATTGAATTTAGAAGAAAAAAAAATACGTGTTCATTATTTTCTCATAAAAATAAAATAAAAAAATAGTTTCAAATTTAAAGAGATTTTCCTATTGTAGTTGCTTATTTATTTTCATCGATGGCTACCACTGCGTCGTTCATTACCTAGTGTCCATTTCTGCAGATGGACTTACTGTCTTTACTCCCTCTGGACCTCTGGACTGCCTTTGTCAGTGGATCGAGCCACGTCGCCCTCCGACTGCCAAGGCTTTTGAAAGTAAGGGCACAAGATTGCGCCAACTTGCCACTTACCAGCTCATCGTTCAAACGAATGACAGCCTCCCTTGCTTCAGTTGCAGTCCTTCGGAGATCTGTACCGGCGACTGGATAGCATGCTACCCTCTCCCTACACGGTGAGAGTGGCACGCACTGTCATATACATGCTCTACATGATTCACTGTAACGCATGTGCGTTCTACGCGTTCTCTGCATGGGAGGGCATCGCCTCGAACGGCTGGGTCTTCAACGGCGTCGGCAATGCGTAAGCTATTGGTTCAAATGATCTGTGCTCTCAGGATGGTATAATTCGGTATCGACGCTGCTCGTGCCTTGCCAATTACGAGCATTGCTATTTGAATTTAGAGCTAGGAAAACATTTCTGACAGAATGTAATGTGAATATTGTCTGAAATTTGTGACTGTCACTGACAGATTTGCACCGTAAGTGAGACATTATTTTACGTTTCTTGTTTTGAAGGAAAAAGGTACTTTTAAGTAATAGGGATTTCTTACAAGAAAACCAAAAATCAAATCACCCTTCGTTTTTAGCACATTGCTTTTAGTAATCGTATATACTTGTTCGGGAAACCTTACCGTAAGAATGACAAACGCATCCGAACTTTCAGATACATTCGATGTTTTTTCTTCGCAACAAAGACTGGGATTTCTATCGGCAAGAACCCGAAGCCCGAGACGAACTCCGAGCTTGTGTTCATGACGTGGAACTGGCTGCAAGGAGTCTTCGTGTTCGCATTGCTGATCAGTCAGGTGGGCGTTAGAAACACTTGACACCTGCATGGTGAAAAACAAGCGCCCGCACTTCACAGTGCATGGCCCGCACTGGCCCGCACCTCACAGTGCATGGCCCGCACTGGCCCGCACTTCACAGTGCATGGCCCGCACTGGCCCGCACGTCACAGTGCATGGCCCGCACTGGCCCGCACTTCACAGTGCATGGCCCGCACTCCACAGTGCATGGCCCGCACTGGCCCGCACTTCACAGTGCATGGCCCGCACTTCACAGTTCATGGCCCGCACTTCACAGTGCATGGCCCGCACTTCACAGTGCATGGCCCGCACTGGCCCGCACTTCACGGTGCATGGCCCGCACTTCACAGTGCATGGCCCGCACTTCACAGTGCATGGCCCGCACTTCACAGTGCATGGCCCGCACTTCACAGTGCATGGCCCGCACTTCACAGTGCATGGCCCGCACTTCACAGTGCATGGCCCGCACTTCACAGTGCATGGCCCGCACTTCACAGTGCATGGCCCGCACTTCACAATGCATGGCCCGCACTTCACAGTGCATGGCCCGCACTTCACAGAACATGGCCCGCACTGGTCCGCACTTCACAGTGCATGGCCCGCACTTCACATTGAATGGCCCGCACCTCACAGTGCATGGCCCGCACTTCACAGTGCATGGCCCGCACTGGCCCGCACTTCACAGTGCATGGCCCGCACTGGCCCGCACTTCACGGTGCATGGCCCGCACTTCACAGTGCATGGCCCGCACCTCACAGTGCATGGCCCGCACTTCACAGTGCATGGCCCGCACTGGCCCGCACTTCTCAGTGCATGGCCCGCACTGGCCCGCACCTCACAGTGCATGGCCCGCAATTCACAGTTCATGGCCCGCACTTCACAGTGCATGGCCCGCACTTCACAGTGCATGGCCCGCACTTCACAGTGCATGGCCCGCACTTCACAGTCCATGGCCCGCACTTCACAATGCATGGCCCGCACTGGCCCGCACTTCACAGTGCATGGCCCGCACTTCACAGTGCATGGCCCGCACCTCACAGTTCATGGCCCGCACTTCACAGTGCATGGCCCGCACTTCACAGTGCATGGCCCGCACTTCACAGTGCATGGCCCGCACTTCACAGTGCATGGCCCGCACTTCACAGTGCATGGCCCGCACTTCACAGTGCATGGCCCGCACTTCACAGTGCATGGCCCGCACTTCACAGTGCATGGCCCGCACTTCACAGTGCATGGCCCGCACCTCACAGTTCATGGCCCGCACTTCACAGTGCATGGCCCGCACTTCACAGTGCATGGCCCGCACCTCACAGTGCATGGCCCGCACTTCACAGTGCATGGCCCGCACTTCACAGTGCATGGCCCGCACCTCACAGTGCATGGCCCGCACTTCACAGTGCATGGCCCGCACTTCACAGTGCATGGCCCGCACTTCACAGTGCATGGCCCGCACTACACAGTGCATGGCCCGCACTTCACAGTGCATGGCCCGCACTTCACAGTGCATGGCCCGCACTTCACAGTCCATGGCCCGCACTTCACAGTGCATGGCCCGCACTTCACAGTCCATGGCCCGCACTTCACAGTGCATGGCCCGCACTTCACAGTGCATGGCCCGCACTTCACAGTCCATGGCCCGCACTTCATAGTGCATGGCCCGCACTTCACAGTGCATGGCCCGCACTTCACAGTGCATGGCCCGCACTTCACAGTGCATGGCCCGCACTTCACAGTGCATGGCCCGCACCTCACAGTGCATGGCCCGCACTGGCCCGCACTTCACAGTGTGTGGCCCGCACCTCACAGTGCATGGCCCGCACTTCACAGTGCATGGCCCGCACTTCCCAGTGCATGGCCCGCACTTCACAGTGCATGGCCCACACTTCACAGTGCATGGCCCGCACTTCACAGTGCATGGCCCGCACCTCACAGTGCATGGCCCGCACTACACAGTGCATGGCCCGCACTTCACAGTGCATGGCCCGCACTTCACAGTGCATGGCCCGCACTTCACAGTGCATGGCCCGCACTTCACAGTGCATGGCCCGCACTTCACAGTGCATGGCCCGCACTTCACAGTGCATGACCCGCACTTCACAGTGCATGGCCCGCACTTCACAGTGCATGGCCCGCACCTCACAGTGCATGGCCCGCACTTCACAGTGCATGGCCCGCACTTCACAGTGCATGGCCCGCACTTCACAGTACATGGCCCGCACTTCACAGTGCATGGCCCGCACTTCACAGTGCATGGCCCGCACTTCACAGTGCATGGCCCGCACTTCACAGTGCATGGCCCGCACTTCACAGTGCATGGCCCGCACTTCACAGTGCATGGCCCGCACTTCACAGTGCATGGCCCGCACTTCACAGTGCATGGCCCGCACTTCACAGTGCATGGCCCGCACTTCACAGTGCATGGCCCGCACTTCACAGTGCATGGCCCGCACTTCACAGTGCATGGCCCGCACTTCACAGTGCATGGCCCGCACTTCACAGTGCATGGCCCGCACTCCACAGTGCATGGCCCGCACTTCACAGTGCATGGCCCGCACCTCACAGTGCATGGCCCGCACTTCACAGTGCATGGCCCGCACTTCACAGTGCATGGCCCGCACTTCACAGTGCATGGCCCGCACTTCACAGTGCTTGGCCCGCACTTCACAGTGCATGGCCCGCACTTCACAGTGCATGGCCCGCACTTCACAGTGTATGGCCCGCACCTCACAGTGCATGGCCCGCACTTCACAGTGCATGGCCCGCACTGGCCCGCACTTCACAGTGCATGGCCCGCACTTCACAGTGCATGGCCCGCACTTCACAGTGCATGGCCCGCACTGGCCCGCACTTCACAGTGCATGGCCCGCACTTCACAGTGCATGGCCCGCACTTCACAGTGCATGGCCCGCACTTCACAGTGCATGGCCCGCACTGGCCCGCACTTCACAGTGCATGGCCCGCACTTCACAGTCCATGGCCCGCACTTCACAGTGCATGGCCCGCACTTCACAGTGCATGGCCCGCACCTCACAGTGCATGGCCCGCACTGGCCCGCACTTCACAGTGCATGGCCCGCACTTCACAGTGCATGGCCCGCACTTCACAGTGTATGGCCCGCACCTCACAGTGCATGGCCCGCACTTCACAGTGCATGGCCCGCACTTCACAGTGCATGGCCCGCACTTCACAGTGCATGGCCCGCACTGGCCCGCACTTCACAGTGCATGGCCCGCACTTCACAGTGCATGGCCCGCACTTCACAGTACATGGCCCGCACTTCACAGTGCATGGCCCGCACTTCACAGTGCATGGCCCGCACTTCACGGTGCATGGCCCGCACTTCACAGTGCATGGCCCGCACTTCACAGTGCATGGCCCGCACTTCACAGTGCATGGCCCGCACCTCACAGTGCATGGCCCGCACTCCACAGTGCATGGCCCGCACTTCACAGTGCATGGCCCGCACTTCACAGTGCATGGCCCGCACTTCACAGTGCATGGCCCGCACTTCACAGTGCATGGCCCGCACTTCACAGTACATGGCCCGCACTTCACAGTGCATGGCCCGCACCTCACAGTGCATGGCCCGCACTTCACAGTGCATGGCCCGCACCTCACAGTGCATGGCCCGCACCTCACAGTGCATGGCCCGCACTCCACAGTGCATGGCCCGCACTTCACAGTGCATGGCCCGCACTTCACAGTGCATGGCCCGCACTTCACAGTGCATGGCCCGCACTTCACAGTGCATGGCCCGCACTTCACAGTGCATGGCCCGCACTTCACAGTGCATGGCCCGCACTTCACAGTGCATGGCCCGCACTTCACAGTGCATGGCCCGCACTTCACAGTGCATGGCCCGCACTTCACAGTGCATGACCCGCACTTCACAGTGTATGGCCCGCACTTCACAGTGCATGACCCGCACTTCACAGTGCATGGCCCGCACTTCACAGTGCATGGCCCGCACTTCACAGTGCATGGCCCGCACTTCACAATGCATGGCCCGCACTGGCCCGCACTTCACAGTGCATGGCCCGCACTTCACAGTGCATGGCCCGCACTTCACAGTTCATGGCCCGCACCTCACAGTGCATGGCCCGCACTTCACAGTGCATGGCCCGCACTTCACAGTGCATGGCCCGCACTTCACAGTGCATGGCCCGCACTTCACAGTGCATGGCCCGCACTTCACAGTGCATGGCCCGCACTGCCCCGCACCTCACAGTGCATGGCCCCCACTTGCCCGCACTTCACAGTGCATGGCCCGCACTGCCCCGCACCTCACAGTGCATGGCCCGCACTTCACAGTGCATGGCCCGCACTTCACAGTGCATGGCCCGCACTTCACAGTGCATGGCCCGCACTTCACAGTGCATGGCCCGCACTTCACAATGCATGGCCCGCACTTCACAGTGCATGGCCCGCACTTCACAGTGCATGGCCCGCACTTCACAGTGCATGGCCCGCACTTCACAGTGCATGGCCCGCACTTCACAGTGCATGGCCCGCACTTCACAGTCCATGGCCCGCACTTCACAGTGCATGGCCCGCACTTCACAGTCCATGGCCCGCACTTCACAGTGCATGGCCCGCACTTCACAGTGCATGGCCCGCACTTCACAGTGCATGGCCCGCACTTCACAGTGCATGGCCCGCACTTCACAGTGCATGGCCCGCACTTCACAGTGCATGGCCCGCACTTCACAGTGCATGGCCCGCACTTCACAATGCATGGCCCGCACTTCACAGTGCATGGCCCGCACTTCACAGTGCATGGCCCGCACTTCACAGTGCATGGCCCGCACTTCACAGTGCATGGCCCGCACTTCACAGTGCATGGCCCGCACTTCACAGTGCATGGCCCGCACTTTTCAGTGCATGGCCCGCACTTCACAGTGCATGGCCCGCACTTCACAGTGCATGGCCCGCACTTCACAATGCATGGCCCGCACTTCACAGTGCATGGCCCGCACTTCACAGTGCATGGCCCGCACTTCACAGTGCATGGCCCGCACTTCACAGTCCATGGCCCGCACTTCACAGTGCATGGCCCGCACTTCACAGTGCATGGCCCGCACTTCACAGTGCATGGCCCGCACTTCACAGTGCATGGCCCGCACTTCACAGTGCATGGCCCGCACTTCACAGTGCATGGCCCGCACTTCACAGTGCATGGCCCGCACTTCACAGTGCATGGCCCGCACTTCACAATGCATGGCCCGCACTTCACAGTGCATGGCCCGCACTTCACAGTGCATGGCCCGCACTTCACAGTACATGGCCCGCACTTCACAGTGCATGGCCCGCACTTCACAGTGCATGGCCCGCACTTCACAGTGCATGGCCCGCACTTCACAGTGCATGGCCCGCACTTCACAGTGCATGGCCCGCACTTCACAGTGCATGGCCCGCACTTCACAGTGCATGGCCCGCACTTCACAGTGCATGGCCCGCACTTCACAGTGCATGGCCCGCACTGGCCCGCATTTCCCAGCATTCATCGACTTACGTCTGCTCAGATGCGGGACATCGTGGCCTCGGCGACAGGCGTGCAGAACGAGTATCGGAGAATTGTGGACGGAACTCTCGAGTACACGCGACGAATGAATCTGCCCGTCGACCTTCAGGAGCGCGTCAAACTCTGGTTCACATTCACTTGGGCGCAGCAGCGAACACTAGGTACCTTTAACCAAGCTGAAACTACCAGCGTCAAGTCTGACATCTAAATCACCTTCTTCTAGTATTATTTGTGCTGTTTAACGACGCACTGTTTTGAAATCTGGTCATGCGGCACTGGTCTAATGGCGTCGGTGAATGAGTGGATGATGATGAACCTAGCCTAGCCTAGAAGGGAGGTGGGGAAACCCGGTGGCGGCACGTAGCCTACTCCTGTCGAAGATCAAGGGGACCACCGGCTTAACGTCCCTTCCGAAGGACGTTACAACGCGAACAACAGGATTCCTCCACAAATCCATGCTGTCTAGAGGTTGATAAGCAAGGCGAGTGAAGTTGCTGTACTAACTTTCATCTCTACAACCTCTCTCCCAAACAGAACTGGTCATGTGTATGATGGTCACCCAACCAATACCTGACTCAGCGCAGTGTTGCTTAACTATCATCCCTCCAACCTCTCTCCCGAACAGAACTGGTCATGTGTATGATGGTCACCCAACCAATACCTGACTCAGCGCAGTGTTGCTTAACTATCATCCCTCCAACCTCTCTCCCGAATAGAACCGGTCATGTGTGTGATGGTCACCCAACCAATACCTGAATCAGCGCAGTGTTGCTTAACTTTCATCCCTCCAACCTCTCTCCCGAACAGAACTGGTCATGTGTATGATGGCCATTCATCCAATACCTGACCCAGCGCAGTGTTGCTTAACTTTCATCCCTCCAACCTCTCTCTCGAACAGAACCGGTCATGTGTATGATGGTCACCCAACCAATACCTGACTCAGCGCAGTGTTGCTTAACTTCGGTGATCTCATGAGAACCGGTGTTTCTAACACGACAAACCGATCTTCTTCTTCTAGACGAGCGCCAAATCACCGATCACCTTCCCGACAAACTGAAGACCGACGTCGCAATCAGCGTTCACATCCAAACGCTCAACAAAGTTCAGTTGTTTAAAGACTGCGACCGTGCCTTGCTGCGCGAGCTGGTCCTCAAGCTGAAGCCGGTCATCTTCTTGCCTGGTGACGCCGTCATAACGAAGGTATAGCTCTTGGTTTGATGTGGACCAAAGCACGGTATGTCGAGCACAGGGTCCAGGGACCAGGTCACAGGGACCAGGGTCCTCAGAGCCCTGGTACTGATAGGTTGTTGTGTGCAGGGCGAGGTTGGCAGGGAGATGTACATCGTGCAGACTGGCCAGGTGCAAGTGATGGGTGGTCCTGATAGTTCCGTCGTGCTCGCCACCCTCTCCGAGGGATCGGTCTTCGGCGAGATCGCTCTGCTGGCGATGGATGGGGGCAACCGGCGCACAGCCACTGTCAGGTCTGCAGAATTACAAAACTATTGAGATGGACGATTTCTGGCGACGATGAGTTATTCTGGTGTTCGTTTCAGATCTAAAGGGTATTCAAACGTGTTCGTCTTGAATAAAGACGACTTGAGTGAGGCCATCAAGCACTATCCTGCTGCTCAGAAGATTCTGAAAGAGAAAGCACAGTAAGTCTATAAAATATCATTTATATGAAATAAATTTAGTCGTTAAGCAGAAAACTAATACAGTTACCTTTTTAAGGTCCTTAATGAAAGAGAATTCATCTAGAAAGAAAGAAGAGGAAGAGGACGATGTGGATGACAACAACGTGATCTTTGGTAACTCAGTAACGCCAGTGGCGACGCCAAAACTAGTGCACACCGTTCTGCAGGTGCGTTACCTTCCTTACCATGGGTGAACCTCCTATCCCCGTGGACACTAACGTTGCTGGAGCCTGTCAAACGCTCGCCGCTTTGCAGGTAGTGCCTGCTGACTCCGGTGCGGCAAAGCTCCTCAAGTACGGTTCGAGGTCGCGAGGAACGATTCTAAGGAAACGTGGAGGGAGAAGCAAAGACAGCCAGACCAGTGCTGACCACCCAACTGTATCACAGAGCGACTCGGTAAGCTCTGTTCAACCATTGGCGATAAAGTTAGTCAGAGTTTCAACGCTAAAGTTAAGCAATGTTTGTGGACATTACCGATGGTAGTCTCTCAGAGGTGGAGTCACCTTGTGAAAAGAAATTTAATTTCGACGGATTAACGATCAATTATCATGGTTCTTAGACTTATGTCCACTTTATCTAGGCTTAACACTAGTTTTGGCTAAACTTTTTAAACGTTGGGAAATGTTTTTGGCAATTTTGTTGAAATTTCGGGAAATATTGGGAAATTTAGTTGTTCTTCACTGAACATTCAAACTCCAGTTTAGTTTAAAAAGTGTTTGACAACTCTCAATTAATATTTATCAATGCCAATCGTTACAATTGATGTAACATGTTTCGATATTTTGAGTTAAACTATCTGAATTTAGGGGTTGTTTTAAAAAAGACAGCCTCTAGCGCCTTTGGGTATCCACAACCGTTACTCAGCGTTGACGGTCTTTTTACTTAGGTTACACAATTAGCACTGTGACTCTGAGCTACTGTGTTAACTCTGTGGTTGAACTGTCACCCTGAACCACCGTCATGTTGCTAATGAGGAACACATGTTTCACAGAACTTATCAGGTCGGGACAGAAACAGTTCGTGTGACTCGGACCAGTCCAGCTCGGGTCACGGAGCCAGCCTGAGTGGAAATATCGCCAACATGGCGTTGTCCAGCAGCGAAGAATACACTGCTTTCGAGTGCAATGTGGTCGTGCACCACGGTGGCGAGCACAGGAAGTGAAAGAAGTGATTTTCTAGTCACCGACCTTAAGACCAAGGTCTCTAGGAGTCTGCAGTCTGATTGAGGGAAGAAAAAGATCTTTGTTCAGTTGGCAGAAACAAAATATTTTGCGCTTTTTACCTAAATTTCATTCCTGAAAGCAGGATTGGAAAATTTATAGTTAAAAGCTTGAATGACCATGTGTTACTTGGGCATAAAATAAGGAACACAAATGAATAAATGCATATTTTTTAATGAAAGAAAATTGTTGGAATACGACGTGACGGGAAATATTAGTGCCAGCTTCTGATTGAAAATTCTCAGAAAACCTTGAACCTCCCGATGTCCTCGGCAGTAATTCTGTATCGGCTGTCCATGGCGTCAGTACTGGTCCTGGTCAACCAGGTCTACCTCCTCTCTGAAAGGTCGCGCGCCATGGACGCGTTATCTGTGATAATGTAAGGAAAGCGTGGCTGGAAGAATGTGAAATCGAACCGTGCAATAATCTCAACTCAGCGAACAACTCATTGGGACATGTAAGCTACTATTTCTGGACTTTTTTTAGTTTGTTCATAAGACTTAATTAAAGTTTATTAGAATTGCACCATTGTCTTGCAGTCGTGGGCGATGGCTGAGAAGGAGACGGGTCCTGATGGAAGTGCCCCATACTTGTGCTAATCTACGCCACTAACTAAACGCACACAAAAAGCAGTAACTTAGTCTTCATTTTGCTTTACTGTAATGTATTTGGCTTCACTTTTTTTGTTGGCAGTTTAAGTTACGAACCATTCAACCATTTGCCACAAATGGCTTGAATGAGATATGCGCCGTCAAACAATGTCACTTCTTGCTTAACGTTTGATATTGGTCTACGGTGGAGCTTCCTCCAACTCTGTCTGTTGTACGGAGCGAGCCTGGTATGTCGGCGACCAACACACTAATATCAACTATCAATTTCTCAGCTTTTTATATGAAGGTAAATTGTACTCTTTCAATGGGAATTCCTTGGATGCTTGCGAATGGCAGGGAAATTTGGAAATTGAGAAGGTACAAAATTAAGTAACCTAAAAAAAATCTCTTACTTTAAAATTTTATGAAAACATTTCGAATGGTACGAATGACAGGTGATGATAATGTAAGTTCCCATGAGTGATAAGTTTGCCGAAACATTCAATAGCAAACTTTCTCCCTTGCATCCTATTGGCACAGACACGATATAAATAGATTCATTTCGACGACTTGCAAACGAGTTTTATCACAATTCACAATAACGCGATTTTGCTACTCAATTGAAGACGGTTCTCAGTACTGGAACAATCCTACTGAATCCTTCGCACGTTCGCTGCAGGGATCTCGTCGCGCACCCTGAACCTGCCGATGTCAGCGGCGGTAATCCTGTACTGGCTGTCCACACCGTCGATGCTGGAGCTGACGTCTGCGGAGCCTGCTAGGTCCACCAGAGGCCCGTTACCGATGGGCTCCGTCTCCTCCCTGAAAAATAGTGGACCATGGACGGCAGTAAGACATGGTGCTAAGACTTGGCTCTGGCTTAGGATCCGCTGGTAGCAATGATACTTTAATGCAGATACGCTATTCCCGTACAGGATTTACATTTAGATGGCTTCTGACGAGTGACGACGCCTCTACTCTTTACCCTGGATATTGGCACTAAAAATACTTCCAAACAGGACCTTCTTGAGGCTTTAGAAGTCACAAACAACCTAGTATTTTGGAGGAAATTGCAAATTAGTATTCTAATTGAGTTTATTAAGGTATGGTCAGAGTGCCAGCGTTAATTTCAAACTTTCTGCTGAGTAAACGAGCAGGCCGGGTTTAAGTGGCACGTTAAGGAATGAACAGTTAGTTAACAAACAAAATCATCTTCTCTTTGGCTGTTGCCCAGCGAATAACAAATTAACGGACTGTTAAATTCTTAACGGACCACTGAAAAGCAGAACCTCAAAATGTCATTATTAAGGTTTCTTTAAAAGGACAGTCGCAAGCACCATCGGGTAGAAAAGGAGGCTCGCTGGCTCCGTAAAAAACATAGCATTGGCGCTGGGACTCCGACAATACTATAAACTTGAACCAATGAGGCAAAACTCTGCCTCATTTGGACGGGCATTTTGTGGCAATTTGTGTGAAAATTTTACCTCTTCTTAAATCTCTCTACCGTTAAACTTTTGAGACGATAAATGACGGGTGCTTACTTGACAACGCGGTAGCCGTTTTCATCAGCCTCGTAGAATACTGTTCTGTGGAAGTAACCATCGCTGTACGAGTACGAGCCAGAGACCTTGAGGCCGTCTCGGGTCTCTTCGCGCGTGTGCGTGTTGTCCATGATGCCGTCGTTGATGGCCGAATTGAAGGAGTACTTGGCACTGAGTGCTTGCTTGCGGAAAAGTTCCTCCTCGCGTTCGTTGAGCCGATCCTGCGACAGGATCTGCTGACCAGTCTGGTGGCGCTGCAGCGCTGGCGGGGCGGGGGCGGGGGCCGACACGACCACTCTCTGGGGCGCCTGCTCAATGGGCGACGACAGGAACTGCTGGCGATTCGCGGCTCCGCCGGCGACTCTCTGTGCCAGCTGCGGCTGTTGCTGTTGCTGCTGCTGTTGCTGCTGTTGCTGTTGCTGCTGTTGCTGTCGCTCGCGGTTGGCGAGGGCAACCGATCGCTGGAAGTCTTCCTGCAGCGTCTTCTGGCTTTGCGCCATTGCGCGCGCAGTGGCTTGGAACTCCTGGCGACGGCGCAGGAGCTCGGCTGATTCGACGCCGCCGGCGCCGAATTGTTGCTGTTGCTGTTGCAGCTGCTGGCCGGAGACGACGGCAACCAGCACCGCCAGCTGCAATGGACAACGCGTCTGTTACCTTGCGAAGCAAATGGATTTCAGTGTAACAGAGCATTCTGGTTCAATCCTGGTAAGGACCCGTTGTCAGGAGGTAAAGGTCGCTTCATTGGTCTTAGATCAAGTAATACTAAAGTACACCGATATGCGCGCTTATTCTAGAAATCTAAGTAGAAGCCAACAGACAGGGATATTGCTTTGCGAAAATAATGAAAATGCGCTGCCCGCGAATCCACAAAGCAATTTTGATTGACTCTGAAAGTTACACCGCAAGTAGGTACTGAACAACCCTGGCCGGGATAAAGTTGCAAACAGTTGTAATTTCACTCACCTGTATGAAGAGGACACCTTTGTTCATCTTGAAGCCAGAAACAATCGACAGGTTGACACAAACTAAGCTGTTTTTACTTGTTGATTTTGCCTTTAAGTAGGATCCATGTCTCACCCAAACACCAGCCCTCCCCCCCACCCCATCATCCCCACCACTGACCCAAGAAAGTCGAACCTTCACTGTCAGCATTCACTGCAGTTGGCACCTAAAGTCACCAATTATCCAAACAAGAAGTAATACATCAATATAACACCAGCGCAATTATCTCACCATTAGCTAAACGTATATTTTAGATAAATTATTCCATTAGCTGGTTTTTTTTTTTATTTTTTTTTTCAAAAATTTATAAAAATTTGCGGATGTTTTGGGGGAGCCGGGGAAATACATCGGATTGTTGTGCTCGTCGGCAACTCACTTTCACTATCGATTGCTACACTTTTGAAATTCCTTAGCAATGCCGTACGAAAATAGTTTGTGGTTTCCCGTTTGAAAATATTGACAAGTGCGGTGGCGGGATCCACGATGCCTTGCAGTTCTTCTTTGCGCCAACCCAATCCTAATCCCAATCCCAATGACCTCTGCTGGCCAAGGAAATTGAAAGTATGCAAACACGGACAAGGTTCAGGGTATAAAAATCTGACAATTATTATTAAAACATAAACTAGCTAACTATTTTCTTGACTGACGAATGATTAAGCGTATAATTCGATTCTGTTCCGTCAGAGTTGGTTCGAATCGACGCGACGCCGTCGGTCACGTTCTTCTTCGGCCCAACCACAGGAACGATCACGTCGCTGTAAACAGTATACCAGCATTAAAACACTTGCAAAGAGCGGCCGGCCATTGCGTCGTCCAGCGTCCTTCAACGGCTTCAAACATCTCACCTGATCACCCTATACCCGTTCTCGTCGGCCTCGTAGACCACCCTCCTCTTGAGGAAGCCGTCGTTGTACGAGTACGATCCCTTGACTTTGAGCCCGTCACGCAATTCGTCACGATGCTGATTGAAGTCACGGGACTGATCCTCGACGTCGGAAGAGAAGTAGTAGCGCGCGTTCCTGGCAGCGTCTTGCTCTTCTCGTGTCTGCACAGCCACCGGGTCCGTGGTCGTGACGCTGGCGTTCTCCGTTTGCCCGTTGCTCCAGAGTGGACCCGTCGACACCATCATCAGCAGCACTTGCTGTTACAAAAGATATTGTGTGTTTTATACACCGAAAAATACCAGATGAGATTGTAACCTATTCTGCTCTGGCTTCTTTTTAGTTTTTACCGTACCAAAAGCATATTGTCCGTTTTGTAAGATCGATGCACTAACCAAGCCAGAAGAAGTCTCTGCACATAATGCGCTTGCAATAGAGAACTGAGTTATTTTATAGAATTTATAAAGGTTGCGTGCGTGCGTAGCTATTGTTTGTAATAAACAATGACAAAGGCAAGAGATGTTGCGTTTAAGCGGGCAGAAAATGATCGCATCCGGAAAGTGGTGCCCGGTGGCCGGTGGCCGGTGGCCGGTGGGTATATGCATGGTTGGTGCACAACATCCTAAACAGCTCGCGGCTGTGAAGCAATAAGTTTGCCTTTCAGTGGGACATGCGAACGGACGTGTCGTAGTGACGGTTGTGTCAGTAGGTATCTGACGGAAAGATCGCCAACGTGGAAAGTGATTTGGTGAGAAACGACCTCAAAATTGGCACGACGTGTTGATATAGCAAAGATTTTAAATAATTCTTAAAGATTCTTTTATAAAAGAAAAAAATATGTTTACATGGAAAATAACGGCCTCGTTAAAACTTCACCGTCTTTACTTTCCTCAAAGCTCTAAGTGCATAAAACAACAAAGATCAAATTTAAAAAATACCATTCCATCCGTTCTGACATAATTAGCTTACGAATCGTGTGTAGCGCCCCTAACTTAGACTTTGTCCCCTCCAGACCCTTATTCTAGTCATATTTCCAGTCCCTATTCCAGTCCCACTTAACATAAGACGCGTTTTCAAGAAAATGTAGTGTTCAACAGAATCTTTGCTCGTTCTTGGAGTTGGCTGACAAGACTTACAAGCCTCTATTGGCACGGATTGCTCTCTTTTACCTGATTTGCGTGCGCGGCTTACCTTGATAAGCAGCCATAAGTCGTAACTCCACAATGAAGACTAATTATTATAATACTATCATACAGATTTGATGTACCAGACCGCAGCAAAAAATAAACTGAAACTGAACTCCCTCTAAAGGTTTCAATAGGTATTATCAGACGAGGGATTCTGGGACTTTAACCCAAGAAAACAAGTTAAGTTTCACCTACTCTTCACTTTACTCGTTTTTGTGGGATCGCTCGAAGTTTTTTGGATGTTGTAGGATTCGGGGCGCAAGGCCAGAGAGAGAAAGCGTATTTTGGTTGATCTATGGTTAATGTGGCGAGCACAGCTCGAGAGTTATTAGCTTATTATTTTGTTAGTTCATTAATTAGACGAATTGAGCGAAAACTATTCAATATGCCTTTTAATATAATTGAACCAGTGGCTTGATTTCATCCGCATCCACAGGTTTAATATAATAATGCCTTTCACTAGCACTCAATGTATAGGTGTCAACTTCCCTCATTCCCCAATTTCCTGATTAGATTGATTTGCTGTTGGGGGGATAAACAGGTGCAGTCGATGCTTAGTTATTGTGGAGCTACGGCTTAATGTTTATGCTGATTTCGTAGCTGAAATTATCGACATGTATGGCAGACCTATATTAGTAATTAGTTACAGTAAAGTCGTTATTGTTGTAAGTCATAAAACACAAGGAAACACACATTTTTCCTTCCAAAATGCAATAAAGTCTGCAATCGTGTCACTGTAATACATTCTTTTAAAGTAATGGACCCGGTAATTTTTGATCACCAGTCATTTCGTTTAGTCGCAAGGATGATGGTAGTGGGACACGAATCGCGTGCTGCCTCGTAACTTTCCACTCCCGCCCCGACCCGTGTACGACCGCTTACCGGCAAACTCCAAGACAATTGTCACAACCTGACCGCAACCAACCTGCACCCCTGGGTCAGAGCCCCAATGAATGCCACAGTGACAACAAAATTACTCTTATCGAAGCTTGATCTAATCAACCATTCGTTTGAGAACTAAATGGGGGTCCCTAGGAAAGCGTGCGCTCGCTCGCTGGTAAAAGCTTCCGTAACTAAAAGTGATCTCTTTAGAACGCTGTTAAGCGAGTTGCAGGAAGTTGGACTGTCGGGTGGCTTTCGGTGTCACGAGGACCCTGGCACCGGCGAGCCACCCGGGGGTACCGTTCAGAGCGCACACATATCATTAGCCACGCATTCGGAGCTCAATAATAAGGGTGTAATGAGTTGTTGTTGAGCATTAAGAAGTCCTCCTTTGTATCTATGTAATAATGTGCCTGTTATCTAATGGTAGGGGGCACGGGTTTTCTAAGATATAAATTACCTATTTTCAAATTACACCCCACAACAAAACCCATACCTATTTGTTTCAAGAGAGGAATGTGACTTTGGCATATTTAGAAAAGTTAAACGAATAGCCGGAACGTTTTTACTTTTTTCAAACGAACTTTCGAAGAGAATTCCATTCTGGTTTCAGAGTGACCTCTGACTTCCTTATTTCTATATTTTTGCTGTCACACAAGGACAATGCGGTAGATAATGTATTGCGATCGTCCCTAATGCTTCCCGACCGTAATATATATTATTACAATATGTTTTATGACATTTTAATGCTTTGCGTCACGACCGATTATGCTCCGTTCTCCAATAAAAATAGGCGAATCGCTAGCCGCTCGGGCGCATGCGGCGTCGGCTTGTCTTTTGTCTCGGCGCCGACGGCGGCTTGTGACAAAGCCACAACGTCGTCGTCCACCCAGCCGGCGTCGCGACGCTCATCTTTGCGTGGCATGGCTATCCGGCGCACGATCGCACCGTTGTCTCTGTTCGCAGCCGTTGCCGAGGGCGCTCTTTCTACTGGGTGAAGGTCTCGACTCGAAGGAATTCAATTCGCCTCGGGCATTTGGTAAGATTCAAACAAATATTTTGTGGGCTCATTTCTGGGATTCTTAAAAAAATATCTAAAATAGATAACTATACAAGCGCACGATATCTTTCGTAGGTAATAAAAAACTGAAAAGTTAAGTAATGGCCTGCCGCACGAACCACGCGGATCTTGGAATATTTACGGATCAAAATAAAAACGTGGTTTCCCAGCGTTATGCCTTCCGCGTTAGCGTGGGTCATAATTTTAAATTGTTAATGGAAACTGGCCGTTACGATTGGCGTGCGTCAAATGCAAAATTTAGTTTTTTATTTGGCGGTCATTTGTGCGGGACAGAATATGTGGACCATTCCTTACATGCCATTACCATTTTGCTGCATCTCTCCACACCGATCAGATCTCATCTGCTCGTTGTGGAGTGATGGAAACACTGGTACTCGTGAGATCTCCGAAGTTAAGCAACCCCGAGCTGGGTCAGGTATTGGATGAGTGGACAGTTCTGTTTGGGAAAGAGCTCGGAATTTGGTACAGAAACTTCATTCGCTTTGCTTATTAACCTTCCGACAGCATGGATTTATGGAGGAATCCTGTTGTTCGAGTTGTACCGTCCTTCGGAAGGGACGTTAATTCGGTGGTCACTTTAGTGCTCTTCGACTGCAGAAGGCTACGTACCGGCACTGCGTTTCCCGATCTCTCTTCTAGGCTAGGTTAGATTTATCATCATGTGAATCATCAATGTGAATCTCGCATGAAGTTGACATTCTTCGCTACAGATAACTTTTGTCGCCCATTTTTCTTGCAAGTCAATGCAGCTTTATGCAACAGAAATAGGATGTCACTTTATTTCGAGCCAGTCCACCGTTGCGAGCAAAATCCGTCACATTCTAAACTTCATGATGAATGGATTTCATGCGCCAAATTCATCAACAATTCATCTGCCAGAATTTTGGCAATCAAGATAGTTTTTATTTTGCTTTTTCGGCCCGTTTCTTAATTTTAGGCTGATTTCACCAATGACTTTTAAATCTTGCTTAATTGGCGTAATCGGCTTAATAAGCTGCACTGTTGTCATTCCTGATTAATAGTTTCAGAATAAATCTTCCAGAAAAATTGCATCCCAATCGGCTATCTGGTTCATGGGACAGTTTTGTGCGTAGACTTTTGGATATTGGACGCAGTGCCTAGCACGACTTTCCTTGCTAACAAGTCGACGGAGGGATCCACACAAATCATCAAAACATCGCACTCTTGGGGCAGACTGGTAACCAGCCAAGGCAAAATGTGGAGGCGAGGAAAGAAATCCGTCAGCGACTGCACGCAAAATGTCACGAAGAGTAAAACAAACAGACAGATAACCGAAAAAATCTGACGCCCAATTTTTACTCGGGGTCCGGAATAAGCTACAATGTCCATATATTTAACTTTCACTCGTTATTTACGTAGAACCAATTCTGATTAAATTGGGGAGGCTTACAAAAAAACAAGCAAATTTGTCTCTTTTTTATTTATATCTTTTTTTCGATTTAGCCAAATGTAAAAATCTGTCGACAGTTCAAGGCAGGAACTGTAGGGATGGAGGTATATTTATGGATTCATATCGTTTTGTTTGCAACCTTTTTCTATGCGAGCTTCAACGGCGGCGAGTTGTTTTTTTGTTATCGGGCAAGGATCTGATAGGATCGGATGTGGGTGGTTTTAGGACGCCGATGAGTGGACTGTCAGTGTGTTTGCTATAAATACCGCGATGCAGACACATTGCTACCGAGCATGCTCGTCTAGCGGTTTGACGACAGACGCCATGCTAAACTTCACAGACCGCAAATAGGTACTGATTTTTTGAATCAAGTTGAATAAATAGAAAAAACTCACACCAAAAATCTATGGAGTTAAAAATTTCGATATGCATAAGGTGATGAACAAAACAGGGGCGGTTTATTTTCAGCTCCCCAATCGAGTCCTTTGTAAAGGCTGTATTTGAACATCCATTTTCCCTAAACGTGTGCCTATACCAGCACCATTGTACGACTCGTCATTTGACAGACAAAATTGATTAAGTAGGTTCAAGCCTTGAAGCCGACTGCCGCTTTATTCACTGAGCATTATTGATGCAAGTTTAAAACAAACTTCATTTATTTAATAGCATACCAAACATTTTATATTTTTATGCGGAATAGAAGATCATAGGTAGTAACATATTGAATGATTGTTTAGTATTTGTGCTGGCAACGGGTTGTGAATGGGAAAATGGCCGAACCTTATGTGGCACATCGCATGGAGCTTTGTCATTCAGCTAGTGTACACATTGTAATCACATTGTAAACATTCACTCAAGTATGCTCATCTCACTCAAATTTGAGATCCACGAGGTAATTTTGGGGATGTATGTTAGTAATTTTGTTATTTTCTGTGACATATCATCTCAGTCTGAATCTGAAGAAAGGTAACAATGATTCAATTGTAATTGTAGAGTGGATCTCAATCGAGGCCTGGAACCGAAATCACTCGAATTAGCTCAAAACACAAGCATCACTGAAATCGCCCAAATATGCTGTGAGCGATTCGGGGGCATATCTGGCATCAACATTTAATATTATGTACATATTTGTTAAACATGATCGTTGACCTTAATCGTTACCTTGGTTGTAACCATTTGGAGCAAGTTACCTAGGAGATGTACAGAATTCATAACCTTTTCTAGGTATGATCGAGGTGTACCTGATTGGATGGTTAGCCAATTTTCTGTCTGGTTTTGCTGGAAGTGGAGGCAGCACGGAAATGCTCATATCAAATGACCAAGTCAGCATGCCTTCCAAACCACATTAATTTTAAACTTCCAGTAATCAATGTTTAACAACGCATTATTTTAACATACAAAGCAATGTTAAAAAAAAACATTATGTCATATGTTTAGTGGGTACCGCTAGCGAATGACGTATAAAATAATAACATCAATTTCCCGTCTGCTGCTAACATTGAGGTAACATTAGTGAACCGATTTGTGACCTCGCCACGGCATTGTTTGACCTAAATGCTTCGCTCGGTAATCGTGAGTTCAATTAGGCTCTTGCATGTAATGAGCAATGAGTAGGAAAAGTGCCGAGAACCGACTTGTACAAAGTACCGGTACCAAGGGCGAGTACTTGCCGAGACTTTCGTATTAGAATTTTGTTTGAAATGCATCTAGAAGTGTATAAAACATTGAAGTTTCAGTGAAACATGGATATGGAAAGGATAAATGTCATGGTCACATAGGGAGGAAATCTTCATGGTCTACCTTTGGGACGCAATAAATAACAAGTGTGTGGTGGCCGGTGGGTATCTGAACCATCAGAAACATAGACAAGAAGTATCGGGGTTGCCTCCGAGCTAAAATGCCACAAACATGACCGACACTATTTTTTTAATTATTAATAAACTCACAATCCCCTCAAAAATTGATGCCCAAACAGAGACGCGATTATAGGAACTTCAATCTCCACCTATCGCGGGAGTTGCTCTAACTAATTGAGCTACTTCGATACATAATTTTTCTTAGGAATTTAGTGTATTTGATGAGAATGGCGTTAACTTTTGAGAGGTAACTAGTGTTCCTAGTGATAAAATACGTCGCGCATTGCAAGTGTTTTCAATTTAAATAAGATTTCCCATTACGGCCAATCCCTCCTTGTCTTTAGGCTTTTCGCCATTAAATAAGTGTTTTTTTTTTGTGTTGTCCTTGTCCTGAAAAGACATTAACTGTGTGCATCGCTTGGGTTGCAGGCTCCAGACACGACGATGTCGCCGTCGAAAAACCGCAAGGACAGTCGTGCCGCGCTCGCCTTGGCAAACGACGCCGACGCCAAGATTCACTTCGATGAGGCGGCTGGACACGTCAAGGCAGGGAACTACAAGAAGGCACTTACTGCGTACAACCTGGTAAGAACCCTGACCAACAATCACCTCCTGCTCCTCAGGTAGCAGCTGCCATCTTCAGACTGCTTCGTCCTGGAACTGCTATCCTTAAATCTGATACCATCTAAGAATGCTATTTTTAACAAGACAGCGTTTTCACACTTTGTTTAATGTATTTATGCAGAGGCTCAAAATCCATTAGAATAATACATTAAATATCAATATACCTGAATTCCTCTTAGAACATAATTAGTATCTGGGCAAAGACAAAGGCGGTAAATTAGCTGTCAATTATTTCCTTACTGAACGCTTGCCTACTATAAAATATGCTGCTTTTTCATGCTGCACTTCCATGCTATCGACTACCGGGAACCCCGTGGAGGTTTTATGGATGATATTCTAAAACTAATGATATGCGATCCCGTCTCGACAGTTTCTCTGCGCCGATTTTGATGACATATTCAGAATACTTTGTAACTTTTGCGGCTTCCAGACTGAACGCGCTTTTCAGCAAAATCGTTACAATTTTGTTTGAACTAATTCAAAGTAGGCAATTTCTGAATGGTTATTTCTGAATGTCTGAATTATCTTACAATAACATTTTTTACATTATGGTGGAAAAAATTAGAAAAATCCATGCTTTTTACGTAATTCCATGGGGTCTCAGTGTCAATTAAATTTGTGTTCACTTAAATAGAACATTAATTCAACAAAGAGTCAAAATGTGACAGACAGTGGTCATCGCCCCATTTGCTGCTCGACCCTCTGCCTTTCGGGCAGCTCGCTGCGTGGGCGGCGAGTGTGAATTTGACAGACATTGATTCGGCGTGTTGATACGTTGCCCTAGCAACCAACAGCTAAGGTGTTAGAGTTCTTGGTCAAAGTGCGGTTGTGGCGGGTGTCGTGAAGATATTTATCGCCGATGAACTAAACGTTGCCACTTTCTGATTGACAACAAGTGTTCCTAGGTTTAGCGAGAAAATTGCAAAGCACGGTTGCAAGGCTCGGCTTGCGTGTGCTGACGTGGGAACAGAGATTTATGAGCAGCGGGAAAAAACAATCGATTGCATATAAATTTACGCCAGAATCGCTGCTGAAATATTTAAAACCCTTCTAATACTTAAGCGCTCCGTATTTAAACAATAGCTGGTTTATAATTAGAATTGCTCTGCGGACAGAATCAGTTCTCTAAATAAGAGCCTGGAGTCAGGCGCATCGCACAATAATTTTAAGCTAGGTAAGAAAAACGTATCAATGGCGGCCGATCCAAGCGAGACTCCAGATACGGCGAAGCTAAGCGAGCATGCGCAAGGCTTGCTGAAAATGACCAGAGACACAGAATTTCTTCAAAGCTTTCTGAGAGTCGACCTCGGCAACGACTCAGACCCCGAAGAAACCAAAGCACACCAACGGACAGTAGCCATGAGCCGCAGAGCCGCTGCCACCGAAAAAACGGTCGAGGAAGCGGCGTCGGCTTTGGCTACCGCGACGACGAGCAGCGGCGGCGGCCAGCGACGGGTGTCGGTGCACGAAAAGCACCGCGACGGAGACACGACGCCGCGAGCGCCTCACAAGACCACGTTCTCCCAACTAACCCGCGACATGAAGCTGAAGAAGAACCCGCGGCGGAAGCGCGGCAAAGAGCGGCGCCAGGAGGAATTCTACACGGACCGCGACCGTGCCGCCACCGTCAACATGGGCAGTCGCGACCTGAAGAGAGACATCAAAGAGAAGCAACGCCTGGACCGCAGCCGCACTCTGCAGATTCCCGATGAGGCAGACCCAGGCACGCTGCTGGCGCTGGGGAACCACGAGATGCGCAGCGGGGACGTCAACGTCGCCATCAACTTCGTGCACAAGGTTGCCGCAACGCCTTTGACCTCGCCGACGCCGACCCCCCTGCCCCGACTGCCACCCGTAGGAAGAATATGACGTGTTTTCGTGTTTCAGGCTTTGGAGTTGAATCCTAGCGACAAGAACGCGCTGGTTGCCCGAAGCAAATGCTACTTGCTGATGGGAGAGCCGCAGAAGGCTCTGCAAGACGCAGAAACCGCGCTACAAGACGACAAAACTTTCATTAGAGGTAAGCACAGCTGATGTTCAGAGCGGAAACTGGGCTGCATCATCAAAAAGGGGGTTGACACGGATCATGTGTTTGTTTCAGCGATCTACCAGAAAGCCGAGTCCCTGTACCATCTGGGTGATTTCGAGCACAGCCTCATGTTCTACCATCGTGGACATCGCATCCGGCCAGAGCTAGAGGGCTTCCGGTTGGGTGTGCAGAAAGCCGAGGAAGCCATTGAGAACACCATAGGAGGTACTACCTGCCCTTGCTGGGGGCCTATATTGAAATCAGGGAAGACATCAATCAATATAATCTCGTATGCTAGGATATTATATTGTTGTGTAGTTTTCAAGTTCGACTCGAGGAGAAAATGAGTTTGTGGGAATTTCATGTGTTCGATGTTCGTTTTGGTACTAAACAGTACGGACCTAGCTGAACCATGCGTTCATGAAAGTAATTCTGTGTAGACGTAGAAAATATATTGCAGATTTGTGTGGTCTCCAAAAGAGTAAAATAATTTTTGGAATTTCTGAAATTTTTATTTTTTATTTTTATTGGACTTGAAACACTTTTTTACCGGTTTTGATACACAAAAAAAAAATGAGCCTGCTAAGAACAAAAAATTGTACCTGATTTTGTAATTACACTTGAGGAGCCTTTTGACAGGCTCAGTGCAAACGAACACTCAATGATACACATACAAGCGTTGTTCTTATGGGAATAGGTTATCAGTATCTGCTCATCAATAATCTAACAACGAACTGATCCAAAAATGTGACATTGAATTGGATCGAGTGCTGTGTTATCAGTCATTTTCCCTGTGAAATAGGCAAGGCACTGAAGCAGGGCCCAAAAAAAGTTGCAAGCTGCCCAAAGATCATCCGGGTGGACACGTGCGACAGCGGTGTTTCCGTCAGCGTTGTCGGCAGCATCGGCAAATCTTCGGAGAGCGGCAAGCAGAAGGCACGAGCAGGCAGCCGCCGATCCTCACAGCACCTACTAGGAGAGCTCAGTGTAGACAAAGTTTATCTAGAACAACTCCTGACCCACCCAGGTGCGTTCATAGCCTTGGTCTACCTCCATGATTTGCTAGATAGCAAAATAATGCTTTTGGTATCAATCTAGAATCGAGATAAATATAGTTCTCGATTTTCTTCATATTTATTTGTATCTTTAGTACCTAATTTTACAATTAATTATCGTTCTTGTACCTCACGCTCTCTTGAATGATTGGGCTGACACAATGCTAAGAGGTAGTCGGTGTCCGTTAAAAATGTAAGACCCCAAAAGCACTCCATTCAAAGCTCAAGTTCAATTATACTATATTAAACTAATCGAAATTTCTATGATTTTGGTATAAAATTTTATCTGAATGGCAGTCATGAAAACTATTTTTAACTTTTTTAATAAAATTTGAGTGCCATTACGCATCAATGAATAGCTGTGACAAGTGGATTTATGTAGGAAAGAGTACACCACGGAAAGGAGTATCTGAATCTGGCAAACCGTCCTACGCATATGTGAGGGATTATTATTTGCATAGCCACCAGAGAAAACCAAGAGAGCGAGCTCATTTTAAAGTACCCGTCCACCCTTTTGTGAAACAATTGCAGTGATTCTTTGCAATTGCAGATCTGAAGTGTCCACACCAAGAATCAGCCAAGCATATCACCAGCTTTGCAGAGGAAGGAGTCGCCTTCCTAAATAATCGCCAGGAGTTCTGGAGGCAGCAGCGTTCTACAAACATCACCAACAAGAAGGCTAAAAGCTGAAAATTGAGTTAAAAAATGTTCTTTGTGAAATCATTACGATCTAGTCTTCCATGTTCTACACTTGAAGTTGCTGGTTGAACCAATCTGCAGTTCAGGCCAGTTGCCATCTTTCTCTCTCTCAAAAAAACAAAATTAAACAAACATATAAGTCAGAAAAATATGAAAAGGCAGAAAAAGCTTTTACCTCACTTTATTGTTGGCAGTAGATACTATCAGTTTAGGTTCTGAATTGATTTGTAGCACAAGAGGCAACTGGTAATTCGTTTAAATTATACGCTGGACAGGTAATTAAACAAACGTGTTCAAACATATTTAAAACAGAATTATAAGGGTTCTCAGTTGATTTGTTCTTGACCCAAGATAGCAGGAATTTATTTACAAATTACAAACTGTTCTCCAAAGAAATCAGAAAACGTAAATTCATAGTTTCTTCGAGCTAAAATATAAACCTAGATAAAACTATTTACGATTCATACAAAAAAAAATAGTTTAATCAAGATGAGTTCTCAGCAGAGAATGAATAAAATAACATGTAATTGATTCTTACAAATAATCATACCAGAGTGCATTATAACTATGCCTTTTCTCAAGGCAACGATAAAAGTCTATCCACAATCAGCGGAAGCAGACGACAGATTGAGCAACTCGACTCACAGTTTCAAATGCGACAACACTTTACAAATACAGTTGCAAGGAATGAGAATCAGGTACTCTCGAGTATTCAATCTCGAGTAAAAATAATCAGGTTAATTATAATTTTTCTTGCCCTAACCAAGTCTTAAGACAAAGATAAACAACCACCATTATAACACAGCTATATTTGCTTGGTTTCTTGCAAAATTCTGAAAAAAATTAGGTTAAGAACAAAGGTATCCATCAACTTTATGCTGTTATTTCGATCTGAGCTACGCACATCACTGGCATCCATCATCTGTTTCTGCTAATTGTCGATACTTTTTCAATCCCATATATATATAGAGAAGAAAAGAAACCAACTACGCAATAAATAGGTAAACGATTGGAAACTGAGAAATCATTTTGTAACTGGTCTTGGTTTTTCCTTCCGATGATATTGAAACGCATCCACTCATCACACATTTTAAATTGATAATCTTGAACATGGTCGTTGTATCTTGTTTCTAGTCGTCATCTATTGGTCTTTGATACAAAGTTCCAAACTTAGACATGTACTTTCTGATAAAATCCCGAGCTTTGTGCTTCACGCTCTCGTTACACACTAAATCGTCAACGTTCTGGCAGTGCTTCAGCTCCTTCAGCATCACAAAATGAGTCAACTGCAATGCAAATAATGGACCCAAAATTAGTTACCACACAACAAAATTAAAAAATAGTTAATTAAAAAAAGTAAATTTACGAGTGCAAGCAGGGGTATAGACTTACTAAAACGTTGCCAAAAAATATTACAGTGTGGGAGGGGACTGGTAGGGGAAAAGTGTAAAAGCAGTGAACCAGTTCTAATTTTGATTTGATTCAGTTAATTTAATTTAATTTTTTTTTTAAATTAAGGATGGCAAAAGTACTGTTGAAAATAGAGAATTTAGAATACCTTTTTTATAACAACCCCATGTTAAAAACTTGTATCGTGAATCGTGATTGGTTAATTATTGGTGTTGAATGATACAGTCAACCGAATTGGCACTGTGTGGCTCTTTTTAATACAAATATACTCATGTGCACAAATTAGAAAACAAAAAATTAAGAAAAATTGTTATGTGGATGCACTGGTTCTTGGGTACCCCCTGAGTTGGCACCCCTGAATAAAAGTAAATATAATACCAGTGTGCAAAGAGTTGTTCATTACCTTTCTCGCCAAATGCTTGAAGTCTTCTGTCTTGGTGATCCGGCCTTGCGTGCAGTCAGGTTTACGGAACGGGTTCAGGTACTGTACGATGGCCCCCGCCATCTGCAGGCGGAAGTTGTCCTTGATCTTCCTTGCAGCTTCCACAGAGTTATCCATGCAATCAACTGCAACCGCCTCCTCTGATTTCCTCGATACTCGGGGCTTGCTTTCTCGGTCGTGGCGTTTCTTTTTTGAACGAGACTTGCGAGCCTGCTGTTTCTTTCTCTGAAGAAGTTTCTCTTTAATGACTCGGTAGTTTGTTTTCTCTGGGCGATCCTCCTTGCACCGAGGCTAATAGAAAAAGTGACCATAAAAGAATTAAAAAAAAATAAAACTTGCATGTTTAGATGAAATCTTATTTAAATTGCAAAAGCTTGCAATGCGCGGGTATTTTATTATCAACACTATAACCGTCTCAAAAATTGATGCCCAATTGGGGACTGATGCACGTTTGGGCATCAATTTTTGAGACGGTTACAGTGTTCATAATAATACAAATCTTGTATGTTCAACTGAAAAATAATACTTACGCTTATGATTCTCTCTTGAACTAGACCTTCTCTTCTTTTCCGTGTTTCCTCCGGCCGGTTAGCTACTGGGGGCACTCGCACTGGTTTTTCTGTCTCTAGTTTTATCTTCTTTACTAAAGGCTCGCTGGATTTTACTGTTTCCTTCTTCTCCGAAGACTCATCCTGGCCGTGCACGGATTCATCATTATCGTCAGGCTCAGCCCCAAGGTCCTAGAAAAGTAAAAAAGTACCAAAATTTGGTTGAATGAAAAAAGGCAAAATCAAGAAATAAATGAATAGCAAACGTAGAACTGAAATAGAGAACTTAATATTGGAAATGTATTCGATGATACTCATACGGCACTAAAATGAAACAATCATCACAGTGATTTATAGATCTCACCTTGTGTTCATCATTTACAAGATGACTCGCTTCTCTCTTGAGCTTGGAAGAAACTTCAATTCGGTCTCCGAGCTCCTCTACGCTCTTGTCCGCGGCCACGTTGTCCACGTCGCACAGCTCTTCGACAACGTCAGGGACTTCATCCACGTCGTCCCCATCATCATCGTCCCCGTCGTCCTCGAGCGGCGATTCGTTGTCATCCCCATCTTCCTCGTCTTCGCTACCCTCGAAGGCGGAATCAAAGTCGGCGTCTGGATCGAGCAGCTCCCACGGCGGCTTCCAGCGAGAGACGCGCTCTTCCGTGTGGTAGTAGTAAATGTAGCCGCGGCGGTTGCGGGTCCACTTCCAGTTTGGGGGCAGCGGAACTTGCAGGAGGTCGGGTGGCAATGATGGGAACATCACCTGCACAACGTTGCCAAAAGAACATGGGATGAACAGACGATAAAGAAAAAATTAAAGAAAATGAAAGCGAGAGAAGAGAAGTGCACGATATGGCTGGCTAGCCAGGCTTTTGTTTTTAGCCCACGTTATAATTTGTTTAACAGAAGATCTTATGCAAGGCTTGGGCAATCTTTGGAAGTCACGAGCCTGATAGAAAATAACTGAGTGGCTGACAGGCCAATTGATTTAACAGTGACAGTTACGTTCACAATGTTTGACTAAAGATGCATCTGAGAATCATGCCCCAAGTGCCACCTACCGGCTCCTTGGCCTCTGCTGGCTCGATCAGTTTAGCTTCCTCCAGACATGCGTTGGGCGTGATCTTGACGGGGATCAGACACGGGTTGGCGGGTGGCTCCCTTTCCGGCGCCACTTCCGACGAGTCGTATGGCAGCGGCGGTGGTTCATAGTCGACCGAGGCTGGCGGCTCGGGTGGAGGCAGTGCGGCCAAGTGCGACCCGTCCACCGCGTGGAACGGGCCTTGCATTGGATTGTACGGGGCTCCCATGTACTGCATCGGGTTTCCAGCATTGTATTGGGGAGTCACGGGATTGTTGGCACTGTACGTGGGGTTATGTGCGTTATGTGGATTGAATTGAGGATGCATTGGGTTATTAGGATAAAGGTTGGAATGATCAGGATTTGGATTATTTTGGTTGAAATGTGGAGGATAATCCCAATTGGGATTATTGTTGAACTGATTCATTGGATTGTTGGGATCAAACAATTGATTTTGCATCGGGTGGTTTGGATCAAACTGCGGATTGCCATCAAAGCTGTTTTGGTAGCCAGGTATCTGATTACTTGCAGGGTAGTGAGGATTCGGCACATTATACGGATGGTTGGGATCATATTGCTGATTCATTGGATTAAAATGGTCAGGCTGGGGATTATTGTTACACAGAATTTGTGGTGTGCCCATTTCAGGATTTTGTCCCATGTTGTTTAGGTGTTGATCTACAAAACGATCACAAAATACGAGTGAGAATTAACGACGGAAGCTTATACATCAACAAAGTGCAAATAGCCAGCAAATAGCCTCACCGAGCGGTGGATACTGAATCCAGTTGCCGGTGGAGGGATCGAAGACGGCCATGCAGCCGGTCTCCCAGTCGAAGGCCGTGGTGTTTGGGTCCACCTCCAGGGCGCGACACTGTTCCTCGTGGATGCGCCACTGTTCCTCGAGACCCTTGCGATGGCGTGCGCCCGCCTCTTCCACCAGCTTGCGCTGACGCTCCTCCTCTTCTTCCTTGGCAACTTTCAGAGCAAACATCTGGCGACGTTCCTCCTTCGAGAGCCCTGGTATCTGAACAATGCATCTGCGAAACATTAACAATTTTATTTAGGTTGAATATTTAGACAGAGCTTTGAATTTTGAATGCAAAAAGGTTAGCGAAGTACAAACCTGTCTTCGAACCTCGACTTCCTAATCTTCTCCACCTCGCAGGGAGCTTTTTTGCGGTCTCTATTCTTGTCGAGGTCTACTGTACGCTGGCGCCAGTGCCTGAAAATCGTTGACGCAATTATGTTAAACGTGTATCAATTTAACGGTCTGCAAGTATTTATTGAATGGTTGTACGCACCTATCGTAGGATTGCTTGCTTGTTTGGGTATCTTCTTTATCCAAATACTCTTTGTACCCACGATCTGTAAAGAATTTGATTATTGAAAATGTGACAAAGCCAGACCAAATATTGTACGGTCGCCAAAAGCATAAGAAAGCCACAATCAACATGTCGTATATTCCGTACCGGCTTCACGCTCGTGCTCTTTCATTTGCTCGATTCTCTCCTTTTTTGGAATTCGGAACACTTCCTTCAGATTGCTCCACTCGGCAAGAAGAGATGTCGCCAGTAAAACAAACGAGTTCGCACTTGGAAGGTCATTTATTTCCTCGTTGATCACCGCAACTTCGTCCGTGTCTAAAATTCCTGGAATCTTTGTCTCGGAGGGAGAGGAAGCCTTGATTTCCGGGATTTCTGTGAGCTTGCTATGTTCAATCGGCTCCCCTACTGGAGAGACAGTTGCTGCTGAGGTTGAATCCTGCGAGGCCTCCACGGGGGAAACTCGCTCCACTTTTAGTTCAGCCATTGCAGCGGGTTGAACTTCATCCCTGACCGGCGGCACAACGGGCATAACAATCCACTTCTCTACCATGTTTAACACTTTACTATCTTGAAGGACAGTCTTGTTTTGGATTGGCAATTTTGCTAATGTTTGTAGAATCTGTAGAACGTTACGAAAACAATTATAAGTTGTGATTGTTTTTAGACTCATGTCTACTTGATGTCAACTTAGCACTGAATGATTATATAAACGTTATAGAAATCAGTAATTGTTATAATTTTGTGTGGTTCTTTTGTTATCGGAAAATTGTCAGGACTGCTCTTACCCTTGAAAAATTAACAGGTACAGGTTACGAAACGTCGGGATATTTAGTTGTTCTTTACGTAGCATTCAAAAACCCAGTTCAAATATTTTTTGTTAAAATTATAAGTTGATACTAAGTTTAAAAAAAATCTCTTGAGCACCATCCACAAGCGAAAAGTTGGGTAGCATTTAATAATGCAGATTGCTTCTATATGGATTTCATTTTCAAGGGATATATGGATAAGCAAGGGGCCATTTATTGAGAACGATGACTCTCTTTGGTACTCGGCACCGAAGTCACTAACCTCTGTCCGAAGCACGTGCTCCGTGTCAACGTTGGCGTCGATGTCACTCATCCACTTGGCAATGAGACGCAGACCGTGATAGTCGAGGAAGAGTCGGAGGCATGCGGGCTCGCCGCGTTGAATCAAGCGCAGCAACTGCACTCGACTGTCCGTATCTTGACTGCGTACCATCAGGCGACACAGACTCAATGTGTGGTTACGATTCTTCAGCCCGGACTGGCACAGCTCCTCGATATCTTGCTCCAGCTGGAAGACGGGTCAACCAGTTTACTTAGACTTGCCATAACGTTCGGTTAGAACCGGATCAGTTAGAGTGAGTAAAAAATAAGCAAAAATGGTAAAGAGCTTGGAAATCATTACACTTGGTTTTCTTGTAAAAAATTGTTTAAAATAATCTAAAAAGCACTCTTAAGACGTTTTAAATGTAAAGAAAAAGGCAGCAGCCCGTTTACAACCAACGAACCTATCAGGTGGCCAGTTATACCTCCACTTATTTCCCACCATAACTGCTGACAATGGTGACATTCACAAACCACACTCAACCGTTTCACCAAAGAAGACTGAAATATTCATCTACTTACATTTGTGTCAATTTCATCAGAGTCTTCTTCTTCAGGTTCAACATATTTCACCTCTTCTCGCTTCTTTTTGCTAACTTCTTGGTCCTTCTTTTCCTTGCGCTCAGCTTTTTCCTTCTCCTTCTCAGGGTCCTCACCGATCCAACCACGGCAAAGAGTTGACTCGCAGTGGCAACGCTGGGCTTCTTTTCTGCATAAGTAGAGCATACGTAATGTTAGGTCAAAAGTTGACTTAGGGATTACTGCCTCACCCAGTTGGTGACTGATTACGAAGGCAAAACCAACCCGTAACGTTGAAACTGGTAGTCGAAAGTGAGCTCTTCCCAGGCGGCAACACTTTTCGACGTGAAAAACCCGATTCGAAGTTCTCCGTTAACGGTCCACTGCAAAAATGTAATCGTTCTTTACCTGGCACTTGGCAGGTAAATTGCTTCAACTGCCAACCATTTCATAATTATCATCCCACCTTTTGTGTTTCTGCATTTGGGTCACAACTGTGATTGATAAATCTAGAGATGTTTCCTTTCATTGTGGCATCAATAACACTGTCAGACTTCAGCGCCATGAAGTAGTAATGTCGGTTTTTATCCTTGGAATATTCTTTTGCTCGTCTCCTGAACTCTTTAGCATTGACCACCTCGCCAACGTACTCCAACAAAAATGCACCACTGAAAAGTGAACAAAGAATAGACATTTGTTTACATAATTGCTTATGTTTATTAGTATTATTACAACGATTATTGGTAAAGTGTAAAGTGATGGACGTTCAGTCATAAAAAGGTCCTTGGTCGATGTACCGAACACAATGGTTCAATCGTCTTCAGAAGAAAGCCGAAAGTCTTTTAAATCAATGAACGTTATATCCTTCACCAACATCCTACTGCAGCTTTAAACTGTCGAGTTGAACAAATATGTGGATTACCGTTAGGATCTCAAAATAAACATAAGGCACTCACGAAGCCAAATCTTCTGTGGCTCTCAGCCCGTAGCCCTTCTTTTCAGTCTTGAACACTTCACATTTAGAATATTCTTGCTTTTGAAAATGTTTATTAGTGCATCGGTCTCCAAGCGTACAACGAGACCCGCTGAAAATACAATCCGATTGATCAACGACAGCCACAAAACAAATTGTAAATTACTTATCTTTAAAGAACAGCATTCCTTACCATTCTATCATTAAAAGGCGATTTAGGCAATCTTCTCCACAACCGAGTTCCCCACGTGCAGCTTCGTCCTTTGTCAGGAAGCAGTCGCAAACCATTCCTCGAAACTCTTTGCTTGTCGACCTTAAAGGTAGAAACACATATTAACACCGGGAACAGCTGGTCTTGTTCATTGGCAGAAAGGTTCTTTAGTTAAAATGTGCAAGCACCTAATACAAAGATTGTTTTACTAGGCAGGCACAAATGATCTCCAATAATACTTTCATAAAACATTATAAGCAGATCAATCAAACTCCTACCTTTCAGTCAGATAATGGTTCTCCGTCAGGTTTTCAAACTGGCGAAGTCGTTCTTCCATTTCCTTGTCTTCTCGCAGTTTTCTGTCGACCCGGGGATCCTTCTTCAGAGGTGATTCTATCGTCGGTGCCGGTTCCTCTGCAGCCGACTGGACCGAGGGGGTTGGGGAGGCAACGGTGACTGGCGCTACAAACGCTGGGGGTCGCGGTGAAGAGGTCGGAGTCCTTGGAGCCCCGAACAGCGGGGAATGGCTCGGTGTCGACGACCCTCCCACGACTTCGCTGTCGCTGTTCCGGTTCCCAACCATCTCCAACTCGCTGGATCTTCGCCAACGAGACTTGACCTTGACGGGCTTGAAGATGGTATCTTGCTGCTTGCCGCCAGAAGCATTCGATACGCAGAGCGAGCTCATCGGGACGGGCATCTTGGTGCTGATGTTGTTCTCTCTGTCTGAGAAAGTTTCTGTACCTGAATTGTTGTCAGAACTGTCCCTACTCTCGGCAACTTTGGCTTCTTCACCAGTCACTTTTAGAGCTTGGAAACGATTTTTAGTCCGCTGCTTAGTCGTGGATATCGAGCGAATACGGCTGCTGCGCCGCACGATCGAGCTGCAGTTTGAGCTACTTTCCGAGCCTGTGGTGTCAGTGCTGCCACTACGGCTGCGGAAAGTTGGCGTTTGTGGCTTATTTTCCACAGGAACGTCTTCGTCTGCTTTAACACTGCTTGACTTTGCCGGAACCTCCACCACTGGGGACGGGATGTCAACCTTCTCGATAGACAAAATACTTTCTTCAATAACAGTTTGGAGTATCGAACTGTCATCACTTTTATCCGCCACGACACCAATTATTTCTCTGACAATTTCCATTTTATTTTGTTGCTCCAAATGAATGTTGTTCAGTTTAGTTTTCAAGCAGTTGTTAAGAACAGGATTCATGATATCTCCCGGCACAGAAACATTGGTAGGTGTCTTTTTTACGCTCGCTTTAGGGCTTTTTCCTATGGCTGGAGTAATTACATGGCAACTCGTTCTACTTGCAGAACTCCGTAGTTGTCTTCTTCCTAGCGCTGGCACAATGGTTGGCGGTGATTTCTTATTTGAATCATCTAGTAATAATTTGGATTCTTCCATTAAGTGCGCTACGGCGTTTACATCTATATCACTTTCAGACACTTTCTGACTATCTTGACTGTCTTCCTCTCGTGAAGTGACTTCACTCTCACTTGTGCTCATACTTTCGAAATCTTCTCTCTTATAGACTACAATTTCTTCATTTTTTAATTCATCCAGTTGCTGATTTGAAGTGGTGCTACATGATGATACTTCAGGAACTTTTTTAACCACAAATGAATCAGGTGGAACGCTTATTTCTGATTCATTACTTTCATCGTCAATTAGTTTGTTGTCAGTATCTTGCAACTTTAATCCCTTACTTGAAATACCAGGACCACTTCTATCTTCATCAATTTCCATATCTATATCCTCACACACTATCGTCTCTTCAACAACTTCTTCTTCCCACAGCACTTCAGACATGTCTCCAATTTCTGTTATGCTTGGAGTGTCAGAATTCTTAGGGTCATCAAATCGATCCTTAGGAGATTGTTCACGACTTACTGTATCAGTTTCAACCAAACAACGTAATTTTCCAAACTTTTTGTGCACTATATCAACAGGTACAACTTGAGGTGTAGGAGTTAAAGTCCTGTCGGGACTAATTTCCACTAGTCTATTGGTAGGTGGAGCTGGACGTGCTTCATTGGTGTCTTGGCTAAGAGATTCTTCTAGTTCTACTTTGACTTCAGAAGCTGCGTCATTCGCCTGCCCGTTTGCTTTCCTTAAACTCTTTGCCTTCGCTGCAGCTGCAGCCGCTTTTCCAGCATTTGATTTCTTTCGACGTGCCATTGTTGCAGAAACTGGAAGAATGTTTCAGGAGAAATTTGCCTTGGGTAGTGTCAGAGATTACTTCCAGCAGTAAAGTTGTGATACCGCCCAAAGAGCAGCATCGTTGCGGAACATAAAAGTGCTCATGTGAAAATCATCTGCAGAAAGGGAAGTTCAAACTCTCTTAAGAATTGAGCAAACATAACTATATTGAGCTCTTGACAATGCATAACCTAACAGCGAAGATTTACATTTCAGACCGAATTGAAAATAACCACAAAAACACTTTCAATGCAAGATAAAAAAATGTACGTACATTTTAAATCCAGAAAAACAACAAAATTAACAGCACTTACTGAGCCGATGTTATAACTTCACTGTTGTAATTAAATTATTTAGAAACACGCCATTTTTATTTATTCTTACTTTGCAATTACACCGCCGGCTGGCGCTACCTTTACTGTCTATATCCACAACACTGAATTAAACGAATGAACACGCATGTGCATGCACCGTAGCACATCCACTGATCTCAAATAAAATACTTACTTCAAAATCCTACGACTCTTTTCTCTACGATTTGTTTACGATTTTGAAAATGCGTTTGACTCAGTCCGTCACGAATTACTATTACACAAATTAGGAAAACTTGGAAAAGCCGGAATAGCAAATAAATGAATCGCTTCAAACCCGAAGTCCATACCTATCTTACCGTAGACAGGCTATCGTAATAAACAGCCAGGGTACGGAGTTTTTTTTCCTTGCCAATATATTTTTTCATTACGTTAGAAGTGTTAATAACTGAGCACAGATTGATAATTGCGATTATTTTTTTCACAGGAAATTATTATTTTCGTCCATGAGTGACCTTTTTCTGTGCAAAAGCCATGTTTTGAAGCAAAATGAACTCAACCTTTGGTTACTTTTCATCTACTTGTAAATGTCTTGCCTCTTCGAATATCCCGTTTTTTGTAAACAGGCGTTTGTTTAGTTGTGCTTTCACAATGCATTGCAAAACATGCGAATGCATTCGAAGTCTGGTTCCGTCATCAAGGTGTCTTTGATCAAGGTGTTCGCAAATAAATGTCATTTTCGTGTCTTTGATTTCAAACGAGCACGTCACGTGATCATTCCCGATGCTAGATTGTCACATTCATCCTAATCCCTGTGCCGTGCGGTTACACAGCAATATTTAGGTTTCTAACCTTATTTGTCAGTTTTCATTTGACTCTACGGAATATATAAATCAATTCATCAGAATGGGATCCAGATACGACAGAGCTATTACTGTTTTTTCTCCGGATGGTCATTTACTGCAAGTAGAGTATGCTCAAGAAGCTGTGCGAAAGGGCTCCACTGCCGTAAGTTTATTCATATGCAGTGTCATTTTCTGTCCTAATCTTCTGTCAATTGAATTTGAAATAATAGTTCTAGTGTTAACTACCTTGATGTTGCTACTCAGTAACATGTGTAGTAAATGCTTTATTATTTCATAGAATTATTATGATTATTTAAGAACAAGGGCTCGTTTTTAATCAAAGCACATGCTCGAAGAGCCATCGTAATCTCTGCTCTACCCGCATTTGTCTCAGCAATGTCTTTAAAGGGTAAACTTACACATACTTTTATGTGGGCTTTTCAGAAGTCAGAAATGAGCAGTAGGTTGTCAAGTTATCACTAGTGTTTGCACTTTTGAGGCAAAGTTCGACAATTATGGGTTTTCATTTTTTACACAGTTGTTTGGCAGGGGCACAAGACTGACTTGATCAGTAGAGTCCATATCTGTGTAGCTGTAAGCTGGTTTCTCTATTCTTGTTTCATCTCAGATTAAATGAAGGAGATACAAGAGAACCTGCTTTTTATGTCATGTGTTAAATAATTCTTCTCTTCTGAAACATGGCCCCCGGAAATTGACGGTATTCGTTTGTCTATCCTGTTATTCTGATCCAAGGTGCTCAAATTTGATGGCTCTTTATGATGATGATAACGTTGGCAGATAACAAGGAGCTTGGTTGGCAATGGAATGATTTGACCCCAGAGTCATTCGTACGTTATAGGTCTCACTGAGAATTAATTAATGGGACAATGGTGATGATGACTCTAGGGTTTCAAAAAGCCAGAAAATATAATTTTCCTGATGAGGATATGATGGTTTTTCGAGGAAAATGTAAAGTTGAAGAAAATTGTCTGCTCTTCGTAGTTGAGGAGTACATTTTTTAAAATGTTCAGTAACTCGTTGATAATTTTAATTTTTAATTTTAACTGTGTATTTATTTTAGGTTTAATTAATTTATAATTTTCTTGCTCCACTGAATGAAAATAGAAGTGAAGTTAGTCGTATGTCAACTTAATTACTACTAATGTTTTCAGTTAATATAAGAGGGGGTCGGATTTCGGTAATAAAACTTCAACATTTCCAGTGAAACGAGGATTAATTTTTGGTAGTTGTTAATCCTGTCGACCAAAGATTAAAAATTATTAGACACTGTTCCAGTTCTTATTTGGGATAACTGCAGGCTGGATTAGCAACTTTTAGGGCATTCAGTCCACTGGATTTCACTTTTTCCAGTAGGATAAGAACTAGCTTTCGATATTGTTTTGGCAGACTAACGACTAAATATGGTTATGGTACAAAGTAATACGAGATATTTTGCTATCAAATTTGAAATGCTTAAATTTAAAAGCGACGGTATATTTTAAATGTAAATATGTCTTCCTGCAACATACACCCTTAAGACTTAATAGACTGGAAAGCTGGTGGTTCGACTCAAAAAAATATACATTGTTATTCGCCCTTACAGAATCTAGCCAGCTGTTTGTTGATTGTTTTCACGGAACGGATGTATTCAACCATCTTAGGTTGGAGTTCGAGGAAGCGACGTAGTCGTTTTGGGTGTCGAGAAGAAGTCTGTCGCCAAACTTCAAGAGGAGCGTACGGTGAGGAAGATCTGTCTGCTAGACGACCACGTGGTCATGGCGTTCGCAGGATTGACAGCCGATGCTCGAATCCTCATAAACCGTGCCCAAATTGAGTGCCAGTCTCACAAGCTGACAGTGGAAGACCCCGTCACATTGGAGTACATCACTCGGTTTATTGCAGGTGCGTTTGCAAAGCACAACAAATGGCAATGCATGGACTTCTGCTTGTTTCACCGCATGAATAAGAAACTGGACGCCGTTGTGATACATTCAAAGTGTTTGATTTCCTGTAACAGTTCATCAGTATGAATTTGAAACTTGTCATTTGCTCCCAGAATTTAAAGAGTAATGGGCTTTGTTGTCAGCTGTTAGCTGCCATGCTATTGAACCTATCTGAAGTTCATTCAAATCATTCATTAACCCAAACACTGGGATGTCAAATATTCTGACGATTGACTTAGGGTTACCATTATTCCCAGTATTGAAACGTAGGTATAATACCGACTAAACACACTTCGTTTTTAACATTGCATGTTAACACATTTTTAGGCTTGAAACAGAAGTACACTCAGAGCAACGGCCGACGTCCATTCGGCATCTCTTGTCTCTTGGCTGGGTTCGATTACGATGGATCACCACATTTGTACCAAACGGAACCGTCGGGTATCTATTACGAATGGAAGGCGAACGCCACGGGCCGCAGTGCCAAGACTGTGCGTGAGTTCCTCGAGAAGTATTACACTGAGGAGCTGGCTGCCACTGAAAGGGGCACAGTGAAGCTGGCCATCCGAGCGCTGTTGGAGGTGGTCCAATCTGGCCGGAAGAATCTGGAGATTGCTGTGATGCGACGAGGAATGCAGTTGGAAATGCTAAACGCTGAAACCATCGACATGTACGTTGTCGAGATTGAAAAGGAAAAAGAAGAAGAGGCGGAGAAAAAGAAGCAAAAGAAATAGGTCCTCTCTGGTTACATTTAATTTGTATGTTTGATTTCAAACTAATTTTCTTTTCTTTTTGTAACTGCTAATAAATACACATTATTTAAAGTTCTGAGTGGTTATTTTTTACTTTTAATGCACCAATAGGTAAACCGTTTCAAATCCCAGATTAAGCACTAGGAAGTGGTAAAATCTGAAACGTACTATCACTCAAAGGTACTATCGAGCAAAGTTTTTCAATGAATAAACATGCCAAGCAAGCAAATGCTGCCTTTTTGTATCTGCATGATTGATGTTTGCCTGCATCCTGATGTCCAAATTAATACTCTAGTTGTATACCAATTTTCAGGGCATCTTTAAATCCTGTTAACAAAATTGAGAAAAAACTTGTGTGAAGTTGGTCCATGACCAGTCTGGGCTCAGGTCTGCATGGTTGCAAGCTGTTTGCGGGATAAATGGTGATGGGTATCAAGAAATAGCACACAGAACCAAGAAAGCAAGTCTAGTTCATTTTGGTTGACGAAATATTTAGGACAGGTAAATTACTAAAACAAATCTTTGCTTTTATTTCTAAATAAGTCAAGTATTTCATCAACCACATTACCTTTTTTTGCTATGCAGCTCATAGAATTCCCAGTGCCACTACTTCCGTAGGGACCTGGCTGAACCAACATAGTAATGAGTATTCCACAAGCGGCAGCCAATACTTACGTGACTAACAGTAAAAAATAAACTGACAGTATGATGGTTTTTAGACTCATGTCTACTTGATTTATCCTTAGCACTAGTTTTAACAAAAACTATTTCAACTAGGTTTTGAATGCTAAGTAAAGGGCTACTAAATTTCCCGACGTTTCGCAACATATGCTAGTTACTTCTTTAGGGGTTTGAACAGTCCTGACAATTTTCTGTTAACAAAAGAACCACATTGGTATAAATTGGTACACATTGGTACACATAAATTCGTCAACGTTCTTTTGTTATCGGAAATTTACGATACTTGTTATCGAGTTAAGTGGAGCCACTGTCGTATAAATTTTAATTTCGATATTTATCGTAGGTTAACTCGCTTTTGAGACTTTTCATGCTGAAAAAATCTCCATCAATGTTTACCTCAACGGTTGATATACATGTAATGATATTAAAAAGCGAGTAACCTATTAAAAATATCAAAATTAAATTTCATACGACAGTGGCTCCACTTAACGTGAAGATCCGGTACTCTGCATTTTTGTCAGTAAGGTAGTCATTTTTCCCATAGAGACTGTAACATTGAAGTTGTTGCTCTACCTATAACCTACACTCAACAGTGACACCCAAGGTAAATTACGATTTGGGTCTGCTAACAATTATTAGTATGTTTATGAAATGAAATGTGTTATTTCTTATTACCCTTGACAAAGTAATAGGCATAAGTTGAGAAACAACTGAAAAATTTGTTGTTTCACTTAGCATTCAAAAACCTAGTTTAAAAATAGTCTTTTCAAAACTAACCGTTCTTTTTCTGTGGGTAAGATTATATAAAGTTAACGTGAGTCTAAAAACCCAGTTTAGTGTACGCCAATATCCTAGCAGTACCCGCTGCCTGACAACCGCTTTAGATTTTAGGGGCATTTTGGTTTAAATGTTTCTCGAGTTTTGTCCGATGGTCCGATGCCCTATCCAAACCCTATCCAACCACATCCAAAAAAGCTAAGAAAATGCTTAGATAATAGAGTTTTATGCCCTTAAGACTTGATAAAGTCTTTTGCCTCTTCGCCATTGCCCTATGCCCTGAGGGCATTCCTGATGGCCAGGTTATAACTCAAATATGGCCCTAGGCCATAACCTACGTCCTAAGACCCGGGACCGAACCTTGACTCTAAAGGAGCTGCTTTATAACATATAGCAGAACCCGCTGCCTGATGGCCGCTGTTGATGTTGAGAGAGTTTTGTCAGATGCCCTTTCCAAAGCCTCTAAGGGGACCACAACCAAGAGTAGGAACTAAGAAAATGCTTAAAAAATAAAGTGTGATGCCCCTAGGACTTAATGAAGTCTTTTGCACCTATGGCCTGAGGGCGTACCCGATGGCTTTATTAGGACTCAAATATAGCCCTATGTCATAACCTAGGTTTGACTTTAGGCAATGACAACCTCATCCCCAGTTCAAAAAATTAAATAATGTATACAAACTTAAGTACTGACAACAACTCCCTTTAAAACCATGTCTGGGCCTTTGCCCATAACTGAGGCTATTGAGTCCATATGCGCCTAAATCTGCACTGTGATTTACCTGGTGTTATACAATTCTATGATAAAATATAGATGTATGAGTATATTTTTCCCTGGAAATGTTCATCCTATTTTCTTTGATCATCGGAGTGGAAGGGAGATCATTTCTGGAGATAAACAATGAAGCAAAATGGTGCAATTTCGCTGGTTGGTGGGTGTCAAAAGTCACAACTTAATGCTTGGCCTCAAGTGTCATGTTATCATGCGTAATCTAATTTATTTGAGAGAAATGTGACAGATCCACTGAAAATACAAGTAGACAGGATCTTGTTGACGAAAATAATATTTTAGCGGTATAATTTAATGGAGAAAGAAAGGTATTGACATGTATTTATTTTAAGGTTAACAGTGCAACAATAGCAACCCAGCATCTATGCCAGCCTTCACTATTATATCAATGCTCATAACTACTGCCATCTGAATACAAAGATAAATTCTAAGCATGGGTTTTCAAGACGAATGCTTCCCCTCCTATTATCTACCCTGTAATCCAGCTCATCGTAACAAGAAGTGGCTTTGTCCGCCCAAATCACGGCAAATCAACTTTGTATTTCAGATACAGCGCTGTATCACAAGTTACACAAGTTATGAATAGTAATGAGGATGTAAGGTCCTTAGATTATATCTCATTATACCAATCCTGTTGTGTTGTATCTGAAAGCTTAACAGTGCCCAGTGGTCAACATGGTACTAACGTTGTAATAGGTAGCATACAGATTTGGGAGCGTGCTTAAATGCTGCGCAACCATATATATCTTTTCTGCCTACCTACATTTGTACTCTTCTTTCTTTCAAGATTTTCGTTGCTCCTCCTGGATCCAGGAGAAATATACTTTGAAGATTTTAGTTCCTTTCGATTTTCTGATTCGTTGCTAGAAAATGATTTTGAAAAAGAAAAAGAGGTTGGTCGACTTAAATTGTGTTCGAAGTCGGTTGTATTTGATCCAAAAGATATAACGTCACCAATAATAAAAATTCCATTCAAAGAGTGTACAAAGATTACTGAGTGGGATGGCAATCATTCCTGCACGTAAGTGGTAGCTTGTAGCTAAGTGGCGTTTTGATATTACTTAATTAATGTTAAGCTTGCCAGATATTAAAGTCAACTAACTTCCTGCCTTAGGTTTTTGCCACATAATAATGTCATTGCCATTGAATGCAGACAGTATGTGGAAATGCTATGTGATAATAAATTGGCACCCTATATCTTTAGAACAGTGAGTATGAGTATTTGTTCATTTAAGAATTAAGGATTAGTTTCAACCTATAATATTACTATCTCTATTTATTTTTAATTATTTTTATGCTTCATAACTTAGGTCCAAATAATACTGATGGTTAGCATAATAAAATAGCTACTTGTGTGCTAAAGTTATACTGTAGTGTGGTATGGGACCCGCACACAGCAATCGCAATAGACAAAATCGAAAGGTTTGAACGGCAAGCTGTGAGACGTGTCACAAACAACTACAAGAAGTGGTCGGCAACAATGCAGCGACCACAAGTCATGGCATGGCAGCTGTTGAGGTTCATTTAGGTTAAGTTTTATTGCACTGAGGTGTCTCTATAAGGCTAGGAACAACACCAACCAGCACACAATTAGCTCTATTATTAAAATAATCATGTGTTTCTTTTACCTAAGTTACAGAGTAAAAAAAAAAAGTGTGAATCTTTTTAATTTATAAAATTTCTTTTCTAGGAAAAAAAAACATTTTTGTTCTTATTAAATTATGCCAAGTTGTCCGACTGCTTACCCCAAATTTCTCAGCTGCATCGAGCTTCAACGTTACCAAGAGTTGAGCAAAGTAGTATGGTGAGCAAAGTGCTTTGAACATTGAAGTGATATTTTATTGCAAATTTCATTTGTGTTGACAAATATATCTTATCACTTTAATAGGTATAACTTTAATGTTTCTCAGATAGCTGCTATAGTCTATTCAAGGCAGTCAAGAGTAACTTTCGACACGTTATGGCTTGGAGACCTATATGAAAAGGTCGTTTTGGAAGCGCAAGGAAACAAAATCACTCCCCTTGTTCTGAATCCCGGCCGGATACTTCTTACGTCTGCAAGACTTTATTTTCAACCGTACAACAACGTGGAACCTGTAAGTACGTTGTTACAGTTTGACTTCAATTTGTAAAGTGTCCCCAATTGCCTGTTCATAGTAGGCACCGCTGTTATCAATGTTGGTATCAGTAAGAAATAATAAAGGTAAAGAGGAATTAAGCTCTAAACCTTAATTCTACCTACTTCCCCACAACCAGTATAGTCAATTTCTTGATAACATTGATTTTTTTTAAATGCAAACCAAATCAAAGTATTGGTAAACAACATACGGAGAACAAAACAAAATGTGTATGTCTAGCACGCTGAAAGGCTGGATATGATATTGGGAAAGAAGGAGCAAAGGAGTATCCAGTTTATTGACACACTTGACACAAAAAATTTTTTTTTCGTTCTTTGTGACTTGTCTACATTTATTTGGCTTCATTTTTCAACAGATCGGTGTTATCAAGCAGCTAATTTAATCTTTAATTTAATTTAATTTAATCGCACCATCGTAGTAGTTTTAAAAAATTTTAAATGCGGGTGAAATTGGCAAAGTTGGTTTAATTAGTTGTCTCTTTTTTTTAGTACCCAGTTCTCAAGATTTGTTTGCAAGACATCAAACGGATTGAAAAGCGAAGATTTCTACTTCAACATGTAGTATGTTTAGTGACTTTTTTTTCTTTTCATAATACACTAATTATTTACCTAATAAACGTTGGTTTTTGTCAGAAACGTGCACCAAAAAATAAACAGGAAAATAAAGGGAAACTTTGAAATAAAATTGTTTTGCACTTTTTATACTCTGCTTTCAGGGACTGGAGATATATTATGAAAATAATAACCGCAGATCACACTTTTATGTGACATTAAAAACCAGCAAGCAGCGAGATGAACTGTATGTAGAACTAATGGCTCAAGACCTCATAACACTGGATGATGCTGACCAAGAAAGCATGACACTGAAGTGGCAAAATGGTGTACTCTCTAATTTTGACTACCTCTTGTACATAAACAGGTATGTAAACACATGATCAGAAAAATATTAGATGGGCACTAACTATCGCCAATGAGTTACCTGACCAGACTGCACTCAACCGATGTATTTTAATTGATTTTCAGCTTGGCTGACAGAAGTTTCAATGATTTGACGCAGTATCCTGTATTTCCATGGGTACTTGCAGACTTCACTTCTCCAGTTTTAGACTTGGGAAATCATTCAACATTTCGCAACTTGAAAAAACCTGTTGGTGCACTTGATGAATCTCGACTACAACGATTGAAAGTAGGCTAAATACCTTTTGTCTAAGTCAAATAATTTTACGATTTTATAATTTTGTAGACATTTACCTGGCTTCAATTTACATTTTTCAGGAACGGTATGATGAAATGTCGCCGCCCAAGTTTTTGTACGGCTCTCACTACTCAACGCCTGGGTTTATCTTGTTTTATCTTGTTCGGAAGTTTCCTCAGTATATGTTGTGCTTGCAAAATGGAAGGTTTGACCACCCGGATCGAATGTTTAACAGGTAATCATCTATTTTACCAAAATGATTTCCAAGCTCATAACTAGGCGTAATTAATAGAAGTCTCATCAATAATCACTATTGTTAAAATAATGAGTCAAGTGGTAAGTGAACCAAAAAGCTAGTAAGCAAATGAACAGAGCAGAGGAAAGCAGGAAATGCAGTTTACCAAAGGCGAAGTGGTTGAGGGATGTAAAGGATACGTTTCACTTTCGTCTGTTTTCTACCTGATTAAAAAAACAGTTGAAACATTGTACCTGCTTTATCTCTTGAAATCGACAAGTTCAACTTCAGTGAGTTGTGTTTCCTTCTTTCCGCTTCTGTACTTATCGTTGAAATAATACAGTACTTTATTTTCACAGCATTTCTGATGTTTGGACCAACGTCCTGCGAAATATGTCTGATTTTAAGGAGTTGGTGCCAGAGTTCTATGACCCCCAAGGTTGTGGGGACTTGTTTGTAAACCACAAGGGAATCAACTTCGGATGCCGTCATGACGGAACAAAAGTGGCAAATGTCGCACTCCCTCCGTGGGCAGATGGTATTTTGAAAACATAAAAATAGGTTAGGTTGCTTGAGACTACTTCTTATGTGGGCACTAATAAACATTTTTTACTTCTTCAAGGGCCCGTGGACTTTGTTTGCAAACTTCGTGAAGCCCTAGAATCTGAGTATGTTTCAACAAATCTTCACCATTGGATAGATCTGATATTCGGATACAAACAGACAGGCATCGAAGCAGAAAAGGCAAACAACTGTGAGTTGGGCTACGTAATATCTCAGACAATTCCTGTGACATTTGTTTGTTTTGGTAATAAACTTTCTTTTCCATTTGTCCTGCATGTAGTGTTTTACTATTTATGCTATGAAGGAGCCATTGATTTGGATTCAATTGCGGACAGGAGTGAGCGACATGCTTTGGAAGTTCAAATTATGGAGTTTGGTCAAATTCCAAAGCAGGTATTTAACCTTCCTCATCCTCAACGACGAGTAGGGCTACAAATTCAGGACCCCGAAACAGATCCATGCTCCAGTGGAGGTAAGAAAATGTCACAGAAAGATGCAAAAAATATAATTTTTTTTTTTAATCTATCTCTTAAGTTTTAATAAACGAATACATTACAGATAGCAGAGAGAATGGTAATACCCTATTGAATGGGCACACAGTTTGGAAGAATATTGCAAAACTAACGAAGAAGACAACGTTTCAATCTCACAAAGAGTCTGTCGCATCTGTTGCTATTTCCAGTAACGATGAGTTTATAGTGTCTGTCGGGCATGACTCGATGCTTAAGATCTATGCAATTGCCGACTACCGACAAGTGCGCAGTGTTTCACTCTCAAGCATGCCGTTGTCAGCAGTAATCATCCTCGCTGATGACAGAACGCTGCTAGTTGGCTCTTGGGACAACAACATGTGAGTGCCTCACTAGAAATCAATCTCTTTCTTTAACTAACGTGTTCTGCGATCTGCGTTCCATACAGCACCAAATTGCAGTATATTTCTGCATGTACCTATTTTTCTACAACACAGCTATTGTGTATGTTTGGGGAATTTTATATGACTCGATCATGTAAACGTATTCTTGACCTTTTTTTTGGTTTAAGTACAATCTGTTTGTGTTTATGAAAGATAGGATATCCTTTATAGGATATATATTCTAGGAACGGCTATTATTTTATAAAAGAATATCCTCAGGAATATTTTGATATTTTTGACTGTAAAAGATTTCTCTGAACTATTTGTTAGTATTTACTATCAAACCTTAATCACCTATTGCTTGGCTTAATGACTGTAATCACCTCCTCTTGCAGAACGTTGTACAACGTCGAGTTTGGCCGTGCAGTCGACTCGATGAGAAGCCACGATGATGCTGTTTCGTGCCTAGTTTGGGGACGGAAGAGCGGCATCCTTGTGTCTGGCTCCTGGGACTGCTCGGTTCGAGTGTGGAAAGGAATTGCCGTTGGGAAACACTTCAAGGTTACCTCGTCCCTTGTAGCCGAGCTGGATCACGAGTCGCATGTTTCCTGCCTTGCTCTGAACAGGTATGTTCTCGTCAACTTAAAACCACTTAATGTAGGTTACCGCAAAGTTTCTGAATAGAGAGACTTAATATGAAACATTATGATTTCAGTGATGAAACATTTTTACTCTCGGGAACACAAGATGGAGAGATCTTTGTTTGGTCCATGGAATCACACTTGCTACTACAAAAAATATCAGGTCTACTTTCGTCGGTTTTTTTTAACTAACAGATTTCACTTGCGTGTGATTCTCAACTTCAATTTTTGATTCTTATTTTTAGGTCACTCGGGGAGAGTAAACGATGCAAGTTTTAGTCCTGACGGCAAGAAACTCGTTACCTGTGGTGATGATGGAGAGTTGAAAGTTCTCGATCTCGGGACAGGAACTCTACTCTACAGCAAAAGATTAGAACAAGAATTAAAGTAACTTTCCACCATATTTGCTTGTAATTAGTCATCTAACTAAAAGTAGTGAGCACTTAACAAAGTACCTAACTTGTTTTCCTTGCTTTGCAGGTGTCTAGCGTGGGATGGATACACGCTCTTGGTTGGTGGCAGCTTGGGCATTTTGTTTGTCTGGGATCTAGTCAAAGTGGTCATTGTAACAGAGATACAGGCTCATGAAGGTGGGTACTGGAAGAGTGAAAAGTCATATTTAATCACTATTTTAAATATTGCCAATTGTATTTGCATTGCATTAATCTTATCTTTTGTAATTTTTCAGGTCCTATCTCTTCCATAGCTGTATCTGAAAGTGGGAAAATGGTTGTTACTGGTGGTGAAGATCATAAAGTTGTGATTTGGGAAGCAATCTAAGTACCACGCGGTAGTAACACGATAGTTTTATAAAATATTTTGAAATTAGTTTTTTATCTATATCAAAGTTAGGCTCAAAGTAAAGTTTCATACTTTTTAACTCGAATTGTAAAAGAGAAAAAATAAAATGAATGATTTGTGACCGTCAGCAGCCTTTCTGTGCAATGTTTCAACTACGGCACAACGATTTGACAATGCACATCATTCCATATTTCAATCCGTGCTATAAGTCAGTCAATCTGGTGCCGTCTTAGCAGATGGTCACTTCGAAATTTGATAAAATAGTGAACCGGACGCCACGCTTACAAGAGCACCTAATTTTCTCTCATTGGTATTAGAAAATGAAACAATATCTGAGCTTTCAGAAAGAAATATCCTACACTTGTTCTAGTTTGTTTCCATCCCTCCTTATTAAGATGCTTCTTTGTTTAGAAAATGGAGCCCTTCTCCAATCTCCTCATCTCGATTACTTTTTTGTGTCAGGGATTTTCCTCCCGACGTGACCTAGGATGAAATATTTTGCCAGTGACTTTGAACTGCTCAGCAAGTTATTATACTTTGTCCGAATATTATTTTTTTATGTGGGCCAGAAAGTAAAACACTGTATTTATGCTACTTTTATGTAAGTCTACGTTGGCCTTGTTAAATAATCCCCTCTCCCCTCCCTCCCCCCACTAAAGTCACAGTCAACAACACATGATGCGACATGATGGCTACTGGTGACAGGTAGATCCATTTAGTGCTTGAGATCAAAATGCTTCTTATTTGAGTGAGATAGTTCGTTTTCATTAACATGTCTTCTTTACAGAAATTCTACACCAAAAGATGTTTATGTGAAGGAACAAATTAAATGTCTGTCTGAGTCTGACATGCGAGATGGGTGAGTTGGTAAACAATTGAACTGAACTTGTGCAGCACAATTCTACTGAAAAATGTTGTGCATTTTTTTGTTAGGATGAAGAAAATTTTTGATGAGAAAGTAGCAGATTCTGAATGGATCCAAAACATTCAAGAAGAATTGAAAAAGGCCCTTGCCATGGACAGCTCATGTAACAAAAGCTACGAGGAGCTGCTTTTGGAGATTGGAGGATCCGATCCGTATGAATTTGATTTGACTAAGACAGAAGAGATCAAGGGAAAGATTTCTGCTGGTTTAATACAATCAGAGCACTGTATGTACCCACAAATTAAACCCTCTTACCGACCATTTTTCTATGATCTTACCATACTTACAAAAAGAAAAAATATATATATATATATATATAATACCTCCTACAGAAGAAATTATATGTGTGATACTACCTGTTATATAATGTCGATTATGAAATTTAAATAATTTTGTTTCAGTGAAAACAATGAAGGAAGAATTATATAAGGAATGGGACATCTTCAGACAAAAAAAATAAAAACAGGATTGTTGGTACATAGACTTGAGAATAAGTGATTGGTTATGGTGCCAGTTTGAGCAATATTTTAACAAAAATAAACTTTTTTTATATATTCATATAAGTCTTTATTTAATCGTCATAATCTTAGCTATTGATTGAAGTATGTGGCTCTGTGACTGCAACCAAATCTTGTCACTCAATGTTGATAAAACTGTTAACGGTATTCAGTAATGCTAACTTTCTTGAGTTAGGTGTGTCTTGATCTTCAACAGAAGTTCTTTCTTTACAGAATCTGGCACTAATGCTGCAAATAGAAATTTGTCGTTTGAATATGCCTATTAAGCTAGATTTGGGTTAAAACAAATACATTACACTGCACCTCTTTATTACACACCTCGACCTTTAGCTGTGATTTCGGACATAATGTCCTGAACTGTGACGTTGTGGATTCCACGTTCACGGATGATTTCTCTGCATAACATTTGCATCTGATCTCGCCATCCACATCCAATTAATCGCGTGCGGAGTAATTCTTTAAATCTGCAGTGAAATAAAACCTTTTAGTGCAAATTAACTAAAAGTGGAGAGAAAATTTCCCCAAAATTGTGGTTACAGAATTGGTCTTTGAGGTTATGAGTAATTGCACTTTCTTACTTGTCCTGTTCCCCATCCAGACTTTGTTGCATGTTTCCTTTGTACAGCATTTTGAAACAATTTTTTTGTTATTAGTATGGTATTATTTCTTGATAAATCCGTTCCGTCACATATTGTCGATGACCCGGAACAAAGGTTTCGATCACCCGGACACAAATTCAAAAAGACAAATGGCAGTGATCTGGATTCGGCAGATGTCCGCAGGACGCGCCAGTGTCGGTGGGCGACGCCGAAGCGACGCACAACTGCTGCTATTGTCGTCTACTGCGCATATTATAATAAACTGTCCTGAATTTATGTCGGTCGATACATAGCCATCTTGGCGGACGTTGTTGAAGGAAAATTGAAATTTTAATACGATAATAGCGGCTGAAAGTAATTTTAACACCACCGTTGATCACAGTGCATGAAGCGTCTGCTGAAGGTATGGTATTCCGTGCGATGTACTGAATATAGTCTCGGTTATTGACATGTAAGATGGAAAGCCAGCGACGCCTTTTCTTTTCTGGCAGTGGGGCTTATGGCGAGGCTTGTGTTTAGTGCATCAGTTTGGCGTGACTGGCTGAAAGTTATTCTACCATTCCAAATAAACCTTCGTCAGAATAACAGTTCAATTAGCATCACAGCACTAATGCCTAGCGTTTTACCTATATGTGCATTGACTTGCTTAAAAGTAAGAAATACTATTTTAAGCTTGAATATATGGCACCTACTAGTACTTGGGTAAAATAGAAGAAAGATTGGCATCATTATTAAAGAAAGGTTGTTATATTATGATTAGTTTAGTTAAAAGGTTATGGAATGCTGAAGGAGAGAAGTGTGCAACCATCTAGTTGTCATGCAGGCCTGTATGCTAGTAGTAGAAAATCGCTGAGCACAGGCACCAAGCTCAAGTTGCACGTGGTGTGCTCATGTATGTATATGCACGGGTAGTTCATTGCAAATTGCTGTATGCTAAGCACCACTAGAGCATGTATGTATTCAAAATGCATTGCGGGAAACTCAAACTCGGCGCCCGTGCGCAGAGCGGTTTACTTCTAGAGTTCGCGCAGGACAACTAGATAATATCTTTCTCAATTATTCCTTTGTTAAAGAAAGGTTAAGAAAAAGATATCAGTTCATTAAAATAAAATATAGACAACTACAATCACAGTCAAATCATCACAGTACCTCATGACAGTATTTCAAATCATTAATCATTATGCCTTTAATGCACTCTGCATCCCTATATCTATCTTTACCTGCAAATGCTATTAGGCACAAAATGCTTGGGATAATTCTGAAAGCCAGCCTGGGTCTAGTTAAAGAACCCTAGTAATGCAATGAAACCAAATTAAACACCTGGACAGTAAATTTCAACTAACATTACCGCGACATAGGACTCAACCCGGTACCAGGTAGGGCAACTCATTTGGAATAACAGTCCGGCACCAGAGTTGACATAATTTCCCAATTGCAATTTGGGAAGCTATTCAATTAAAATTATGTTCTACCAACTCCATGTAATCGTTATAGTTCAAAATATCCACCAGAAATTCATGTCCTAAGCTATCAAACAAACAAAAATAGTAATAAAAATATCTTTGTTACAGTTACGATAAGATGGGTGATGGCCAGCAGTTTTCACTGCGGTGGAATAATTATTTGCGGCACATCACTTGCGCCTTCGACAGCTTGCGAAATGATGAGGATCTGGTCGACGTAACACTCAGCTGTGAAGGGAAGAAAATCCGTGCGCACAAAATGCTTTTATCAGCATGTAGTACATATTTCCGAGATCTCTTCAAGGTGAGCAATATTTTGAATAGTAATGGAGGTTCTTGAAGTAGTATAATCGTATTCATTTGCTGTACGACATTTCTGAGACGTGCTGCCTTGCTCTGCTGCAAAGCTTGTCGAAAGACCCAGCCACAGCTATGGACATTAGCCTGCAATAGTCCTATTCCTGGCTACATTTTCCTGTAGGACATTTAATCGAATGTGTGATATTGGTCTTGTATCTAAACTTACCAAATCTACTGTTCTTGTAAAAAAATGTTACTGGGTCCTTCTTGTTGCAACAACAATGAAAACTACTATAGCAAAATAGTTTCTGAGAGTTGACGAGCTAATTAGTCCCAGTTCAAGATGCAGCCACTGAATTCATTTATTTGGGGTTAAATTCCAATTGATCATTTGCTTAAATTGTTTGTACATTTTTATTGACTTATATTGTACATCTCATTGTCCTGTTTGCCGGTCCATGGCCTTTCGTAAAAAGAAACAGTTGTTATTTTAACAAGTGTTGAAAATACAATTCCATCATTTATATAAATGTAATGAATATAATAAAGATCTAATTGCTGTAAACACTCTGTTTTCATCACTGCATGTCTTAAACGACAAGGATCTGCGGTGTAAAGTTTCCGAGGATTAAGGCGTTGAAAGATCTCTGGATGCTATTGTCCATAAGTTAAGGCGAGCGCTAACCCAAAATTCTTAAATTTTGACACCGTCACTTTTCAAGAATACCAACTTTGATATGGCAGGCTGTAGCTGAGGCACAGTGCCTTCAAGAAAGTATTAAATTTGTTTATTTGACTTAATATAATAATCAATGAATAGTCTCATGAATCAAAAATCTGAAATGTTAGCTCTGTTTATCTACCGTTTCCACCGCAGGGATAATGTAGCAGATAGTCCGAGACAAAGGTTTTAGCCAAAACGTTGACAATACTTTTCAACTTGATATTTAGAAGATTGGTTCAGTCTGGCATTTTCTGACCGGTTGGAGATATGCAACAAGAGTATTTAACACGGGGGAAACAAAGCTTGGCACTGAACACCATATACACGGCTTTTAGTTTATAAATTTACCTGTTATTGGTTTTTTTTCAGGAAAATCCGTGTCAGCATCCAGTGATAATATTTAGAAACGTCAAATTTGAAGACTTGTCGGCTCTTGTGGATTTTATGTACCAAGGAGAAGTTAATGTTCTTCAAGATCAGCTCTCCTCATTCTTGAATACTGCCGAGCTGCTAGCAGTCCAAGGGCTTTCGGATGGCAATGGTAGCGATGAAGTAGATAAGGTAACTGTTGAATTTTAGAATGAGTTGATGTTACTTGACAAATCGTTCAGAAACAAATGTTTATGCAGCACTTGCAGACTTTGGTTTCTAAACGTTCCTGTTTTACTTTCAGGACGATATGTTAGATTCTCCACCAATGTCCAGCGAACCAGAAATTCGCCTCAACAGCAGTAATTTACTCAAGAAATTAGCCAGCGGCCAAAATTCTAGTGATATGTCATCTCCGGTTTCATTTTTCCCCGTTGACAAGCCCCCAGACGGGGCTCCGAGCACGAAACGCCGGAAGTGGGCGGCGGGTGCAGGCGTTGGAGACAGGGACGTGTTACCTAAACAAGCACCTGAGCGTGTACGGAGAAGAGCCACGGCAGCAACCGTAGCAAAACCATCGCCGGAAATAAGTTTAGATCCTATCGAAATAATCCCTGTCACTCCGAGACTGAAACAAGAAGTGCAAGATTATAACGAAGACCTAGATGCGTCGTCTTGCTACAGTGATTCAAATCACGGGCTGGGAAGTGGAGACGCTCTCTCGGCTTTGTTGTCTCAAGGAAATGCATCTACTTCGGACGGGAAAAACGGCTCAGAAATGTATGGCAACTCTCAAGATGAATCTCAAACACACTCGACTGATAGCTTATCCGCTGCTGACATCAGTGAGTACATAAAATAACTATCACAGGCAATATTCATGCTTGCCTAGGATACAATCGAGCCCGTCAAGTTGTGGCCATGGATATAGTTGCATTCATGGACGGTTTTGTTTGTTTTTAGACCAACTTCTTGGAAAACCTGGACCGTCCGGTGAAAATCCATCCCAAGATTCATTACAGGGTGAGTAGAGTATTGTACTTTGTGTTCCATAACAATTTTTGTACACTCTGGTGCTTTCCTAACTACTGTGCAAAATATTTTGCAAGTCCCTTTTTTTAAATCAAAGCTTTAAAATGACCTGTGAATAGGTCTCCTGTTCAATTAGTCCGTACAATAGTTAGTTGTAGAATTAGGATTAAAATTACCTGGGAAAACAAGATTGTGAGTTTTGGCTTCAAGGCTTGATGACTTTCAAATCAATGGTAAGGCACTTACAAAGCCAGCTGCAGGCCATGTGGTAAGTACTACCGTTTCCAAGTTAAGTGACAAAGCACTAGGGCTGCAATAGATTGTTATGTAGCTTCTCACGTTTTACCGCTTCTCTCGATGTGTTTTCTGCGACGATACTGTGCTTTGCATTTGCTGTCAAACGTTATCTTGGGCTCAATTAGTCTTCTGCACTTGCACTTGCAAAATATCTCTTGGTTTGCGTTCTACCTGCCAACACAGTTCTTAGTAACAGAAGTGCGGGGCTCGTTTGGCTAAAATGTGAAGTGCAATGTCGTCTACGTACAAAATTTTTGCTATCTACTTCAAATTGCTATTGGTACTAAGTTGAATATCTCATAACAGTCGCAGCACTCTTGATATAATATTCGTATCGTATGGTATCCCTAACTGCAACGTATTTGAAAATTGCTGCCAAACGCTAGAGTGAAGTCAAAGATGAAAACCGGGATACAGCCATGGAAAGTACATTGGTGCAGCTCCACTGCATAGAAAGGCCAACTAGGATAACATTGCACGTACGCAGGACTCTGAAAACATTTAAACTCTCATATTTTCTTCTGGTCATCATTCATTCATGCTCATACTTTACTAAGACATTTGAAATTCTGGATGAATCGACACCAATTCTTATCCTGCAATTTGGTTATCTTTAGAAACTGTGCCAGTGAGCAGGAGCAATTGCCTTCCATGTCCAAAGTCCTTTGAATCGTGTTGCTTTTGAAGTCTTTGAGGAGTGGGCAGGCATTTAGGCGTGCGATGCTATATGCCAGCGGCCCGTGTCGTTTGCCACGGCTGCATGGAATGCGTATTGGTAATATTCCCTGACAGATTGACGACTCTCTTGTAATTACTTGGTGTCGGTTAGTGTTTTCATGCTTTCAAAGTGTTTTCTGCAATTTTGCCGTTTTTATCGGAGCAAGTTTTAATCCAACTCTCAAACGAGGTGTTCAAATGCCGACAAAGGCCGATAGACATTTTACCGGCACTATACGTCGCTTACTACGTTTGGCCATGTTATTAAGGATCTTTAAACACTCAGTCTACTAGTCGTCGTGGTAATAAATTATCTGCCGCGTGTTATCCTGGTGTGAAATGAGTGATTATTTAATCCTGCAAGCATGAGAAGAAAACGAATATTTGCAGCTATATTCACGAGAAGATTCAGGTGCATCAAAGAAGATGGTCAATTATCAGTCTTAAGGTTTTTGTAACATTTTTAACGGTAATGGTATGGTATGTAATGAACGGTATGGTTGACGTTAAAATGATTGAGAGTATTCAACAAGACATTTAGTAGAAAATCACCAAAGCTAGGTTTTTGCTAGTTAACCTAGGTTTCAATACCTGGCAATGTGGACTTTTAGCTCCATCGAATTAAATCTGGGCTAAACCTTTGCATACTGTCTCTGTCAAATTATGAAATTGGAAAATATTATGGTGTATGAAAATGAAATATCCCTCGGAAGTGAAAGCATGGAAGAATATCTGGAGCGTGAATATAACACCGCTATTGTCTCCAAACACTGCCGAAAATGTAGTTATTTTCCTGTTGCACCGCAAACAGGTTTTAGGAACATAATAAAGATGATAACAGTGAGGTGGCAGCACCTACTTGCCTCATTATTTTTGGAACTGGTGAAGTCGTTAGCAGGTCTGTTTGTTTGTTGCCAGCGACGGCAGGCAGTTGGGAGTATAACGGATCGTTTGGCAGTGCCGGCCCGCAAGAGGGAAGGCACACTTACGCTTGTGACATTTGTGGCAAGCTGATGCTTCATTGGAAGTCGCTCGACTTGCACAAGAAAATGCACAGCGGAGAAACAATGTGCCACGTGTGTTCGAAAGTGTTGAATCGGTCGTACGCTCTAAAGCAGCATTTGTTCAAAGTGCACGGCATAACGCAAGCGGATATACGTAATCAGACTTGACAAGGGCAGTGTAGTCTACTTTTGAAATGAATTTTGTGCAGCAATCTTGTAGCCAACTTGAATGCAGTCGAAAATAAATAGGCAATATTTTTTACTGTCCATTTATTTATTGCTACTTGTACCATCATCACCTGTCTATCATAAAATACGCAGCATATATACTCTAAAATTTAATTGCATAATTTTCCTGAGCAATCCAAGTTATGTTAATTTTTAGCCAGTATAAAATCAAGAACTAATGCACAGTGGTATCTATTTGGAAAGGTACCTTCTCTCTGTTTCTCTCACTATCTCTCTGTCTCTCGCTCTGGTCACAACTCTGCTAGCATCTAACTAACAAGGTTAACACTAAGGGCTAGGCGGTGATCTCTGTTTGAAATTCTGAAGTCTGCAATCCCCGATTTCTAGGTTGGGGAGAGATCGGCATAGTGGATGCTTCTCGCTTAATGCCGCTGGAGGCCAAGGCGTTTGCATGCCCCGTTTGTGAGAAAGTGTTCAGACACCCCGACTCGGTGAGGCAACATAGCAAGGCCCACACGGGCGAGACCAAGTGCCCCGTTTGCTCCCTCGTCATGAGCAGGAAATACGAGCTGCGGGTTCACCTGCGAAAGCGCCACAATATAATTCTGCCCGGCAGAAATTCTAATTGCTAGCATCTGGCCGTTGTTTACTGTGCCTCCCAATGTCTGCAAATAGGCAGTGGATGATGTTCATGTTATTTTCATAAGAATTTAGCTTTAAAAACATTTGTCTTCCACAATTTTTACACTCAGTCTGAAAGGCTCCCATCTGAAGTGCTGCCTTTTTTGTTGTAACTTTTTATGCTCGGGTACTGGGATAGATCCGATCATTATAATCACTTAGTAATATGTCGTTATATTACTATAAAATAAAAACATGTGCGCTGCTATAGTGTTTAATCACAAACGATTGTAAATCATTTCAAAATAATTGATGTTGGTGGTAACATGGGGCACCGCACGCAATCAATCACTCTCACGCCTTTCCTTTCACCCTGCCTGTTTGGTATGCCGGTAATGGAAAGCAAGAGAAGTCGCTAGTGCCCTCATTGCCAAGCTAGAACACCTGCTAATAAAATTGGGATAGATCTCCAAAGAACATGCAGGCTGCCCCTAAAGCGTAAATCGTTTCTCACCATGGCCTAAAGGTGGGGAATAATGATTGTTGTACAATTGCAAAGGACTGCAGGTTCTAGCCTCAAATTGATGCGAGAAGCTTACACCTGTCGTCTACTCCCAGCACTGTACACACTGAAATCTCGTCAATTCCCTGTTTTGTAGGAGCTGGAGGTGTCCCCTTTGGAAGTTTGTGGTTGACTTCACCATCACCTTCCGCACAACAGCTAGGAAGCCCAGGCAAATTGTTTACTTGTAACGAGTGTGGCAAATCGTTTCGCCGTCAGAATTCCCTTTACGATCACATGGCGGTCCACCAGGGGCGGTCGATGTGCGCGGTCTGTAAATGCGTTTTGAGTCGCAAGGGCAACATGAAGCGGCACATGAAAGATGTTCACGGAGTTTCTATGTAACTACGATGCGTTGAGCTTGGTTTTTATGTTCGAGCTTCTTACTATTAATTACTGCTGTATTAAGTGATGCACTTTGGACACATACCAACCGTGTGCTTAGTTATATCTCTAAATGTGGCTCAGAGCATTACGATTTTTTTTGCTGGTGGCCAATTTTTACCTGTGAACCAAGGATTAAATTACATGCGCCCGTGCAACTTATGAAAAAGTATGGTTACACTTGATTTTAGTGTAAAAAGCAACCGACAATTTTTAAGTTAAAATTTTTTCAAATTTCGGTATGAAATGATTCAATAAATAAATCGCATACAATTGATTTTTTTTTATAAAAGTGTATTGTATTTGTTATTTTAAAATATAAAATTTCACTGGGTATCAATGCTATCCTTTTTTCTTAGAATAGAGCATTTGTTTGACATTTTGATTGCATAAATATTGGTGCTGACACTGAAGGAGCTACTAGAGAGAGATAGAATCTGTTTGGGATTGTTGCTGACAACACACAAAGTTATGTTTTGTACACAAATGATTTTGATTGGCATGCAGCATACCTGCCCTAGTGTCTGCCTGTATCACTTGAAACTGGCTTAATCAGTATCCCAATCCCATTTTGAGTAGCACAGAAATATCTGCACTAGAAGTTGAGACAATCTTCCTCTCTTTAGCTGGAGAGGAAGTGGACTACATGAGGTTTCCGAAGCCGTTGGAAAGTGAACAGCACAAGTTTTCATGTGACTTGTGCGATAAACGATTCAGGCATTCCGGTTCGCTCACGATGCATCGACGCTTGCACGGCGGCCACACACGCTGCCCCATTTGCCTAAAAGTGTTTAATCGTACGCATTACATGAAGGTGCATATGCGGGTGGTGCACCACGGCCGCACCTAAAAGATAGATGACAGGACCTCGCAATCCATGGTGTGTACTTAGCGTCATGTCCAAAACGTACACCTAGTTTGCATATCTGGTAGATAGACTTCTTATCCGGTAGATTTTTTTCCTTTGGATAGATTCCAATAATGGATGACTTAAGTTCTATTACTCGAGATAGTTTCATGCTGTCTAAGGATTTAGTTCAAACTCGTCTGATCCTAATCATGACAAAATTTTACGTATTGTTACGCTTGTGGGTTTTACTGATATGCATGGTTTGTTAAATTTTAAATTCTGGTTATAAAAAATTACAATAAATTCCTTTCTTCTTTTAACAGTTGCATCTCCTCACGACTTTCTTGGTGTAGAATATTTCGATTCCTCAACGTTGAAGAAACTTTCGCGATTCGAGTGTAACCTCTGTAGCAAAGTGTTTAACCACCTATCGTCCCTAAATAAGCACAAAGAAGTGCACAGTGGAAAGACAACTTGTCCGATTTGCTTTCAAGTTCTCAACCGAATGATTGCTTTAAAGAAGCACATGATTGCTCGACATGGCAGCCCTCTGTAACTTTATTCGCTTTGATCGTAAGATTCCAAATATCACTGGCATGTCAGCCAATAGTCAACTCAAAACGTCTTTTCATATTTTCATTCTAGTTTTTCTTTTATGTGTTCTAGACAATCAACGCCCATTAAAACCTTGATTTACGAGCTTAAAATAGCTCTACCCACAGATCTAGGTATTTTGTGGGTCATAAGATTTAGTCATTATGCCATTTGTTTTTTAGGAGTTAGTTTCCTAATGGGACCAGATAAAGATGACAACAATTTTGATCTGTTTATTTGGAGGTGATATTGGGCACTCAGATGACCTGCAGATTTTGTATTTAGTGAATTGATTTTGATTGCACATTCTATTTTTAAATACTTCTCATATTTCGGAATTCCTTTTATCTATTGTCGTCGATCTAAAAGTTGTGTCGCTTTATTTACGTTAACAATGTACCTATCATGTTTTTAGCAGGTGTGCAATCATACCCTGATTTCCTACTGTTGAAGTATTCCAAATTTACAGTTTCCAAATTCTCATTTTTTGTGGATCCTAACTCGGTCTTATGTAACACAACTTTTTCTATTTTTTGTAGCCTGGCTTGGATCAAAATATCAAGATCTGGGATCTACTGGATCAAAATCATTGCCCTTGCCTAGTCCTGAGCTGATATGCAACATTTGTTCAAAGTCTTTTAAGCACCCAATCTCTCTAAAATTGCACCAAGAGGTACATACCGGGAACACGACCTGTCCCATCTGTGACAGAGTGTTCTGTCGTAGCTATCAAAAGAAATTGCATCTAATGCGATATCATGGTGTTCTCGACGGTGACATTAAAAATGCCAATTTAAATTTATAGTCATGGACTTTTCTGTGTTGTGCTTTCAATTTTATTTATTTTTTGTATAAACTTTGATGTGAAATTGCAATTGATACGTTTTAATAAATACGTTTTGACTGTGTTTTGTCAACTGTGCAACTTAATTTCGTATTTAAAAACCAAGTTATTCAAGCAATGCTTTTCAGCAGATTCCTTAGAAGGCGAGGTTTCTGTACCTTATCTAACAAATGTGTTTGCATGCATAGAAACACCAATTCATGTGCTTTCTTTGATGCTTAAGTTAATTTTCATGGAGATCTGTCGATGTTGAATAGTTTTCCCAAAACATAAAAATGTCAATTGTGGGGTGTCTCAGTTCAATCCAGAAGTAAATTGCAATACGCAATTTTGCTGTGCATTTTAATTAAAAATATTTGATTCTGTCAACATATCTTCCATATAATGCTTACGAATAATTAATAAGAAATTGATTAGCCCCAACCAAAAATGTCAAGCAAATAGCCAACTAACAAGGCTGCTGTTGTTTCCTCTGCAGCGGCTACCTCTGGCAATTCCATGGACCGTTATCCAGATGAGTCTGTGGGAGGCAAAACGACGACTTCGGTTCAATTTCGATGCAACATATGTGGAAAAGGATTTGCTCATAGGGATTCTGTGACACATCACAGAAGGTCACACCTTGGTCTCACAGTTTGTCAGATATGCAGCAAAGTATTTAGTAGAACCCATGCACTGAAGGTGCACATGTTATCAGTTCATCAGAACTTGAGTTGGAATGAAGGACATTTGTCAAGTAACTTGCCGTTAAACTGACCGATATTGATATGTACCAAAAACGCATAATCAAACAGCGCTGGAGTAGGACTGAGTTCACCACGAGGCATCCAACAGGATTACAAAGTTCCAAATGATAACAGTCTAAAAGCAAAAAACATTTGTTGTAAATGTTGTTAATTACGAAACGATGTTCCACACTCTGGCTTCGTTACTCCACAACAGAGTCTGATATTTGCATTGGTAGAAACAAAAAATAAGAATTTGTTTCAATTCAAATGGCCTCGAAGCAAGGTCTATGGCAGACAATACAATTTTTCCGGCCTTTGTCCACATAAGCGACTGAAACTGTATTTGGCATGGAAAATTTAATGGGTAAGGTACGGGTTGGTAAGAATAGCACTTAGAAAGCTTGGCAACTTGTGACCTGATCCTCACTCGGGTTGCAATTGTCTTGTTTAAAGTTTGTGTGTTTGGTGACACTGTGTTCTCTTTTGTAGCCGTTAGATTGAAAGCTGCAGGCAACTTTGTTTGCAACGTGTGCAAGCAAGTATTCTCGCGTAGCGATACGTTTGCCCACCACAAGAATGTCCATAAAGGCCAGACAAGATGTCCCGTTTGCAACAAGATATTCACACGGAAATATTCAATGACGACACACCTCGCCATTTACCATGGACCGTTTTCTGCCCGATGAAACAACTGTAGTGTAAATAATTTATTTTTATTTATGGTGGATAAAAACAATACAGAAAAAAAATTGTAAAAATAAATTTTAATTGTAAATTTCTTGTAACTTTCTTCTACTGTACACCCTTTGAACGTCCTTCAGGCCCTGGCAAAATGTTCAGTCTGAAATTTCACAAGCTCACGCACGACGACCTTATCATGTGTCTCATTTGCCAATCAGTGTTCAGCCAAATGTTCAGTTCCACTCACTAAGTGTGGTCAGGGGGTGTGATGTACCCCCTGAGCTGGCACTAACTTGACTCGGCAGTTGATATTTTGGGTTTATATTGATTGGTGTTATAAACTGTAGGGCCATGTCGTGCATACAAAAATTGATACTCAAATGAACTTTTCATTTGAAAATGATCTTATATTACTTTTCACCCTTTGCGTGACATGCAGGAAGCTGCCGCCATTTTTTATTGCAATGTCGTGACAGTGATTAGTTCCATCTCTCCTGTTGCCTGAATGTGCAGAAAACACTTCGCTAGCATGCTCGTGTTCAGTAGAGCTGGCAAGTGCAGTCGATATGATGTTGCTACAAACTAGCTGACTTGCTACAGACAAACAATATTCATTTGGTTTAAACTATAGATTTTGTCGACTACATTTCTACTAAACAAAACATGATTAGTTAATTAATTTTTGGGATATATTGCTGCGGGGTTTTGAGAGCGATGGTAAATGCCACTTTACAAACGCTTAAATGCCTTGACCTTTTCACTTCGTCAGTGTAAAAGTTGTTATTTTCTTCTTTTCCATAGCAAGGCTAAGCCGAGCAGAGTGCGCAGCTCAAGATCCATTGGAACTCCTCTCATTCAACCAAACGCCAATTAAAGAATATCAGTGTAACATTTGTGGGAAGTCGTTTTGTAATATAGATTCCCTGTACAAGCACCGAGCTGTACATAAAGGCAAGACTGTTTGCCCAATATGCAATATTCTTCTCAGCCGTTTGACTCATTTGAGGCGGCATATGCTGACCGTGCATTCATCATCACCATAAATCAACGGCAATAATTACCTTTTCATTTGTGTTGTAATCCAGGTGGTAAACAGAGTAGCGATTTGTCTGTGGTAGCAGGACATGAAGGTCGTACACACCGAATCAATTCCTTTCATGGTTTATCTGATGCAACCATTTGAAGATTGTTTTTTTAATTTTATGTATGGTATTCAATTTTTAACATTTTAATCAGTGAGTGCATCTATTGGCAGACAGACTTGTTAGTTCACCAGCCTAAAACAAATCTGGTAGCTAAAAATACCAGATGGAATACTCAAGTCCTGTAACCAGGAAGTCACATCAATTGGTGTCTGCAACTTTATTTACTTTCTGGTATTTTTACATTGTGTTAGCAATAAATTTATAAGCAAGATTGCAAAACATTTATCCATGTCTGTAAGAAAATAGCAACAGAACTGGAACAGGGGCCGTACCAAGAGCGGTCATTCGCAACCCTGATATTTCCGGCGGCAGCACCGTGCTAAATAGAATGACCTTAGCACCAAGCTTTAACCCCGTCCTAAAGTGGCAGTGTTAAATAGCACATTTTTAGTGACTTGCTTCATGCTGTTGGTAGCTTTGTTCTCACTGTACTGTGATGATAAACATTATCAGTATGATGTCTTGACATTTCTACCTTTATTGCATCTCTGTTATACTGGTGGCTAGCGGTGGTGGAACCAACAATCACCGTCAATGCTGTTAAGTGCCACTGTTGGTCGGGGTTGACTGACATTACCGGTCCTGTGATGTAGCATTACCGTAACATCGACAAATAGCTGCTCTGGGTACGGCCCCAGGACTCAGAAATATCTTACGCTTGTGAATTGCATTTACATGTTAGTTAATTACACCTACAACCGATTGGGTGTGTCTGTCAAGTTGGGAAAATTGAATAAATATGCCAGTAAAAAGCAAGCTAGCTTTACATTGATTTATTGAATGATGTGTTCTAGGAAATATTTACAATTCGTCTATTCACCACCAAAAGCTAGAGTGATGAAATGGTTTCTAAATGATCACTAAAGTAGATACAATATAAAAGGCGGAGAAAATAAAATTTGAAAGTCATAATAGGGTTAGGGGCACTGATTGAGGACCTACCGATATTTCACTACTCACAGATACACTATTTCAAATCTACAGCAACAAAGAAAGCATTTAAAATAGCATTTGATGTTTCTCAGAAGCAACCATTGAAATCGATGAAATGTCTATTGCCTTTGCTCTAAATTGATAATAAAAAAATTGGCAGGTTTAGCACTTGGCATTTGGAAAAAACAGTGTAAATAATTTAGCAAGAAAAGACATCACCTAGTTCTGAAATAAAATTGAAATGAAATACAAGCAGATGGCATCTTGCCAAAAGGCAAAGTTTTTCTATTTCGTCAGCAGCACTAACCGAAGTTGGACTTGTAACTGGTTGCAGCTGAAACACAACAGTTAGCTGACAATCGTGATCTGACTTGCTGGTGTTTCTGTTTTATTGTAGATATGCCCATGTCGGGCGATAAAGGCAACGGCTTCGATTGCGTCACATGCGGGAAGGTTTTTTTCAATCGCCACTCCTTGGGTCTGCACAAAGATGTTCACAAAGGGAAAACCACATGTCCCATTTGTGCAATGGTCCTCAGCCGTGCCCTAAACTTGAAACGTCATATGATCTACAGACATGGACTCTCACCTTTCAATTGATCTTACCACAAAAATTATTTATCTCGACGGCTGTTAGATCACCTGTGTTGCAGGTTGATATGATGTTAAAAGGTTTCTTTCGTAATAATGGATTCTAAGTGTAAATCTACTTCTGCTATTTTGTTTACTGACCTGTGCGCTTATGAGCAGTTTGAAAAAATTGCTTTTGAGAAAATGTCGAAAGCTTTGTGTGTATGCAGCAAGTGGTTCAGTGGAGGCTAGGTTTTTTATTTTGTCTTGGTTTATAAATCTTTCTGTTCTGTTTTCTATTTCAAATTTTTATGTTTTTAGGTTTATCCAGACACCAATGCGACATTTGCTTGAAGGTATTCCAAAATCGAAGCTCTTTGGTAACGCATAGGAAAGTGCACGTTGGATTAACAAAGTGTAACTTCTGTGACGTTGTCCTGAGCAGAACAGCACACCTACGGCGGCACATGCTCAGGAAGCATTGGCAGTCTTTAATTCCTCCCAGGACAAGCTAGCTATACAATTATTTATTCCCTACGAAATACAAGCAAATTAATAATATTATTTTACGTTTAATAACAAAACAAAAGTTATTGCCTCGGTGTCTGTTTGTGTTTATTTCTTACCGTTAATCTTTCACTACCAATTAGTGGTTGCATTGTGTATGAAATAAAGTGAAATAAAATGATTAAATAAACTGCTTATTTTTAACACAAATTAATTTTAGAAGTTAATAGCATCTCTAATGTTAAACAAAACAAAGTTAAAATATTTCTTCGCAAATGTACATACACGACGTCAAATAAAATCCCAAGTAATTGCACTTGTTCTAGATATTTTGATGATTCCTGTGCATCCCACGACTGTTCATGGTTCTGATGAAGATGAAACTGATGCCACAATTCAACTGACCGTTCAGCGATTTAATTTTGCTCGTTTTGTGTAGGCCTTTAGCGGCAACACATATCAGCAAAAGTCGTTGTTGGATGATCATACGGAAAATCACGATAACAAAACAACGCCATTTACACCTGAGCTAGAGCAGCGATGTGGACTGACACATTAAAGTCTTAGTCAATTCAACAGTGCATTTATTTAATTGTTATTCATTAAAAACAAGGTATACAAAATGTTCTTACATAAAATATACTTTTGAAGCAGAGGAACATGCAAATAATTCAATAAGACTATATATATATACAAACTTTGCAATTACCATTTCTCCTGTTCAAGTACTGATGCCATGAAAATGTAAAGAGCAAAAATGAAGGTATCAAATGTTAATATTTCACTTACAGAAATTATCTTTGACATTTGATCTATGTGGAGAAAACAAATAATTAGCTGACAACAAAAGATGCTGGTAGTATTACAGGACTGGGTATTCCGGTAGTCGGCCTTTATCGCCGCCACCTTGTTTCAGGGCACGAAAGGCAGGGGACGAGCTCTATTGCCGGCTGGAGCTGGTGGTCTGAAGTCTTGTTTTTCGGCCACGGCCTGAGACCCCGGCTTGAATTTACATGCCTGTCTCACTTGCGGAGCAATGTAAAAACTCAGAGCTTCACTCACATGGCATATGCAGGCGCTCATAAAGCTCTGTCTACCTGCCCTGTATGTCAGGTAGTTCTCAATCGAAAGTATGACCTGATCAGGCATCTCCGTGTAGTGCACAAGATCGAGAAGTAGTTAAATACCTGTCGAGTACATCATATTATTTACTGTGATTTCAGCTGTTAGTGGCTTTCAGAAAATATTTTTTGTTAGTTTTGATAGCATTGTTGTTTTGGATGTCCATTTTGCTCCAATGTTATGCATTTTTTTCCAATAAATTAAGTAATTGTAAAGCAAATGGTGTGTTTATTATGACATTTCTTTTAAATGCATCTCATTACTGTGAATTGTTAATAATTGAAAGCAAATTTTTGCTAGAGCATTATTTGTGAGAGCCAACAACAAAACTGTTGTGTGGTCTAATCTGGTTTTAGTTGGTTACTTTATTAATTTTTGTTTTCCTCCAAAGGAAACCTCATCTACCGCGAGGGATTTCAGTGGTGACTTCATGTAGTTCCAGTTAATATTTTTTTTGCTCCGTTCTGTATTAGCATCAGCTAGGGCCAGAAGACATTTGGCAAATAAATAAGAAACAATTCATGCAGTAGTTCTACTGCCTGGCATGCCAGGAAACACGGAATATGCAACGAAATATTTTAATTTATCTCATTGTCGCAGATGATCTCTACGTTCCAGAAGACAATCAAGAGGAGTTGGACGCCAGACCTCTGGTTAAGATCTCTCTGGAAACACAACGTAGATTTGCCTGCAACCAATGTGATGCTCACTACAGCCACTACAAGAATCTTGCTGCGCATGCGAAGAAACATCTTGGGGAGACGGAATGTTACTTTTGTTCTAAAACATTTAGTCGTTCGTATCATCTAACCCGGCATATGAACAACATCCATGGCCTTAAGACAACGTTGAAAGTTGAAAAGGTTCACACATGACTCGACTGGTCGAACAAAATAAATTTGAAGTGTATATGATTTTTCAATGCCTTATAAATTATAATATGTCTAGATCTTCATTTATATTGGTAAAATTGATATGAGTTTAGTTGCAGTTTAATTTACAACATAGCTGTTTGTATTCGTTTATAATTAATATTTATTTGGACTTGGTAAAGAATTATCAAAATTGGAAGTTGATTGCCCATAATTAATGATTTTTCTTTCAAAGAAGGGATTTGCCAACATAAATTTGACAAGGTGCTGTCAAATTTGGGCTAAATCTTCTTAAAATGTACAATTTGTACGCTTGTACCTAGACTGCAAACCGATGAATAGTAATAAGTTTAATTTGAAATGTTTTCCACCTAGTGGAGATTTAGGATCTCATGTCAAAGAAACATTCTTGTGATGTTTGTAATTTTTTAATAGTTAATAATTAATAATTTAATTAAAGTAAACTACAAGATATATCACTGAAAATTAATAAACATATTATTTTGCAGCTTTTTGTTGAAAATTCATTTGATAATGCCAATTTCTGCTCTCATTAGACATCAAAACTTCCATAACTTAACACAGAATCATTTAACTTTCACAAACTTGTCAAACTGTATCTTACATTTCTCTTTCTTTATCTGCGATAAACGAAACTAACACGCTACTTTCTACTAATCAAACAGACGCCTGCCTTGTTGCGTCTGTGAGTTCCACAAACTATTTTCTCGTAGAAAAGTCCTCGCCACTACCTTAGGTTTCCAGAAGTAATGTCTGGAATGAAATGTTGGATCAGCTAATGAATGGTGTAATTGGTTGCATTTCAGACTTGTCTTGGCTGGATACAATCCGGGCTGTAAGACAATGTCCGATCTGTGGTAAACACTTGGCTCAGACCACCTCGATGAAACGCCACATTCAGTCGACCCATGAAGCGGCAGAGGAAGAAAAACCGTGTCCCATTTGTGGGAAGTTTTTTAAGAATAAATATAATATGTGGGTGCATCGAAGCAAGAGCCATCGCCATCGGCCACTTAAATTGGAAGATAGCAAATGAAATTTTTACTTAAATAATGCACAAATGTCGTGCAATTTGGTAGAAGACTGGAGAATCACACGCCTGTTTGCTGAAAGCTGTGCTGTTTTATTTATATTTTGTAAAAATGTTGTATTTTATTTGTGTGCCGTGTTGCCTTGATTATTCTGAGTATTATATCCGTGAATTTAGTGAGTACTGTATATAAAAACAGCGTAGTTGTTTAGTTAGTACCTTGAGCATGTGAACAGTTAACTTGTGTAGATAGTTTGTACTTTACCCAGACTACTTTTTTGCTGTTTTTTTTTTTATGTTTGAACATATTTACGTTACATTGCACAAGAAGCGTAAGCTACTACTTTGTTGGTTTGCTCAGAGCACTGTTTATATTTTGTTTCTTTCACAAAAATACATTTGCATCTGTACCTACTACACGTTTTATTTTATTTGACTATTCACCCGAACACGTTTCTTTTTTACCCTAAATGAAACTTAATTTATTATGTAAACAAAGCTCTGAAATCCTGTTGATTAGTGCTTATATAAACTAGATACACTTCCAGGTTGGCCTATGCATTAGCAATGTCTGCATCCATATTTTTTCTCTAAACTATTTGTTCAGCTGGTAGCATATAATTTCCATAATTATTCTTTTCTACATTATATCTTGGTATACCTATCAGTCTGTATCAAGTGAGCTTTTTGCATGCTGCTAGCTTAACATGCCAATATGTTGATACAATAACTGCGATTGAATTGATTATGACTTATTTTTTCAGATCCTCCAGCAAGTGGATTGCCGTTTGCCACAGAAAAGTGTCCCCATTGTCCGTCGATATTGTCCCAGGGCAATCTTCGTCGACACATCCGAACTCAGCACACCAGTTTTCCCATGGTCGCTTGTGTCTACTGCAAGCGGTCGTTCAAGAACAAGTACAGCTATCGTGAGCACTTTCGCTCAGTACATTCTAATTACATTTTGGCATCGGAGGTTGATTTGAATTCATTCTATTGATTAATGTTTGCTCTGTTATTATTCTTTGGTCACCATTTGTGTATGGCTACTCAGCCTCCAGGGAAAGCTGGTTGATGAAGGTTGGTAAGGTTTTAGTATCTAACAAAAGTTAATTTGCAAAGCAGTCACACAATAATTCACTGTGTGAAATTAAGCATTGTAGATAAACTAACCTAACTGATAACTTTTTTTTTGTATAATTGAATAGTTCTCTTTTGTTATTGTTGTTTAAGGCATTCCACCTCGGGGTAGAATGACGTTCGGGGTAGAATTTGTCTATCGGAAAGAATCCAGAGTGCTGGTTTTTCATTGGTTCGTGAAGCACCTAACAGTCCGCTAATTGACAAAAACTATTTGAACTGGGTTTCGAATGCCAAGTGGAGAACAACTAAATTTCCGAACGTTTCGGAACTTGTACCTGTTACTTTATCAAGGGTAAAAGCAGTCCTGACAATTTGTCAATCGGAAAATTGTCAGGACTGCTCTTACCCTTGAAAAAGTAACAGGTTAGCATTCAAAACCCAGTTGAAATAGTTTTTGTCAAAACTAGTGCTAAGGTTAGATAAACTAGACAGGAGTCTCAAAACTATCATTAATCAGTTAATTTGTTATTTTCTTGGCTGAACAGCCAATGAGAAGATGTTTTTCGTTTGTTGATGGTCTGTTAATTACTGGACAAGACAGTGAAAACCGGTGCCAAGTCAATCATAATTTAGATACTTTTGTGGGAAAGAAGGAGTGAGCGCAATTTACCAGAAACTAGAAAAACGATCACGTTGCGTGGCGCACTTTACGTTTGAACTTTTCGGCACTTGTCTTTGCCACTGTTGCCACATAATTTACAAATGCATCATACAAAAGATGTTTTTATTTTGGACAAATCTCATTCGTCATGAGTTAAATTTTGATATGAATATTTTTTTGTAAATTAGTTCAATTTGTTGGTAGGTACTATGGTTAAATATGGTATTATAGAGTTAGGTTGGTAGAGAATATTAATGAGAGTATGATTTGGGGCAAGTTTGTAAGTATACAACTTGATCCAGTACCCACGCATTTTACACTAGTGCCTCTTTTCCCTCCATAAGCTGCCTGTGAGGTGAAGAATATAATGTGCCTTCAAAAGCAACTACGGGATGGTTACTGCTTAGTTCTTATAATAGTGAAACTAAAATTATAACTTTATTATTGTCAGGGCACTTTTATCTGTTCAGGTCTTAAAAGTACAGATAAGAAAAAAGTGCAGACAATGCTGAAAATGACATCTCTTTTTTTAGAATAGTTTTTGAAGGTATATTTGAACATTTGTTTTGGCTGTATTAAGACAAATCCTGATACTCTCGCTGACTTTTTTGATTAAGCACCAAAAATATGTCATTTTGCCTTGTATCCCTGTCACAAATTAAGATACAGGAATGTTAGGAATAAGGTTGCCAGAGGTCCCGATCTGCTCGGGAAAGTTTTGTCAGAACTCCTCCAATCCCGTGTCCTGCGTAGCTTTTTAGTATTGCAGATTCCAGGAATTTTAGAAAATTTGTTAAAAAACTCATAGGTCTTTGTTGAGTTTCCTTTTTATTATCTATGTACTTTTCACCAAGCAGCACAAACGCATCGATGGAGATGTGGCTTTCTTTTCAGATATTGATATCTATCTAAATGTTCCAGTGTAGACCTGTGTTCTAGTTTTCTAAATAATTTCCGTGCAACCTGCAGGGTTGGCTAGAATTTCCACTATTGCGGAGGAGGCCCCGACCTCCAGCGTTGCCAGGGGCACAGGAGACCTTTTCTTTAAAGTTAAGAATGCATTTTTCTTTTTATGCCAAAGGATACTTTCATTTGTAAAAATGTTTCTAAAGATGCACCTGTGAGACCCAGTAAAACATACATTTCTAAAAAAAAAAATGAGGTGGTTAACTCTGAGTCTAAGTCATTTTGGGCATTTAAATCTGTTTCGAGTCCATAGGCTTCCAAAAGTTCTGTACTATACAAAATTGTTGCCTGCGGAGCTAAATTGTCTTATAAGACCTAGAGTGCTATTTTCAGGAAATCGCACCCATATGCTTAAAATTTTGACATTGACGCTACTCCCCCTTGCAATTTATGCCAAAAAATCTGCGTTTTGATTTAAATTTTGTCCTGACCTTAGTACTTTTCAATTCTGGCAACCCTAGTCAGAGAGTCAGCATTGACAACAGGTCTGTTTGCCAACTCTGTAGATTTACACTCCATACACTCGAAGTAGTTTGAAATAATGTCACCAATGTTGCTAGCCTTGCCAGTTCCTCAAGGTAGTAAAAGTTGTGACCTGATTTCAAAATTATAAAACAGCTGACAGAACTGAACACTGCTGTAATGAACTGGTTGATGGATGGCGAACAAAGCTAACGTTGGTTTAACAGTGATTGAAATGGAATCAGAATTGACGCACAGGAAATAAAAACGCATTCAATTAGCGATTCATATGCAAGAAAACTAGGATAAACATAATTTGTCTGAAATATGAATGTGCACATCTATGTGGTTTGTCACTTCTCTTATACGGTAAAAAACTCTCAAAAATGTGCATGGAACCCAACGTGACACGACAACTTCATTGTACGATTCTCCCGTGTTTAAATATTCTGTTTAAATTTCTTTTTTGTGGACTGGATAGTTCAGTTTTGCAGCTCTGCACATTTAATGTAGGATGCATGTTCGTTTGCAAAAACAAGTTTTTAAGTTCGCTTCTTTGGTGTGTCAGTAGCACCGCCTGTGCCGTTACACTAGAAAATAGTTGACAGATCGGGATGCTACACTTATTGAACTGGTTCATAAACAAACCAATTTAATCCTGGCAAACAATGCCAAAAAACTTCATACTTTGTTTTTTTGTATTTTTTTTTTATTATTACCTCCGTCACCAAACGTTCACCAGCAGCTTTGGTTGGTATTGTCCAAATATTTTTTTACAGGCAGTCTTATTTTGTCTGCAGATTACCAATTGTAACCTTTAATAAATAAATTAAATTTTACATAATGTGATTTTTATTCAAGAATTCCCTATTTGCAATTATATTTCATTATATTCTTCACTTACATTTTTTGTTGCATGGTTTAACATTTGGAGAGATTTCCTTAAGTTATCATTCCGGAAAAAAAAACGGATATGTTCCTCAATTTAATAATTGGCATAAATTTGAGCTAAAAGAGATGTGTTTTTGTAGGTTGGGCACGCTATTTAGTTTATACATGATATTATAATTTTCATTCAGCATAAAATTTATTTCCTCAAAGAAGGTGAGAGAATTTTGAGAGGAAAAAATGGCTTACGACAAGCCGGAGCAAACATTTCCGCAAACAGACCCTTTTGACTGTGTTCCCCTGAAGAACTTTCTCCCATCACAAGCACTAAAGAGAGATTTTTCGACCTGGCAACGAAACTTTGTAGAAGGTGTCCAAACCTTTTTGTTCATGGATGCATTTAATTTTTTTTATAAATCCATTTATTCATCATGTACAGAAATACGGTTTGATATCAAAATTATATGCATATTTCGTAAAAACACATCTTGCCATACTATTAATTTTCGTTTAAAATTTTTCTTTTTTACTTTTTCTTTCGCTTCTTCAATGTCCCCCTTACTTTCTACCAAATCCTTCCTATCTTTCAAAAACATAATTACATCCATTCCTCACGTCGTTTCTACATCTTCTTAAACTTTTTTCACACTTTTCCTTCCGCTAAATTTCATTTCAAATTGGAGCATTATTTAAATTGAGATTAGTCGTGTGCCTTTATTTATTTACTTTTCACCCATTTTGAGAGTAGAGTTACAGAGTTACTCTTACCAGCGCTGTAACTCAAGTTCTGAAACTCCAGCGCTGAGAGTGCGGCGGTATTACTGGTATGCCACTTTTGACTTAGCGCGACTGACCTCTACTCACCATTTACCCAAATCACTTGAAATCTCATCATGAAACACACACAATCTATTTTCTAGCTTGTTACTCGCACAATCGTTAATGACATGACTACATGGCGATTGATTCGCCAACTAAAACAGGGAATTGTAATTAAGCAACTTGTGGGTTTGCAGATGGCCTTGGTGCTGCGGGCAGTGGCTTTCTGCTCGTGGGCGACCGATTCATGTGCTTGCTCTGTAAGCACACGTTCAACACGATGCCAATCTTTGTGCGTCACGTGGCGGCTAAGCATCAAGAACAGAAGATGGCTTTTTACTGTGACAAGTGTAAAAGGTACTTCAAAACAAAGTGGAGCTTGTCAACGCACAACAGTCGCTACCATAAACAAGAAATCAGCTAGAATTAAAAAAAGAAATGTGATCCAATTTGCTTTTTTTTTAATGTGGTCATGGTGTTAGTGGTACTGACCTGAAGTGATGAAAGTCCTTGTTGAAACCCCGTCATTATAAATCAAGAAAGCTGATTACCCTTGGACAATCCTAGTGAGAATCCAGTTCAATACAGCTGTACTGTTTGTTTATTGCGTTTTAACAATGTTATTCCACCTTCAAGACAAGAAGTAAGAGAAAGCAGTACTTAATAAAATATACATTTTTAAGCCAAAATTATTCTTGTAGTTTCTTGTCGGTCACAACTGTGTGAGGTCACAACGCAGGCCAATGAATTTGAAAAAACCAAGTAAGTATTCCTCTTTTCCTGGTTATAGATCCTTGGTCAGGCCACGATTAGACTAGACTTCCTAATTAATGGTCTGACCTAATTAATGGTTTTGATATTTACCGGCATAGGCCCAATGCTGGCTCTTTGTAGCCGTTTTGGTAAAATGTTTTATGACTTTTATATAATAGTCTGGTATAAAGTCTGATGGTATTTTGTAAACCACCAATATTCATGGTAAATATCTTCTGAAAACAACCTCCCTACCCATGTCTCCTCTTGGGGGCACAAATCTTCGACGTTTCTACTTCTGGATGGGAGACTTGAGACGAAGCAATAATCTACACTTGTTACATGCCACCCTCTCCCTCCCATCTGACCCACAAAGTGTCTTGATAACGAGATAGCACTGGCTTGACGATCACACATACGAGTATTTCGTTTGAAATCTATCTTTCCGAGGGTAAAAAAAGTAAAAAGAACTTGTGGAATGCTTCTTTAAATAAAAAATTTTATAAACAGAAGATCCATACCAGAATAAACCAAAAATGGCATGAAAAGGAACACTCTTGACCCCTCCCTAATTTTCATCCTTTTGTCAGATGGCCAATCCCAATGTTTCGAAATCCAAAACACAAAATCTGTGAGCCAGCAATACAATTCCATTAAGAGCCAGTGTAGGTTTTTTTCAATTGGATTTTACACGCACCATTGTTCACGATTTTGTAATATTAGACGCTAGATCTAGATAGCGCTAGTCCCGCAGATCTATTACGCACACGGTAGGTATGTGCATCTTCTTAAAAATCTTAACGATCTTGCCCTGCCACAGAATAATTCATCCTATGCGAAACGTTCTCACTCATTTTCCTAGACACTCCGCAAGACATGCTTCGTGTATTTTTATCTCCCAGACGTGCGACATGAGCAAGATCGACCGCGTCTAATAATAATAATAAAGTCTTTTATTTAGCTCTTGAGCTAGCCATTACATTTTCAATTCATTACAATGCATTTTTTTTTTAAATTCTAAAACACTATCACAACATTTTACATTCTTTGGTAGCTTATTAAATTCCCTAATTCCTTTATAAAATAGTGACTTTTTCATTTTGTCTTTATTTGAGAGCTGTAGATAGTAATTTAATTGAGCATTTCTGGTTTTATGTTTATGAACATTACTAATTTTAACTAATTTATCTCCTAAGTATTCAGGCAGTAAGCCCTTCGTTAGTTTAAAAATAAAAATCATTCCGTTCATGGATAACCACTTCGTCATGTTTTGCCATCCTAAAATATTGAGCATATCATCTACCGATGTATATAAGTCACATTTTAAAATAATTCTCATTGCTCTGTTTTGAAGTAATTGAAGTCTATGTATTTCTTTGTTAAAAGCCTGATATAAAATGGTTGAACAAAAATTAAAATGTGGTAAAACAATTGTATTATAAATAATCAGTCTTGTGTACTTCGTAAAGTGGTTACTTATTCTACTTAAATATCCCAATTTCTTTCTCACCTTTTTTTCTATTAATTCCACGTGTTCTTTAAATTCCAACCTGTCGTCGATAATTACCCCCAGATATCTAAAATTATCTGCAAAATCCACTTTCTCATTATCTATGATTATGCTGTATTGCAAATCTTTCACATTAACCTTCCTCCATTGCTTAGCACCCAAGAACATAGCTTTTGATTTACTTATATTTAGCTGTAGCATATTTATATTTAGCCACATTTTAATTGTGTTCAATTCATTGTTGATAGTGTTAAATATTTCATCTATTTTATTCCCTGAGCAAAAAATAACAGTGTCATCTGCATATAGATTCAATGTACACTTATCCACGCATAGTTCAATATCATTTATATAAGCCAAGAACAGAAAAGGTCCTAGAACTGACCCCTGTGGTATTCCTATATTTACATCTTCAGGCTCTGACACAAATTTTCCATATTTAGTTCTTTGTTTCCTATTCGAGAGGTAATCTTCTATCCAGTTCAGTACCTTTCCATTTATGCCATACATAAATTTAAGTTTATTCACAAGCCTTTTTTGGTCCACCGTTTCAAACGCTCTTTTAAAATCAAGGAACACTGCTACAGTTGTCAAGCCATTATCATTGCTCTTAACCCAGTCCATCACTAACCATTGTACTGCGGTCTCACAGCTGTGCTTTTTCCTAAATCCTGACTGATTTTTAATTATTAGGTTATTTTCAGTAAAATAGCTTTCTAGCTGTGTATATGCACATATTTCCAGAATCTTCTCAAATACTGGTAACATATTTACAGGTCTGAATTCACTAATACTTTTTGTCTTACTAATTTTTGGTACTGGGATAATGAGTGTTTCTTTCCATTTATCAGGAAATTTTCCTTTATCTAATGAGGCATTGATTAGATTTAACAGCTTAAATCTTACACTGGGATATGCTAGCTTTAGAATTTTTGCAGAAATTTTATCTAGTGTACCTCCACCCTTATTCTTCAGTTTCTGTACAATTATATCTAACTGATTTATCTCAACCTTTTTGAAATATTCTAATCTACATTGATCTTTATGTCTCTTAATGTCTTGTAAATTAACAGTATTTCTAACACCTTCATTATTAACCTCTCCAATTTTGACCTTGTCTATATTATTTGCTATTTCTTTGACACTATTTATAAAATACGTATTAAATTTATTTGCTATCTCAGACATATTACTTTCTACTTTTCCATCTTCAAGGATAATTTCCTCTTTTTGTTCCTCAATATCTTTAACTTTCACAATATCTTTTAATGTTTTCCACATTCCAACACTATTACCTTTCATCTCATCAATTTTTGAGTGGTAATATTTATGTTTTTCAACTCTTAGCATATTAACAACCTCATTTCTCTTTTTCTTGAACTCACTCCAATCCTTACACTCTCCTGTTAACTTAGATTTCCAATAAAGACTATCCCGTATCTTAATTTCAGTCTTAATAGCATCTGTCAACCATGGATGTCTTATTCTATCCATTCCATTGTAAGTTTTTTTGGGCAGGTTATCATTTATAGCCTCCTTGATGTTGTTTACCAAACATTCAGCTAAAGTATTTATGTCATTCACATTACTCTGATAATCCTTAATGGCTAATTGGAATCGAAAATTATCCAAGCTAAACTTTTTCCAATCATATTTCAAATCTTGCTTATCCTTAATTATTTTTTTGGAGGGACAAGCCCTCTTCTCATCACCTTTGAAATTGATTGAAAAGATCTCATGATCCCCTATTTTTGGATGTCCTTCAGTTGTATATTGGACTTGATCCTGGTTTGTTATAATATAATCTATAAGAGTTTGACTCCATTTAGTAACTCTAGTAGGTTCTTTTACTATCTGTTTGCATCCATTTATCTCAAGACATCCCATCAAGTTTTTAACACATTGATCTGGTTTTAAGTAATTTAAATTAAAATCACCCACTATTACTATTGGTCTTCCTGCAAAATTCTTATTCAAGTTCTCCAATTGATTAGCAAAATAATCAGTGAATATATTCAGTTTACTATTAGGAGATCGGTACAATACTACACTTAAGTATCTTTTACCATTCAATGTAATTCTGATACCCACTACCCAGTATACTCCCTCCACTTTTTGATTAATTATCACATCATGTTTCAAATTTTTCTTAACATAGATAACCACTCCACCAGTATGACGACTTTCCGAGTTACATCTTATTACATCATAACCTTTAATACAAATTTCTTTGTCATATATACCTTCTGTAACATGAGTCTCAGTAATTCCTGCTATATTTGGACCAGTATACACCTGTGTCATTCACACATAGACTGCAGTGGGACGCCTACACGTAAGCAGGTGACTTTAGACGGCGTCAACAGCGTCGAGTGGCAGCATATGATTTTTCTGTGTTTTTTTCTGTCTCGTGCGACATCAATTCACGCGATACCGCGTAAATATTGCCAAATATTCTAGTCAAGGGTGGCATTCGTTCCAAGATAGTATGGTCATGCCATCACAGTGGGCGATCAGAGAGCTGGGTGACAGAGACTTTCTCGTCAATCATACCTCCATTTGCTTCGTTTTCATATACAGATTGAAGACTTGGCTGAAAACGCAAAGTGATTCGTGCTACCGAAGCAAAATGTATCAATATTTTTCGCGGGTATAAGTATAGTTTGTGCGTTAGAAGCGATCTTTGACGGACAAAGTCAATCTTTATCAGATCCCACCCTCGGTTGCCATGCATTGTTGTCCAAATCAACCAAGAGTTATGTGATTTTTCAATGATTTTACTCTTGGACACCATTTGTAGCACAAGCATTCCTTAATATTAATTTCTTTGGAAAAAATAATTGCATTACGAATTCTATCAAAAAGCCTATCTATAGGTGCGCTAATTGCAGTGCGACAAAAGGAGTGGCGTGAGACATTCTTTTTTGGAGATCCTGACAACTTCAAAATGTCGCATATCAAAGTTCAAATTCCAGCGCCGAAGACGATTTATTGACTTTGTAATTACCAACCGAAGTACTTGGACGTATCACCTTGAGATTCAGCATGGTGGTCATCACGTCGTCATTAAAACGTCATCGGGATAAGTCGGTATCTACCCTCCATATAAGATTTTGTAATAATATTTTGATCACATCTGTGACACTGTGCAACTTTTTGTTAAAAATAGCATTTGAATAAAGAGTTAATATAAAGGTATTGCCAGTCATAGCAAACAGTCATTATCGTATCGGCCACGTGGAAGGAATGGTGGAAAGACATGGTATCAGTTTTTCCGGTTGGATCCAAGACTCAATAAATTGCCTTTTCTCTGATTTAGTATAATTTGCGACACATTTTCAAGGAAATTGGCCACTTCGAAGGCGGCGTTGGCATTTGATTAAACAAATACCAAAGGAGATAATATGTGCCCCTCTGACCGTTGATGTCAAAGAGACGCTGCTTTCCAATTTCCCGGACGCTGCTCAAGTTGGCGTCAAGCCATCGATTTCGACGCACAAGTCACGGGCTACTGTTCTTATTATCAGCTGCTATATAGTATTATATAAGATTCCTCACTGCTGAGATTCACTTTACACACACCCCAACCCATTCGTTTTTTGTTTGCTTTCTTTGCCCGCTTCGGCTTCACCCCGAAGTGTTCTCTCCGTCTCTTCTCTCATTTTGTTCTTGGCAGTAATAGTCCGAATGGCGAGCGCTGAAAACCAGTCGGAACCGGCCGCCACTTGAGCACCCGAGTGTTGAAGACGGCTCTCGGTGGTAGCAGTTCTTCTTTCGCTGCCAACTTGTCTGCTTTTTTTCTAGAGGATATCTACTTGATTGATTTGATTTCGTGCGCGTAGCGATTGAAGCGTAGGAACACTAAATTTGCAATCAGAATGGGTTTAATCAATTGACAGAAATTGACGTTTCTTGATACTGCTCTCTGTTATAGAGATATTGATACTGTCTTGGACAGTTAGACTCTTGAAAAGATCATTGGCACCCAATCCCACAGCTTTATCACTTGGTGCGAGTCAGACAAAATTAAATTATGTTGTTACTTCATGAAATCCTTGCTCTTCAAATTTGGCGATGGTGTGACTGTTGGTGCGTTGCCCGGATTTTCTCTTTTTGACTTGGCTTTTGGAAATAAAAATGATCGGAACTAATGACGACGTTTCGTTTGTTGTGGCGCGACCCAAATGGACACGGGCAAACCTTAGGTGCGGACCACGATAAGTAGAGACCTTCGGCATGGACCACCCTTGGGCTCGGACATCTTTAGGACGGTAGTGCTAACAGCCGATGGCTGCTGCACTGTGTGAGTGATCTTTCAAAGGTGACATTAAAATAATAATAACTGCACTATCAAAACCGGATGTGTAAACTGTTAACTGTTCGGGTACATGGACACGCTTAATCAATAATGCACGCATTAATTATACCGGTGCTAGGCGCACGGGGTGAACAGAGCAGAGAGATTGCAATGCCATCGGCAGGCAGCTCATCTCATTTCTACAGCGTTTAGTTTGTAGCTCTATTTTGTAATCTAGTTTGCAACTCATGTAAACCATTAGTTAAATCTCTTGACATATCAATGGAAACAGATTTAGAAATGTGGCAATTTACAAATTGTTTCACGTGGTGTTTTTATTATTTTGGAAAGTAGAAATCTACGACGGCAATTATTGGCGCTCCTGATTTCTGCGTCAACAGGTATGGTCTGGCCTTGTTTTAGAAAATATGATCTGTCGGCAGTGCACACGTCCAGGATTCTCTGGAGTAATCAGGAATTGGTACAGGCTTGTGTCGTAGCATGCCTACTTTAATCTGGACGCCGACGCCGCTTCACGCAGCAGCGTCGGCGTCGTGGCGCGGTAATGTGCGCTAATGGCTTGGAGCTCGCTCGCTAGCCACGTCGTGATATACTATCCCCTCCGACCAAAGTATTAAAGCATTCTTCTCAATGAGAAATATGCTTTCATATTTCTCTTTCATACTTAAGTGCCTTGGTTTAGCCCTCCATTTCGTATAAATACTCACCGATTCAAATCTTGCATCAGTTTGAATAAAAACGTTTTTTTTTCGAGCAGCGTCATTATGTGATCCTCCCTCCACACCCGCGGTTGATTGTGCACTTAGGGAATACCTAGCAATACACCGTCTGTGTTTGGGGGAGGGTAGGGTACCAACACCTTCTACCTCTGCTCGGCGTTACCGCGAAGCTTACGCTTGGCGCGCGGTTTCGGTCTGAGTGGTCTGTGTAGCCCCATCCCCCAACACCTCCCCCCTTGCCACGGTATCAATACCTACCCCCATGAGCCTATTTAATGCATCTCGTGGCACCCGCAATTTCTCACAGTCACGCTCGAACTTGAGTAATCCATCAACTCGCCGACACGACGGCTTGGCCGGCACCCCTATAATATCATCTTATGCACACAGAAACATAGCGCGCGATATCCTTGCTTACGAATAGCTTTATAACTCTGTGGGGTACATCCGATTATGAGTTCACGTTATACTGTTTTTAGATCGCCGCCGATTGCCCCAAACTTATGGGGCGGTTTGTGCCGGCAGGATTCGATAGCGCTTGGTTCAGGAATGGTTCGGGAACCAAGCAGGACATGTCCTGTTGCTGTGTTAGGAGGGTAAGGATGGGGCTTTGCAGCAGGAGGAGGTGGAGGAGGAGCAGGGAGAGAAGCACGAGCGAAGTTTGGCTGGTATGGTATTGATTCGAATTTGGCACTTTGAGGGTAGGAAAACCCACTACGAGAGAGAGAGTGTATACATTTTCTGATGCTAGAGTGAGGACGTACTCAGGAATGCGGAATTCCATTGCTTTTCCGACCGCAGATGCTTTAACATCAGGGAAGTAACTGGAGAAAGCTACATGCAGAAACACGGGTGAACGACGCTTGGTTAGGATCGAACCGGGTGTCTCAGACTTCGATCCTCGCTCAAGGCACACTAGACGCCGATGCCGACGCCGATGCCGACGCCGATGTCGACGCCTTTCTTGATCATCCGCAACCAACCATTCGTTCAGTCAACCATGGAGATGCCGCACGTCGCGAATCCTTGCACTATTAAAAGTGAAGTCATCAGAAGATGATGTTCAATTAGAGAAAGTGATTTAGAAAATCACAAAACTTTAACGTGACGTACAAAAGATAGTGTCCAATTTGGACGCTGCTTCGTACATAGAATAAACTGCAGGTTATTATTTTATAACATTTTAAAAAATGTACAAAATAATAGCATGGAAAGCAAGTGAGTCTGTTTGAATGTGTTCGTGCAGGAGTAGTTTCAGAGAGAGAATGAGGCATCCACAAGAACTGAACGAGTAGCGAAAACAATAAAATTGAAGAACAATAAGTCGAGTTTTTTAAATTTTCCAATCGACTTGACAGCAGTTCAATTCGGAATCAAGGAAAGTATCAAAAGAGAAAGTTTCTGACGTTGTTATTCCTGTATTTTATACAAAACATCTTCAGCAATAAAGTCGTATTCCTTTAATGGTGGACCCTTACAGGTGCGATGGCGAAAAGAAATGGGATGAAAATAAAAACTGAATATAAACATTCGGCAAATCTCCGAGGTGAAATAATTTTTCCATCCGGTTGACGCAGTCCTCGCGACTCAGCGACAAGATTCTGGCGGACAGCCTGGAAGAAGAACAGAAGACGTTTCGAGGGGGGATGGGAAGGGCAAAGGATCCCTGGGGCATTTCAACGCGCCACCTTGCCCACGACCGCGATGCAATGGCTTGCTGGAAAAGCAGGTTTAGGCGTGAGAATCGTCCGGATGTTCACGTACAGGAATGAAAAGATGCATCATTTAATGTAATCTATTCATTTTATTTAGGCTATACTAGGCTTAGATACTATAAAATATTGCTAGACCTAATTAAGAAATTACTTTTCACTACAAAACGTTTTTGGCAATCGATTGGCCACAAAGAAAATCAAACATAATGTACAAAACTAACGACACAGAACGTTCGTGGAGCTGGTCGCTATTTCCCTCACAGAACGCATTTAATGACAGAGCCATGAACATCTTGGTCCAAAGATGCTGACTAGTAAGTCAAGAACTGTAATGTCTAGACGAAGATATTGCTAAGTCAGTGTGTTATATACGTACAAACTGCATTACATATCTGTATTCATCTAGACTCGTTTAGACATAAGCGCTTTTCAGATTTTCCTTGCTCTGAAAATACCAGGGATATTTTAGCATAGTTTAGCACTGTTGTGTTAGTGAGTTTAAGCTGATAATAGCGTAAAAAGGTTAGATTGTGTAATTTATTGAGCGGGATACTTTCGGAATTACTTCCGTATTTTGCGAGGAAGTTGTAGGTACGGCAAAAAAACTTTATAAACTCTTGAAATGTTGTAGCTATTTATTTCCTGCAAAAAAGCCAATGAGTTGGGAGATTTTGATGGTATGATCAACGCGAACTCAGCCTCAATCTACTGAAACAACCAGACCAGAGCAAGAAAATTGCGCATGCGATTCAAATTCTAGCTCTAAACGGAGGAAATGTTTGAACATTGCACAGAGCACGTTAAAACGAAATAAAGACGTTAGAAGATGAGTACCTATAAGTGTACTGAGGAAGAAGGCGACGCTGCGTGGAACTGGGTTACTGAAGATGACTGAAAAACTACGCAATTTCCATAGAATCTCCGTTTGAAAAGTTGTAACGAGCAGTGTTTAGTGTGAGCGCTCGTTCCGTCACGCGCTGCTGCAGGCCAGTGGTGGAGACAATGTCTGCGATAATTATTATTACCGACAAGATGGCTGGCTTATGCAAATGCGACGAGATTTTCCATAGATGCGGCTGGCTGGCTGGTTGGCTGGGAACTTTGGAGTGCTATTAAAATCATATTTATAAGGGAAGTCAAGGAAGACTGGAGCACAAGAAAAAATTAAGCGCAACTAACTACGGGAGCACATGTCTTCGTCACGACTGACTGACTATTGACTAACTTTCATCACAATTGCTATGTCCTGCAATTTCAGTTTAGTGTTGCTCGGTTACGCTTTGTTCAGCCAGGGTATTGCGCACAACTTGCTGAAGAATCTGACAGTGGACTGTCAGATCACTGCCAGCCCCAGCGCCGACCAGTTGAGCTATTTTGGAAATCCCCGCTTCGCGGTCTGACAAATAAATGCACCCACCCCAGTAATTGACCTTATTTCTATCCCATTCAATTAGCTACGATTAGATGCAAGCTGGAAACCTGTCCGTGCAAGCATCAGCTCTGATGTGCGGCTGGTTCGCGAACCATGTTCAGCATTCAGCATTCTGCTTGGCAGTTCAATTAACATTCGTAACTATTTAGCTGCAGACTCTGCAGTTTGTAGAAACATAATGCTGACATGAAAAGAATTTAAAATCTTCCTCCACTTGCAGTACGTTCATGCTTGAAATGTGCAAAGTGCGGACTCCTCAACTCATCCGTGACGAAAAGTGTTTTTTTCAAAAGAAGATTCTTATTATTATATTTTTAACAAGAGTCGAGAAAAAAGCAGGCGTGTACGCCATGCCACCGTAACGAAGATCGCACGTATACAGTTGTCCGTCTCTCTCACTCTCCCCTCGCGAGGATGAATTTTTAGAGTTCCTACGAGAACAGAGTTTTCATTCGTTAAGCCGCGCGATAGAAAGCTTTTTCTAGCAGCGTTATCCGATTGCCTACATGAGCAGTCAACATGGGCTACCTGGTAAGATGGCGACGCCGACGCCGTTTAGTTAATTCGTGTGGAGTTGTATGATGCAAACAGCAGGCTGGTCTGGAACTTGGCGTCGAGGTTGCGCCGCCGAGGAGCCCCAGTACCTCATGAAACCCAGGCACCAGCAGGCGCTCATTACACGCAGCACCCAAGCCGCCCAACTCGCCCCCAACGCCGACGCCGAAGCGCTCCCACCTTTTTATCACATTTTCTACTTGGGTGCGCTAGTCTCGCGGCAGCAATAGCAGATGGCTGAAATAAAAGAGAGACTCCACGGGAAAATGTTGCAGAATTGAAGACTTCAGGAATGCGCTGCAATGGAAAACTTAAAATAAAGATGAAAAAGCAAGAATTTAAATATTCAAATTGTTTTCTGCCAAGGGAATGCATGATTTTGACTTCACGAAGATTCATGTTCCATTGGACATGCCGAGCTTTATTCAGAAATGAAAACAGAGTAAATACTAGCCGGCAACAGACAGGCCAATAGCAGAGCAAGGGAATATAAAATTCCCCTTTGGTGATGTTTTCACAAAATAGCTCTCAATTGCATTTCTCCCATCCACCGGCAACAAATGCACGCTGCAATCGCATTTCAAGTCGACAAAGCTCTTTTTTTTGTAATGGTGGTTAGCACAAACCTGTTCAAGCACAAGGACGAGGTGAAGCCACTTTGCAAGAGGAAACAATACATTAAGTGAAGCATCACAGCTGCTTGATTTCAAGTCGAGACCAGTCTTTATCAGAGCTTGCTGATGATGAATGCGAGTGACCACTAGGCCAACGCTGAGGGAAGATGTAAAGGATTGTTGATACAAAGCGTGGCTAAAAGTTATGCATTATTTATCAGAATCAGATCTAATGAAAGCGATGTCTTTATTTACTCTTGCATAACTCCCTAGCCGTGTTGGCTAGGGACAACACCAACGTACAACAAAGTATGGTAGACCACAACGTAGTATGGAACCAAATGATAATCGACCGGCGTATGGCAGATTCGTGCCAAACTATGTCAGATAATATAAACATCCGCGTTCTCCGTCCTTGTCCATCGGGCGACACAATTAATCATTCGTCGATCATTTATCATTGACCAAAGTGAGTTAATTTATTTACCCGTTATTGACCCCCTCGCCCTAGATACCTGGTAGACAATTGTAAAGTGTCACTGGAAAGATAAATAATTGCCATCGGATTAGAAGACCAGCGAAAAAAAGGATGCATTAACGATTTTTAAGTACGTCTTGCATGGCGCGAGAGGTTCCGGTATTGGTTGTCATTGTTATAAATTTATATCAGATTACTATTTGGCAGCCGTCCTCTTGCCGGGAAAGTTTCTAATTTGGAAACTCGTTTTATTTTTTCGCGTCCAGCACTTTGAAAAGCTGCTGGCGAAGAATGTGTGTTCACCGAGTTTTAAAAGCATGGCCGAGTGAAATGTCTGATCACTGTGATTTAGAGTAAAAGCATCTTGAACCAAGCCCAAATGAAATTTTGAATCGTGTGCATGTGTCACATTCACAATAATGTAGCATTGCTTTTGTGCCCTCCGTAACGAGAGCTCTATTCAGATCGCTATGTCGCTGCAATCTCTCTGTACTCCTTCTAAGTTAGCGCCCTTCCTTCGTCCTTATAACTCGAGGTGCAATGCTCATAGGAGACGCCAGTTCAGCATGTTTTATTCTCTCACTCCCACGTGTAGGACATTTATGTTTCAAATCAAGCATTTAGCGGGAATCCATATTCAAGACTACACCAAATTTTGTCAGAGCGTTATGCCAAATGTCACACTTTAAAGTTTCAGACGTATTTTTCGATGACTAAGTAATGTATTTAGCAACCCTTTTTATGTGTAGTCTTCATTGTGGCATAATTTCTTGTCACGCTCGGCTCATTTGGGCGTGAACCGTCATTGAACGCCTGCCCTGCTTGGATTCTGTAGACTCGTTGGACGCGAGACGAGTTCTGCAGACAGCTAGGGGTGGACTTGGGGTGGACATTGGCCATCGACCCGCAGTCCAACGCTAGGTATCGCTATAGTCACTCCGTCGACTGCGTCGAATATCAGACCCAATTCAATTAACGAGCAACACTGTCGGACAGGGGTGCACCGCTGCAGGGGTGTACGTCCACTACGAACCCCAGCCGTCGATCAGAAGCAGCAACCGGATCGCTGGATAAACAAAGCATGCAGTGAAGAATCGCCATCTCACAAAATATATTCTCTTCAAGCTTTTTTTTTAAGCCGACTCAGAGAATCAATTAACAGAATTCTAATCGAAGCGTGGACTCAGTAGGAGACGAATGTCTAACAATTACTCTGGTAATTACAAAATGTCCTAAAGGGCCCCCGTGAGAGGAGTTAATTAGGATCGTTCAATTAAAATACTCGCCGTCGTTTTCTCTGTAAAACTTTTGTTAATTTATTTTTCAACACTTTTATTTATTATACATTTTACACGAATTTTTAATTGGATCCGTTATAGGGACGCGTGCTCCCATATTATGATAGTCTATAAAACGTAATAACGCTTGATTTATGAAATATAAATCGAGGTGAACTCAAACTCTTCGTGCAGGATAAACGGCCATCGCTAGCACTTCTTTGCACTTTTTATTTACTGCCATCTCACTGAACTAGAAGACTCTTTAAGTCATTCTCCATCGAATCTCTGGCATTTCATGTTCCACATCCTCTCAGCTGAGTTACGACCTTTACGCCTCCGCGTAGGTGGACATAAGTTTCCCAACCTTTCAGTTGCCCTTTCGCATGTTAAAATAATGAACGTGAGATCGATTTCAGCGAGTCGCGGGTGAATTTTCAATTGCAATAATGAGTGTTGTGCTTGCACGTGTAGCTGAGGACGAATCATAATGGCGCTGGTCGATCGCGTTGAGGGTGGCGGTCGGCTGGAGCACCTATGTCGTCTATTGACACAACAATGGGTGCCGCAGCATCGCTAGCGACGACGACGGCGACGGTGGTGGTATCGTCCGTGTCGAGGGCCTGGTAACGAGCAACTCCGGGCTTATGGAGCCTACTAACCCACAGGGGTGGACATGAAATACGCGTCTAGAGGCTTTCAAAATAGCTTGACCTGTTTCAAGATGGGGTAAAGGGTATGCACATAAATAACATTGCCCCGGGGACATTTCTGAAGTGCTTATAATCAATTCCATTCCCGCTCTAAATGCGTTTTGATGAAGATAGTAGCATTTGGCGACTGTTATCTACTGGATGCACTGAAATATGCAGTGGAAAGAAGTCCTATGGGAATAATGCGACCGATTACAGCATGCCGTACGTGCATTATTACGGGTTAATAAATTAGTGGATAAGGGGGAGACAGAGCCGCGGGAAATCATGCAACGGCCAATTTCCGGACAAGCGTACCAACACTTTTCCGCAATTCAATTTGATTATCATACATGTCGACCACTAAACGAGTCTTGACACAGAAATAAAATAATACGACACTCTGGGCGCACAAATTGCGACCGCGCGCGAAGACGATTTGACGTCTAGAAAAAGTGGAGCTGTCGCCGTGGCCGCGCAGCTAGACTGGAAAAATAATGAATAATACAAGATTCATGGCGTATAAATTGAACGCCCATTTTCATGAAATTTGCAATTCAATTTCGCATTGACCCTTGGCGACAGGCCGACCCTGCCGACCCAACCAAAGCGTTGAACAGCGAGTGGATCTCCAGAAAGATCCCCGTATGGTCGGTCGCTTGAGGTTCCATGGCCATGGGCTTCCCCCTGATCCCTCTGCATGCTGCGCTCTTTGCTCGTTAAGCGTCGTTTTCATAATTTCATGGCGCGCTGGTTGCCATATTGCGGCCTGACCCCGAGTCAAACGGCAAAAACTCTTTTCGTCGTCGGGGCTCATGGCGATCTTGCGCGACAACGACATTAGCATAGCGGGTCGAGAGGCGATTCACAATCACTCGCTGCGACTGCGAGTGACGAGTTCATATAAAAGGTGATTCGTAGATACACGTTAAATTTTATCGTCATGCTCAAAGAACGTTTTATTAAAAGGATTTTCGCATCAGAAGAGTTAATAATCCTACAATGGTTAACTTTTCATGCGACTTTCGACGACTTTCAGTCTTCTGCATGTTACTTATAGCAAAATGTCGATCGCAAACCAGCATAAAAAGCAAGTTAAGAATCAATTCGACTTCAATATTGATCCGTGTGGATGTGTTCTACAGTGGACAGTGGACCACAGGAGGATGCTTTTGCCCACCCCTGGCACGAATCCATAGAGTGGCTAGTGCAAATTGATATTGTGAGGCGACGGTCGGTGCAGATATCCACTGCACCGAGCAAGAAGTGTTTGGGTTCCATCACCCCATCACTGGCCATCTCTCTCCACCCGCCGGCATGCCCTATCTCCAGCTCAGTCGCTCCCATGATAGCTCCGGCGCCAGCTGTTGATAATGGACGTCCCGTCCTCGTCGTTACCTTGTCGCGGAACGACGCCGCCGATGGCCGTCGCGACGCCTTGTTCGGTCCACTACCAAGCCCGCGTATCCCTGTAGCCCAAATAGCCTACGCTGTCCTCGTAGCCCGAATTGCTCTTGTGGCCCACGTGTGTAGCCCACATGGGTCACGTAGCCCCCGCAGCCCGAGTAACCTAGTGATAGGTGAAACGAATGCACGCTAAATCGATCCAGAAAAGAAAACAGAAAAGAGATCACTGTAGCCGGACATTTTAATAATTCAAGTCTTTAAAATGGCTGCGCATATTTTGGTGTGGAACCAAATGGCATGCTTTGCTTTCATGGCATCTATATAGTTGTGTTGGTGTACGTGAGCGTATACGCAATTCCTAGCATGACGAAATGTTTTACCAACATGCCTCCCAACTTTCAGTTGCATTCCGCTGTTTTCCTACGTATTGATTAATTCCCAGAAATAAAGGTAACTAATGAGCGAGAAAATCACATCAATTTAACACTTCAGTATGCAACGGTCGGTATGTTGACTCGTCTGCATTTGCATCACAACAACAACATTTTTACACAATGGAATTCCATCAATTTACAGCCCGACCGGCGTTCATAGCGGAGCGGGTTTCATTTTGATGCTCTTTCGTTATGCAGACAATTTGAAAGTCAACAGGAAAAATGCATTTCCTTTCCTGAATCGACGCTTTATTGCGTCAGTTTTTGTGCTAGCTCTGATCCCGGCGCTGCATTCACACCCTTGTGAGCTATCTTCACATTTGACAGCAAAATAAATTAGCAGGCAATTTCACGTGGTAGGCGGTGAACACGCCCCCAGCTCGATGCACCTTACCTCCACCAACTTAGCACACCACCGACAAAATTGTGCAAAATATCATTGGAACATTTAACGCGGAAATAAAGCGCTCATTTAAAACGCGCAAAAAGTCTTACTAATGTGTGGTTCCGTTGATTACACTAGTGGCGCGGAGATACGAACCGAGGACCTTAATGACCTGAAAGGGTCGGAAATATGGCTGGCGTCCGCGTTGCCAATATGGCTTTCGGGATAGAGTTTTGAACGGACGGATCCGAGATAGTATGCGCAGATAGCAACTAATTAATCCGGTAATGCAAGGTGTCTACAGCGTGTAAATCTCTGGATATGAACGTTTATGGATAGAATCCCTTATCTCCACACTGCAACCCTGCTTCCTCCCTCCCGCCGACACAATGCTGGACTTTGCTTGTCATTTCCGTGCCCGCGCTTCATTCGGCACCGTCTAACGCCGCAAGTCTTGCTCCATGCAGCGAGCGAGCAGCGCTTCCTACCAACCTAACCTACAACAAACTTAGTTTATATTCCAGCAAACAGTTTGCTCATATTGATTTCAAAACATCCGATAAGCAGCAAACAGCTTCCACTATGCCCTGTTCACTGTTTCTTTAAAATAAAGTTATTTTCCGATGAGCTGGTTCGCTTATAGTTGGTAGCATTGTAAACAAACATGGCCGTACCCAATGACAGTCATCGAGTTCGCCAAAGAGTTGCGATTTCAGTGCGTACTCTGCTCGTTATAAGTTTGTGGAGACTTTGGGCGAAGCTTCGCCGAAGCTTTGGAGAAGCTTAACCAGGTTAATGGTTTCCTGACCGCTCATTCTTCCGGTCAGGAGCAGTCTGACCTCGAACAAGCGCCCCCCCCCCCCCCCTCCCCCATTACAATTCCCTGGAAATGCGTGCTACGCGGTGACACCGGCTGGTGATCCCGCGCCCACCCCCCGCGCCCACCGGCGCCCTACGATCCGATATCGAAGCGCTATACACAACCTTCTGTATATCGGTGAAAATGTTAAGGAAGCCGCCTCTCTTCGAGGAGGTCATAATGCAGAGGACTGCTGGCTTCATATTGGGATATTGATTTGGACACAAGTTCTCTTTAACATTGTGGACGATAACTTAGGAGGACGAATTCAATGAAACCCATTTCGAAGGTTTTATATTTTATGAGGGACCTTTCTTGACTACATTGAGAAATCTATAAAAATGATGAAAACAGTCGATAAGAAAGATTTTATTTCATGGGCTGGACCAAGGATGTAATATGACCAAGGACGGCAGAATATCTGGCCGTGATCGGTGCTGGCGCTAGAATATATCTGCGGCTGGGATTCGAAAGACTGAATTTATGTGCTGCGTCCGGCTTGGCTAACTAACTCTTTTAATTTCAATTAAAATAAATTAGAACACTTCAGGTTAAATCTTCTGAGCACGGGGTATTAACGGATTAAATTAATTGTCAGAGGGATCTGGTCACGGCGCCTAACTACCTACTGTCCTACTTACCGGATGCTTAATTATGAATGTCCAGCTTAAAGTACTTCGTATAATTTTAAATCTGCCAAACTCGTAGACACACAGTGAAATGCAATCTGAGTAGTTTTTACCGAATTGTGAGTCTTACCCAGCATCAGGGTCACGAAGAAAACTTGCAGATTCCACGAAAAGGGGAAACTGCGAGAAGGGTGAACTGCTTCTGGGAAAAAAAAGAGACGCGACACCGTTACACTGGCGCCGGCGGCGGGACCCTACATTTCCAGACTAATTCTATAAACAAAATCTCAATCCATGAGTGAATTTCGATGAAATAAAACAATGTTTATTTTGAAAATCATGTAAGATCTCACAGAGGAAGCTTCCAAGAAGTTTTTGTCTTTATATATGGCACAAGTGGAGAATATGCGCGAATATCTGAGATTGACTTCGAGAGACATTTTCCCTCCTGACTTCATTTAGTGCCAGTGGCAGATTCTCGCAACGAAACTGTGAAGTCAATGTTACCTGTACGTTTATTTAACGCGGATTTGTAGAGGAAAAGCAGAGAGACCGCATGCTGGATGAAAAAGTAGCTGAAAGTTACCCGACAGAATCGCAAGACACCGGCCGATACATTTTCCAACTTACCTGCACTGTACTTCATGACCTGTACTATCACTAAAGCAAACTTCTTAATTCATTATGCAGTCGTGGCATACTTATCAGCTAAGTGCACTTTAGACCAAGCGGTTTCTCACACTTTTTCTTACTATTTGAAGCGTTGCTGAAAAATGCATATTTAACAAACTCATTTTGTTACAGTATAGCCACACTTTATAGTCGCAAAGTTCGTTGACTGGGCAGAAAGTTTTCAAAATAAAGAGCGTCCGGTGTTCGTTTTGTTTGCCAGCGTGGCACAAGTGCATTCTGCAGCAGAGCGGCGTGAGTGCTAACATTAAAGCGTCTAAAGCTGCTCCCCTGCGTTGACTGCAGCACAGATATACATTATTTAATGCTAAAGACACTGCACATGCTTCATCATCATAAACACCATCTCATCTTTATCACTTCCTTGGCTCATTAACAGCTAGAAAGAAGTTTTTGAGAAATTTTGCTATTTTCAAATACGATAATCATGACTGCAGGATAATTTATCAAGGAAATAATTCGTATGCATGGGGGACTACAGCTTGCTTGGGATACATTAGCTCGACAGAAGATTAACGTAAGAAATAATATTTTAAGTTCAACAGAGCAGGGCAATGCAAAATCGGCTGGAAATAGCCCATGAGTGCAGATTGGTGTTCTGCAGATTGTTTCCCGAGTTCCGGCAAACGTCTCTAACAGAACCGAATTGCGCGACGACGTCGCAAGATTTACCTAGAGACGCGGACTCGAGTTGATTCGATCAACGCGTAGCTCGGCGAGTAGGAGTGTCCCGCTCAATCGACGCGGGGCGACGATTGCCTCGCGTCACACAAGATTCACCTCCCGACCCGTCGCATGTGTTCGCCGAGCAGCCGACAAAACTGTTACACAAGAAAAATCGGCCAATAAATCGAATTTCAATCTCATTTTCTAGCATTCATCGGAATGAATGATGCAAATTACAGTCCTGAAGCACCAGCCGTATTTCTCAAAAATCAGACAGGAAGATAACATAACCTATCATAGTTTAGACATTCATTACATTCATAAGAGCTTTATTACGTTATTTTGCTGAACGGTTTTGTTTGGCGCTGTCGGGATTTTCTGAGATAAGTGCAGCGCATCTCTGTATACATTTTCTTAATACGCATGAGAGTGCAGCCGACGCCTCCACCGGGCCCCAACAGACCATCGCACGAACACTGTCCTGGCGTGCATAAGCCAGGACAGTGTCCCATCAGATTTCAATTAAGATTAGCTCTGGAACAGGGTTCACGCGAATAAAATTTAATTAAACAACAGTTTTTAATCTAACTTATTCTTCTTCTCCTTCGAGCAGAGTATTTTTTCTCGCCGACCGCGTTACATCTTGTATTAACGGGCCGCGATCGCTGTTTGCTATCACATTTTCAGTTTCCTATACTCCTTGTGAGTGGTCAACCATTTAGAAGACGGTACCAAGTCGTTGAATTTTTAATACATAATGCACATCGTTTTACGCTTCGTTTCATCTCGGACATCAATCGGACTGCATTACAATCATCTTTACCGATACGTTGCGTTGACATTAAAATCTCGAGGCATTTTTTTTCTATTTTAGAAACACAAAAGATAAATCCATGAAATAACAAAGATGAAAAAAAAAATGCTACAGCATTGCAGCTGAAGTGAACGATGCCATTCAGTATTACTGCACGAGTTGCGTGACCGTGCCGTTTGTTTCGCTGCTCGCCAGCCCGCGACGTCTGCTCGGTCTAGCCGCGGTTTTTACCAACACTGTGATATTATATTGTCTTAATAACGTCACGCTTGGCGGACTTCGACGTCGAACCAGCGCCTATCGAAGCGTCGCGACGCCGCCGCCGCCGCCACCGCTCTCGAGAGCACGACTAATGGCGACAGTCCTCCTTGCGACCGACGCCGACGCCAGGCGGGCACGCGTTTGCCTCGCGACGACGCTCCAATTCTCGTGAGCCTCTTATGTCCTACGTCGTCGTCATAAGACGATTACAAAATATAACAAATGGAGCAGCAAAAGCACTAATGTCCTACGAGATAATGCCGGGGCGCCTCTCTGTTCCCCTTCGTTGGTCTCATGCGAAATATATGATATTCTACCCTAGTTAGCAATAGGTATCACTCCTAGATTGAAATAGGTAATAAGAGCCAAGGTGTTGAGCTAAGGTTTTGAGCCCTAAGGTTCCCAAAACACTGTGGTAGCACTAAGGTGACAGTTCCCAAAATCACTGTGGAACTTGGCACGTCATTGTCTGGTCGCTGTGAAAGTGCTGGTACAAGCGGAACTTCGAATAGTATTTAATTTTATTGCAGAAGACTGTCTACCTGCTTACCTGCTGTCTGCTTAATAATCTCATACACATTATAATGTTGGGATAATATCGTCTTGGAGGTAAACAAATATTTACAAACAAATTGTGATTTTCCTAAGAACACTACACATGTGCCTAAGATTTAGGATTTAGGACCCAGGATTTAAATTCATCCTATTGGTCTCAAGAAAAAAGGGGAGCGGACAAAAGATGGGATAACAGAGTAGAAGGTGACTTGGGTGAATTGGAAATTAGTGTCTTCCTATAGAACACCTGACTAAATTGCTGAGACTGATTGCTGTCCTATCTTCAAATTAAACGGACAGCAGCTCGAGACTGGTCTACAAGGTTCGGCCTCTCCCCCATAAAGCGTTAACAAAGCCGTAGGATCTGGGAAACAGGGTTCTTGGACATCTTCTTAACTCAAGTTGATTATCAAGCAAATTTACACGATTCAGAAAATTAGATTTCATCAACTAGAAAACTGTTATTTTGGGTTTTTGATTGAGAACGTATCAGGTCTGGCCCAGGCCACATCTGCCTCCTCTCATATGCACGCCTGTGTAGGTCCCTGTGTATCCAGCTTCCAGCCCAATTATTTACAAACGCGGGAAAACATAGGGACGACCATCAAGATAAACCTGATGCAATTTTAGTTCTTTGCAATCAAAAAAAGTTTCTGGCTACAAGTGTCAGTACACTGAACCACATTTCCCCCTCACAGTCATTAAACATTTTATTTTTCTCTAATTAAAAAGTACACTTTTTTTTTGCTCTTATCCATTACAAAATAGTAATTATTTTGCTAACTATTAAAACTTGGTAGCTAAGCCCTCTTTATTTAGTCTCATGATTTACTTTTCTCCAGATAATTACACCAATTGCACATATGACCAACGGTTCGAGTTGTAGAAGGATTTGCATCGCGAGTAAAATTACAGACTCGCTTAATTCGGTTAGTTCCGGCCGTGCAAACGTTGCCGTGCATAATTCGGCCGGGCTTCCAACGAAGGGTCGGGTATCATCATCGCAGATGTTATTAACGCCGTATGCGATACGAGTAAGACCCTTGGTCATTTCTAATTAAAGGAATCTGACCACAAGATTCGTAATCTCTAATTTGTAATTGTAATTAAAATTCTATTACTCTAAGCCCTGATAACCGTCGTGTCACCCGGGAGACCCCCGAGAGACCCGCGGCGTAGCAACGCGGTCGCCGCACACGTCGCTTTTTATGTGCCTACTTACAAATGACACAACTCAATTACAGGAGCGACGCGACGGACCCGCGTCACTTGCAGCGTCGCCGTCGCGACGCTCTCTTCGAACGGCACGCGTGACTAGCAAGTCGCCAATGCATAATGGAATTAAACTCTTTCGACGCCGCGAAGGAAGGAGGAACGACGTCGCCGCGTTGTTGGACGGCCACGCAACGAGAGGCTCGCCAGTCAAAATATGTGCACGCTTGCAAATTTAGCGAGATATTTCACGCCAATTTGCGTTTGAATTCAAACAGGTGTCAGCTGTATTTCTTTACTAATTCAAAGGTAAGGGCGGGCTTCCTTTTGTTTATTTATCATATTACGCATTATGAAAAAACTTTGCAAATTCTTGCTTTGGTTCCGTGGACCTATATTTTCAAGTACATCAAAGTGAAAGCTCTTTTATGTACTACGAACAAAATGAAATTCCAAAAATATTTCTACGGAAAATATTCAAAGCAAGTTAAACTCGTTCCCATGTTAAAAGTTTGCCGCGCCAGGACCCGGCCCGTGCACGTTGTGCCAGAATCGATATCTGAGGGCGACAAACCCCGAAAACCAAGAGCACGGGCACCTTCTTATCTTTGGCTGGCAATCCATGCTCGCCGATCGAGGCCTGTCTATTCCCATGGCTCTGTCCCCGTGGCTCTGTCCCCGTGGCTCTGTCCCCGTGGCTCTGTCCCCGTGGCTCTGTCCCCATGGCTCTGTCCCCATGGCTCTGTCCCCGTGGCTCTGGTCCCGTGGCTCTGTCCCCTTTACCCGTTTTAATTAAGGGGTGAAAAAGAAACGATATTAAAATGTGACCATGATTTCCATAAATCATGCAATCGAATTGCAATCAAGGCGATATTGTCAAACGCAAATGCAAATGTGTCGCCCAAACTGTTTTGCAAGTAGCTAAATGTGGGTGGAGCACATGCATTGCTTGGAGCGTTTGGCAGGCACACAGGAGCACCAAGGTCTAGTCAGACAACTTCGTCCTTGGAGCCAGGGGAGGTTCATCAGCATGTTACAAGTTGTTCCATATAGTGTCCTTGAGGCAAATTACAAACCCAAACATGTAGGCATTGTTTGTTTGACGCTGAAGGACATTTAAAAATGTCCGTGCAACAGAATATCGAGGAATTGATTGAGGTGCTTTCCTTTAGAAGCTCTGTTCCCATTGTCTTGCCAGAGTTCCGGAAAAACACCGCAGTTACGTGGCTGCTTAATCCTAACTCGCATCCCATCTTGGTCCATTGAATCTTAAAACAAGAGCAGAACCTACACGATATTCCACATCAATGGAAACGTACGTCCCTACTCCCTAATGAACTAGAACATCATTCGAAAGGACATGGAGTCGGAACGGGACGAGAAGTTTCTTTTTTCTTGCCTTATTTTTTCATTTGAAATAACAAGAAGAAGCCGGGCGGGCGGCCGGGCCTGATGCAAGGCATCGCATTGTAGGACCGTTTACACGAATTGAAATGCTCCTCGGCTTTCACCGTATCCAGCGTTCGCCATGGTGGGAGACAAAAGCGTGATGTTACTTGGGAATTAATTCCAGAAAGTATAATAAAAGCCGCTCGGAAAAAATGTGGAAAGCAAGACATTAAGAAATGCTTTAACTGAGAAATTCCTTGCATGGTGGAGTTTTTTTTTTCTTGCTTAAGCGTCATCGTGGTTTCAAGCTGAATTCTTTATGTAACGAACCTCGGGGAAAGAAATGTGTGCATATTATCGCAAGATATGAAATTCAAGAGTAATGTGCAGACATGTTTAGTGCACCAAGCACATGAGAAAGTACCTACTTGTGAACGTGGTAGCTGCTCGTCAATGCAGACTGAAAAGGTTCATGTGCGGTGGTAATCAACTAATAATTGGTACTGCAACGGGCAGAAAATATGTTTTCAATTTATGACATTAAATGCCCTGAAACTGTTTCACAATTTCCCTACCTCGTAATTAAAGCGTTTGATACCACAAATAATAAAACAACAATAAATATTGCGGTTTTAATCACGTTGGTTCTGGGATGCAGGTTCATCACAAGTGCGTCGAAAAATAATTCTATGTCGGGAAACAAAATTTATCACATGCCATTTTTATTTTCTAGTAATAACCTCTGGGAAAAAATTATGAATTTTAGTTAACAGAAAATAAATTTTGGCGCAATGAGGTGTCATTTGACAAAGCGTTGCTTAAGCCTGAAATATATTTAGCCCATGAGGCTGGTTTTCCATCGCGCGTCTTCATCGGCGACGGATTCCTACGCCGCGCTAGGAACGAGGAAAGCCGGAGAAAAGCACGACGGAGTGGCCAGCGAGCAGTCGAGAAAAGTAACTAAAGGTATATGTTCTTATTACGGGCGACCCACCCACGCACCCACGCACGCACGGGCGCGAAAGACTTTACGAGACGCAGAATTAATTAAGTTACTGTGGCGGCGGCGGCGGCCAGTAGCAGGAGAGGAAAGCCGACGCACAAACCGACGCCCTAGGCGCAGCACATTCAGCCTCCCAACAAACTAATAGCACGCATTTGCTTCCAAACAAACTTCCTGAATGGTATTATTCTTTTTAGTTTTTCACTCCACAGTTTTTTTTACTGCTAGAAACAAGACCAAGCGAGTGAACCTGCTTTAATCAGTGCACTAAATCAGCGTGAGTCCAGGTATTTTAAATACCATGCATGTTACCAATCGACTTTCTCGTTCAAAAACTTACGGACTACTACAAAACGGCGGCGTGGAAATATTTTTTAATTTATCCTCAAAATGAAATTCGATTTTCCATTCAGGTTTGTCAAAAAACAGTTTGGTAATGGGTGGAAATTTTGGATTTACAAAACTCACAAATGCACATAAGTCCCAGCTGTGACAAGAGCAAGAAAGATGAACTACGGCTGTAATTCGACCTTTGGTCTTGTCCTGTTTACAGCGTACTAAAGCTCGTCCAAGCTTTCTTTAGCTGTGTCTTCAGAATCAGTTCAGTGTTCATAGCCAGCGATGTGTTAATGAGACAAAACAGTGCATACTTCAATATTTTCTCAGCAAAAACTCTATACCTCAAAAGTGTTGACTATTTTTTCAATTTGTCCTGCTACTCTGTCAGAGCTCCGTGCACTGTACTGTTGCTATTCTGTGCTGTGCTGTGCTGTGCTGTGCTGTGCTGTGCTGTACTGGTGCTGTGCTGTGCTGTGCTGTTCTGTGCTGTGCTGTGCTGTGCTGTGCTGTGCTGTGCTGTGCTGTGCTGTGCTGTGCTGTGCTGTGCTGGTGCATACTTGAGCATCGGTTGTGAGACATTGCCTATGTAAATTTCCGCAGCGGGTCTTACAGACTGAACTAGCGAGGGGGGGGGGGGGCGTTCATCTCCGGGGACTTTCCGGGGACTTCAATCTTTACAAATCAATCGAATTAGAACCGCGTCGCGTACCTTTGCTCTCGGTCATTACTTCCTCTCTAATCTACAATGAGACTCGTTAGAATAGCAAATGAGCGTTATCACTGTCGGGACCAGAAGAATCTGGCGGGACCAGTCACAGAAACTAGAGTATAATCTTTGGCTTTCTTGAGTGTTGCCATTTGTTCCAGTGGAAATTTAGGTTACTGTCAAGCTAATGGTTTTCGGATAGCCAAAAGCTTGTCATAAGTCTCTAAAGAGAAAGAGTCCAGTTGTATCGTGTATTAGCTTGTAATAACGCCGTTAAGCTGATAATCAAAGTGATAAGGGACATAAAGCAACTTCAGGGTAAGCGCATTTCTTATTGGAAATAGGCAAGTCAATCGTAAGTCCATTTAAAAATAATGTTCCACAACTTTTGTCCTTGCCACTGAAAACGTCAATTTTCCTTCCAGAATTATTGCCTCGCTGGTAGCTATTACACACACTAGTAACGCATCCCTTTGGTACTAGGGGTAAATAATGGAGCAAATTTAAGAGGTAAACCCAACTAATAGCATATGATATCTCGATGTGAATTGCAAATTATAATTATTGTTGTATAAATATGCATGCACAAGTATAATTGAACAAGTACCACGAGTAACATGTGTTCCTCGACAGCTAACCCCGTCCTTCGACCGCATCGCCCCCGAAACAAGCAGCCAACTCTAGCTAAACTGACGCAACAGCAGCAGCAGCAACAACATGTGCGAATCTAAGTTGATTCTCACAGATGTGCTATAGCGCGGTTTTACTTATCGAAACAGCGCGGTACAACAATCGCTGGGATGGAGGCGGCGTTCAAACTCTCAGCTCGACTAGCAACTTGTCATCATAGCTTCGGGCCGGTCTATACCTGGCGAAGTGCAGACGCCTCCAGTGTATTTCTATTTGATTACGAGAATCCGACTAAAAACGCGCACAGAGCGAGCAGCAGGTGGGTGGAGGTGCCGACTCGACATTTCGGCGTACAGCGATTTTATTCTAATTGCCACGTTTCGTTTCCCATTGTCTGCTATGTTTTTTTTTTAGCTTGTTATCATACAGACCGAAAACAATTGTTATCCTAATTAGTAAACAGAGTACTTACTGAATACGCTAAGAACTAAAATCTTTTTGCAAGGCATTTTAAAATTACAACTTTCGCTCAGCGAACTCAACCGTTAGTTTGTACACACCTTGTGTAATTTCACCTCGTGACCTAACGATCAATCGCCTTTATCAGCTGACAAAACCACGAAGTCAGCAAGGCCAGAGCTTCAGCAAGGCCAGAGCGTCAGTAAGACCAGAGCGTCAGCAAGGTCATTGTGTCAGCAAGGTCATTGCGTGGTAGTTAGCCGAGGCCATCGCTAGCTTCGGTCCCCTTTGAAGCCTCAAAGCGAACCGCCGGGACGACCGGTTCATAGGGAGAGCAGAACAATAAAGATGGCGTCCGAGATTCAACATCACCGACAGCCAGGCTAACAGCAGTCTGGCAAGTTTTAATTGGTCCGAGCTCGAACTTTCCTTCCTCGGATCACACTTTGCTTTTCCTACATAGTGCTTGTTAGCGATCAGTTATAGAAACTCCAGTCGACTGGATATTTAAGACTAATAACGAATTTCCGCAGTTCGGTTCAGGTTGTTACGCACGCGAGACGGAAAAGGGAGAATTATCTCTTATTTTCCGGCCGCCTGCCTTCCTGTAAAAATTGTTTTCCACCGTGTGTAGACATATTTTATCGTTTCATTTCAAAGTTTTTGGCGCTGCTCAATTAAGCATCCAGAAGTTTTCCTTCGAGAGTTTTTCACGAATGTTTTAGCTTCGGGAATCGACGCCGAGAGGTAACTGAGCGACTCTGTGATCAATTACTAAGTTTAATAGACGGCGTTCCGTTTGCTCGTTTAATAAAATAAAACTGTTGCCAAAGCCAGCGGATCTTGTGGGGGGCCCAACTCAAATAAATACATTTTGTAATTGCAGCTTTACCACTAAGGTGAGCGTCCACAAAAACGCCTCTCCGGACCGATCACCTTCGTTCGGCGCTAGTGGGTGTGTAACTTCCCACCTCTCCACGCTCCGCTCTAATTCATCGCAAGCATCTCGATAATTAAATTGCGTGAGCACGAGCTAAAGACGATAATATTGACGTTGATTACGAGGCGACGTGTACCAACCACACCATCATGAAATGCGTCAACGGCTCACTCGACGCGACGAGACTCCACACTTCTCATTTCTATTAGACTGATGTCTCAGCGGAAGCAATCATCGCCTACCATGTTTGCCGGAGAGTATGACAAAGATTGATCTGGAACGCCCATGTATAGGTACGCTGTACTTGTATTACTGAAATTGAGTTTGGTTGTTTATTAGTGCTTTGTAGCCTGTCGGTTTAAGATTAATTGCCGAAACCGATCATTTTAATTTTGCTATGATGGTCGATTCTGGTTCATAGTGAAATATTTTATTACTCTCCAGGGTGTACGGTAAAGATATGTAAGTGTACTTGCACGCATGTTTGGCATTGCGTTACTTCTAGTACATGTCTCATCTGACGACGTCTAAAGAAGTGTAATGCGGTAATTTGCGGTCGGGTACGGCTTAAAGTAAATTTTCCATTTTGATATGAAGAATATTGGCAGTGCTGCCTTGTGCGGCGCTCGTTACGACTCGCAGACGGCGCCGCACCACCCGCTCGGTCGGCCAAGCGGTCGAATGATTGAAGAGGAGGGTGCAAAATTGAATATCAATTCCGGGCCCGTCCGGCACTTACGTGCCCGGGAACGGAGCTCGGCGCACGCAAGCAAGGGCAGGAGCCCCTAGAGGTCCCCGGGGTGGAAACAGTGAAGACCGCGTCAAAATCTCGCCTTTTAGGAGAGGAGACAGATCATGAAAAGCAGTTTTTATAGCACTCTCTATGGACGGAATGCGCAAACTCGGAAAATGTGGAGGAAAATACACGACGGAGATATTTTTCACATGGAATCGAATGAAAACGTCGACCAGTGTATGTTGCTACGGCGAGAGTCAATGTAAGGTATTCTCTGCCAAAGAACGCTTCTTCTTGCCACGGATCACATTTTAGTAGTTTCGTACATTAAAGTTTTCTTAAAATGTACATTTGAACCGAGGTTATGATTGAAAATAGCGAGGCAATTTAAAAATATATGCAACCATTCATCACATTTCTTTTCAACTTGAAGTTGAAAAATAATTCTTGTGCCCCACACGAGCAATCCTTTATATTTGGCCAAGTTGGCACCATGTCCTAGCAGTTAGCAGTTACTTCTTATTTCATTCTCACATTCTACACTTTTTCCACTTTAATGATCAAAGTTCACTTTTACAGGGATGTACTACCTGTAAATAGTTACCATTCATTTCGCAAAACGTGCAAAAGAAATGGCAGCACCGAAAGTTTGTAAACTATACTCTGTCACCATTTCCAAATAATGCATTGCTATGAAATGCCAGCGTTGCAGACGGCAGCAGGCAATCTCATTTTCCGATTCGTTCCCACCCCCAGACGCAAACTCCCGTCTCCGCTTGATCTAGGGAACCCACTCTCGAGGTAAGACTGTTTAGATTCAATTGTTCGCGGCTAACACAGTTCCAGAGGTTACTATCTATGTATAACATCATTAGATCTTTATTACACAGCCATTAAGACGATGTTCTAGGGCCACAAATCACTCCAGCTATCCAGGGAGATCTGTTCACAGCAGGCTCGATGCTAGCTATCCCCTGAGTGGCACGGCCACATTCCTCAATGGAACCAGTCAGCTGTGACCCCACCGACGGCCAGCGCCTTCCAACAATCGGCCGACGTTGACGACGCTGACGCCGACGCCGACGGTGGCTCACAAGGGGGAAATAGTGCGCGAACACTTTTCACGAGCAATTACCTGGAAAATTGTGTGTGTTTTTTTTTCAGAAGGAAAACATTTAAATGATGTCTATCTGCATATGGTGTCGGAATGGGTAATCAAGTGAATCCAATGTGGGTACTTTTGATTTGGTATCAGCAAATTGGTCAGATTTGTGTTTGCCTTTTTCTCTTTCGAAACGCTGAACAACAAAATGTAAATTTTCTCTTGACACAACACAGCGAATAAACATTTTCCGCTTATGATCATAACCCTAGACTTTATTTTTGTTATTATTTAAATAATATGCATGTTTCTGAAACCACATCAACCTCACCACCACAAAAAGTATATTAGCTATGGACCAATAAAAAAGAAAAATCAAAACATAAACAAGTAATGTTATGAAATAACGCCGGAAGATATGAGGCGATGAATACATTCGTTTTAAAATGTAATATGCACAAAAATATATTTTGTTATTTTGTGCACTCTTGTTCGGTTTCTCGTCTAAACATCTCTGAACTACACACACGGTCATTATTCCACGCTTAGATGCAATCACGACGTGACTCGGAATATCGATCAGATCGGGAAAGCCAGGAAATTGGCGTCTCAGCCGCAGGATCGACTCCCACTGCCACCTAATGTGGGCACCATGATGAACACAGCCATTAAGATTTTGCTAGATATTATAATCGAGACAGGGAATACTCTCGCTGTAATGTAACCCTTGGTCTAATTAAGACTCCATCAAGCTATTCGTTGGAGGCGGTTGGGCAATTATCACTCGATCCAAGTCCCTTTCAACTAGGAAGCTGGCACAGGATAATTGACTCCGAGGAACAACAGAATCCGCGCAGCTCGGCGCAAGTTCGGCGATCTCTTCGCGCTAAACTTCCAATAACATATTTCAGAGATAGATCCGCAAGGAACAAGTTCTCGCCGTGCAATCAAGCTACGGGCAAGTGTTGGCAGGCCCCAAGTTTTAATTAATGTCTACGTAGACAAGTTTCGGCGGAAATAAAACTTCGATAACTCAAGTCAAATAGATAATTCATAGATGCAAATGTGCTCTTCAGTTCCACTTCAATTGTACCTGTGGTCAATGCCTGATTCACCCCGTAAGACTTGACTGGTTTGAGATCAAAGCCCAGAAAGATACGGAGGGCTCCACCCATTCAACTACACACATTCTCTTTCTTTTGAAGCTGTTTTAAAAATGTAATTCATACCGTTGTAGAGAAGCTTATTAAATTATTTTGCGTTTATGCATTTTTAAGATATTTTTTATGCCATGTGCAGCATTTTTTTTCCAGTGCTGTGAGTTATCACAAAAAATTCGGAGTAGAAACGTACATGCGAATGCCCTTTATATTATTAAAAGAGACAAGCTACACTGAAAACTGCAAAGGAAAAATTTCTTTGGAAGAATATGAAATGATAGCAGTTTTCTCTAAGTGACTTGCTTTTCAGATCAAAATGTCAACAGACAAATAGCACGACGTCATGCTGCCATCATTTGTGTGCTAGCAATGTTAAGCGAACAGCATTATTATGCGATGGTTGGCTGCTAGAAGTGAGTTTACAGCACGTGTGTGCAAAGCAGAAAGCACTCCTGAATTTGTCCTTATTTACACTCCGCGTTTGACGAGGAAGATATTGGCCCGAAGAGAACCGCGTCCTGATGGAGTATGACGGAATCCACGGTAGCACAGCACATCCTGCCGCAAACCCAGTGCAGCCGTACGCAGCCACGCGCAGCCGCGCGCAGTCACACAATGCCGACAAGTTCTTAAGTGAAACTAGTTTCATATAGACCCACTTGAAACTTTTTGTAGTATATTTTTCCATCAAATTTCCATGTTTGTCAAAGCAAGAAGTTAGTGTGTCTGTCAGCGACGCTGCGACAGTAGCAACAAGAAGGGCGTCAGCGTCGGGGTCGGCGGCGGCGGCGGCGGCAGCGTCGCTCTGCGCGTCGCGAAACTTGCACGACACCAATAGAGATATTGAATTGCTGGACGCAACCGCAGCCACCGCAGCTCTTGTTTGTTTGCGAGCTTGTTTTCTCCTCGTCTTCTTCTTCTCGTCTCGCTGCTTCTACCACTGGATACTCGCGGCGCGTTTCGCTCGCTCACGAAATCGAAAAAGTTTCACTCCTCCTCTCAATTTGTCACAGGTTGATCGGTTTCTCGATCGCCTGGCCTCGCGCTGCCGCTGCCACCGCATACTTCGCTACGTTCCACAACATCAGTCTCACCCCTCCCGACCGCCACCCTCCGGTGCCACGGCCGGCTTCTAGTTCAGTCGGCCTCCTCTGTGGCCCAGCCCCAGACCCAGCCCCAGCCCCAGCCCCAGTCGTCGGCCCTCCCAAACCACCTGCAATTTACCTATCTTCTCATCAATTCCCGATTATTAGACCAGACCACTATTTATATCGGCCATTGCCTACACCGTTTCATCCTCAGCTAGTTCATGTTTATCCCGGAGAGTTCTTTCCTTCTTTCGCTCCCCATTCCGTATCGAAACCCCAAAGTTCGTTCTAACAGAGCATTTTCGGAATCAATGGGCCAATGCGAAAGCAATCCCAATGTTTCCCTACGTCCCGTGGCCGAGCAACTTGTCTTACAACCAGTCGGCAAAGCTTGTGGAACGAGGGGAGAGGACGTGGAAAAAACACGCGTTCTTCCTGAAGAGTTACGCGCAGGCAGAGTTTCCCGACTCTTATCTGGGTTGGTAGAAAAAGAAAGAAAGTGTATTAATTATGCATAAATGAAATTGTGTGACACGCTTTGTGTTAAATTGTCTCTAGTAGCTGCAAGCTCTGCAGAGTTGCTGTCAATTCTGCACAAGACGGTAATAACAGAATGACGAAAGACATTCGCTGAGAACATTGGTGCATCTGACAGCTTATTAAAATGCTTCTTTAAAAGTGATTGCTTGAGTTTCATGTTGAAGAGTTCCCTATATTTCCGAGCGCCGACCGCAAGCAGCAGGACAGCACACAAGTTTCTAAAACCTTCCATGCAAGTGGAAAGGAAGGGTTCCGCTCCGAAACAGCCACCGTGGGTATTTACCATATCAGGAACCGTGTGGCCACCGCCGGCGAAATACCACTTGGATAATCTTCTTCAATTAACTATTCCTAATTTAATTGTCTCCGAAGGAGGCCCGAATGGCGCACTCAAACAAGGCTCCATGTCGCCCTCGGCCAATTGGTTTAATGTACAAACACCAGCTGACTCTCGCCAATAAAGGCACGAGCATGTCTACGCTATTTACTTACAATTTAATAAATGTCCTTCGAGTCGAGAGTTTCCAGCATCGATATCGTTTAGTAAAAACTCACACGAGCAAGAACTAAACAATTTCAGTCCCTGATTTGGGTACTATACCTTTCATGCAACATTAATACCAGTTTGTTGCAACGTGCATGGATGCCGCGAGATCGTTGTAATTAAATTATAGCGAGTATAACTTCCTGCTAAATAAATACGATCAATTATTGACACTTGACTGATTAAATTTATCAAGCAGTGCGCGAAGCAATGAAATTCACAAAACCTAACCAGCGCAAGCAGCAGCCATATCTTCTTCCTTTGTACAAACACGTCTTGCCGCTACACCATGTCGCGTCGCATCGCGTCGCATCGCTCTTCATCTAGTGCCACATTCCTTCTAGAAATTCAAAATTCTTCCAACCAACAAAACGAAGATCAGCGATCACCTTTGCGACACTCTCCGTGCACAGCCCGCCTGTATACCGTGTATCGGATGACGTGTATTGCTATAGCAAACATCGGCGCGCAATCCACCGGGCTTCCAATCTCAGCACAAACTATTTAACTGCACGTTGTAATTAAATCTCGAGCCAGCAGCGACGTCATCGCGCGAGAAAATGAACCGAAGCAGCAGCGCAATTGGAATGCGATTGCCAAGAGTTGAAACTTTCTAACATTCTATACGTTCGGAAACGTCGGCAATTTCGGGGCAGGCCGCGGTGGCCGATGTTTTAATTGAATTCCTAGTGAAAATAGAATATCACAAGAATTACACCGTGCATACAACGACTATTATTGATTAAGGGAAAATCAACAGTCTCTTTCGAACCGGGAAGTGGGTAATTACCGGAATCCAGCCTCGTTTACCGGCCTCCCACACATTGCGGACACGACTTGAGACACGAAATCTCATCTCTCTCTACTTGATAGATTCCCTAAGTTGTATAAAAACTAGGACCATCATCAAAATTCCAAGTTATAACAGTTTCAAGATTGAATCAACCTTATCATCTCATTATCTTTTGGTTCGTTTCATAAGCTAGCTTTGTATGACAACAAGAAGACCTCATTTTAATTTATTTTCTAAAATTTCCTCTTAACAAAGTGAAACGCCTCCCTCCCTGAGGCCCCCTGAGGCCCCACTGACTGTGAACGGCAAGCCTCAAGACACCGAGTTAGCGACCGTGTGTTCGAGAGCTGCTAGCAAATCTTGATGTACAGCACTAAAGAGCTTTTATCTGTAGCTAGGGTCGTATCAGCAATCTAAGCAACATTATTACCTTCGCAGCTTATCCCTGGGGGATGCCACCGCGGCGAGTCGGGCGTTCGTTGGCTTGGCGCTGCTTGCCTGCACAGAAATGAGACCAGCTTTTGCTCTTTTCAAACAGGAAAATGTTCAATCTAGCTTTTCCGTAAACACATCAGTATGGTGGCACTCATTTTCCATAATTCTTTGAAAAGTTTCAATCCAATGCATAGCGAAGCGCTCGCTGCTTGCAATGCTTTCATAGATCGGCAATCTTGCAGACATACGGACAAGTTTACATCGCTGCTTGGCACCTCCACCAACACGAGTTCTACCTCGGCTCGAAGCACGAGACTACCATCTTGTCGGGACTAAACACGCAGATAGAGTTAACAAACCGCAACAGATGATTTTTTTTTTTGAGACGTTTTATCGCGTGTATCTCGTGTATGATACGTGTGAGCCCATGTGTGTGCTTGCGCGGTGTACCCCAGGGCAGAGTAATAATGGGGTGTCACTCGCAGGACGCGTCCTCGAATCCCACTCATACGCTCGCGGGCTCCACAAAACCGAGACCGGCTAACCCCCCCCCCCCCCCCCCCCCCACCACACAACCCGACCACCCCACCCATGGAGCACCCTTTCCTTTCTATCATTTCATGCATGGATATAACTCGGCCAACCGGCCATGCCCGATATATAACGCAGGCATCAGGAATTAATATTTTTGCTGTGGATGAGAGTATATATAAGCTGGTGTGCCGTTGGTAAAAAGGCCGGCCAGCGGACAGAGCTGCCTATTTATGCACGGTACATGTGGGGCGCGCGCGGCCGGTCGGTCTGCGTTGAAGTTGACGAGTGAAGTGAGTACCCCCCGATCGGGACATGACTGCGAGCATGTCAGCGCGGCCGAATCGTGACCAGATACTACTTCGTTATGTAAAACACTCGTGTCAGTGCTTAAAACGTGAAAACACAATTTTGTATTGCATTGCAGACTCTCAGCTTTTCAGCCTCCAATTAATGGCTGTCCCAGCGAATCGGGGGTTGGGGGGGGGGGGGGGGGGGGGGAAGAGTTTTTTTGTTTGTTTTCTATACTTGGTTGATTACAATAGCGGAATGTTTTCACATTTCATGTCATTACGTAATTTGAATTTATAATAAACGATGCATTCGCTTTGCAAAGCAGATAATCGAGCTGTGTTTTCGGAAATGTGATATGTATCAAACGTGCAGATAGCCAGGGCCCCTGTAGCTGTAATGGACCGGGTAGGAAATATCTGAGCACCAATTAATAATAAGGCTTAAAACGAGCTAATCTTTATTTTAGCCGCACAAAGAGTTGGCACCATCCAAATGTGTTGGCCTCGTAAGCGTCGTCGCGTGCCGAGCACATTCACAAAGTGCTTAATGTTAGATGTGGGAAATCAGAACACACCGAGAGACTCGCGTAAGATTTGCCGAGAACAAACGCGTAGAGCCTTCGGGGATTAGCAAATCCCATCGGGATTACAATGTTGTGATGAGATATACATAATAGTAGCTCTGGTGGATATCTTGCTCTCCACACTCGACGCTGTGTTTTCAGTCTTCGAGAGCAAAGAGAATACAAACACGGTGCTAGCTTTGTTTGTCTCTACTGTCAACTCGCATCACAAGCTCGCTCAGTGGCCGCTGAACTCTGCTCCTTCATTTCTTCTCCGTGACGTCGACGTGGTATTATGAAAAATTTAAATAGCCATTTATTTCTCTGCGCACTCACGAAAACTTTCTCTGAATTCGAACTGGTGCAATGAAACAGAATGATTTCTAAAATAACATTGATGTACTATCGCTGATGTGGAGGGCATACAATCAATACGACCGATGTTGTAATTGAAACGGCAAATTAATTAACTACATGTAAAATTAATTGAACATCCGGGAAGCTTCAATTAGTTTGATTCCGGTACCGAATTTGAATCCAGATCCCGCGGGAAATCTTTCCTCTGGGGGTTTGCCCCAACCAAAAGGTATCGCATGTACTCGAATAAAACAATTGTGGTATCAATTTCTTTGTCCCCTGCCTTTTCTTGGGCACAGGACCGGGTTGCACCGGTGGCGCCCTGCCCGGCGGGCGGCGGATATTATAAACAAGTAGGCAGCGCCCCCTCCGCTTCTACGGCCGGGACGGGCACTAATGCCAAGGGATTCACTCCCACATAAATCTCACGCAGCACTGTCTCACTTGGTAGCCGTGCCCGCGGTGTACAGATGTCATTTGTTCTACCGAGGGCAAAACTTCTAGACCGTCCGACCCCGGATAGGAACCTCCCCCTACCCCAACTTGGTCTCGCGCCACGATCTGCATTGCCAATGAGTGACTCGGCCTACAAAACAACTTGTAACTGTCTTTGACAAAACCCCGAAATTATTCGCAGAAAAAGCAAGTTTTGAGCCACGATTGCCATGCAACTATCTTTTGCCAACACTGAAAAGTGCTCAAAGAAAAGCTTTCCTCAATTAGAGCGGTAGCCAGCTACCTGGAAAACTCTCACTTAAGAATTTTCGCAAACTATTTGCTATCTTTTCATAGACTTCTTTTGGACTTTGTTTTTGATCGTGTGATTTAAATTAATTGGCTTCAATTAACGCAAGCCTGGTTATTAATTGAGTCAAAACGGTCTCTGTACCCATACTCATTAAACGCTGCCCAGTGCCTGGCTAACGATCGCGTCGGGCTCTTTCATCTTCTGCCTCGCTTGGCCTACAGCGATCTAAGTCTTCTTGCCCTTTATGTGCATGATAAGCGATACTCTGATGGTATTCCGTGCATTTGAATACTTTCTTTGTAACGTGCTCGGGCATCCGTTTGGACATCGCATCTACCGCCGCCGCCGCCGCCGCCGCCGCTGCCGCCGCCGCCGCCCTGCACCCTCCCGTCCGACTACATTAAAGTTCATTAATAAATCTACTGATAATGCGTTATGTGCCGTAATGCATGGCATCTTCGGGGGGCGATGTAAGACTAGCTCATCTATCACATTACTGCAGAGCCTTTTGGAGACGCCGACGCCGACGCCGACGCCGGTAGACGCCTAACACATCTTTTATGCACTCGTCGGTATCACGGAGTAAATCCACCAGCATGACGTCGCAGCTTCACGCACGCTCTCTGCAAGACTCTTACAAAAGTTAGAACCTTCCTAAATCACATATTTTATGAATCGCTGAAGGTATATACCGAGCACGCGTCACAGCGTCTTGAATCTCGCCTTCAGGCTGCACAATTTAATAAGTTAAAATCTGAATTTAAAGAAAGTGTGGAATAAACGATGTGATTCTGCAGCACTTTTACATAACCAGTTGGTGTGATTAAAACAACACAAAGCTAGTCTCCTGATCAATCTGGCCGGGGTGGTGAACCGAGTAATTCTCAAGCAATTGGATCTGCACGCTCAAAGCTGTTTCCTTAGAGACATTTGCCAGTGCGAAAATCGACTGAATACCAAATAGCGCCGGGCTAACCGCTCGTCTGCCGCTTTCTCCCGGGGAGAAGGAAGAATTTCACTCGAGTCCTTAAAACTGATAGTAAAATCACAATTAGCAGTACGTTAACGTGCTGTTTCCATCGCGTCGAGTTTTTATGACGGCCAGATTACCGGCCCGTGACGGCTAATGTCACGGCGACGCCGACGCCGACGCCTGGGATGATGCGATCGCTGGAAGAAAGCATTAAACGACGCTGCTCATTTTCACTGATATTGGGTGAATGGACGATAACAGTTGCAGTAAGTAGAAGATGTCGAGATTTAAGCGCGTAGAGCAATCAACATCAAAGAACAGGGATAAGAAAACTCTGTCCCAAATGGGTTTGTCTGATAAAATTTGAATCAAGTCCATCGGCTTGTACGAACAATGAGGCGGAAGTCTCTGGCCGCTTGAAATGAACCCATTGCTATCAACATCAGACGACCAAATTTATTTTGGAACAAACCATGAATTTGTTTTGCGAGATTAGAACTTGAGGGTAACCGCGTAATGAGTTCAAATGCGGGCCACAACGAAAATGTAAAACTCGTGCGGCGGGGAAAGCGTTCACGACTGGGAGCGACCCTCGGAGCGGCGCTGCCGACCGGCTAATGAATTCGGTCCGGCAATAACATATCAGATAAAGCAGACAGACGCTCTGTTTTCATTACGGACCGACGCCTGCCCGCCTGGCAAGAGATCGCTGATCGTATTTGCTCGTTGAGGTAGGATCGGATCGCATTCGTTTCGAGGCGAGCTTTATGTAATAGCGCAAGCACAAAGAGCTGACGTCACATGGTCGGGCGGGACGATTCATCGACATGGCTCATTAAGCACAATCAGAGGGAAATGCGCCCCCCCCCATTCCCCCCATATCCCCCCTTCAGACCCCTCTACCCGCCCGCAGGGTGCACGGCACAACCCAAACCTTAATAACTTTCCACGAACCTTCCTGTTTAATAGTGCTTTACAAAAAGAAAATTAGTCTTTTCATGAAGGTTTACATCCTATACCAAGCTGAGTTTACTTGTTGGCTTGCTGGTTTCCCAACTTTTAGAGAAAGGCACCTATTACATTTTCCTGTAACTCGCGTATTTTCTATTTTATCCGTTATAGATTTTCCCTTGTCGGTGAAGTTTGTTCTCCTCTCGACGCAGTCCGCGCTGCGTTCGACTGCCTCCTGAAGGATCACGGCACCTCCACGTGCCAGACTCACCGCCGAGAAGCACGTCGCAATGTTTCACCCAGAGCCCAATTAAGGGGCACGCCGTCTAATGTCCACGCAGCGAAAATCCTCCTTTAATGATCTTGGGGTAAAAGATCAACGGTTGGCTGACATGCCATGTCAATAAACAAATTGCTTGACAATATCTTTGTCCCCACGTGACCCGCTATTTCTTATTGGACCTGTCACCATTGCTAGCCTCGACGTCGGAGCTGCCCAATTAGGAGACCAACAACAATTAGGCAACATTATTTGAGCTCCTTTACAGTGAGCCCCTTGCAGTATAGAGTTGGGGGGCTGGGGGGGGGGGGGGGGCTGCGACGTTGAAAGCAGCTGACTCGCACGAAGCCGTCACAATAATGCGATCACGTCCGTCACAAATGTCAGTTTGGCAAGATTTCAGTTCAGACTCTAATTCCAATTCGAACATGATAGCGGCCCGGCACAGACAGGTCTGTGGCTGAGATCCTTGGTCGACAGATACTTGATTCACCAAATACCGTTGTGTATTATCGAGGCTCAGAGTTGGACAGGAAAATGCTAAGTGTTAGGGGCGAAATAAAAATGCTGATTGTCAAATCAGAACAGTGTTTGAAAACATACTGCAGAGTATTCATTGAGGGGGGGGGGATTAATTGAAACCAAGAGGCTTATTTCTCCAGTATTGGTTTGACTCAATTGGACACCAGTCCAAGGTGTGGTCCATCTAACGTAGTCTTGATGTCGGTGCATACAGGCGTTGAAGAAAAAAGCCGCTTGAAATTAACTGCCCTTCGGCCCCGGATATTAAGAGGGTGAAAGAAAAAAGTTTTCTTGTTCCTTCTGATCATGTGAATCATTCCAATTATTACCAATTTTTGGCAATTGGCAAACTTCTTTTACCATTTCGAATAATATCTCATAGACCGCCTGATATCCCAAGCTGGTGGCCAGTAGTATATGGAACGCATTGAGGTTCCACTTAAAGCTGGTAAACGACTATCAAAATTAGGAGATGTAGTCGGCCATGGAGATGCTGAGATCGTCCGACCCAGTTTCTCAATCCTGCTATCTTATGTTACTGCGGGTATATTTAGGGGAATACTATTGTTGTGAATCGGAGAGTGCTGGTATGGAAAAGAAGTGTGATTTCAGTTGACTGTGCCTATTTCCATTGTTAAGTCTCAAGGTCAACACTGGTGATGAGGTCGGAACTCTGGCAAGCCGCACACTTTGGTTGACAGAGTCAAAGCTACCAGCGGAAGGGTCACAGCACAACAATAATAAGCAATCGAGCATGTTATTTTAGCGGCGGCGGTCTCCACTGACGCAGCGCTTCGAGCGAGCCGTCAAACAGACAATGCTTCACACTCGTTTTGATTGGCATCAGCTATTTGATGGAAAAGAAAGAAAAATAAACACAAATTTGAATATCTAGTTACATCGACCTACATTTCCCAATCCAACGTACTTTTCCCTGTACAAACAGATAATTATTCATCGAATTCGTATTTACTCGCAGTGCAAAATGGTTCTTGCTTGTTTTCCCAGCGCATACCGGGATCGAATCCATGCTACCAGGATCGAAATGACATCTCTGATTTTAGGCTCGCGATAGCAGTGGTTGGACCGACAACAAATCATACCATTTCTTACACTTCAGAATGTTCTCATAATACGCTTATAGGTTATGTTTATCGGATGATCGACTACGGGACATTGGGGCAAGCCCGCCGGCACGAGTTTCATGATGTTTTACAAAGAGTTTTATGATATTTAATAAGAGGGCAGTAACGCTCTCAAAAATTTATGCCCACTTGGGCATTGCATTTGCCATTGCAATTACCCGGCAATTTTAAAATCATGAATAACCGTAGAAGTGCGGACAGGATTTCAACCAGATATCTAATAATTCTAATGAACTGGAGACATTCTTTACTGTCTTTTACCGCACAACCACACTTCTAAATTATTTTACATTTTGTTGTTGTATATAAGTCTCCCGACTTCAGTTGATGCCGGAGGAAGTTGTATGTCGTATTCCGGCAATAAAAATCATCTGCCGCCGAGCGGATTCGAAGCAGGTAGAGATGTGAACGATTCCGAAGTAGCGAAAGTTCCGCTGTACTAAGCAGACGCTCACACAATGATCAGTGAGCTGAAAATATTTAAAATTCATATTTGATAAACCGTCCTACAGGAATGCCTACAATCGAGGCTCAGACACAAGACATAGACAACACCAGGCGTGTAGTACAGTAATAAATACCAAATCAATTCACACTTCCCGTTTGCACAACCATCTCTTAAGGCTTGTATGACAGATTATTGACCGAACTCGACATGACCCCCGCACAAAGCAGTGAAAAGGCCGCTCGACCACGAGTGCGGCTGGAATTGCTCGGTGTTTTGACAAAGTGAAGAATCACATTTAATTAGCTAACGAGACGAAAAAACGGATTCACGCAATAAAGAAGCGAAAGAGGATTTGTGATTGAAACAAATAATTTGGTTGTTTAAATGGAAGGATTGTAGGATCATCGGTGTTATGATGATTCAAATGTTGGATGTTGGTGGAAGTACTTGGCTGTTGGAAAGGGGACGGATTCAAAGAATTGAGAGAGGAATTTCAATTATTTTGGTCAGGGGGAAAGAATGTAGAAATGGGGTGGGGTTTATGGTTAGTGAAAAAAATCAGAAGGAAAAATAATTGACGTGAAAATATAAACGACAGAATGATGATATTAAAATGTAAAATAAGAAAGTAAAGAACATCTGCTCTACAGACGGAAAGAGAGAGAAAATAACACTTTTTTTTAAGACATTTTTATGTCACAATTAGAAAACCAAATAAATAAATCAAAAGTGGAAAAAATCTTTAATATTGTTGACTAAATGTGCTCCCGCTGCAAGCGCAGCTGACGAGTATAGTGAGTGATACGAGTTACCTGAGTGCTGTGACTTGATTTTGGTCCCAGCGATGAAGACCAAATTGCGATCTTCTAAATAGTTCAATGTTGATCCACTTTAATTAGATTCAGTTCTTATATTCGATTCGATTCCTCAATCAATTTCTTAGTACCGCGACATAAAAACGTAAAAGAATCGTCAGTTTTTGCCAAATATAAAATGTACCAAAGAAACCCATCGAAGCAGTTGGTTGCAGTGTCTGGAAAAAAAGTGACCTTCTTTCTCAAAACTGAAACATCTTCTTACGGGTTACCAGAAATGATTTGCTTAAAACGAGTATCACAAATGTTTTATATTATTACACTTTACTGAATGTAATAAATAGGTACATGTTTGGGATGTCAACAAAGCTACGGGGTCGCATGCATCGATTTACTCAGATCGGTCCAAAGTGTCCCCTGACATGAAAACTCTTAAACAACGAAAATAATTCACCTCGGCCGACCTCGACAGAAGAAATCAATCCCTGAACGGTCCTAATTTTACTCTCTGCTTTCACTTGTCTTTTATAACAGTTTAACACAAGAAAAACAGGAGTTTTATCATATTAGGGGGCACTTTGAATTTTCTTCCACACCCTATGGCACCCTATGGTACTTCCTGTATATACCCCATGGTACCAGCTGTTTTGTACTGAACGTTCTCAAGGCACAAGTACATCTGGACTCTATTCATGGGTACATCTTTGTGCTTAGCGTATTCGTCTCCGCACGGAAAGGAACGCTTCCCAAGGATTGCTAATCTCGATAGAAATAGGAGATGAAGTAAGTTACGTTACCTCGAACAACAAAAATACTTGAAGGTGAACGAACTCGATGGTAGCACAGAATGAGAAGGTACTAACTGGTAGCACAAATAGTGTGAGTATTGGATAATATAATGAATCACTGGAATTTGACGATGCAATGTCACATTTATATTGCACGTGAAATGAAACATCCATCACAAATATAAACACAAATAAGTCACACAATATGTTCATATTTTATAGTTTGGCTGAACGCTACCTAAAATAGGTAACATCCCTTCAGAAAAATATTGATTGGTGTCAAACGAGCCCTTCGGCTTATGACACGCGTAGGTCCGGCACTTAAAAAAAAAAAACACTTTCTACATATCCGTCTTCTGCCAATTTCCGAGCCAAGTTTAACTAAACTTTACTCCAATTTTCACCAGATTCCTCCAGCCCATCTCATGCTTTAATCCTATTCCACCTTTTCCGCATGGATTTCACACTCGACATTTAGTTTAGATTTGATTGAAACAATACGACTACCTGCTATGCACAAAATCAGCCCCGAGACTGTAACCCAAAGTACAATGGAACATCGACACTTTTAAAGATAATAACTAATACAAATAAACAAATACAGTTGAACTATATAATGAAACAACAGCCTCGCAGCACCTCAGTTCATTTAAATATTGTTCCAAGACCAAGAATAATTTCCACTCTTTCCAAAATGTCATGATATGGAAATACACCTTTGCACTTTCCTATCAGTATTTTTCTAGCACAAGTCCATTACAAAATTGTTCTACTCTCAACAAGATCGACCACGTTTTGTTCCTGCACCAACTCGTTCACTGGCTCATCACGGATTCTGATTCACCTGTTCTTGTTCGAAGTTATCGTTCAGTTCTTCCTTGCCACCCAAGGTTCACATGCATGTTGCAACTTGCGACGCACTTACATAGTAATATATTCACAGAGGTAGAAACTATCGATTCACGATGGTTATTATTATAACTATATACAATCATTATAATATAATGTAATATAACATAACGTCTAGTATTCGGCCTAACACACTAGACATTTTCAGATACATTTTCAATTTGTTTTACTCATAGGCTGATATTAATTATTGAAGTTTATTTTATATGTTCTTTAGGCTCTCGATTATTTGTAGCCTTAAATTACGTCTATTCTATGTGAGTGTGTGTAATTAGTTAGATGGATTGCCACTTGCACAATAAAGTACAGATAGGTAGGTTTATCATTTTAGAAATTGTTTTGCTATCGTCTCACACCACAAAGGAAACTGAACTCGTTGGGTCTTGAGTCGGACGTTGGAATTGATTGAGAATTGAATGGCACGAATCAAACACCGACGGAATTTCCAACTCGCTCTTTACAAAGAGTGGTTGGGAAAGAAAAGACGAAAACACAGTACCTATCACACACTCACATCGCTACGCAATTCTCTACAAATGTATTTTGAGCAGGAACGCTCCTCCTCTAGCAGTGGTTGGCATTCTTAGCGCATCCCTAATCCTAGGTATTTAACAATATATTTTACATATCTCAAAATTGTTCAATTTTGATTGTTATTTCCTCGTTTGAAGGTTGAATGAACCCTATCCTTCTTTCTGAAACGCATAACACATTCAAGAACGATGGGCGACTGATTGTAGCACATGTTGAATCATGTCCGAGGGTTTTCCCGCACTTTTCCGAGCTGTGGTACACTCGACCGCAAAGAGGCCACCACCGACCCAGGCAGTGGCCGATCAAACCTCGCGCCGGTGTCGTCTAGGCGTCGGCCCCGGGGACGACGCCGAGCTGCTACCTGCCGAACACGGACGTCGCGACGACGCCGACGACGACGACGGCGACGTGCCAATCACAGCGCGACGTCTCTGCAGCGGCTGCCAGGAACATGAAAGATAGACGGAGAAAGAGAGTCTGATTAGCCGTGGGTCGCTGATGAAATAGTGGGACTTTGGTGTTTGAGTTATTGGCCAAAATTGGCCTACCTTAGAATGTAAGAGAACATTTACATAATCTCCTAATAAGGATTATTTGTCGCGGCTCCGTGCGAAATTGTTTTATTCATTTAGTAGGATAGCTACCATCAGACTGAAATTCTAGTAAAATTAAGATTCATCAATATCACTTAATATGCATAACAGGCGTCTGGCGAGAGGTGCACCTCCTACCTACCTAACGAATCTAAGCAAGATTAATGCTGGCCAAGTCGGTATATTTTCATTAAGACATTTCACCTTTTTCCTAATCTCATATTCCACTTATTTCATCCAGTCTAAGTAACTTTCGTTATTAAATAAAAAGGAGACGTCAGGTCATTTGTCCTAATAAAAACCAGAAGTTATGTTTCTTCGTGGAGTAGAGTTGTGAAAACTGGAAATATTTCGTGATTTTAAAACAACACTGAATTATATATATAAAAAAAAAAAAAAAAAAAAAAAAAAAACGCTTTTCCGCAGTATTGCACCAATTTGCATGACCCTGGGTCATCATCGTGGGTCATCAAAACCATCCAGACACACAGCATTTAGTTTGCTGCGAGGAAATGCGACAGCTTTACCAGCGATTAGTCCCACGAGATACCTTGCTAACCTACCTACCGTGAAGCATGAAAGCATTTACGTTGTATCAGCAAGGTGCGACGAGGCCATACCTTCATAGAAATCTAAAAGCTTATCGAAACTTTAAAAAAGAAATACGTCTATTACCAACGACCTGTTTCTCCACCCATTTTCGCTGGCTTCCTTCAAGGATAACTCGAAATGTTGTGAAAGATAAGAAAAGAATATATATAAAAAAGAAAATAAAAAAAAAAACATATATATGTGAACGAAAACACAAAAAAAATGGCAAGAAATATGTGGCTTTTGCTTCTTTCTCCCCATAAGCGGCACAGCGAAAAATTCACTCAACTGTAGGCCTATCTCGTGTTTATTTGTACCGCGCTGTTGAGAGCGAAGAGCGGGAGGCAAAGCCGCAGGCGACTTATTTCAATTCCTAGCCAAGAGATGATCAGAAAAACGATAGCCTCTTCGCGGCAGGCACGACGGGACGAAACGTAAAGATTAATACTGAACAATAATAACAGCTGAAACTTTCTAGAGCAACGTTTGCGAAGAGATTCAGAGTTTGCATGAAAGTGCGGGTCGCTGACAAACTTGTTACTATAAATATAATGCGACCATGATTCAAGGGCGGGCAGGGATCAGAACTGAAAATTGAAGAAGCATCTCCCCTGTTGAAGGTAAAAATAAAGGCCCCCTGCTTGGGCATGCCGGGCATATTTTGCACCAAGGGAGTATTTGAGTAAGGTTAGCATTTTAATCTAGTTCAATGGATCTCGGCATCGACGCTGTCCAAACTTAAACTTATGCGGGAGTTTATATCGCTACTACCTTCTAGCTTCTACGGCTTCTAAAAAAAAAACACATCAAAACACATAGTTGAAACCGAAAAAACCTCCCAAGAGTATTCCAAGTTGACTCCTTTCCCAACAAAGCAACCTCAATGCATTGTGTTGTGAACGAAAAGAGCACGTTCTGTTCAACAATTTAAAACTTTTGTACAAAGATAACAATTTGAAAACTTTAGCTTATTCTTTGAGCTGAGTTCGTTCGTTCGATTTGTCGTAGAGTAGAGGATACTACATAGTTTTGATCTGCGATTCTTTGTGATAAAAAAAAAGATCGGCCGCTTTGAAATACATTCACATGCTGAGTAATAGAACATGTCGAGCTGAAAGAAACTGGGGGAAATCAATAGCTGGCGTTTTAATAATGTATGGAATAAAATCTGATTTATTGAATTTCAAATTAGCAAGCAGCCGCGAAAGTTTGAGCTCGCATATTCGCAATCACAGCTAAGGAAACAAGATAATATTTTATCTGGAATCCGGCGGCGGCCCGTCAATAACACGACCGATACATTACAAATCCGATCGAAAGTTTTTGTTTTAGTTTTTGTTATGTTTACTGACGAGGCGATGCTTTTATTCGTTAAACATGTCAAAGCGGAAGCAGCAGCAGTTGAGGTGCTCCAGGTCAGCTCACGGGAACATTCCGAACACAACGAGAAACAAGAAATCCTTGCGGCTGCTGACACAAACAGCGCTTCGCCCCCAGATATTGTGATTTTATTAAACCGCGACGCATCAACGGTTGATAGAATATTTTCTCTGATAATATTTGCGTCCAGAAAACCCCACCCATAAGCAAATGGTATCGCAATTAATTTCACAAACCGCAAAAGTGAAATGAGTCTGTACGTTTTGATTAGCCCCAATTAAAATCCTCACCCCCTAATCATCCTTACCCAAAACCCTCAGAGGAAGAAGTTCCTAGCCAAGGTTTACTTACATACAAATAATACTTGAATTTATACTTGTTTTATGTGTGCACGGCCCGTTTCCGGCGAGGTCGTGTAAGTACAGTCATTTGTAGCGAAATCTCATTACATTCCGACATAGCCACCCCTTCCCTGCGCTGGTCTTAGGGCGACGGGGAGGGAGGGAGAGGTTTTGTACGGCAAGGGGTTGGCCGACTCATGCAAAGTACACTGCAACTGATTTCCCGCGAGACAGTGAAAAAATGAACTCCGATTAGGGGGGTCGACAATTGGGCGAACGCCGCGCAGCTCTTCGACTGTTAGATGTTTCGCCTGGCTACCGATGATTGTGCCATTCAATGCACTTGCATTATTTGTTCAACTAGATTCTCACATCTAAGTGATGCTCTTTTCGCCAGTCAATTCAATACTCAAGAAGCTGTGTCGAAACAGCAAGAGCCATATTTTTTGCCGTCTTGAAAACTATGTTTTTCTCATAGCCTTTCCTATTTGTCTCCATTTCCCATTTGACCCTAGAGAACGAAACATCCATTACAATTTGAATCCCAGTTATGTCAGACCACAGCAGTGCGATATGACCAAAGATGGCCGACTATTCTCCCTTTGACGGTACATAATCTCCCAGAAATGTTGATGGCAATGTACCACCATCACTGCGTCCCCCGCACAACACTGCAGATTGCGAGCAGCGACTCACTTAGTCTATCGCGTCGAGTCAAAGAGCAGAGGCAGCTGCGATAATGACTCTAGATATGCCGACATTATTCCCTGGTTTTTATATGATCTAAGGCCTCGATGTATATAATGGCAAACCGTAGGTCGGCCAGACCATAACATTAGCATATTCGATCCGTCCCAGGGGTTGACTTGCATCTTTCCGCACCGGACATTAGCCACCATGTTGATGCCGCAGCGGCGGGCAGAGTGATTTTAAACTTGGAATATTTTTACGTTCGCCTTTCTCTTTTAGCTGATGTTAGTTATTATTATAATAAACTTAAAAAAAAAGGTCGTTTGCAGTTTTATCGTCTCGTCTTTCGATGACAAGAGCGTCATTCTAGGTATTTATTGGCCGTTGAAAAATGTCTGCGATATTAAAATGTGTGTTGGAAGCTCGCTTAAGTCGCGTTCAGCTTTATGAACAGTTCATTTTCGCAAAAAAAAAAAATTCAGATTGTTATATAAAACGGAAAAGTGTCAAGACAAAATTGTATAATGGCTACACAAAGCGTTCGCTGGTAGTTGCTGACATGCGAAGCGGTCCGGGATACACGGTACCGAATTCCAATTGAAACCAATATCATTATATCGTTTCAATGAGCTCATACATTTTATAAGCATGTTTTCACGGCACGTAGACGCTCCAGGCGGTGTCGGTTGGTATCGAATCCACCCAGCAGTGTATTAAAAGCCATCACTAGCACTTTGTTCTCCCAACCTTTGACGGATGATTCCTTTAATCTTTCCGGCGAGCTACGACAACATGGAAACAAGTAAATGGCCAGAAATATGGTAAATACAGCGTGCATAACGATGCTCAACTTAACGACGCATTAGCGATTCAATCCACGTTACTTAGAAACTATCATTAAAGATTTCTATCTTGTTTCGGTGGAGGTGCCGGGTTCGCATCAGATTGCTCTGCGGGCTGCATTCAGGGGCACGGTACAAAGCAAAGGCTTACCTGCTAACTCTAAGCGGAATAAGGCACGATAATAAACGACCGTTATAATTAAAGTGTGCTTATTTTGTCCCGTTTTATTGCCCCCGCTCGTTGCGAGAGCGATACAGTCGGATTGCTCTAGTTAAAATAAGGATAACTCTACGACTCCTTTTGTGTGACGAAAATAGTAAAATACGATTGTCCTGCAACTGTCAAAACAAACAAAGTTTAATTTGAAAATGCTGTAGTTCAACAAATAGAAATGTATTGTCAGCGTATGAATAAAAGTCGACACGGCTAAAAACTACAATAAAACAGCCTCATATACAAGCTTTAAGCCGAAATGGTGCCCACTGTAAACTACTGTAACAGTGAAAGTGCATAGAAATATCTCACCAGTCGCCGCCGACTCCCGTGTTCCCAGCACCGACGCCAGCCGGGGGCGTTCCTCCTCCAACACCACCTCGACCTCGGAGCGATACAGCTGGAACATGACGGCCGTGCACTGCACGCGCACCTTGCCGTACTGGAAGACGCTAGAGTCCAGATCCATCTCGAGGTTGATGGTCGTTACCTGGCGATTTTGTTGGGCGAGCTCCTTGTTCGTTGCCGGCGATCGCTGGGTAGAGCTGGCGTTCACCTGAAACCAAACGAAACGCGCCGCGAGGTTAGCTCACGACTCCATCTCGGTGTGGGCTCATTCGGGGGGCAATTCGCCGTGCGGGAAATACCAAAAACAAGCCACGGCAACGCGCGTGCACAGCGCAATTTTACGTGCAGTGCCACGCCGTGGAAATCTTGGTCTCAATTATGTGAATGTGCTTGGAATGGGGTCAGCCGTTCAGTGGACAGCGCAGTTCGGATGTGGTTCTCCGTCGAATTGATGATTCGTTTCCTGTTTATTATTTTATAATACCAAGGTGCACTCTTGATTCCGTGAACGTAACGTCCGAAGTTGTTATTTGGAAGGCATTGGCCGACTCGAAGCTAAAGTTAATTGAAAAGTCTTTACAGGAAAGTTCACGATCATCAATTTGCTAACAGGCTATGATGAAACACGACGGAAAGTTGGAGAGGGATTTCATACTAATGATAGTATGTGCAAGTTTTGCAAGTTGGTGTATAAATAAGGCAAGATGATAAAAGACTAATTCATCGTATTTTTCAAGTGGTTGGTGAAATTAATAGAAGCTGCAGAGAAATTGAGACGAATTGAACGACAGAAGCGAAGGCAATGGCTTCGAGGACCCTTGAACGTTAATTGGACTCTTGATGAGAATAGCCCGTTGGCTTAACAGAGTCTTGTGCGGTTCGTGGCCCGGGCGAAGCTCCCAAGCGTGCCTTTATTTTCCCTCCCTCCTCCTCCTCCTCCTGCTGCAAACACATCAACGAGCGACTGCAAGCACTTGATGCACATGTCAAACTGCATATCCCTCGGCGAGCTTTGTGCAGTGAAAAAACCGGCCCGTGGAATGCATTATGGAACGCCTGCAAGTGCATCGCAATTTTCGTCACCCGCTAAAATCATGCAAGCTAGAAATTGCCCCCACGAACACGAACCCAGCTGCATAATTCACTGCATGTGTATTAGATTAGACATACCTACACCTTAACATTTTTTTTCTGATCTTTTTTTGGAAAATACCCTTTCCCGACGTCCGGAAAACCGTGCTCGGTAGTCAAAACACAATTCTACTTATTCATGCCTCTGACTGCGATAGTCGAGCGATTCTGATGTCACGTCCGTTTTTTGTGAAGACAGGAAGCTGAGTCAGTGACGTACTTCCCTCAACTCTTTCATTTCCTCTTTCCGTTCCATTCTATTCACTTATATTATGCCGCACATCATTTGTTACTTTCTCCGATTGTCATCCGCCACATAGTTTCTCTTGTCTAAGAGTATTTCGTGGTTTCTTCGAGTTGCTGCTTTTCTTTTTTCTTTTCTCCTCGCATCTTGCGATGAGACACCTTTTCTTATGGATGCCAGTCATATCCTATTTGCGCATATGCATTTTCCTTTGCTTTTCTTTTTCCAACGACGCCAGCCTAATTATCACCACAATGATCAAATTTCAAGAATCAAATTTGAGTCCTCAAAATCTGGTACCGAAGGACCTCGATGAGTTGTCACCCCTTATCACAAGCCGCAGATGCTTAAGTCAAGAAATCCATCGCAATAGACAGTCTGCGTCGGCGTCGGCAAATTGCGTTGCGTTCACTTTGATAAGTTTATTGTGAAAATAAATTTTCCTGTATTCTCTCGAGTTATTATCTAGTTAAGCTACAGCCCGGTCGTCCACCCTCAATCACATCGCACCTAGCCCTTATCCCATCAATTTCCAATACAAAATGGCCTCCTTTTCATCAATTTCATCCAATCTATTTCTTTGTCGCTTTTTTCCACGCCGAAATTCATGGCTCATTTAACTCTTGTCTCTCCATCCATTCTATCGCCTTCTAACGTATATTCCTCTGGCCTTAATTCTTTATCACTCTTTCCCTCATGCTCAGGACATTTTCCCTCCTCGCTCCCCCCCGGCTTTATATCAACGGGACTTTATTTTCTCGCCGAGTTTCTCTGTCAGTGAGTTCAAAGATGTGTGTGTACCGGCAAGAATACGAAATGACCAGCCTTTATTCCTTGCTCCTCGAGACCCGGCCTTTGCTGGCAACAACTTTTGTGTGCCCGTGAATGATGGCGTGGGTGAACGGCCTGTTTGGAAGAAGAATGGATACGGGCTACGGCGCGGCTCCTGCAGGAAGAATCAGCACTTGCTACGCCATAGAAAGTAATGCACGTTAAGCACGATTCAGCGACACCTCCCCCAACCCCTAGTATCCACATTTTCTCCGTGGTAGACGCAACTAAAATAACCCTGGATCTAAGTTCTCTAGACTCGGCGACTTCCCTCTTCAGCCAATCGAATAAAGATAAAGTTAAATTTTCATAAACCACCATTGGTACAGTTTTTACTGCGAATCCATATTTCATCGGTGGCAGTTCACCTCCATATCGGATATAAGTAGGGGTAAAGACGCGCTCGAGTTACAACAAAACGTTGCAAGCCACACTCCCTTCCCTTATCAACCATCTCTCGACGATGCACATATTGCAAAACTTTGCTCTAATACCCTTCAATTGCATGCATTCACGAGCCATATTTCAATGCTTGCTACTAGATTGCCGGCTGACGAGTGACTTCTTTTTGTGTGGCATGCGAGCGATTCGTGTACCCCATGTAGAGTAGGTAGTAGTGCCACGACGATCGTTGTTTGCACTTTCTTGAGAAGTATATTAAAATAGTGTTCAAGCGGACGAGTGGGTTCAGAAAACACACGCCAGCCGAGCGCACTCAGTCACGAGTTTGATCAGCGAAATGTATTTATTTTTGTTTCTGGAGAGAACACAGGAGGAAGTTTTCCGGCACGCATTTCCCAGTGTTTGTATATTGTCTTATGTTTGGGAAGTGTCCTTAAAGGGCTCGGAAGTCGAGTGGAAAATCCTCTCTCACAAACAAACGAAGAAAACTATTTAACAAAATTGGCACCGGTCGTGATGTTTTCTTTTGTCTCGCCGGTGTGGACCTAGAGTTTGATCGCAGATGCATTAAACACCTCCGCATGAAGCGCCCGTGTCATACCCACGTCCTCAACACGCTGACCATTTCATTCAAAACACCACGTTCTAAAGTTCACTGAATTCGCTAGACAGATCTTTATTTGTGTACGCGTTCCAACTTCTGTGCTTTTATAGCAGTTATGCTCTAACGTTACAATGGTGACTGCGGTGGGATTTTCTACCATCTTTTATCAAAACAAAATATCGGTGCTTGTTTACTTGTTAGCACCTTGGAACAGCAAGGCATACAAGCCGTCCAAGCTTTGATTGCCGAGAGAAGATGACCACGTCTTTGCCCTAACAACAGTTCGGATATTTCGGTAGTTGTTATAATTGGTCTCGCACTATCAAATATAACAGTATTTTTTTTTCTGAAAATGTGTAGTCAAATTCAAGGGCAACCATAAAACGGCGATGGCATTTCTGTCAAGATTCTGTGCAGGCGTAACACGGATCGTTAAATTTAGCGCCCAGGCCGACGCCTGCGTGAAATATTTGCGTTCGTTACATATCCAGAGCGAAAATGTTTATGACGCATTATAAAAAAAAAAGTTTGCCACGATGTCTAGAAAGTTCCAAGTTGATAATATAAAACCATTTGGAACAAATTTGGGTGTTTTTAGCAGATGAGGCTGGTTGGTGGGGAGAGGGGGGGTCGTCAAACCAACAACTTTGTGCCCCCGACTTTTCGGGACGGTCCCGTTAGTGTATTGTAATTTCCAGATTAAGCGTTGCGCGTTATCGAAGTTGGGCAAGTCTCTTGCAGTATGATAATTCGGAGATAATGTTACTGTTGTTTATAGACTCAGTTAATAACTCCTCTGAAACAGCTGAAGACGCTTTTTTGCTCGCGACTTTCGAGTTTAGACAAAGAAAAGATGAAAACTTCCGTCACCAACTTGCGTCTGATAGCAGGGAAAACTTTTCACTGGGTCTGATGTGTAAGTAGCCGAAGAATAAAATAGAATGGGTTTAAAATGCGGGCAAAGTGTTTACTGAATCATGATCTGCCTACCCACCTAGTTCTTAAAAGCTCTCTGCTTCTACTCGCCGGAGCTCCGCGTCTTCTCCGGGGGTAGCAATTCAAATGTCTTCTGCTCGGGCGCGTGTTCGCCACACACACACACCGTGTAAACAACGTCGCCGCTGCATTTCACGAGCGCCCGACACAATTTGAATCTTTCGCTAGGATGGCCAGCAATTACAACTACGGCGAGATGGAACGCGCGCGTGCACGCACCGGTCGCCGCACGGGGCTTTAAAGACGGCGGGAAAAACAAGCGCAGGATTGATATTGACGCCCAAATAAAATGGCCGCAAATATGCGTTCTCTATGCAGGAGATGGGCTTTTCACCCCGTCTTTGATATGCCACACAGGTGCCGTTTGCGCAGTTTATGTACATACGCCCAGGTTTCATCTTCAAATGTGAATATATTGAAGAAATGCAGCATAAAATGTTTGCGTTGACTCCGATGCAATGACAAATAAAATCCTTTCATAAATACAGAGTTTTCCTTTTTGCCACACACACGGCTATCTCTGCGAGTGCGCTCATCTATTCATCTGTAATTTGAAATGCACATTACTGGGCGAGTTCCTGCGAAAGCTGGTTCGTATTCATGGCTGATTTTATCGCATAAAAAACTGATATTGAATGCAGCGTTCAGTGGTTAGCGGTGGCACACGTGTTCAATCAATTTAACAATATACCGCTTGAATATTAATGGAAGATCGTCGACTATGGTATTGATATCATCGCGCTTCGAAATATTATTAATTGGGATGGCGTAATTTACACCAATGCGTAAACACAACTGAAATTAAATCCAATTTATTTTGTACATTCCATGCAATTTAGCGGAGGAAACAACGCGAGTTGGCAACTAAACGAATCAATTCCGATAACTATTTGTTTAACCGAATGAAAACATTTAAAAAATCTCTCAATCGTTTTCTGCACCATTTTAAGCCTTGCACGTGGAGCTGGTTATAGAAACTACACATTTACAACAAAACGCTCTTTTACAGGCTAGCGCTGCATGTTTGAAACCGAAATTTTAGCACATTTGACCTGCACATGGTGGCAAATTCAAATTTCCGAATGCGGAGACAAAAACTTTGACCAGAATCAATGTTGTCGGGGTCGACGAACGCCCCTGGACGGGGTCCATCGCGTCCAGTCGCACAGCACCAGAGTCTGCCGTAGGTGCTGTTGTTTCTATGCAAATGCGAGCGCCTGGAAACCGAATTACGAAACACTATACCCTCCCGTTGTGTGTTGCGGCCGAAATTTCGGTCTGTGTTTATAATAACGGTGGAGAGAACGCGCCGTTACGGCCGTGGTGAACACTCGCCGAAATGTCCGCCAGACAAACAGCGATTGACACTTTTATGGGACGTTCACACAATGAAAACTTGAAACTTGAATAAAATTCCAGTGGAACTGTTATTCGGAGAGAGAGAGAGAGAGAGAGAGAGATTGCGAGTGAAAAACGTCGAATGGACTCATCGAAACAGACGACACGTTTCATTACGCCGCTCCGTGCGGCATAGGTACTATATCGGGTACAAGTGACACATCGCTAGCTCTTCAGTACTTGTGACGTGGAGTGAGGGCATAATAATTTGTCCAACGAACGACCATCCCCTACCACCCTCGTCCCACCCGAAGGGCTGCCCTCGGGCCGAGAGTTACCAAGTGGACCCGTTGATATCGTCGCGCACAAGAGAGTAAAGGGGGAAAAAATTAAACCGGCAATTATGGTGAAGTTAGAACTGTCTACTTTTAAACCAAATGTAGGTGCATTATGGCGTAGGTATATCTACACCTCTATAGCCCAGTCAATTCGACATTACATTTCATTTGTTAGCGAACGTACGCACGTTTTGAATTTAGCAGTCCGTGCTACGCAATCAAATATTACTTAAGCAGACCTCTGCGTTTAATCCCACTGTATTAGAAGTTAATGCGCTCCCAATTGTTGATAATTTTATTAAAATGTGGTTTCATGTCGCAATAATTGGCGGTAATGTGCCGCGTGCGTGCGTGCGCATGTCCCGCGGCCAATGTAATGGTATTAGCGGATTGCCGGCTTTCGGGGGGTGATTGATGCGCCCCCATAAAGAGACGGCTAAACCAGAGCATTTATCATTATCATTGCTAACCGCTGGTATGCAATTTGACACGTCAGGAGGATATAAAACCGCGTCCTCGCGCGCCCGTCCCGCGGACTTGTTCGCTATAGGTATCGCCAAACACCAAGCAGAAACATCTTTCATCTCAAGCTAATGCGGCGAAACACGATCACCAGTTGCAGTTGGGACAGACTATTGCGCTTTTTATTTGTTTAAATGTATAAAATATTATCAAAACGAATGTAGATATTCGTGTGAAACTCTATGCTTGCCCCGGTATTGTGCGAAATGTCCACTGATTGGCAATCAATAAAATATTTTCCAGCGATTGTTGTAAATGGCCTCTGTGTGAAGCCAAACGGTAACAGAGCAAATATCGAGTTACTCGGTTCATCACAATTAGTTCTACTACCAGCCGCAGCAGCAGCAGCAGCAGCAGAGTCATGATCTACTGAAACAAGTGGTGGAATTATGTGAGCAGCAAACGAGAAGCATTCTATTGCCCCGTACATTTGTTCCGCGTGCATTATTTGTGTAAACAATAGTGTTCGGGGTGCGACGATGCGATTATTGTTTTGCGAACATATTTGTTTGGCCGAGGTCGAAACATGCATCGTTTGTTTGACCGCGAGATACATCACTCGACAATGCATTGCCAGTCTGACGACCACCACCTGAGAGATCTGCGATTTCTAGGGAAGGCTTCATTGCAGTTTAACGAATAATACAAGGAAGTTACCAAGATAAGTAATGTTAACAACGTTTTAAGTTCACAGCCACTTACGGACCCGACCAAGTATGAAACCACGACAATGTTGAAGACGTTGTTCCACGTTTTCTCTCAGTACGTCTCTCGCCTAATAGCGCGATGAGTCCTTACAGTTTTCAAGTTTTCAATGATAGCTTTTTGAAGACAAACAATACACAAGTGATATTTACAAGACACTTAGCTCCAAACTTTGAGACTTTCTGACAAGAAAGAAAAAAGAAACCCGATCAACCCGCACAATATCCTAAAGACTTGTTCAGGGGCTTAGCATTGAAATTGTCTAACACATGCTACCAGCAATACTTTCAAGCCATCAACTTGGTGCTAAAAGGTGCCATACTTTGCCCTACTGGTGGCGTTCTGGACAAGCAGAAGACAGAATAAGAAGATCACTCACCGGCTTGCCATTGACGGTCCAGGTGAGGTTTGCCGCCGGGTTGGATGCCGGCGCCGAGCAGTTGCCCCTGACGGTCTCGTCGACGCCGTAGCGCTGCTTCTCCATCATCATTTTTGGACTGCCCTCCGGCAAGTCTGCAATGAGACAACAAACCAGGGTCACTTACTGGTCAAGACAGGCTGCAAATTAGTTGATTCGATTTCTTCGACAGAGATGGAAAGGGCGACGTGTTTGAAAAAATATTTTTTTGAAGTAAACGTGTTCGCGAGCTCCTCCACCAATGAATACATTGCACACGTGTAGTATTTGCTTATTTTGTGTCTCTGTTGAATTGCAAATGTATGATTGAATATGCTATTCCCGCAGGTAGAATATCTATTCAGATATCTTTCAGACGCATATTTGATCAAATTGAATTCGTCTGAGAATCAATTTGTATGATACCAACTCGAAGAGAGGTTCCAGGCACCAGCCGAATGTGATTATCTTATCATTTCAAAGTTTATCGCTTGCTGCTGTTTTTTTTAGAATTTAATCAAAATAAGTTTGTATCCATTTTTGACTGCTGCATCGAAGACTCGTTGATTTGTTCGCCAGCTCCCGAAAAGATCCCACTCCACCTCCTTCCCCTCCCATTTACTTCGCACCAAGGAACGCAACAAAAAAAAAAAAAAAAAACACTTCCTTTTCAACTGATTACAATCACGAGAGGATGGCAAAGTGGCTTCTCAGTTTCGGGCCGCGGAAAACAAAAATGTTATGATAACATTTCCATCACTTTTCTTGTTGGAGTTTTTATTTCTGTAAATCGTCTCCGTGCTCGATTTTCATCCCAATCAGCCATTTCGACATTGTTGCCGGTCGGGGGAACTTTCCGCTTCGCTTATTGATAATTGATAGGGTTCATCGACGGCCGACGGGGCCGAATATCAAACGACGAGCGTGGTGGCGTGGCGCGGCGTCGGCGTCGACGTCGGCGTCGGCGGGCCAGACCGACGCCCGACCGACGCCGATACAAAGCTGCCTTGCGCGCTAATGTTTCCCTTTCACACAGCGAAAAACGTAATGCGCGGAAATATTAGGAGAACAAAACACAAACAAACAACCAACAAGACGCGATGGGGGTTCTGACTGCCCCATGCTCGTTGATTAAAACCGTTCGGCTTCAAAAGAAAATTATATATATCATAAAGAAAAGCATAAAGCTCAGCTTGTCCTTCTTTGCCGTCCTGTGATAGAAACGTTTTAATTCGTGGATCACGAGACTAACTTAAAGATAAACATAAAGACAACTGAACAGTGATGGCCGCTTGCAGTGACGGAGCTTTTAGTTCTGAAAGTTTCACACCCTGATTGCATCGTGTACTGATATATGCTAAATCAATCATTCAAATTGATTCACTTCGGATCTCGGCGCCGACTCTAGCGTTCTGATATAATGCAGCATTAGAAATCCAGAGTTTGTGTAAAAGTGTGTCTGCCTGCCACAATGCCATATCCAATCCATCAAGCGTGCCCATCCTTCTCGCGGTGACGGCGGCGCAACACCATCGAGAACCTCCTCGAGACCCGCAGGGTGAAGTTAGATATCTGTTAAGTGCGAAGGAGGGAACGAACCCGGCTCAACATGAAAGCAACAGAGATAACAACAGACAGACAACTTTGTCTGCAGGCGAGACTTTCGGAAGTGACGTCAAACTACATATGATTCCATTTTCAAGCACGCAAACCAATCTAACGTAGCCATTGCTCTGAATCCTGGGGTTGTGGCTGAGATCGCTGAACACTTAACGGAAATACTCTGGATAAATAAAAGATATCAACACTTTCCCGATATCAAAGCGCCTTATCTTTATTTAATAACGCGATCAGGCACTGAGCGCTCAAGAACTGCAAGTGCGACTCGATTTACGGTGGAGGCGCCAGGTTTCTTCGACAGCTGTTTAAAACGGACTGCGTCAACCTCTTGACCGCGCAAAGATGAGTTACATTGCGACATCACGAGGCGTCTGCGGTGTTCTTAAAAGTCACTTTACGGGGGGTAAAATGATAAGATGTCAGCGTCGCGCGCCCGAACGTGAACTAGGCGAAAGTATGATCAACATTCGCGAAGCGTCTTCACTCCGAGAACAAACTCGTGGGGTCAAATTGATGACTTGAAAATTCTTGTAATTGAGTTTAAGAAACACGATTAGCTGCTCTCCGTTATAGTTACCGAGTTTGCCTTGAACCAGACATTGCCGGTTCGAGCAAGACGGGAATACTGGAAACGCTTGAGTGTATGGATGACGCAGACGAACGAAGAAAGAGGAGGTAGAGTTGTGTGCAAAGATACTCGCATTTCTCATCATCGCGTAGTTATGCTAATGTTTGCTCGTAGTGTGGCTGTGTTGAGCTAACCACCGCACTATAAAACTGAGTAAATACACTTTCATATACTGCTCTGTTGTGGTGGGTAACCTACACGCTTGCCGAGGGAGCTCTAGGAAAATATTGAGATGCTACTACATTCCCGACATTCTTAGAAGCAGCAAAACTCGACAGATCTTCAAGCCGTATTCTCCGAACAGAATTGGTTGGCAAAGATAACCAGCGGCATATTCACGATACTGTTGTGTTTCGGTAAAACGCAAATGATCTAACGATTCGTGCCTCGAAGCGAAGCATTTGTTGTCATTTATTGAATATTTGAAGCGGTTCACTAATTTCCGGGAACAGCAATGAAATATAAACAAAATTATTGGGAACTCCAATGCCTATGCCGATTTTTCTCGTATTCAAATTAAAAAATCCGTTATGAATGCAAACACAGATTACGATCGGACCCCTGCACTTTTACTAGAGGTGAGTCCTATTCCCCATCATAGCAGCAATTTTCCGAACGAGTGGTCGAAATTCTGACCACATCACTGTCGACGCCCAACAAAGCGCAGCGACGCCCTTCTTTTCATCGCCGCCCCTGCTCGGTCCTAAACAGCCCAGTGACGACTCGTTACCGCGGCGTCGCGACGCCGACGCGTGTACATATTCATGCGTCGGTCGTGGAATAACAACCACGCATCTAGGCCGCCGCCGCCGCCGCCGCCGTGGCTCGCGTGAGTTACGCGAACGCGTATTGGGAGTTTCATCATGTCTTTCAATTCCTAATTGTCCATGAACATTTCAGTCCCGTCAGAATTAAAGCTCGTTTCCAGTTTTTCCACGCGTCATTCATGGTAATTTTGTGTTGGTTCCCCAATTAAATTCAGAAGATATAACTAAATAACCTTATTAACAAAATTACCAACACAATTGCTGACACAAGAATACTTCTTAATTAGAAGAGAGAGCTAGCGAGCGAAAGCTACTGCGGCAGGTCGCGCCAAATAGATATAGCAACACTGACACACCTTGGCCCCCGATGAACAATTAAAATACACATTCTAATAACTTGACTCGAGCACTATGAAGTACTGAACATAATGAACCCACTTTCTGTTATTATTGCGAATTTCTGCGTACCTTACCCTCGGCAAAGTGAAGTGAATAACCATTTGCGAATGTCTAAGTATCAGACGCCACCTATAAGTACGCATCTCAAGTCGAACGCAGCGCCGAACCATTTTCCTTGTTGATACAGTTCTTGAATATATTTCCTATTTCATGGTTCGTAGTTACTTGGTCGAGCAAAAACGCCGCGGCCTGGCAACCAAAGAAGTCCTGGTCTTGTAGCCTTGCCAAACATCCCCGAACGAGTAGCAATAACCGTAGCGTACACCGAAGATGCCCGGCGGGACCATCATTCTGGCAGCGTCGGCGTCGGCATCGGCGTCGGCCCAGGCGCCGCCGGGAACGACGCCTAAGCGCCATTTGTTACTTCATAAGCCTAAAAAAAAACTTTCCGACTGTTTTCTCTCGTAGAAACTGTTAAATAATGCAGACCACGATTAAAATAGCGTCTCTAATCTGAGATTAGCATTCCTAAATCTTCCCCATGATAAAACTACTGGCCATTAATCGCACAACAAAGAAATTACGAGAGAATTTTCTTGTAAGTAACAAAAAACGAACATGGATGCTCATTTATTTCCTCGGCCTTAGTTTCTCTTTCAGTGTTGTAATGGAACCTTTGAAATCACTTAAACCTGGGTGTGGAATAAATATTCTTCAAATGCTAAACGGGTCGCGGGCTTTTCTCGGGCGCCGCTCCGAAGCGGGCGAGGGCCGCGTCGCCCACACCTCGCCCGCCCGCCCGCCCGCCCGCCCGCCCGCTCGCCCGCACGACACATATGCAAAACAACCACTTTGATATGCAGAGAAGGATCCAGCCATTCTTTACAAGCTGAGAGAAAAGAAAAAGGAGGACGAAAAAACAAGTCACGGAATCCATTTATCGCGAAAATGTAAAATGAATTTCCTCGTGTATTAAGGGCGATTTCAAAAGCCACCCCTTTACTCGCTCTTTCCTCGCACAAGAAAGGATATAACTCAAAGTCAATCTAATAATTTGATTCATCCACATCCACGCGTTTCCGCCGTCTTGATATTGATATCGAGTCTCTGATCCGGCGTCATCTCGCCGATACAGCGATACAAACCTACACACAAAGAAGACTGATCTCGGATTATGACCAGCGAAGCTCGCCAAGCTAAAAAGTGACGGCGTGGGGCCGAGCACTTCCCGTTACATCGGAAAACTCAGCTAATAGCACGCGGTCAGTGGCTTACATATCTGCAACAACTGGCAACTCACATCGCGGCTGCTAGCGGCGGCTTAAGCCACACGCATTTAGTAAAAAAAATATTCCCCCCCCACCCCCGATTTATAACTCCATTCGCGAGATAATAAAACCATTTGTGAAAACATATTATTTTAAGAGTGTGCGTCATTTTAAAACATCTAAAAATTATACGAGATTTATGAAAATTCATATTTTTCTTTTTGTGCATTGACTGGAATGGAAAATGTCCGCATGTATTTTCATCCACGGAACAAAGCTCCCAGTGCGAATGTTTAACAATAAGAATCTATTCATTTGTCCAAAATCTCCCGCGTTTTGAGCCAAACCTCCTTTGTCTTGCCCGTGCTTGTGGACGTGCATTCACGATTCCAATGGAAATATCGCTCACATTGGATAGCCAACGAACGAATAAAGAACCTCGCCGTCGCCTGCTAAAAGTTAAGCAGTGCCCTTCTTCGCAAAGTCTTATGAGGGTTTGCGCATTCTATGCTGGCAGGGATTTCCACGTTGGATTCTGGCTGCTTTTCCAACGGCTCAACAACAGAGTTAAATTCGATGACGAGGAAATATAACCCTCTTCAGCTCTGACATTTTCTTCTTTTCAATCCTTTGATAGTCTGATACTCTTACTGCACTAAAATCCCAATCATTTGAAACTTTTTGTGCTAATTTCAAATATCCACATTAAACGCTGTGAAATGCGAGCCTGTGGCTCAGTCCCTTTGACGCCTCCTGACATCGATTTGTGTGTTCTACGCATTCCACAAACTACCTTTTGATCAGTGGGGGGTAATGTTATGTTTGCAATATAAAAGTAAATATCTAGCCAAATATTTAGTGAAAACTGCCCCATTAAATTTAACATTCAACGAATTCAGTAAAAATGTGCGGAGCGTTATAGATTTCCACGCAACGTGGTCGAGCGCGCGTCGGCTTAGAACTTCAAATTGAAAATGTCACTTCTTTTTTAAAGGCAGGAGGTAATTTTGACTGAATAATGTGCCATCTTTGGGTCGGTCTTCCTACTTCTCTCCACCTGCAGCCTGCAGTCGAGTGGATTTGGCAAGGACTTCATAAGTCGTTACGCTTCCCAGGCCTCAAGACACGGGGAGAGGAGAAGGGATATTATGTCTTCTTGGTTGCTGAGAAAACCACCCTTCCAATCTATTAGTAAGATGTATGTGATTTAATCAAGCACGATGTCACAAGAGGCCAAGGAAGAGGAAGAAAAAGTTCCTCAGCATCCGAGAGTCGAGTAGAATCTACACATTCTCTCTCTCTCTCTCAGTATCTCTCTGTCTCTTTCCCTCATTCTCTCTCTCCCTCATTCGTGCACGAGGAGAGACGGGAATTCTTTGGAATGATGTCCTTGCTTGTCTGGTGAGGCGTCGCCAGGCAGGAGTCAAGCCAGGACTCCGGGTCGCGGGATTCGAACATGGCGATCCGGTGCACTCGCAGCTTTCCGCTGGGGGGCGGCCAATCAACTGACACCGGTCGGTCGGACGGCGTCACGGCGCGGAGTAGGAAGGGCGTCGTCGGGACCGAGTCGTGGAAGGAATTAGAATGCTTAAATCAAAGATATCCACCCCTCGCATGCATGTGGGCGTGTGCAGCACCCTAACATTCAATCGCGCGAACCTCGATCGATGACCGAAACCAATCGATGAGAGAAAAATGTGTATTTCCATTTGCAATCAAATACCCTTTGCGTGGAAGACATAACAGGAATTCAATTTACACGTTTCTGTGTCGGCTGGTGGGGATTGGGAAACCTTTATTTGACAGTTATTGTATGCGTCTGTTGCTTATATTTCAAGATCCGCGTTCGCGACGGCGTCGTAGGCGGAGGCGGAGGCAGGGGCTGCTGCTCATACAATTTCACCGTCGCACGATGACTGAGTTCGCCCATTATTGGAGGTGACTGGCAGCAAGTGGGTAGTAAGTCCCTTCATCAAAATGGACTGTCACCTTCTCCCAAAGTCGTGAGACACTCGAGGGAACATCAGGGTTTGAGCGGGTGGTGGTGGGGAGGGGGGGGGGGGGGAGGGAGGGGGGGGGGGGGGGGATCTCCAGCCCGACCCACTGTCCCATCCCACTAACAAATGTCAACTCCAGAAATGTGGTCTAATGCAATCTCAGACTGGCACGCGGACTATTGACGTCACGAAGATCACGTCAAGTACGCGACGACGCGCGTTGACGAAAGTAAGGGGGATGGTCGAATGGTACACAAGAGGAGACAATTGACGAAAGAAAGTTGATTATATAAAGGAATGGAAGAAAGCTGGCAACGAAGATAAGTGGTTACGAAAATTGAGATAAGGTGACATAATAACGTCAGGAAAATTCGTGCATACAAAGAACAACGTGGAGTGAATTGAAAGAGACGATGGGAATGAAAAAGGCAGAGAAAAACATAAAGCGGGCGACGGCGACGGCGACGGAGGTAATAGCAATGGAGCACAACAGGGCTGGGATAAGACGGGAACATTCCGACCATATTTCCCCAACCTGCCATCATCATTTTAGCCCGAAACGTCTTCGAGATGAACCAGTGCTGCCAGCCTCCAGTGTAGTTGCATTCAAAATAAACTCGCCCGGCAATTCCGAGTGTCAGCGCCCCTAGATTTAGGTGTTGTCATTACAGTCAGTTCGTCGCAGGAGGGGCTGTGATAATTGCAGCACGACACCCGCACTGATAGGTACAGGTTGTGTGTTTTATAAAACGGAAGTTAAAGTGTTTGGTTTTAATAACAGTGGGGCGCCTGAAGTTTAATTAAAAACCCAGGAAATATTCGAGATGGAACGAAATTTCCAAAAGAAGTAGTCAACCAACCTTATCACCCGAGTTGCTTTAAAATACAACCTCTGCTTTAATCTTTGAATTAAAAGGCAGGTTAAACAAAAGTTTTAATGAGATTTTAATTATTTGAGCGAACAATTAAAGAAATCTATTCTAGGGCACTGTAATCTAACAAATCTTCACACATTGTATCAGAATTTTCTCAGCGAGAGCGATTCGGTGCTTCGTCGTTTTGATATCTGGGAACTTGCCACGTTAGGATAGCATCATTCAAAAAATGCCTTCCTCGGGGAAAGATAAAAATAAAAAAGTTCCAATTAGCGCTGAGAAACGGAGGAGAGAGCCTCTTAGTATTCGCTGGAGCGATGTGACGCTATTTCATCAGCCTCGACTTTCACCCATGAGTCACGACCGCTGGCCACTTTGCTCGGACGCCCGTCATATCTTTCCCACGGACTCGCGGGAATTTCCCGGAGGCCCTGACGCGCAAGAAACGAGAAACTCTTCGAAGCTCATCAGTGGAAATTACTTACCAAGTAATAAGCGGAGCCAAGAGAATATTATTCTTTTGGCGAAAAAATTGACACCGTTACGCGAGTGATGAATCGATATCCACGAGAAGAACGGCCGAGCGACATTTCATCGTAAATTAATCAAGAAATTCTTGTCATAGAACAAACGAACTAGTTCTACAATCACGTAGCGGTTCACGTTAGTGCACACGACAGCAGAGGTGAATCTCGCCAAAGAGATAATCCACAAGGTAAATTACCTCTGCCAACGCACGAGGCCAGCCTAGAAAGTGAAGGGTCACCTCTGCCAACGCATTTTATGCACCAATTCGTGTTTTCTTTTTACAACCAAAATAAAAACACAATGGTCCCAGTGCGGTGCAGAGATTACAGGGCTAAGACGTTGCGGGTTCTGCGAGCGTCTGTTAGGGATAGAGGGGTAGGTACTCACAGACGACGTGCATGTGGCTGGAAACCATCTCCGTGTGAAAAGTGGGCGCGTCAGCAGACACCTCGCATCGATATTTCCCGGCCTGCTCCAGCTGCACGTCTCGCAGGACAACTTGATTGGCTCCCGATTGGCTCACCTGAAACAAACCATCTGATCAGCCTCCGACCGGGACACCGGGACCGGGACTGGGACCAGCACGTCGGTAATCTTTTACCACGTCAATGACGTCGACGTCGCCGTCTTTCTTTCGGTCTCGTTTCAGCCGATGCCACACAAATAGAATGAGAATAGACAAATGAAATTGAACAAGTCAATAAATGACATTGAATGAAACCATGAGATTTGTTCCCATTATTCATTTGCAACAAAGGGAATAAAACTGAAACGATATTTTTATTTCCTTTCTACCTTTGATTGCTCGTGTCTTTTCTTGTCGAGAGAACAATGAGTGATAGGAAATTTCATTAAAGAATTATAACTAGTTACAGTGATGCTCGGGGGGAAGCCGGGCCGAACTCTACCGTGCGATAGTTCAACTAGGATGTGGTGGAGGCGCCGAGGCGGCCTTGAATCATGTAACCTTGAACCAACGCTCGACGGGAGCTGGCGTCGATCTGTTGTTGCTGCAGACGGCTTTCACATAGCTCTCGCTGCACTAACTTTGCGTTTTCAAGAGTGACTCTAACGCTAAAAGCTTTCGCGATGCATTTGGCGAGATGGGCTGCATGCACTCCACTCAGAGTAGTAGGTAAGCTGAACGAGTGAATAGCTACATTTAGCAGCGCTCTATTCAGAAAACGGATTCATAACGTAACAGATAGGAATATTTTATGAACCCGCTAACGCAAAATGTATAATTCACATTTTTATTTTCTAAAACATAAAGCAGCTTTAAATTCAGCTTTAACTGGGGACCTATAAATTATAAAGCATTCACTTATATTCTAAACCGAAAACTTAATTCATTTCCAACATCCTATTCACGTCCCTTCCTATACCCCGAAGCACACAGTGCCACCGTCGTCCAATGCTATGAACGCCGACAATTCCCATTGGCTTGCACCGTTGACAAGTATTTTATTGCCAGCCAGCGGATTTTCTCGTTACAAATAATTAATAAGGTACACAAATTATTTCGCGCGTGCGTGCTCCCAGGAGATAATTTAATACGGAGTGGGAACAAGAAGAGCTACGTGATACGGATCCCCTGACCGATCGGAGGAAACATTGGGTAGGGGCGGCCGGTGTTAGTATGTAAATCGGCCGGTCACTCGATACGCGCGAGGCCTCATCTATTATTGCAATAACGTCAATAACATTTTGATCGATGGTGCCATTCGCATTCATGGCCGCGGCAAAAAAACCGGCCGAGTTTTCTACTCGAATTGAAGCCGACAATAAAACGTTCGCATGCGTTTGTGTGCGCGTGTTTATGTTTTGCGACATTTTTCATCTCATGAAATTGATGCCGAAACGAAGAATTTCTTCCGCACAATTTATTGACAACATAGCAAAAAAGAAAGTTGCGGAATATCTATGACAATTTAGCGTAAAAAAAATCACAAAGCTTATTTAACAAAAGAATAACAAACGACTTAGGTAACATTACTCGCCCGAACTTATTGCTATTTGATGCTAATCTATTTTAATCGAACGCGGTTTTTGCTTTTGACTTTCTCAACCGACGCAACAAACGAACAAACAAGATGCAAGCTCCTGATCAGACTTTTGCCATCAATCATCAGAGATTTAGCTGTACTGGCGCTGTGGACGTTACGTTGGCCAAAGAACTTAAGACGGGAAGGTTACTCCTGGCAAACACAGCATCGTCTGCTAGCAGGACCTCACCCATCTGATTAGAATGGGCTGCGTCGTCCACCCCTCCCCCCTTCTCCACGGCGGCAATTGTGGTGCCACAACTTACATCCACGTTCACCCCCGGCATAGGGAAAACTCGCGTGTGCGGCAGCTCCTTGGGGACGTAACGGAAGAACTCCTGGCGACTCTTGTACCACTTGACGGTGTAGAGCGGGTCGCCCTCCAGGTCGTAGGTGCATCGAAGGGTGACGGTGTCACCGGGTGCGACGGCCATCGGCACTGTGACCACGACGTCGCGTAGACCACCCACCTCTGTGAAAAGGGAACAAAGAGAACTCAATCAGTAACATTCGGGACGTGTTGCGATCGCTAGAGGACCAGAGCAGTCGCTCCATATGAGGGACTTTGTGTGGAATGTTTGGATACGAAAAATAATATTTCTAATGTGTATGAGGTAGGGAAATATTATTCAGCAAAGTAATGGAAACGAGGCCTGTTCTTGCCGGTATTCACGGTATCACTTTTTATTTAATTCAGTATGTACCTGCTGGCGGGTATGCCCTTTGAACAGAGCATTGTACTTCTCTGAAAATTTTACTTTGAGCTTGGCGCTTTCCAACTTTTACTCCGTTAATTACTTTTGCAGTATTCTAATACAACTTTCATCTTCTAATTAAATTATATTCTAGTTATTTAATTGTAGCCACCACAAATAAAACTGTGTAAAAAGTGTCTTAGCGCTGATCACTCCGCCTGGCTGCAGCCGACATCGGAATTAGTGCATGAAACGCGGTAGGTGTTTTCAAGCAGTACGCCAAATTGACGGCAATTTATTCCAAGCGAACCCGGGGGCAAGCCGTTGGGGGCAACGTCGGGACGTTGGGTATAACCCGATCGATGCTAATCTCACGGTGTGCAAATCCGAATCGGATACCAGCAGACCTCTACAAACCCACTAAATTGTTTGCTGGAATGTGTGATCCAACTCTTTTCTTATTGCCCGCGTTACCTAAGAGGGTATTAGCATATGAAAACACTTGAAGAAATATAGGTCAGCGAGTAGGTGCAATATATATTACAGAGAGATCCAAAATTTTGCCGCATATACCTCATACAGGTTCTTCGGCCCGTAAATTCGCTTATATAAATTAGACACGGTCGCGGCGGCGGCGGCGGCGGCGGCGGCGGCGGAGGGTGGAGGGTGGAGGGAGGATACAGGCCGCCATACCGCATGCCGTTATCCAGTTGTCACAATTTAAGTTCAGCAGTCAGTGCAATGTGTTGCCCCGGCGAATTCATGGGGAGGAAAACTTGTTTTCTCGCGGCATTTTTGTTTTTGTTGTGACCCCACTCTGGGAGCTGTGCCGTGCCGTGGATTGGATCGCATCCAAGTATTGCCTGCCGCACACCAGTTTAAAGTGAATCGAGATTTCACTTTACCACTACTTATTCATCCAGCTAGCTGGCTACTAAGAGGGGGCTGGAGATATCCATTAGACGATAGGCTGCTTTCCATTAGTGCTAATTACATTATCCGAACACTAAATATACACATCTGAACATTTATGCATTCTTACTGCTATTTGAACGACTTGTTCCAAAGTTTCGGAGTATCGAAATGCCATTGAAACTAGACGCTCCCAGTAAGTGATCGGTCCTTCGGAGTTTAGTGCCGGATAAACTTGGTTCTGCAAAGTAACATTTTGTAACGTTGATCTAGAATTAGCAACTCAATGTGACCTTTTGTGCAGATTTTGAAATAATTTTATCTCTGCGATTTAGCGAATCAATAAAACTAGGTAAATGTATTATTACGTATAATATTTATGACGCATGCATTGCACTAAAGTAATTTTCCAATTATTGTCATGACAGACAGCAAAATTGGATGCCTTCATGTGTCATACTGGATAACGAACAGGGCGCACCGAAATATTCAAATAAAGAAGCCAAAATTTCATCAAGGAATAAGTATAGACCTGAGATGATTATTATTTTATTTAAATTGACTTAAGTCCGGACCTAGTTGTCATGCACCCGCGAGGAACGAGTTACTCCAAATGGGCGTTCACTCCCGACTAATAGAGTTTAGCCCATCGCATTTCCACGTTCTTCACAAGATTTACGAATTAGAGTTAGCATTTCCTCCAAGTAAACGAATCCTGTCTCTAGCGCTGCACAAGTAAGGTTACAAAGGGTTGTTCTTCTCACTTCGCACGGTGGCGAATGCGAACTAACTGAATTCCGGTTAAATCTAACGTTTCCTCTCTTCTTTCCGACGCCTAGGTCCCGGGTAGGCGGCGGCGGTGGCGGCGCCCCTTCGACTGGCACGGCGGAGGGACCGTGGCAGGGGGGTGGAGGACCACGACGCCCGCGAGAGCATTCCGCACACGAGGTGTTGAGTTCTAGCGGTGAGTGATTACAGGACGGAGAATGTCTAAAGTCTGTAACAATAGTCTTCTCTCAGCTGCAACGCCAGTCGGGGCGGTGAAACCTCACCCACCACGCACCGAAACCATAGAGTGTTTTTAGTGAAGATTAATTGCGCCTTTTTGGGTGCATAGTTACAATAATTAGATCTTATATATGCGAATAGAATGAGCAGTGAAGCAGATTTACAAAAAGTCTGTTGCTAACGAAGCGTAATTAACTTTAAGTGCGCTGCACATGGGTAGCGAGGTAATAGTGTTGATAAGAGAGTATAATGAAACGGGAAAATGAGTGTATCAATAAAGCACGCTTGCAACAAAGCATAGTAATGAGTCGAGGGAAGATCCCGGCCACCAGGCGCATGACCTTCGCTTCCAAGGTAAGCGCAGGCGTACTTAGCTTTCATCGCTTTCACCCAACGGCAGCGTCGATGCAATTCAAGAGTCTCCCGTTTCACCCAGACCGAGATATTATTCGGAAGAAAGGCAGAAGACACCAGAGAAATTATCAAGTGCAGAATTGGGACACTGCGTTTAGCGAACGTAAGTCGGTTAGGTACTGTGTTACGCATAGCACTACGCAGTGAAACAGAAAAGCGGATAAACTACTGAAATGTGTTTTAAATTATGACTGTCGGTGACGTTACGAGCTCGATGTGTGCAAATTTATTTTCCAATTCGTATAATTTATTATTTTGCAATTAATACCTTAATATTTACAATATGCAATATCTGCAGAATCAGTCCAGTCAATCAAACATATATCTAGTTGAGATATGTTTCCCCTTTTAAATTTCAGCTTTACTTCAGGGAAAGCCAAGAGCATCCAAACAGAGCTTGCCGCTGGAGAACGCCTAAGAAGACTACATTTAAAAATATGCTGATTTTCGCAATACTGGAGTTTCGTGAAACCTCTTCGAGAACTTGGGAAATTTGAATGGCCTGTCCTATTGCTCGTAATCTCCCTGCTGGTCAGCAAAGTCCCGCCAGCTGACTCCAGAGGAATCCCCTCCCCCCTCCCTCCCACCACATACACCTCCCACTCCAGCCTCCAACATTCTGCCTTCGATATTTTAGCGTTACTCAAGCAACTGTTGTTTTATCCACACGAGGTTACATTTTCTACTCCATGTTTGCAGGATCAATGACAGATTGAGAATGTTTCTCTCCGAGTTGAAACCGCATAACTCATCCACTCTTTGCCATGCATGTTGGCGCCTGCCGAGACGCAGGAATTGCCTGCTATTTATGTGTAAAGTTGTGTTTTCCGTTGCTTGACTATCAAATTGTTTCGCCAGAGTTAGTTGCGAACGGAGTGTTGCATTAGAACTTTGTGTCAGGATGGTATAATATTATAAGTTAGTGATCTGTTTCCCATGTAAACGTGCTAATGACGCGGATCGCGTTTGTCCCATCCGGACGTCTTCAGGGAAATACGCGCTATAGGCTCGATCTACAAACCGAGAACCAAGACGACCAACTTTACATCCAGTTGAACGCAACTGACACTTTTCTTTTCACCGGAAATTGTCACATTAAAAAAAATATGTTGCAAAGTAAAATAGCAGTTAGCATTTGGCTACTGAACGTCACATGACAGGTAATAAACGAAACCACGCGATGTGTTTTACAGATGCCTGCTTGGGGACCCATGGCGTTCAAAATCAATCGCTCCTGGCTTACGTCGTAAATGTTAGTGCTTTTAATGAAAACAGTCGCCCGCCCGAATTTTAAACGATGGTCGATCGTGGAATTAGCCGCGATCCAAAACCTCCTGCAGATAAATTAGTGGTTTGTTGGCCAGTCAGCCAGCCGGCCACAATGACAACCTTGCACAGAGTATTTCAAATAATATCCGCTGTGAACTAATGCGTGCAAATAAATTCCACTTTTAAAACTGTCAGGTGAACAATCCTGCTTGCAAGTCGGCCGGCACCGATTTATCTTGTGCGAAAAACATGATACGTGACTAGGTGGGCGAGTGGGTGGGTGGGTGGGTAGGTAGGTGGGTCGCTGCAGCAGCAAGTATCCTGCTGTATGGTACGATGTAATCCCTTGTCGTCGTATGTACCCGCATGGTGTGACCCAGCACCGGCTGATGTTAATACCAGCTGGAGGTATGCATTTATGCAGCCTCGCAAACCAGCGACGACTTTAATGCACATCCATAACTCATCAAGATCTCTATTGTAAAGCCAAAATCACCAACACGGAATTAGTTTGTAGAATTCGCGGAGTTAATTTAGATTTCACTTCGTCGATTTTCAAGACAAAGAATTCGGCCCCAGATTTGCATATACGTGGGGGGAGTGCAAAGAATGCAAATCTTGGTGCAAATACAAGGCGACCGAGGCGCGAGAAAGTTCCCATCTAAGAGCTTTTAAAAGTAAAAATCCTCCCGCTCAACGGCTCGCCGCGCGTCGCATCGAAAATGTATACTTAAAACTTGATTGGGGGTCTGAGGTGACAAATTCACCCAACTAAGTGAATTAATAAACTCGTGTTATTATACAGCAGCACGGAGAGCGGTAAATTGAATTCAGACAAGTTTAATAGCATTTACATCTATATTGATAAGAGCACTGCTATTAAGCTGGGAAGGAGTATTCAGGAGAATACCACAGATCTAGAGGAACATTAGTGGGCTGCTCCATCTCACTCCAGACCCAGCATCTGAGTGCTCAATATATAGACCCCATCGATGCCAACGCTCTTTCTTCTAGTTTAGGTAGGAGCTAATTATCACATGAATGAAGAAGAGAATTCTAAGGCTCTGCATTAAACTATGCAAGGGTAAGACAATTATCAGCGAATGTCTACAAGAAAGTTCATAATTCATTTAAAAACGCGTGGAAGTTTTAGTCGAGTTCAGGTTTCGGGTGCAAGTGTTTTACAAGTTGGCATTTCGTTCACTCGACTGGATGTAAAACCAAGCGTAACCTCGAGAAAAATTACAAGACTTCGTATGTAAATAAGAGAGCAAAAAACAAAAAGATTAGAAGTGTTGAAGACGTTTGTAATTTCAGTCTAGAAAACTCCGGACCAGGAAATTGTATTAGCGTGAAATGTTTACATGTTTTTAAACGTTGTGCATTTTAAGGTTAAGTTAAGTATGTATGAATTAGCGATGGTGTAACTGTTAATTAGTCAATCGGTGAAGTTTGGTGTGCCCTGCGTCACTCGGGTCTCGGTAGTCGTCGGTAGTCGTCGGTGCAGTGGTGCAGTTCACACATCTGCTAGACGCCGCCGACCGCATTGGTATTCCAGGCAAATTTCTCAACGTCAAGCCAAACGACGTTGTTCGGTTATTAATAGCCATCTCCCTCTCACAACTGCGAGACAAAAAAGTTCTTTGACAGTTATGGGCTTCAATAACCTATTTTTTTCATCACCTCAGATTCATTGAAGTGTACTTCATCTTTAGCCGCGCCGCTTGGGAATCGGGGCCGAGCGCCGGGAAACTTTGAGAAAAGAAACCTTCATGAGAAACATGGGCGTGCGTATTTCATGCAACACCTGGTTATTAAGATCCCCGTTAGAGAAAAACTGTACAGCGCTAATTTGTAGTCAAATGCGCATGGATTTCTTGTTTGATGATCAATGTTTCTAACAATGTTTTATCAAATGTTTTTCAAAAATATCACTCAAATGATCACCAGAAGTGAACGTAATTCGCTAGATCATCTACTTTTTGTTTTATTCGTTTCAATCCAACTCACTTTAAAAGCTAACCACATATTGCTGCAGACAGCTTTTCTCAAAGGGAAATTCTGATTTGGGGCCGGGGCGGCGAGGGGCATCATAATACAAGTTATCTTTTGAAGTCGTACTGCACCATTTTGAGAAGAGCTTCAACACTTACATACTAATTAATAATAACGTTATTAATTATAATCAAGATCCTCGAGGCAATTAGCAACTTGAGATTGAAGCTCTGTGAAAGGTCTATAATCTGGACATGTATGAATAATGGGGCCATGGAAAGTTCGAGCGAGCGCCGCGGCTTGCTCGCCACCAGCTAGCGGGCATGCAAAGTGGCGAAGTGATATGTGGAACGACGCCGGTGGTAAATGTTGTTGTCTTAAGTTTGCTGAAAGATGGTGATGTTTTTGTCGCCACCGAGCAACGAACTGCGATCTCTGGACGCGCAGTGGTGTGACTATACGGCACGAGGAACCTGTGGCACTCAGACTTTCGGAATACTTGGCCAAAATTTCTCATTCGTCTTAGTCAGAAAGAAATAAAAAAGTCTTAAGAGGCTTTTACCGAAACTCAGCCGAGACTGCAGTCAAAAAGAGTATGGTATATTTTTTGTTGTTGTCTGCCATAACAGCCCTTAAGGGCCGAGGCGCAGGTCATCTTAATTGAATTAAGGCGGCTGCGGGTTCTTAGACAGAGGATGCTTTCTCATTTCCAGTGAATGGAAAACCACACTGAGCCGGCTCTTATTTCAAGCGGAAAACTTTCAGCACAAGTCAGACACAAACACACATCCAAACACGCACAAACGCACTCAGCATAGACACACACACAGTGGCAATGTCAGTAAATTATTTGCGGTTGTCAAGCATTTTTAAAGGAACTATGTTCCCTAGAGCAAGTATTTTGGACAGTTTTTAGCGGGTTTTCACAACATTCGTACAATGGGGATAATTCGTACAAAGAGACCAAAACAATCTTTGCTGGAACTGAAACAAAGGACTGGAAATATGTTTCGCGCTCTTTTCAACGGAATAATGTTTTTTTTTTCTTGTGGAAATAGAAATGCCTCCTCTCGGCTTGCTTTCTGCTTTGAAAGCTCGAGCCTTTCTTTTGATGCGCTTATTGAAGAAGGCATCGCATTTCACCACGTGGTGCCCAGAGGTTATCACAAAGTATAAAGTCTGCCACTTTGCAAAGCAATTGCTATTTGCGGCCATCCATGTTTGAAATCGCCCAGTTTTCGCTCCTTTCCAGAATGCAGGACCACAGCGACGCAGTCGAGCAGCAGGTTTACATTGCACCCTATTTACAATGTCTATTTTCGTACACCGTCAGTTCGGGCAGCAGTTGTGAGCTATCAATAAAAATAACCGCGATATATTCCAAATATAATTCGGGTTACATTAATAATTTGTACGAACACCCACGCTGGCCGTGGACATGCGCACTGGATGCTAGCAGATGTTCATCTATATAAGTTGGCAACGCCAGTGAAAACGGAAGCCGCATATCCTTTGCGGATGACTGGCAGAATCCGGGCCGAGCGCGATTGCAACTCATTAGCAGGAGTCGCAAGAACATTGCCCGAAATAAAAATACCGTCAAAAAGTGGAAGCCACGAAAACATCAACATCACAGAGACTGCAAGACTGCTAGGCCGTGATGGAAACCGTTCTCATTTATACTGCTCGGACTATTTGGACAAAACGCTAAGCCCCTGGCTCTCCGGCCTCCAAATGAGATCTTATGATGTGCGCAACAACAAAACGGAGCATTAATCTCATTTGCTCTGGCAGGTGACACGAGCAAACGCCTTACGCACAGATGCGTCTCCTCTAGACCAACAGCAGCAGCAGCACATTTTAACGGCGTGCCTGTGACGCATGTGCCTGCCGCCCCGGGCGAGCGCCGCCGCCACGTCTCCCCGAGCGCCAACAGACAAATATCACGCGGGTTTATTAAGAAATGGAGGGCGTTTGACAGGTATAGAGGGAATGTGTGCAACATATCGCTTCGCCTTTGAGAAACATAGCTGTGACGTGATAAATGGGTTCTTGCTTGTAACTGGAGCATCCAGCGCCGAACTATCTCGTCAGAAACTATACCTAGGATGAGTGGAAAACGATGGCTCCGCTTCGCCCATCTGTCTGTCTGCTTGCTTGCCTTTGCTCGCGGTTTGTGCGCTATATCTGATTTAATTAAATCATAGTGAGTTCGGATAATGCATCAATTTATATACTACACGATATAAAGTGACTTATAAATTGGCGAGAGTGTTTTAAGGCAAGGGTCAATGAAAACTGCTAGAGCTTTCTAGATTTTTGCCCGCGGCTGAACAGGAAAAGGCACTTCCGTGACACACAAAAAAAAAAGATTGTCCTCTATTTCATATTTGCAATTGAAATTCGAAATAGACGGATTTCATCTCGTGCTTACTTTGTACGTAGTATTTGAATGCGAGTTGTAGCGCTGGTCATGAAGTTCAAAAATGAATCTATGATAAAAACTGATTTCCCAGTTGGACTTTGTCAAGAGAACTCATTTCCTATTGTTTACATTTAGCTCCTTTTTCCAGGTCGCTCCACTGAAGACGGCAGACACAAAGCTTGACGCCGACGCGCCATCGCCAGCTAATTGTCATTTCTACGACGCCGACCTCGACGTTGCTGCTGCATCGGCTTGTTCTGAGTACATTGCAATTACAATCGTTTGCCAGGCTGGTATGACAGTGCTGGATAGTCCTGGATAGTGCTAGATAGGGCTGTAAGTGCGGTCGATAGTGCTGGCTCTGTTTGTTAGTAATTTTAGGTTAAAGGCGCAGCTAACTTAATGGTAGATGCCTCATTAGGATTAACTGATTTTTTTCACCGATATTGCTATAGATTTGATCATTTTTTGATCATAAATTACTTCCGAACGGAGCCAGCACTATCCACGGCACTTACTGCACTATCCAGCAATATCCTAGCACTATCCTAGCACTATTATATACATTTGCCAAATCATTGGAACTGCGTCGCCTGCGCTCAGTGCACACCGGGCAGAGTAAGGGAAAATTATTTCATTCCAATCTTTCTGTTTGAAATCGCTTTGTTCGGCGGGGTACGCTTTGCTCCAGTCTCTTTGACTAGTGTCCATTCATAGATGTGCTCGCTGGGGACGATTGTTTGATCTCCAACAAATAGCACAAAGATGCTGGTAGTTTCAAACGGGAATTTTCAAATGTAGTTTCAAAGGGGAATGTGTCTTTAAAAAAATGTATTCATAGGTATGATTTACAAATGTTAAAACTGCCACATATTAACCTTCATTAAAGACATTTTTAGCGAGCGTGAAACATTTCCTCTTCTATTTTGTTTGAGAATGTCTTAAATACCATCATTGCTGGGGTCTTTGGTCAGAAAATCAGCCCACGGATTAATGGCCTTATCATTCTAATCGTCTTGGAAACGAGATCGAGCAACGTGCCATGGAAGCTGAAGTGGAGACCCCTGACTTACAAACAGCAAAGAAATGGCAAAGAAATGGCGTGTAAAGCAGCGTATCCTTGGCGGACTCGCAGGCAGATTGCGAGCTCGGGAGGGACTCGAACTGCATCCACTCGGATCACTGCCCGCGAATTGTTCCAGACTCTCGACGTTTTGCTCCTTTGCTGTGGTTTCTAGTCGAGACTGAGAGGCGAATCCAGTTATTGATTCGTCCCAGAGGTTTGATTCTCTTCGCTGTATCAACCGATTTCTTACTCACAGCTCTGTCTGTACTTCCTGGCGAGAGCGGAACTTATTAAGTACTGAGTGTTTTTTTTTTGGCGCCTCAAAGTACTTGCAGAGAAAATCGTTTTCGAAATTCTGGACAATTTATCGAAATGCAATCAAGAGACATAATAAATTACGGTTCGCCTTTGTTCCAAGTGCATGGGAATTATAACAGGTGACCTGTGCTGCAGAGAGGATACTCTCCGCTTCGATTCGTTACTCAATGAAGTCAATATCTGGGTTGCTATTTTATCAGAATTTACCTTCAATAACCATTTTTTAATAACTTTTTTTCTTTATGAAAATAGTTTATGTTTGTCTATAAACTCGGTCAATATAATCGGGTTATTGAAGACACAGCTGGCGAGCTGTCGCGCCACCAAAAGTTAACTCTCCAGAGCAAGGGGTGGGGGCGCCCAGCGCGGCACGGCGGGACGGGGGTAGGAGACTACATTGACGCCGACCATATAACTTAAAGTGCTTCGGTGATAAAGCCACATTTTACCATGGGCTAGAATGTGTAATCAACCCTTTGCTCACCTGTACGAGGAAACACGATCGCTCCCAGCTCTGCACGTTACAAGGAAGGAATTTCACCTGATCGGAAGATCCTTCCATCTAACATGACTTTGCCAGTCATCTTATTGTATTTTGAAATGGCAATGAAAACTTGACAAAGACAACGACATAAAATTATCAGTCGTTTATGATAACTGGCTCAGAACCCATTCTCACTGAAGCCCCCCTAACCCTGTCGTTGGCAAGGGGCGCAGGTCATTCTTTGTGCGGCACAGAAACGTCCTCCTGGGAGCGAGACAGGTAAGTACAGAAACCAAGGAGATAAAACACGGTTCATGCTCGAGTTTCGTTCAAATGCTGTGCAATAAGAGAGAGCTTTTGATAACATCCTGCAGCACTACGAAAGTAAGGGCCATTTTCGACCGTCCAGATAAGGCTCTTCTCGTTAACTTGAAGGAACATTTTCATTCACCAGGTATTTGCTTTGAAAGAGCACTATATTTGCCGAGACGCTTTCCCATTCGAGAACGAAATCGCGTTAAAATACACATTTCCCTTGATCGCTCGGCACCCGCCCACTGCTCCACTCCGCTGTGGCTCACAATGCTGTGCACTCGAGTAAATCCACAGGTAATTGTTCTCTAACCTCAAGTTAATAGAAACTCCAATATTTACTCAAGGATAAGACCGCGCCCTCGAGTCGCTTAACTACCGCTTACACCCGACTCAAATTTACAGCGCTTAACTTATCCATCGGACTCGAGAATGGCCGACGCCGACGCCGACGCCGACGGACGTTTCGTTGAGACCCACACACGCAGGTTAGCCCGTTGTGGCTGGCCATGGCGTAAGGGAAGGGGAACACGGATTGCTTAATCCCATTCCCTCCCCAGCAATCTCCTAGCTGCTCCCCTATGTCGGGTGACGAGTGCCGGGACCCGTAATTGCTGTGGCCGCCTGGCCAACACCGACCGACGCCAAGCGACGCCGGATCAGGGGCTGTCCGTCGAAGACGTCGGCGACGGCGACGACGGATAGAGACGGAGCGACGTCTTGAGAAAACAATACGACGCGCTGCACGAGAGGCGAACAATGCTACGCTGGACGCGCGGCGATCGCCGGGAAAAAGCAATTACTGTGCCAACCTCTCTTGTTTGGATTTGGGAGAACACGGTGATCTACTTCTGTTCGCGGATGATACCTAACTATAGAATCGTCAATAAGACGACTTAATTGGGACACGAACGCGTCCGAGCTTTCTGAGTTGGTCTTTCTTAGCCATACGCCAGTCTCTTTGAGCTCAGCAATGCATCGACTCAACGGATAAGGACTCATGCTTCGGAAAGAGGGTCATGTTATATCTACGAGTCAGCTCTTAGGTATGCGGTTTCACCAAGTTACTGGAGATGGATGCTTCGGACGGAAAAAGGTGTGCTGTTTGATGCTTTCCTATAAAGCAGAAAAAAGATGTAATGCTGGACTTGAAAAGTTATCATTGCAAGAGCATTATTTTGTTAGAAGACGCAAGGAGCATCGAGCGAAGGGAAGAAGTTTTAAAAAGCGGGCTTACGCTTAAACTGGGCGTCATTTAGTCAAGTCACCGTTCGGGGTACATTGATGTAGAGAAAGCTCCCGAGATTTGCGCGGCGCCCACGAAACCGACGGTGGGAGTCTTAATTCAAACTTCTACCGCATGGCGCGTCCGCGTCGGTGTGCGCTCCGAAAAGTTGGCCAGCTTAAGACGTTTCTTTCACAAGTTATGGCTCATCTTCAGCGGTCGAGACGTAAAAGTAACTGGAGTAACTTCATACGTATGGACGAAAATTAGAAGCAATTCATCGCGCGCGTTCGGCGAGCGGATAGCCAAGCAACGTGGCGGCGGCGCAGACAAATTGCGCGCCGCCACTCGGCGGGCAAAGCTTCTTTCATTTAGAGAACCTTGTGTACACAATTTATTACAGAAAATCAGCCGGAGCTACATGAAGGTAGCACACACTCACATACACGTGAACGCCTATTTAAAAGATGGCGTGTTCCACCGATTGGCTGATCCCGCTGAATGGCGTTCTATAAGAGTCACATTTTCACGACCTTTAGACGGCGCTTTCCGCCGCGAAACGCGCGATTGCCGCGTGCCGGCGCGGCGTCAATTTGTTGAGACGCCACCTTGCGCTCCACCAGGATATAGTGAGAAAGTTTTCTCGTTTTCGAGGTAATACAAGCTTGAAACTACCCCACGTGTGTGTGCTGCACAACCACTAATACTTCACATATACTTTTACGACTAAAACCGGGGGGGAAAGTTGGTGGCTTTTTCAAACTAGAATGTAGCTCATAATGATTAACAACTCGGCAACCGGCAACACATTAATTCTCCCCGCGATCCGTCGATTCCGCCCCCTCCACGATTTCATGCACTTTTAGGGCTGTGGTGGCGGTGGGGGGGGGGGGGGGGGGCATGGTTAAAATGGCTTTGCTGGAACGTGAACGTCACTTTAGATTTAGGCCAGAACCAAGCCCACAAATCTTTGCATCGGTACTTGTGAAAATGCCCGTCGTGGGGGTAGCACTTATTCAGCTGAGTGCGTAGATGGTGTGCAAGCCGCGTTACTCCGGAGCCAACTCAGTACTCACCGCTCGGCAGTGTGAGCAGCAAACCGCAACTACGTTTGCAACACGGCTCTTCACCTAGAATTTGAGATGTCCTCGCGGCGGTACGCGATAATGGACCCATATTTAATACATGCACAAAACCAAAAACGAGCAGTTCTGCGACAGTTATTTTGTGCCAGTTACTAATACAACTTAACCGCACATAAAATTAACACATATAAATGAGCATTACCAATTTACCCGACTACCATTACGTTTGAGCAATACAATTACAAATTGATGTTCAGCTTTGCGTGGTTCAGTAGCAAAGCAACGCACTTTTAATCATCGCCAAGTTGTTATGTCCCTCAGATTTCTGATAACAAATATTCCAAACAAGTGCGGAAGTATTTCTTGCAGCCCGATTACCGATGCAGTAAGCACTTCGGACGTCACGAGATCGACGCGTTCGGTTGTTTTCCCTTGGCAGACAGTTTTATCCGTCCCCCTGCCTGTCGTCCTTTATTTGCATCAAGCTGCCTCGACGGGCAATCGGTGCTCTGTTTGTTGCATCAAACTAAACATCCGATTTGTTTCTCTGCTCGCAACAAACAATCCTCTTTGTTGCAAATAAAATAAACCCTCTACAACGTTCAGAAAATGCGATGAATTAAACTCGAACAGAAATGCAGCGATCATTTTTTTTCCCGTTCAATTCGACCAAAGTAAAACTGAATGCGACTTCTCGATCGGCATCCCGAGTATTTCTATTTTGAAGAGCTCGAGTACATTTCAACATTATACACCCACGATCGGGGTATTCGTTTAAAATCTCGTCAGCGATTTACCGGCACGCGTTGAAAGAAAAATATATCAGGCTCTTTTTTATACAGAAAAAAAATTGTGTATAATAAGCCTCTACGACGAAAAAAACTTATGAAAACCAAATAATAGTGAGTAATAAAGTGAAGCAAAACAGCTGTTTTAAAACGGAATGGAACGTTTTGCAAGCTTGCATAGCGGTCAGGCACGAGGCACCATAATGAAGCGTCTGACGGGCAAGCTCGGAGAAATCAAACGTGAAATCGTTCAAAAAGATTCCGTATCAAGGCTCGCCGATCGTTTGACTTTGTCTGCCGGTATCCAGCCACGGCGAGCTCGCCGCCCCAACCGCCGAGGCGAGTCGAGTGTAGTTAGGTATATCTCTGTATGGTTGGTAAAATCTGTGTATAGGATCAGAGTCAGACTGGGGCCGGGGCCGGCATGCACATGTTGTTTGGCTCGGCCGTTCTGCTAGATGACTACGTGGGCGTATATAGATAGAGTACCAAGGAAATTGGTATTCAAATTCATTCCGTGCGGTTTTGTCCTCTACACTTCACACCCTTGCCAACCACGGCGGCAAGCAGCCAGCCGAGCGCAAGGACGCCTCTCCTCACCCACCTCTCTTCTTTCTGGTTTCCCTCGTGTAATTCGACATTCACGGCGGCATGTTGTCCCATGGAAGGCCGTGTAATCGCATTCCGAGTGTCTAAGAGCCAGCGTCACGAGCTGCGACGACAAAATGGCGGAGTGGAACGTGCGGGCGAACTGCGTCGAGCTATGCAATGGCGGCTTAGGTATGCGCAATGTTTGGCACACGAAATATTTATAAGATTTCAACAGATGTGAAGTAGTTTAAGTAGAAACTGGGCCCAATTAAGACATTCTTCGAATAAAACTTGGTTCTTGGGCGGCGTTGCCTTGCGGTGGAACTGGCACGCGGCGCCTCCACCGTAGCTAGAGGGCTACGCACAATGTTTATTTGCGTAACGCCTCTCACGCACCGAAATGTTTACCCGAGTGCGGGACGCTTGCGATGCCAACCAGGTACTCATTGCTTTGCCACTTTGAGCGCGACTAGGGTACAAATTTAATCCGCCCCGAGCGCGCGCGAGCTTTCGTCACAAGTGGCCCGTGAATGGGTGCGTCACCGATGCCCCCCAACGGCGACACCGGCATGCGACTTGGACTGATTAGTCAAGCTCGAAATTCAATCAAACTTCAAATACAAGAATATTCAATTTTATTGCCCTATTCAAAAGAAATAGGTAGAAATATTCTCGGCCTTTCCAAGTAACACTGGTAAAAGTAACAGCGATATCTCTCGTATTCTGAATTCTTTAAGTAATTCAATTACATTTCCTGCATTTTTTGTCGTTGAGGTGTTTTAGGCATTCGCATTCGCTTCGTAATATACTTACTTAATCTAATTTAACAACATACTTTCGCTAATCTAAAACATATTTTAGACTTGCGAATTTGAATTAAAAATAACGTTTTCTCTCTCGACAAACTGTAGTTTGGTTCCGTCTTATAACACAATTTTCTCGCGCTAGCACTGCCAATGCCTTCCGTTTCCCGTTGGCAACATTAACCCCCGGAAAATCTACTGGCTTTACGTCTGGTGCGTTACCTCCTGGCAGTGGTTCACTTATACCCAATTCTCTAGGCGAGCGTGAAAACACGTGCGGCACTTGCTTGCAGGTACTATGCTAAATTAGTATCAGCATCTCCGCACAAAACCCACGGCCAGCGAGACGATAAAAGGGAAGTAAAACACATAAGGGGTGCGGTGCGAAACGGGCTGGTCACAGCAAGTAGGTTCGGGTGCCGTCTCCTTCACCTAGGTGGGCGCTGCAGTCGCTAGTGAACTCTACGTGCTAGACTGTAACTTGGCTAAACGCTGGTGAGTTGTCAAAATACCCACTCCGTGGAGGAATTACGGGACACCGATCCAAGTTAAAATGAAGAAACTTGAATGATAAATAACGAATGCTAAGCGAGGAAAACAAGTTCCGTTGAAATACGCACCACCGGTGAAAACAAGGAAAGTAAAATTCACCTGGGCGTGTGATGGAAAAAAAGGCGGCCGAACTGCGTTAGCGCCTGTGTCATCCATATATTCATTTGAACGAAGAACCTCTTCTTTAATTCATTCTCTCGTCCTCCTCGGCGTTCAGTATATTTCCAGATTTGCATAGCGACGGAAAGAAGTCGAGACAGTCGAACTCCTGAACGTTCCCACCCGGGGTTGCACGTCAGGGCGGCGAATATTTCTTCATGCAGACAAAAATTCGCAAAAAAACTTGGTAATGAGAATCTGGATGGCTCTAAAATGAAAACTGATGAATCAGCTGTCATTGAGTCGAAATTTTTCTCATCTGCTGGCAAAAGGGAGTGAGCGAGTGAGGAAACCGGTGAGTGGTAAAGGAAAGAGGAAGAAGGAAGACTTTTGGGCCAAACCAGGAAAAGCTAACGAGTCAGCAAAGTTCTTCTGCTCTTTCTTCCTGCGGTGGCAAGCGATCGGATAGAGTGGGAAGGGGGAGGGTCGGGGGTGTAATCTGGCTGGATCAACAAAGTCAACGCAGCGGCGGCGGCGGCGGCGGCGGCGGCGGCGGCGGCGGCGGCGGCGGCGGCGGAACCGCTGAGATCTGGTAAATTGCTGCCGTCAGCCTTCTAGCCAGCAACGACACACAGCTGACCGGGTATTTGCTTAAAAATGTGCGGAAATGGTCAGGCTCAGTCCGTTCAAATATTATCCAAGTAGATATATTGAGCTACGTAGAATGTGTAAGCCACATTTCACTTAGGCCCGTTGCAGACTCTGCGTGTTTAATATTAAATTATTCGCAAACATCAACATAGCAAATATAACCATTGCTGCTGTAGCTGAAAATGCAGACTTTTCCCGCTAAATATTTGTTTTAAATTCGTATTCACCAACTTCTGTTGTCATTCAATATTCATTCGAGTTCAGATCTATTACAAGACCGGCAGAGAAACAAATGTTGAACGTGGCCGTTTGGTACAAAAATCAAAATTTAGATTGATGTCCGGAGCTGGGAGATGTTCCAAGCCCAGGGACGGTCTAAAGCACGCGTGAACCGGGGGTAGGTGGTCACCGCCCTTGTTTGGACAATGCAATCAATTAGTTGCTAGATGCCTGCTCCAGTGGAACAGCAAAATGTTTTAACTCTCCGCTGCTGAGAGCTAATTTGCTTCCGTAACTAACTAGTGCCGCGACGCTGTCCCAGGCCTCCGAGGCATTCGTCACGAAATGATTAGAATGCTCGGAAGGTGTGCCAGCATTCTAACCTACACCTTGCATTTACCTAATAGTTTATAGCAAGTCGATCCTTCTTGTCGTTCAATTCAGTAAATTGCTACGTTTTATACGCAAACAATCTCATCTCGAAGTAATCAGATTTCTCCGCGGGCCTAACTACCAATTCCAGCTTTGGTTGGATGGATATGCACAACTTGTAACCAAAGTTTGTAGTTTCGCTAGCACTCACTCAACTCGAGTCGTTCATTCAATCTGTGTCTATTCCGTTTGGATCCGCACTGCATGCCTGTTGTGCGGTTCAAATCTTTGAACAGATTTAACTTAATTCCAGATGAGTTTAGGGAGCGGCGGCATGCGCCGGTGATCGGATTTAGCGTCAGCTTGCTGCTGTGTGTTCCTAATCCTTCTTGCGGCGCCGAATGCATATGTGCATCGACCGCGAAAACTTGCATCTGTCGACAGCAAGCCATGCTTTCTTGCAACATATTGAAATCTCGACGGACACTTTCGCGCAACTGCTAAGAACACAGTCTCGATTTTATGCACATCGCAAACCAAAGTTATGTCTTATAAAATACTTTCCTGAATAAGATGTCGTAATTTCGGAGTCCCCCTGGAGAATCTTCCCCACGGCAATGTGAATAGGACGGAATTCTCGTCACGAAAATGTGTATACGAACTCGGTTCTAACTTTACAATCCGTGACCGACTGTTGCCAATTCGAGTTTCAAGGAAAACCGCCTGTTTGCAAATTGTCTTCCCGTCGACTTCAAGGTGTGCTCTCTGCGGCGAGGCGAGATTACGTAGATGGGATGTAGAGTCTCCTTACACGGCCTCTCGGCTTTCGAAAGTTGCAAGATTGTGCCCCCCCCCCCCCCCACGAGAAGTCTTGGCATTTTCTTGTACCTGGCTGCGATCCCTAACAGACACATTTCACACAAGGCTCGGATTTCGGGATCAAGAAAGTCGGTGCGTATAATTAACGATGACATAGCATGAACTGCGGCATAAGTCCTTTACTTCGAAACAATGTTAGAGGAACTTCTCGATGCTGAGATTTCAGATCAAACCACTGCCAAAGGAACTTAGATGCAAACTAATCCACGAGGATCACTAAAAAAATCAAACATTTCATACCGATTGAGTGCTGGCAGGTAGTGCCAACATAACGTCAAAATGGTTGAAAAACATGGGTGACACCACGGGAAATTAATGCGGAATTCCGCGTGATTCAACACTCGCAACGCCAGCGATCTCCATGCGTTCTCCCGGTCAGCGTTGGCGCGTTGGCGCGTTGGCGCGTTGGTGCGTCGGTTCCAGCTACCAATACCGATAGCGTGCGTGACAACCAGCAATATCGGACAGTCAATTTCCTTTCCATCAAACAAATCCATATCCCGTCATGCGTCGTCCTGGACGTCATCCTGAACGTTGTCCTGGACAGGAGTCGCACCCACGTGTCAAACGCGTAGTTAGGTTGTCTCACTTGCAGTAATCAAGGGTTTAGCAAACGCTATGTGCTAAGCAGTGTAGCCCCCTGTTTCCTGACTCTACCCGATTGCTAGCTCTCAAATGCTGAATGTTCTTCCACACATTGCCGCTTTACTTTCTACACGGCCGTAAATTCATCTCAGGCTCAAACGTACGCGAGAACGACATCATTGACCTGTATATTTTTTTAGTGAGATAAAAAATAACGCTAAAACTTTGCCGATTTCGTATTCAACGAATAGCTATTCCATAAAGCGCCGTGTTTGGCTCTCTTCCGTTGAAAAAAAGGCGTCAAAAATGGTAATCGCATAAATAATGTTCGGACAGCAAACAAGTAACATTTGTGTAGCTGTATTTATCCAAAGGAGAGCTCCTTATTTGCATATCTTGGAGCTCTCAAAGATTTGACTTGTAAATGTTGAACACGAGGAGATCGCGAGCTGCGAGTGGTAAAATGATCTGTTGGCATGGCTTCCAAAGATGAAACGTTCGTACAACGACGCAAGCGCCGGGTGCCTTTTTGAAGCTCGTAAAACTGCGCAAGTTGTGAAAGCATTTTTTTTTATATAAAACTAGCAAAACCAGTGCCATTTGAGAACGTGTCGATTCCAGGTGTGTTCTAGAAGTGGTTAATTGGGTTTGTATGATGTTGAGGTCTCGCAGTTTTCTACAACTACCTCGTCCTCTGTATTGAAGTATTGAAGTCGTTTGAAAGTGCAAGACCCAGGTAAAGTATCTCCTGTTCGTGCCAGCCAGACACTGACTCGATGGTTCACACGGAACGTTTCGTTTAGATCTGAATTTAAATTCTTTCCAAGCAGTCGGCAGCGTTGTTCGGAAGCTGGTTCGTTCCAGAAATACAATCTTCTTTAATAGATGGGAACCAATTCTGTTCCAGGATGATAATACCTGCAACAGCGTTGTCGGAGATGCGCGAGATTTTACAACAAACTTAGCGATCTTTTAAAGCGTGGAAGACACCGAGGTCCCCGACGAAGGCCGCGGCAACAAAATACGGAAATGTCAGGGATTTGTGTTCATTTTACGATTGAGAAGTAAGAGAAGCGCAGAATAAGTATGTTTATACGAGGCATTGTAACCGATTGGAGACGAGATCTCGATAATTATCTGTGTGAACTTGATGACCTGAGGTTGCAGGTTTTCAAGCGACTTCCGCAATTCGTTTGCCGTGCTTTTGCGAATGTTTTATGTCACTGATAAATTTTCAAGCGAATGTAGCGTAAAAATTTTACGAAATTCAAAAAGCAGCAGGAAAGAGTAAATCATGATTATTTTCGAAACGAAAGCAACGACTTTCGATTTTTACAAAGGGAAAGACGTTGGAGAAAGGAAGCCGAGAAGATTTCGTGGACAAGCTAAACCAAGGGCGAACACACTCAAGCAAGCGTCGTCGTCGTCGTCGTCGTCGTCGTCGTCGCCGTTGGAGACATCGTCGGAGCCAATAAAGTTTTCAGCCTAGCATCCCGGGAACTGAGAGTAACGACGCCGACGCCGACACCGGCCACGTGACGGCGCTTGACGTCGCGGCGTCCGATGAGACAAATGAGTGATGGAGACTGATCTCAGCAGGGCCCACTTTCTAAGCCGTCCAGATTCCGAAAAAACATCTTCTCTCAGCCCAGGAGGTCTGATATGAAATATCTGGAGAATCCTCTTTCAATACGAAAGGGTTAAAGGTAATTTATTGACGGGTGGGATATGTTTAATCAAAACAGTATTAAAAAACACTTACGGTATTGAATACAGCTCGGTGTTGAACACACATAAAATAAACCAGCGTCTATCAATCATGCTCTAAGAATCCCTTGACGGTTGGGATATGATTTCTGCCAAAGCATTCTTACCAGGTAAGAACGCTAGCACAAAAATACGATACTTTTGACGTGAAAAACAATCAAATGCGTACAAAAGTCGGTACAAAATTGGCATATAAAATGTGAATGCAATTTGTGTTCGCATATCTAAAAAGTCTCATACGAGCAGATCAATTCGGTGGAGAGGGGGGTGGGGGACGGGAGTACAACGAGCTGCTGGTTTTGAATCATTAACGAGCATGCATAACTTGCGTCGGTGATTTCCCGGCTTCCATTATTGCCGCTCAGAGACCAAGTGGCCGGCCAGCGCAACGGGCGAAGCGATACGCGACGGAATTCTTCTCGAATCCAATATACCCCAGGAATTATTTCGATCCGTTTGTAGCGCGTCCGATTTCATTTCGCTTAACATTTTATCGTCGGCTGCCAATTTGTTTTTCTGTGGCTGTTGTTTTGCTGGCTAATAAACGGATTACATAAATTGCAGTGGCCTGCTATGAGGAATTCCGTTGCCTGCGGTATCCAGTGCAATGGATTGCCAAGTATCGTTCATTGCAAATCATTGTAATAGCCGAATGATCATTGAATAATTGATTTGCTAGAGTATTTGGTGCAAAGAAATCTCGGTATGGGATATCCGTTGAGCATGGATTATCGCGACATTGTGGATGCATCAACTACGGTGAACAGCACGACGTTATTTTCTAGAAGAAACTTGTCGACTGTTGGCAGCAGTGTTCTTTGCCAACGCAGTTGTGCTTCTACATTATTACTCTCCATTTTCAAAAGAACAGGAACTTCGTTGGATTTTGGTTCCAAACAACTGTAGCCTCTGGTAAATATTCACAATAAAAAAACATTAAACCTTCAATGATGTAACGACAGTTCTCTGTGGCATTCTGCTATGATTTACTCTGAAATGCATTTGATTAATATAGTGTGTGTTTGTGTGTGTTTGTAATGCACAACTGATCATCGACGTTGACAAGTCCGGAAACGCCTCGAGCAATCACGGTCAGACAATAAATCAGAAGCTCACCTACCTGCATCGGCCCGGTTCGGACATTCGGCTCTTCCTTCCTACAATTGATCAATCTTGGTAATTGGAACAAAGAATAGTCAATCTCGATCTAATCCGACATCGGTAATGACCTATTGAACAACATCTTCTTCGCGCGGCTGTATACAGGCAGACATCCCGTGTAGGTTTGCCACCACTACCACCAGTGGGTATCTCTGTCCGCTCTGGCGAGCTACGGGCTGCTTTTGTTGCTCGGCGGGGAGAGTGTCTTATTGGTCGGCAGGCGGATATTTTTGTCCTTCATCGATCACCTACACCACAGCGTGTACGCTGCTATTCCTCCTTCATTAATCAACGTCCTTAGTTTCCAGTGATCCAATTTCCAGACTGGAGAGTGCCACCCGCCCACCTCTAAACGCCGCCCGCTCACATCCTTCTAATTCAATCTATTCAGAGTCGCGGCAGCCGCGGCCGCGAGCCAATACCGAGGAGGCTGCCAACGCCACCGCCGCCAAGCCGGATCCATATTTTAGAAATTTCTTGAGAAAATATCGCCAATTTATGGACTCATGTCGATAAACAATACGGTAAACCAACGAAAACCTTTTTTCAGTTATTGGCAGATAATTTTTCATACACTGTAAAATGTGTCAGGAATTATAGAAGCTATTGCCAGTTCGCAAATCATCGTTACTCTTTTATCTAGAAGTCAAAACAAAATAAAAATCATGGATTGGAATTGTATGTTAAAGTTGAATCGTCCTTTATTAACGGTTCGCGTTGGTTCGCGCTAAATGCGATAGCTACGCAATACTGAGGAACTTGGACCCCGATTCACAAACACGAGGTAAAATTAAACTGTAATTCGGCGGTGGCTTGTTGTCGAGCTATTTAATCTGACAGCCGGCAAGTTCTGTGCGAAGGTAGCCAGCTAGGTGCTGACCGATAACACATGATTACCACCGTACAATGGTGTTAACTGAGATTACGCCGTTCCGTTCCGCGGTGCACTGATGTTCGATTATTATTGTTTTCATTGTTTCGAGAGGCGCTGGCATCACCAGAATCACACATATACACACACGTCCATAAGGAATTAAATAGATTTCATCCAATTTACCTTTAGTGGCAATTGTGTTTGCATTACAGCTGAACAAAATCAAACTGAACACAAAAATATGACTGCTGCGTGATGGGAATACACTTGGAATGACTATGACTGTTTACGGTGGACGAGTTCAATAAAGTGTTACCCTAGGTACACCTGACGTGCACTTGCAGCGATGGCTCGAGGATGCATCTTCGGTGCATCAATCTTTGGTATTTTAGGCCTTGAATACAGCGACAGCGACGCGGGTGCTCAACAGCACATTCCCTGATTTATAATGCTTTTAATAACATCATCCACAACCTATTTCTTTCATTATTCCGACATTCTGTTTTATAAAATATGCCTGCAGAGCTGCGCCTGGTGCGCTGGGAGATAAAACATGTTTCTCTTTCCAAATTCCAGGCTATATTTTGCCCGCTTCACTGGAATATCTTCATCTTTTGTAACATTACCGTCTCAGAGGTAGGGGGCGAAGGAAGACATTGTAATCTCTTTTATTGCCGTGATTAACATTGGGCAGCTTTTGATTCATGTCCCTAATTGCTGGCAACGTGTTCATGCAAGAAAATACAAAAAGTTAGTTTCTAAAAGAGTATGATCCAGTTTAAATTGAGACACGCGGGTAAAAAACAATGTTTATTTTTGTACACATTGTGTGTATAATAATAGTGAATCTACGGACATTGCACGAATATGAAAGGAGACTAAGGTAAGACAATGTTTGCTCGCCAGGGTTCGTGTTTGTTCACTACTGTACGAGAGCGACCCTTTTATTCGATACAATAATACCCAATATACATATTTTCATAAAACAAGTCCATACATTTTTTTTTTAATGACATGAAACCAACATTTTGTACATTTTATTTATAATTTTACCTCCCACAGAATGTTTATTAAAAATCCAAACACACATTTCTAATAATTTTGGGCGAACACAAATACAAATAGCTTTTAGAATTGTAGGTAGGCACGCTAAATACATACAAATTACACGCTGTAATGATTAAACGTGCCACTAATAAAAATACGGCCATGCGATGGAATTGAAATTTACTCGAAACTTGCAAAACATGGCAGTTGATGGAGGAGCCAGGTTTGCTCTGCGGGCTGCATTTAAACGTGAACGTGGGAAGATGGATTTGAAAATATGAGAATCGATGTGCGGTGAATCGTTTGACTAAAAACAGTTTTTCAGATAAATTTAGTTTATTAGGGAAAAAACGTCGTCCTCTTTAATAGAAATCCAAATAGTGGAGGTGCCAGATATGTTCTGCGGGTTGCGTTCAGGAGACGGACGAAAAGGGCACAGCATCATTTAAATAATAACACTTTTGAGTTGCAAATAACTCAACGCCATTGGTCTACGCTCGACCAATGGCTTGATCATTTGAAACTCACGCGTGGAGGAGCCAAAGCTGCTCTGCGGGATGCGTTCAGAGGCAAGGTTTGTGTTATTTCTGGATTTGATACGAGTGCAACTGATTTATTACAAAATAATGTTTTATTCTTCCATTAAACAGAGAGAATGACATTTTGGTTGAATATGCGTCTTGCGGCGCGTAGCTTTAGTAAACGGCAACTTTCTGTTGGACCGTACCTACTCCTCATGTTACAGAGAAATAATGGGACTGGTCATTAAAACTTTGCCAGAAAACTATTTGAAATAGGGAATACTTTTAGAATATGGAAGAAATAAGCGTAGACGAAAGTACCAAGAATTTTAAGTAAAAATATTGCTTCCAGGTATAATTTGTTGGCGTTTCTACTTTTCCAGGTTCCCAGGGTTCGAATTGACGTCCATTTCCCAGAACACGCCCGGGTGAGCTTTTCAAGCGACTATATTGCAGTTCCTGTTAAGAGATCTTAATTTTATCTTCTGTCCGATATATTTAAATGGTTCAAAAGGATTTAGCGACAAAACGAATCAGCAGCATTCGTTCAAGATACAAAATTAAACTCTTGCGCGATACTGGATAATTTTAAGTGATATATTTCACGTTACTTAATAAGAAAGTGTGCTAACTCTTTAGATTTTAGTTAACCAAGAAATTAAAAGCTAGACTATGAAAGAAAGTCTTATCTTTTTTTGCCTGAAATACCGTTCGATACTTTTAATGCAAATGGTGTCCGTTGCCTGCTACCAAGGTATGGTGCTACACCCTGCTAATATATATGTAGACACTATTGGGAATAATTAACGGAGATGGAAAGCAGGAACTTAATTAAACCCATGGCACGGAACAGCTGGTGTCGGCGTCGGTGCAGTGGCTGCCTGCCGCGAATCCAGCCACCAATAAAAACATTTCCTCCCACTGACATTAAGACTTTACTTTGGCAAAACAAAGAGGCATTCTCTTTCCGATCCATGCTTTCAGATCTCAGTTCAATTGATATTTTAGTTTGAACGAATGTTTCAGTCTGGAGTGATACGTCAGGAGACTCGTGTAGGCAATCTGACACTAAAAGCAGTATCATAACCGTTTCACCCTTTTAATGTTTAGAACAGCTGGTGAACTCGGACAGTTTCCGAGTTCACCCAGATTGCTGCGTGGTGACGTTTATACCGGGGACTGGCCTGCGCTCGCCCTGCACTCTACTGCGCAAAGCCGGGGCGCAGTCCATTCATCTGATCGTTCACCGCTCGCATTCAGGCTTCTGGGAATGTGAATTTGACCGAAATGCAGTATCTAATAGCCGCATATCAAATGTCATCATTATCACTCCAGTTTGACCAGTCATAGTTCATTTTACTCGGTCATCGATGATCGACACTCATTATGCATAAAGCGGCAATATGGTAATCAATACGTACTGGACACCATCGAAGTGACGCGGAAAGCTAATAGCCTTCTTCTCGTATATAAACATAATTTATTATAGCGAATGGTATTCAGATATTTTGTGCCTCGCTGGAGATTCGCAAATCCCCACTCGACGCCTGTTAATTCGGCCGCTGGCTGTGTCATGGTCGACGTGTATGGTAATGGCACAAGGCCGATAGAAAAGTTGAAAACGTCCTTTGCTCTCTGTGAAATGCTGTGGGAAGGGTGAGGGATATGAATATATTAAATTGAATTTTTAATCCTATTTAGGAGATATAGAATGGAGTGATATTCTGTCGACCAACTCAACAATGAAGTCATCAAGAGAAGTGGCCGACGCTACAAGTTTCACGGGTCCAGCATTTCTGCGCTGTGTGCCAGCGCTTTCAGAGCTCACTCGCAAAGGGCAGTAAATATAAAAAGTGCGCCTCGGTTAGCACAATTTTTAATTTAATGGGTCACATAGGTACACTTTCTTTTGGAGGATACAATAATTTTCATGCAGTAATACCCTAACCACAGCAGAGCAGAGTGCTTGCAATGCTCTCAGGTGCTCAACAACTCACCGCCAGAGTTTTTTCATCTTCTCTCAGAGTATTATTATGGTAAATACTAAATAGAATTATTGTGCTGCAAAAAATGAATTATATTCTGCTTGCAAAAGATGCCACTGCATAAAGTAAAACAAAAAACGCTTTTATTTGACTATAAAACAATTTTGCCGGGGAACTCGGAAGTGGCAGACACTATGGGAAAATAACATGAAGCAACATAACGGTGTCAGTTTTGGGACCCTCCCCCTTCCACCTTGTCTCGGCGTTGTGTTGTGTGGTGATGAGGGGGTGGGTGGGTAGCTGAAATTGGACGAGGGGTCGGTCAAAGGGTCATTGATGATGCCACATAGAATCAAAAGAGCGAATTAGTCAAGCTTTGTATGCAGATATGTTTCGTTATGGTAACTCATCGAAAATTTAGCTCGAAGCTACAAAATCAATAATGCCAGACCTGTAGTTTTTTTTGTTGTGTATGTATAACCGGTCCTGTGGGATGTAGAAAAAAGCGCCGCGAGCGAATTGAAATAGAATCTAGCATTGGTGCTACACTTATATATCTTTGATATCTTTCTATCTGAAATTTACCACCGTGGCATATGCTGGAAAGCCCGGGATTCATTTTTGGCACACAATTAGCAGATTTATTCCTTCGGGGCTACCTTTATTAAACAGAGCAAAATAAATAGAAATTAAAATGGAAATTACATAGCATCAAAGTGTTTTCAGCTCATCATGAAATGTTCGCTGAAAGTTACTAGAATAATGGAAGTGCAAATATGAGCTTTGTTATTCTTTTTTTCAACAAATATGCTGTTCTGAAAGCAACAGAAAACGTTTGAAAGTGAAATTGAAAATGCATTAAAGACACCGCACACGTTTCACTCAAATATATTCATATCATTTGCGATCTGTGGACGCGTTACAAAATTCCAATTTCGCGACACAAAAAGCAGGGATGCAATTTAAATATGAAATTATTGCACCGAACAGCTTTTGAGGTGAGCCCCGAAAAATTGTAATAATGCATTTTCTTCAGAGTTCTTCGTAAAAATCTTTATTGGTATTCCGTGGTATATAGCAGTGTGTGCTTAAGGCTTAATAAGGAATTTCTGGAAAAGCATCAAAGGAGAAGAAACGGTTGTCACAAAATATTTCAACCGAAAATTCTGACGAAAACTTGGTCTCAGTGGCAGCCGAGCTGTAGACAGAGATCGAAACTTCTAAGATGTACCGCTATGAGCTTGCCAGCGCTCGACGGTGTTTGTTTCCGAGAAAGAAATTAAGTTTCTTTTGGACAGACTATTTTTTTTTTTCTGAAATGTTGCTTTGTAATGCAAGACGACATTATGGAGTATGTTTACGCGTCTGAAAAGCTCTTTAAGTTCTGAAACTATACAAAACAGAAGAAGCGTTTTACATCCTAACTCACTTTCCATAAACTTGGTTACGCGGAGCAAGCTTCTACTCGTCCATTTTGATGGTAGCAACAAAAGAAATTGACGAAAACTGTGAGTGAGTGAAATATGAAAATGAATGATGATAACCTCGCATGTTTGTGTTAGATATGTACTTTACAACATTCTGTACCAACCGGTCGAGACAAAATCTAATCAGATACAGAGTTTTCTTTCTTGTAAGATATCAATTGTTGGTCGTCTCGTTCTGTGCACGTACTCTTTGGCCACATTGCAATATAAATGATTCGAACACGAGACCAGTTTCCGTTTTACTTCACTTTTATGCGACACGGGAATCGATGATTTGTTGAACTCGATTACGAAATGCAAAAAATGTGTTAAATATGTGATTTACTCTGAGCACGCATAGAACTAGATATCAGATAACTCTTATTAAAAACAATAGTAAGTACATATCATTTTCCCATTTCGTATCTCACCGATTTTCTTTGCCTACTAAAAGCAAACTCTTGCAGCGACTCGGAGAAAGTTTCGAATTTACTCCAAATTACTTGTTAATTAAAATTGTCTTGATCCTTTGCGTACTTATTTGCCGTAGCGACGCCCGCGGTAGTTCGTGTCAAGGGGAACTTTTTTTCAACAACCGAGATCCACGACTGACTGCTGCGAGTCGGTAATGAAAATAAAAAAGGCGATGTAATTCTACTGTACGCACGCACTTGGTCGAGGTCGAGATGCAAGCGCCCCTGAGCAAAGAACGGGCGCAGCGTGTTTCGCAGGTGTGGCCACGAAACCGCATGGAAACCGAGACTAAAGATTCGCCAACACTCACTCAGTGGTTGTGTTTCATATTAGCAATATTATTCTCTCTTGCTGTTATTTAGTTACTTCACGTATTCGCCATCACCAGTCATGTAAAGCATTAAAGCTTATCTGCCCTTTGGCGCTTGGAAAGTTTTGTTATATTACTTTTTGTGAAAAATTCATTTACCGTTATTAGTTAACGAGTGGCCTGCAGCAAACAGCGTTTAATGGGAACACAGGCTTTTAATAAACCCTTTCGTGAGTGGGTATGTATATATATATATGTATATATGTGTGTGTGTGTATGTGTTTATGTACATTAATACAGCTCCTATCGCGGGTACTATTTTCATAGTTGAAGCACTCAGTGTACTTAATATCTCTACGTGTATTATTTCAAACGTGATACGAACGTTCCTTTGTGAAATTACATTCGCACAAAGTGCTAAACTCTGCCCTTGAATTCGATTACTGAGAGAGGAAATCAATTTATTAATTGACAGCTATCCAAATACATGGTTGACCATTACGATCTGGCGTACTAATCTATATTATAAAATAAAATTTCTTATGAAAGTAGCAATAATAATTTAATATGATTATGGCCTATAGTTAATTATGAACATTGTGCATTAATAAAGACACATAGATGTCATAGATTAAAGATATTCGCTATGAGATAAGAGTAACGATAAAATAAAATATAAGACTTATTCAACCCTATCTATTATTTGTATACTAATTGGCAAATATCATTGAACATCAACTGTGGATTGTTGTTGCATAGATGGTTGTACAAGATGCAAATCGATGCCAATATTTAATATTTACAGCTAAGCGTTTGCTTTGCCACTATTTGTACCATTCAAAAGAACTCTACTTCTCTGTGTACACCTCAGGAAATTATTACAAACATCTAAGAAACCAGCGTGCTTGGGATCGCGTGACCAATTCGCGTTTCCCCGCTAGACTTTCTACATTTGATGGAACTTGACTTATCTGATCGAAACCCTAATTTTTAAATGCACGCTTACTCGGAACAGAGCCTCGTATTTGGCGCTTTGAAAGCTGTTTGCTAAAGTGTCGGATGGGGCGCCCAGCAAATCATTTGTAAATGATCACCTTCAAATTAGGCGATTAAGAAATTATTTTAATTGTCATCATTTAGCTAACTAGAGTCCGGTAATTACAGTATAGTATCCCTGGTTGATGGTGCAGGTCATGAATGGATCACAGATAAACCAGTGGCTAGCCAATTAGTTTTGCATCCCACTGACCGTCGAAAGCATGCCCACTCGTACTGTACCGCTAATTTGGGGGCGTTTGATTCTGCCAGCCGGACTGATTTCGCTCTTATATTTGGTCTATATCTACAAATCTGAGGGTGCAAACTGTTTACAGCCAATGTGCGAAAAGCAAACATGGCGCTCCACTTTTTTTTACAGACCTCTAGAACGAAATTTCTAGTAAAAAAAACACAAAACAAAAAAAGCCCATACAAACGCTAATAATTTCACATCACTTTTTAATGCTATTCGATTTTCACCAGCAGTGTTGTGGTTTTCTGTCGAGAGGGGATCGTCAATTATTGGTAATTAATAGCGCTGCCTTCGGATCTGGATGAGATAGCTTTGATATTATTGCATCCAGCGGAGCGCCGCGGTCCAGCGAGCGTGGCCCATTGGTCACATTAATCTTACAGAATGGCCAAAGCGCGAAACGGTCAAGCGAGCTGGCCAAATTATGAGTCGGGGAAAAATAACGCCGATTCGTTGATGAGCACACCCGCGAATAATATCAGTCACCGCGGCGTTGGCCAATTTCAGAATCGCTGCACAGCACCGGCCAACGACGGGCCGCGTACAAACCATAATCGTGTACTGCACCGTTAACACCGAATTACCAGTTTGGGATCTGCGTGCAGGATATTAAATCTGAAAATAATGTCACACTGTTTTACTTTCACGGTATACGCATCACGGAATGCAAACTTTCACAGAAAACAGTGTGCTTGCAGCTGATAATAATCTGGCACGTCCACCAGTCTTTCTGCCGCGAACTGCACGCGCACCCTGAGGCGTCGCCGAGGAATGGCTGGAAAAGTGTTGCTGCTCAGCACCTCCAAGGGCTGGAATGGTGACCGAACAACCAGGGACCTCGGCATGCGTGAGGCGTAGCTAGCACACCGTTGAAAAATGTATAATTGAATATAGAAACTTGAAAGTTTATAATACGGTTCATATGCACAACTTAGCGATGTGCAAGGCCGCGATACTTTCAGTCCAAGTTTCCAAGAGAGAGGAGAGAGAGGAGAGAGAGGAGAGAGAGGAGAGAGAGAGAGAGGTTACCAATTAGCGGTGCGCTGGTGTCCCTATCTCGGTCTGACTGTGGCGTCGATGTCTTAACACAATAAACACGCAATCTCGTCGGGTGCCAGAACAATGGCCGGCAGAGTGAATGCCATTGTTGCGGCGACGGGCGTTCCGCCGCGCGGTCGACAGATAACACCAGATGACGCTTTACTCGCGCTTTGGGAATTGCACGCCCTCGCATGTGGCTCTACCCGTGAGCAGCGTCTCCTGACCGAACTATCCCCAGGTGTCTGGTCCACAATAATGCCACGATAAACAAGTGCATGGATAACGGGAACGGACGATGGTGAAATTTATATCGACTTTACCCGGCTCGTAGGAAAAGCTTTCCCGCGAATGTGTGTGGGTTTGTTTTTGAATCAAACATGGAAAGAAATCGAGCTCCTGAAATCGCTTGCACAGTGAGAGATAATGACTGTGAATTGTTAAAATTGTCTGCAATGCAAAGGAAAATTTCTGCAAGTTTCTGAAATGTCCAGCAAAGTAAAGGAAAATGGCTGCAAGTTTCTGAATTCACCTACAAAGTGAGGGAAAGTGATTGCTTGAGTGATAAACAGCGACATTACTTAATATCGGCGGTCTGAGCATAAAAACAAATGTGAGGGTAACAAACTTGGGGGAATATTTCAGGGCAGCCAAGCTTTATGCATGGAACGTGACTGGAGCTCGGCTACACAACGAAGTCCGCGTAGGTATACAACCGTTTCCCATGCTCAGAAACTGTTGTCAAAACGCGAATTGAAAAAAGTGTGAAAACGCATTCGCTCGCGATATTATTCCAACTTTTTCTGAATAATTTATTACGCTGTCAACTTTGGGCGGAGATAAAAAATGCGCTGTTTTTCAATACGCTCGCCTCGCGTCGGTCCTAAACTTCCCCGCGCATTGTATCAAATGTCATAATGGTTTATTTCGTGCTTGCCAAAATGTTTCACTTGTTCCACTGCATGTCTTTGTATTGCTGATATGGAATTGATATTTCTCACGTCTTCTTAGATTTCATAGAGAACAGAAATAACAACAAGATCAAGATGCAATCATTTTGTAACCGATCTGCCTTGAAATAATTTCCATCGACGCCAGTCAATTGGATTTAGGTTTCGCACTTAAACAGAACGGTTTGGCGTGTTGGTAACACCGGTTCTCGTCAGATCACCGAAGTTAAGCAACACTGCGCTGAGTCAGGTATTGGACGGGTGACCATCATACACATGACCAGTTCTGTTCGGGAGAGAGGTTGGAGGGATTAAAGTTAGTACAGCAACTTCACTCGCCTTGCTTATCAACCTCTCGACTACGTCTATTTGTGGAGGAATCCTGTTGTTCACGTTGAACCGTCCTTCGGAAGGGACGTTAAGCCGGTGGTCCCCTTGGTCTTCGACAGGAGTAGGCTACGTGTCGGCACCGGGTTTCCCCTCCTCCCTTTAAGCTAGTATAGGTTTATCACCATCTTCATCATTATCCACTAATTCACCGACGCCATTAAACCAGTGCCGCATGACCAGATGTAAAAACAGTGCGTCGTTAAACACCACAAATCAATTAGGTCTCTCACTCACACCACAAATTTGCTGACATTTGGAGTGTGTGGATATATTGGATATATTGGATGGTCACAGTCCTGGCTACCCAGCTCCTTGCAACGCAGGCCACTGGGACAGAACGGGACCTTCTGCACATGCATGCGTTGCAAACAGGGAGCAAACAGGGAAACTACCGACCAGCCAGGGAGATATTCTCAAGCCAGCGCAAGGACATTTGGTTCTCAAAAGATCTCCCACTTTTGTCATTTGTGACCCTGTTTAGCTTTCCAAACCTTACCAATTCATGTGCCAAGTCATTGCAATCAGTAACGACTCTTTCTGAGATGGCTAAGATTGTAAAATGTAACAACTATTTCTTGCTAAGATTGCCTTTTTAATTTAGCTATGTAAGTAGATACTTCACAGTATTAGTTAATTCGTCGAAGCATAACGTCACAAACAATTACTTATTGCACCTCGTTATTGTACATGAAATATATTCACCTATATATTCCTCGCTTAGCATGCATGCAGCGAGCGGAGATTGAGCATTCGAGCGTGAAGAAAATCTCGACATTAGAATGCAACTCACATTATTAATATAGTAAACTTTACGTACATTATTTCGCAAGAGTAACTTACTTGAAATCTATGGCGCTAAGTTTGTGCATTAACAGACGTGATCGTGCATTTAACCAATATCTCGCGTTGCAATGCGCTGGTGTATAGGTACACACCCTGTTCGAGAATTACGTTCCTTACATCCGATACCAGCTTGAACTAGCGCGCTGAGAATGCCAACAAAAGCTATCTAAGGTTTCCCTCTATGCATGAAAATGCGCATTTCAGTTTATCCGGCAGTAGATTATTATGTCTCGGTGAAAGTATATTAAAATTAAGAGCAAGGAGCTCTCGACAAAGTGTACTTGTGCGGGGGTGTCCGATTTAGATGCACAGAATTTCCCGCAAATTGTTGATAATTATGTAGATCAAGTTACGAGATATTTTCTTTCTTAATTATGCACGCAAAATAAGCAAAGAAAAACAAATTAAAAAGTATGTTATAGCTATTATCGCATTCTTGGAGAGCTTCTTTGGGAGCCCTCGAGAATTCCATCAGCCCACATTTTACCGTGAGTACGCACACTACCCCTTTACCATCTTTTTCATAGCAAGCATTATCTATATCCCTTTCTCCCTCATAACACCCTTAGCTTTCCACCCACCCCGAGTCATATATCTGCGTCTAGCCACGACCACTGCAGCCCTCTGTCATTCGCCGAAATTATTGGCCCCATTTGGCCAATTTGCTCTTAACGCTGCTCAGAATCGAACCAGCGATGTAGAATGCAATAATGTCAGCTGGCAGTCGTGCGGAAAAATTTCTGAGGGGTGACCGTTTCGAGGGCTTGTTTTGTTGTAATAATACCATTTCGCGGCCTTCAGGCTGCACTGATTTCCTCTGAACACCATCGCTAAAGATAGTTTTTGTTTGAAACTCAATATTTTGATTTTCGAAAAGAGGTCTGCAAGTCTGTTGGTTTAGCTATAATAGAGGAGAGCACGCCCCATTTAAAGATAAAGCGCACGGGATACAGGAAGTTGTTCCCCGGGTAAACACTAGCGGAGGAGATGTGCTAAACGCACCCTGCGCGCTTTATTATGTTAATTTTCTCTGAGGGTATTCAAGGAAAGCGCGTGAGCCAATGTTAGAGAACGGTACGCTGCGATGCCGCCGAGAGTCCGGGGATCGCGCCGAAAGGAGACACATCAATGCCTAATGTTTGGTTAACGCGCGTAGGGTGTCCTTTTATCAGATTACTGCTTCTATCGCCAAACAATCGCACTGATCAAGTTCGATCCCGTGCTCGGCGGAGTCCAATTGCAACCCTAGTCACTAGCCACTAGCCACGGAACTGCGAAGCCGGATTAAGCTTTTATCGAGAAGCGTCTTTAAATTGAACTGCGGTTTATCTCAACTTCTTGAATCGAAAACTTAATTATCTAACACGTGCAAGTTAAGCTGAAACTGCTCGGGAATGGCACAAGCGCTGCGATGCCTGAAATTAGATTGACGACTGCATTCAACTACTCCAGCGATATCGTGTGCATATCTAATTGTTTCAACACTAGAGGAAGTTTTTAATATGAGGAAAAAAAGCGTCCAAGTGACTGGTGAAGACGGCAAATGTGCCCATCCTGCATGACATTCCGAGGGCCTGAACGTGTCTTGATTACTTTCGAAGATTGCTGCGAATTACTTGAGAGGAGCTCGCAGTCAGCTATTGTCGTTGAAAAGCGGTTTCCTCTCAAGAATGGTTATCAATAAAATGTCATCGATTCTGGGCCAAGCCCGGGCAGACATCGATTATCGAGAGGCCCATGCATTCCTGGCGCCTCCACCAAATTCATGGACCGCTGGTGAAAGCGAGTCACCACGGAAGGGCGACGTCACATCATTTTCCTCTCACTGGAAAGTTTGTTAATTAGCAACCTGAAGGAACTTAATACGGCTTAGAGGGAAATCTTGCAGTGGGACTGATTTTATTACTATTTATATTAATAGAAACGTTGAGATCTAAATTTATATCGCGCCAGGCAACCTACACTTAAAGGTACCCCTTATAAGCGGCGTGCGATACATATCACAATAACTTTAGTCATTTCTTTTTCAAATAACTATTTCGACCGCTCGAGCCTCGCACTGGCCGGAAAACGAGAAGGATTGAGGAAATGGGTGAGTAAAATTTACCTCCCTCTTTGTAGGCATAGGTGATACGCTTCTGCTTTCTAGAATTACTCCAAGGGACTACGATCACTGATTGAGCTCAGTTCTGGTCACCGATCAGCAGCATACTTGAAAGCTTGCAAACCCTTCAATGCCGCCTGCTACCGAAAACCCCGGCCACGACGGGAGGCGAAACACTCTCCACGTGCTACCAGCAAGAACCGCAAAATAAAAGAAACAAATGTGCGATTCCTTGGCAGTATCTAAAGTTTGATAGATTGCATCTAAAAGCGAACAAACATACTGCATACAATGCTTAAAATGTCTCGCGTGGAAAAATATAAAATATGCGATGCAACAACGCCAACTATTTTAGAGCTGGTTCGGTTGGTTCTGGCTTTAGCCGTTCATGATCGCCATTCTTCAAATAGACAAATCGCATCTGCGTGACACGTATATCTTCTTGTTCTTGGCGAAATGTGGTCGATCGTAAATATTGAACCCGGAATATGTCATTTAGCTGGAAATATTATATTGTAGGTACGTGCTTTTCATCATCGAAGAGATATGCAAAGAAATTGTGAGACACCACGTTGTTACCACGTAAACCACTTTCTTTTCTTGTACTTTCTAGCGTAGACAAGAACTACGCTTAGGCAAGGACAAATTTTAGGCAAGGACAAAACTTAGGCGAAGAGAAATGAATGCAGCATTGTTTTTGATCTCGCAGTGCACAGATGTCCAACACAATTCCTATTTTCTTCATTCGTTCGTTGAATAATTGACGCCGACAGTGATAATATTACGATATTATGTACCAGCGTAGTGACGCCTCTATCAACAGTATATCCAATTTCTCTTTCTCGTTCTCGGTCTGTTCTTCTAGAGTATCCAAAGAAAGGAAATTGAAAACGTTCATTGGCGCAGCGTCAGCTCTAGTCAAAGCGAGTGTTCATCCGGAATAGGATTCCAGCAGAAGCGGGACGCTGCAAATCTTAGCGCCACCAAGGGTTGCCGCCAATTCAACTCAACTCGGCTACTCTTCCTTATAAGTGTTTTACAATTTGTTTGTCTTGGTGTTCGTTCGCGTACACCGTGGTGTGTCGCCGTCCGCCGGGATCGCTCTCCAGGGGGGGGCGTTGCAATCGATCGACAACCGTGCACTATCTGTGTTGACAATAATCCATCATTCGACGGTGAAAAAAAGATGGTGATCCATTTCATGATGCTACAAACTGATTCACGTCCTCGAACACTCCTTTTGTACAATGCCTTGTGACAGAACATTGACGACGGAGTATGACGGGTGTCACCAGACAAACGAATTGCTTGCATGTCGGTGATGTATCTGTTGTCGTGACGTCATTGGACCGTGTCCCGGCGGGGCTTCATTCCGCCCCCTTTTTGGGCCTGGCCCAGGCAGCCGCAGCCCGTTCTGGGTGACAGCGACCCTCCCGCGAAGAAGAAGACTCGCAGAACATCACATAAACTTGGAGCGAAAATATTGCCGAAAAAATCGGACGTGCTCATGACCAGAACGTCGAACGGCAGGCTCCGGTGCAACTTTGCCGCGGTCTGGAAAATGTTCCAACGGTTTGGCGCCAAGAATATTTCTCATCGTCTAAAAAGGGTCGTCTTTTCGAAAGTCTCGACCGAGCTTCCGAAGTTTCTTCCTCGTTCGCTTGCTTATTTTATGTAATAGAAACGTAATAAGTTTTAAATCGCGCGCTCAAATGCGAGGCAATGTTCAGGTAGAGCGAGTTTGAATGCGTGGGCGCCACCGCAACAGCGACGAGACTTAACCACGAGTTTTATGTACCATGTCGGGTGGCGGGCTAGATTTTTATCAAGTAGGATTTCCACGAGAAATATCTTACAGTATCGACTCCACCCGAAAACATGCATATGCACTTTTACGATTATTATACACTATTTCACACAAGAGATCTCTCAATCAGAAGGGAAAGTGTCTCCTAAAAAACGGCGCGGCAAGAAGCGAGCGGGTGGAAGGACGGGCGGGCGGGCGGGCGGGCGAAGAAAGCTCCCTGGCTTGAGCAATATGGATGATGTACTCTACGAAATGTCAAGAGCGACGTCATCAACCATGCGCCTACAACACACTTCAGCTTTTTTACGAGTCATATTGGCAATCTTGTTTAGTTCAGACACAAGACATCTATTTTTTATTAGAACTATCGGCATCATACGTTTCTAAATAAAGCCGCATGCATGCGTGTGCAGAGGTGAAATAACTCATTTTCTATCACTAATATAATGTAGCTGGTCTAATATGCAAATTTTCATCACAAGTTATTGTTAGATCCTGTAGAATCATAATTACTTTTTTTTTTCTTTTTTTTTTACTTTACCCTTTTTATTTATTACCCGTATCCCAAATTATTACCTCCCGGCTTCTGAAGAAGTTATTACCGTCTATCCCGAGAACAAGTTTTACCCATAAGCTGATGGAATGTGTGAAACATTCTGCCCGAGCTGCATCTTGTCTCGCTTTGATGCTGCACTGAAAGTGTGAAACCCTCGTTGGTCCCATAATCGAAATGCACAAGGCAGCGAGTCTCCCGAATTCCAGCGCTGGCACAAATAAATTGATGGGAAAGAAGGGCGAAAAGTGCGTTCCAACTCACCCGCGAGGAGGCTGAGCAAAGTGACAGCGATCACCGAACCGAGTAAACGGCCGCTTCGTCGTCTCCTCATGTTTCTGATTTGGCGGGCTCGAGATAGAAACCGGCGGCTAGAGACGGCCACTCGGCATGGTCGCCGTTGACGATGATGACGAGAGCAGGAGGCAGGCTAGACGCTGCAAAGTTTAACACCTTTGTTGCATCCTCTTGAACAGACCGATTACACTCTATAACTACGTTACATCGTCACCGCGGAGTGTTCTCCGGGGGAGACCAAGCCAGCAACGCGCCGAGCTTATTCAGCGAGCAACGAATCTAATTAGACACCTAAGCACGTTAAGGCGCGCAAACTGCGCGACGGAGGCGAGATTGTGAGATGTACGAGAACTCCACTTAAACTAACTCCTGCAACTGACGGAGTGATTCATTCAAGTGCCCGCTTGGTTTCAATTAAAATCAGCGTTGCCAAAATGAAGCACCGCAGGCGGATCGTTGGTAGGTGCTACACTCTCTTAGCGAGCTGGACGTCTTGGCGCGATGCACGCTGCTGTTGTGGGGCTTGTGCCCGTTAGGAGGATGCGTCGCGCGGCGGCACGGTGCTTCCCCTACGCAGAGCACGGAGAAACTGAGCGTCGCGGCGTCACGACCGCTGCCGACGCTTCGCCTCGACGCCGACGCCAGCGCGCGGACGCCAGCGCCGAGAGCCTCGGTGCTGCTTGCCAGTCAGCCGGCCCGCCTGCCGAATACTTCCCAGCCTTCGTGAATGGAAAGAAAAGACGGTCGCTGCGTCCGCGGACTCCAAGGAGGTTGCTGCTGCCTCCTTGGTCTTCCATACTTTGGACAGCTGAGCTGGACGGTGCGAGCAAAATCAATGCTGGAATCTCGCATTCTTGGCGTCATCGTCGAGTGTGTGGAGCGATTTGTTATTATAATGTAATGGCTGACAAGCATATATCCGCGCCATCTAGGGCGTGAAATTGTGTGCACGGCAAATTGAAATGTGTCTTGACACACATCGCCTCGTTTTGCAGATCTCACTTTAATATTGTCTGTTTTACTACCCTCTATTCGACAATCATCGTAGAACAAATTCAATTTATGAGCACTGCTTTAATAGCCTTGTGAAGTTGAACGTTCAGGGCACTGCCGTCAAGGAACATGTTTCAAATAAGTTTTTTTTCGAATTTTTATTGCAGAATTGGAGTTTGCTGTGTTGTGTGCATTAATGGAAAGAACTTTGTATAAACTGTAGGTACTACTACATCGTAAAGTAGATTTAATAGAGAGCGTAGCCACCCAATTTGGAAAGCATAAAGCGAGTTCTCTGATCAATAAGTTCGCCAGAACGCCGGGGCTCCCTCTATTATTCACGTGGCTACAAAATCCCCTCTTTTCTTTCATAAATCATTTCTTGTTTGAATACAAAATAATGATGTGGCAAAAACTTTGATAAAATAAGTCGTCAGAGCAATCGTGAAAGTCGACGCATTTGACCCATGTCGACCGTGCGCCGTGGACAAGTCAATTTTCTTGCAATCCACGTATCAAATTTGAGCACAAATCCTCTGGCAAATTCTCCTAATCCTGACGAGGTATGCATTATAGTTGAATGCGATCTCCAGAGAAATACAGCGATAGCTTATGCCCGATACGGCCGACGGAGCTAAAGGGATTTGCATGGACGAGGAAGAAGTGGTCAAAAGGAGGCTTTGTCGTGAGACATTCCTCTTCCATCACACTCAACGTAAGAGCATCAGAGAACAAAGAACTTGCATGGCGAAATCAGGATCGTGAGCCGAAATCAGAGCTGAAAGACGTTCTCCAAACAAGTCCTAGAAATGCATACCTACTCGCAGTGATTTTCTTTTCGTGTCAGCGAGTAAATCGATGACAGCGAAATGAAACTTCGAACCCTTGTTCGGGACCCACGAGTCCCAACCGCCGACTCCTCATGCCTCTGCGGCAGTCCAGATGACTTGCCATTGCTTCGAAATCAGGCACGTGTCAACTTGGTGAAATGAAAATACATTCAGCGATACACCGCGCATTTTCCGTGTTTATTAAACTGATCTCTAATGTGGTGCACTTTACTGGCTTCGAAAAGAAATGAAAACTGGGAGTAAAAATGATTTTACTTTCCTGGCAGCTCTCGAGGTGTTACTGCTGATCACGGCTCTGTGCTGATATTGCTGTTTCGAGAACTCTAAAAACTCTTTTAGCGCAAATTCAAAGTATTTCCTCCAGCTCTTGACAGGGATAAACGTCACCATTGTTCAATGTCGGACGCAAAATAAAAATATGTTATTTTCTCTCTCATATAATAAAATAAAACACTGTAAATTTTGAATCCTGAAGGAGTCGAGTAATCAATCTTTGCAGCTTTCCAAGGAAAAAAAACGCCACCACATCTAGACATCAATCACCAAAGTATCGAGAAAAATTATAATTATGCATATTTCGTCGTTGTAATTAAAATGTGCTGGGAATAGAGCTCCGAAGAACTTGTAAATTTAATGATGCAAAAATCTCGTCTAAATTGTATAAATTAATCCAGCTCGAGTTTCATGTACAGACCTCTAAGTTATTACTTTGTCCAAACTGCCTGATTTTTATAATATGGCTCAAAGAGGCCAGCAGAGCGCGAGCTAAATTAGATAGGTAACCGCGTCCGCCGGATCGCTTTGATAACATATGCTTTTGATAACACAACCTGAAATCGCATGGAATGACTATTATAGTAATCACGTAGGCTTAAGGGATTACTAAAAACATGCCCTTGGGGGGCGAATCTAACCGAACGCTAAGATCAAGTGCAGACCCATGTTACCCCCGGCGAAGTGAAATTATGCGAGAGCAACAACTTTACCGTACCCACAATGTATTATTTAGCTCAAATCCATTGGCCGGCGAGTCGGAGAGGCAATGCATGGAAAGTAACTCATCTGTGAGGGTCTGGTCTGGGTCTGGGTCTGGAAGCTGTGGTCCAGTCGGGATGGGCAAAAGATGCCCTGCCCACGTCCCCAAGTACCCACCCAGAACTTGGAGGCACCCAACTTCTTTTTTACGTGCCTCTAGTCGTACGGCTGACCGGCTAAATAGCAGTAAGCAAATAACGAAGTAAGTTGATCAATCGCACTACTAAAGCGGATGATTCGTAAATAATGAAGCGGTCCAAGTCACGTATGTTCCACCCGTTGTTCACAAACACAAACACACTTTCTTCATTAGGGGGAAAGAAAACCGCCATTAGTTAGTGTAAAGACAAACGTCTCATCTGCCCTTGGTCTACGAGGGTCGCTGCCCGCGGCAGACGCTGCTACGTGTTGTGTGGACTCGGGGGTGAGTGGCGTCGGTAGGTGGGGAGGAGACATAACGCGCTGGCCAGCGCTTGGCCGGGCTACTCGGGGCACAAGGGGACGCCGACAGAGTCGTGTAATCTGACCCTAGTCCTCCGAATGGATAAGATAAGGCCGCAGTCGCCTCACCGCAGGCCACGCGCTGCACAGCGGCGGCGGCGGCGGCAATATGTGGCTTCCAGCTTATGCCTGCTGCAGCCGAGGGTCAAGCAATTACTATATGTTTCCATGTGTTACCAAACCGATCGACCGACCGAACGACCGACCGACCGGCCGGTCGGCAGCCGGGCCGGTACACAACCGGCTGTAAATCAATACTCGTATTAGCTACATTATTAATTTTGTACTCTGATTTAAACATCCAATTAGTTGCTAACTATTTGCAAGTTCCAAACTCAGAAAACTTGATGATGTTAGTGATGCCGATCATAGTTCCAGTAACACATGACCGGCTGAAAAAAAGAGTTCATAAAGTCAAGGCATCATATTTAATGCTCTTGAAGTTCTCGTGCAAGAATTCACGCTAGCGCTATTATTTGATTCTTTTTTCGAAAGTCATCAACTGAAACTTTGTCTAATGAAATAGGTGCAGTTGAAACTGTGAAGAAAAGACTACTTTATATCAGAGACATTCTGTCGCAGCTTCACAAGTGTTACTCATACTTAGTGCTACCATGGTGCGACCGGCCAAATATTTCTCGGCGACAAACCTGTGCTTTGAAGCTTAGTTTCGAATGAGCGGAAATATAAATAATGCGAATGGGAAGTATTCAAAGAAAAGCCATTAACTTGCGCGAAACAAGCATCATTCAGAAGAGCCGACTGCTCTTTTGAATGGCAGGGACGAGTCAACCCCTGGACGCGTTCACTCCTAGACACAAAGTGCGTAAGTAAAAAAAGGAACGAACGCGTTCGCTACGTGGAACAAAGTTAACGCCTCTATCGGCTGCAAAACATGCACGCACCAAACCCACCCTTATTGTTATTGTTATTATTAAAAAGAGAGCTGATTTAATATTTTTCTTATGGGGCGGTGCGGTTTATGAAGCGAAAAAGTGGGGAGTCGCAGCGTGGTTACATATTACACCGAAGGAAACTTTTTATTAAATTAAAGAGATTTCGTTCGAAGCAAAACGTCATGAGCAAAGATTATAATCATGAGAGACTTTCCTCCCCCGTCGCAGGATAAAGCTTACAGTTGAAGCAATAAGATCCTGGGTGCGTGCGTGCGGATATCCATGTTATAATATGCAGGCCGAATGTTTACATAAATACCCTACTTTGAGCGAAATTCAACTGTCGCGTTGATTCTTTTGTAATTTAAGTTCTTCTCAAGCGAACACAAGCGGTGGAATCAGTTATTAAAATATTTTATCTCCTTCCAATATTTTCCGTAGAGAAAGGACGTTAGTTTCGGTATGGAGACTAAGATTGGCAAAGGGGCGCTCGAGGATGGGCGACGTTGAGGGAGGGATCGAGCGCACGGGGGGGGGAGGGGGGGGGGGAGGGGGGGGGGGGGGGGTGCTGCTGATGACAAAGGGATGGATGCAAGGTTCCAGCTTGAGCCCGTGAATACCGAGGGAAAATATTCCCATGATGATATGAAATCTAGAATGAGTTTGACATAATTAAAAGTAAACAGGCGAGAAAAGAAGCTTCAGCTGCATAGTTTCAATGGGAAGAGCACCTACAATGGAAGTAGCGAGGAAACTACACCTAACCTCCTAGAAATTGAAAAACCTTTCATTTAACTGCACTGGCGTACACTGTGCTATCGAGGTAAACTGATGAGATGGCAATGAGATGCATTGCAGCACCCTCGGCAACACGCAACTATTCAAACATTACGTCGGTAAGTTTACCTGAAACGTCTCCGCCCGATAATCGAGTAACAATAACAAGTAAGCGAAACCGGCAAACTTGGCGGTGGAGCTTTCTCCCTTCCCCCGGCTGCAAGTTTGCCATTTCCAAGGTGAGATCTAATTGGTAATTCTGCATACGCGCGCGGAACCGTTGAATCTGTCTAAGCCGCCTACAAAGACCACCTCCTCGCTGCACGGCGTGTAGAAATGTATAATTGTGGCATCCCCATTTCGCGGCATAAGCCCCACGGATGAAATTTCCTGATCTCGCAGCTGGCTTGTTTGAATCCGTGACATTGCGGCTCTGTCCTCCCGTGTACAACGACGAGCACCTCAGAGGACTCAAGGAGCGATCAGTGTTGGTGTGTTCTCATGGCAATCGTCTGAGACGGCTTGGCATCAATAGGCTCTGCACGGCAAACATGTATGCTTGAAACGTGTAGGTGCTAATTCAGACCATTGTGATAGTACATATCGTCCCTTTAGACAACTTGGTACTGGCTATGTGTTTATTTGGTATAATTCTCTGCTAAAAGGTACACGCCAACACTCTGCCACGACCCTGGTTTATCTCATTATTGTTATTTATAATAGCCAAACGAGTTAACTGTTATACAAGCCAGAATGTTTCATTTTATTTTTGAGGATGCCAGTGCTTTAAAATTTTTGATTACCTACCATTGCACACATTATTTTAGTGCTGACCAGCCAAGTTTAACAATGTCGAATACTGATGAAAAACGTTGACTTTGCTGTCATATGGAAAGTTTTAATTATAAATGTACACTACTAAAGTTTTAATGGCGTAATGCGAATATCTACCGTTAGTTTGTAGCAAAATCTATAGATGGCATTCAAAGACCACATCGTCAAGCCTCCTGGCTCTCGGAACGAAACTAGGGAGATTCACCAATTTAGTTAATTATACCAAGTTTTAATTAGCCAGTGTTTGCCTCGCAAGAGCCAATGTACACTAGTAGAAGAAGAGTAATAACTTTGGAAAATCGAATAAAAATATCTCATTTTAAGAACGAAATGAAATTGCACGTCTATTTTTATAGCAAAACATGCTCGTCAAATTAAAGTCTGTATTCACGTTGCTCTTTCAATGCAATAATGTTCAATTTAACTTATGGTGAGATAGTTTCATCTTGTTATCTCGTTACTACTTACTTGATTTACTATACGTTACACGGTAGGTTCATCTACATGAGTCTGGGATGAATAAACTACTTACACACATGCAGTATGTTCCCAAGTAGTTGTCACCCGTGCATGAGTCAGGTGAAAAACAGCACGTGTCTGAACGCTTCGTAACATTTCTTTCTTATGCAGATAAAGCGTTTCCCTTCCCAAGCGTTGTCTTCAATCCTAGGACAGTTTCGTCTCTTTGTTTTCAGTGTGTGTCAGCTTATCAGTCTGCTCTCTCGCTCGCACTGCAGGCCCTGCTGATGTACATGTCTCACTCTACTATTGAATTAATTAATGGGCCCATTTCCACTCCTTCCGTCTCCGACATCTTTAGCGACAACCACCCAAAGAGATTGAATTTGTCATTAATTGCTAAATTAGTGACAGAGACAAGGTTAACTCTAAGCTTAGTTTAGGAAAAAGGAAAGTGCTTAGCTCGGGCGATGAAAGGATGGTTCAACAGTAAACTGGAGCATACCGGAGCGGATGCGATTTTTGGAAATTGACACAAAGAGAGAACGCGTCTTTTCTCAAGAAAATCCCGGCACCTCCACCTCTCGCTCGTCACCAGGAAGGCGGGTCGCTTATTTTCTGAACGCATACAAAAATGACCTGCGTGTATTGTATGGCGCGTCATCGTCGCCGCGGGCGCGTCCTGGTAATGAGCCAGTGAACAGTCGACTCCGAGTGCGTACCAAGTTTACTTTTATATGTCACCCGAATTGATGGCGTGTCTTTTATTGGTCCTAGAGAATACAATTTTCTTCACCATTCGAGCCCATCATGAGCTTGCCATCTCACGGAATCCTTTCACGTATCTCCGTTGTGATTCCACCGGCTAATATCTTGACACGCTGCAGCGATCGATTCTTATAAACTTCTCTTCTAGACGACGCATACGCTCCTCCTTTCTCTTGTAGCCGACACCAGATTAATGAAGAGCAACGCCTTCAATAACGCACCGAGGGCGACGTCCACCACGAGCAACTACTCTCCCGAAGAGACCAAACCACACAACAAAGGGACACGCACACAAAATGTTCTAAACGAATTTATAAGAAAACTATAGAAAATAATTGCGTAAAATGTCACTGATCCTATAAAAAGAGCTGACAATTTATTTACCTCTGACTTTTATGTTTCTACATAGCGAATTTTATGTATTGCCACCGGTTTTCTTCCCGAGCTCTCGCCGCAGTTCTAGCGACGGGTCTTTGCGGTGTATATCTTCATCTGTTTGTTTACCAAGGATCTCAGGGGAGGTATTCCACCTTATCAGTAGTTTAATATTGAGTTGGAAACAGAAGGGATGGTGACGCGCACTGCGCGACGTGTACGTCGTGCGCCTAATCGGGGGGTCGAGAGCCACGTCACAAATCACGCTCGTCGCTGATCCCCGCATCAGCGCAATGACAATAACTTAAGGGAAAGACGCCGCCCGATGTCGCTAGGCAAATGCGAGGGTGTTTCGGTTGCGTCGTTTCACGATACGGTGTGCCAACGACGCAGCTCCCCTTGCATCGCCTGGGTCTCGGAACGACCCGAGAATATCGTCGCCCAGAACGCAACGTTAGGTTGATGAGGAGAGACGCAATCACTTACAAGCTACCTTCAAGGATTCTTGAGTACATTTACAAACAACAGTGTAGGTACTCAGTTCAGTCAATCGGAAATTATTTTAAATGAAAATTACCGAGAGCTGGAATTGGGTGCTATATAGTTTGGGTTGTAATCTACGAATAATTGGAAGGAATTCAACCTATTTTACAACCTATTTACTCTGATTTCATCGCGCTCGTTGTTTTCTTTTGAAATGCTTCAATTAATTAATTCAAATAAAATCAAAGCACTTTTCTTCTGATCGAGTCTAAAGAAAAGGCTGCTGCTGTGGCCTACAATGTAGGTACAGCAGCAGCCATGGAAAGAAAATTGCGCCTGGGAACTAAGGACATCTCGGCAATTGGAATCTGTTTATTTGGACATTAGAAGTGATATTGATCTGAAGAGATCAAACACAAGGAGGAAAGATTCTGTTTTCTTCAGCGTGATTCGCGAGGTGTTCGTTACATTGTTAACATGTTTCTTGGCATTCTTTATTTGTGTTTAACTGAAAAAACTTTGCTCTTTTTTGTTCGTTCTTTTTCCACTGACGTAGTCAAACAAAAGCTAGTTAATTAAATAAGCCGCACAGCACTGGAGAGAATGTTAACTCGAAGAGGAGACGACAGACAAAGTTTTGACGTGCTCGAGGAGAAGTTTTGAAAGATGGAGGAGGGCTAGAAGTGCATCTGCCGAGATTCCGAGATGAAGAAACTATAGAAGAATGCGTAATTACGACCAACAGCAGAAAATCACCTGCAAAGTGGTTCAGTTGGAAAAAGAACAGGAGAAATAATTCGAGCATTCAAACAAAAACTTAATTAAATATCCATTAACAGTTTCCAACCGACACCGCTTAACCTGCCAATTTATATCATCAGCGAAATTATGCGCATTCCCGTCTTTAATTGAAGAAACAGACTTTCATCAAATGAATAGTTTTTGCAAAAACTTTCTCTGGCAACATTTGTTTTAATCAGATTTAACTGCGATGTTGCGGGAGGAATGTATCCACACGCTCGATCGCCCAACATCTGATCGCACGACGCTTTATATCAAAGAAATGCTCGATATAAAAGAGGAGATTATGGTAGCTGTGTTTAAGAAGCATAAAACGCTACAACACGACGGCTTGCAGCCTGTGCTCGCTCAGCACGTAGATATCTTGGATCGCGTAATGCCTTCGACCCAGTTCCTGGCTGCTTGCAGGATAACACACATTTGACTCAATAAATACGAGTGTCGGACACGAGGGCAAAGTGACCGGCGGCCACGTGAAGCCACGTCGCCAAGACAGTTCTGTCGGGTGTTGCATCCAATCGGCAACGCGCACTGGGAACGCATCGCGCTTCGCTGGGCGATGTCCTCCTAGCAGGAGCCAGGGTCGTTCGTTTGGAGGTACATCGAGTGGAAAATGTCCGGCTACAGGCGTCTGCCAGGCCCGAGTGTCCGCCGACTTGCTGCTGCGTTCGAGTTTGATAAAGCTCCGAGGGGAAAGAAAATGCATTGCGCTTTCAAGTCTAAAGATTCGTAAATGGAGACAAACGCTGTGTGTTCGCGACTTCGATTTTACTGTCTCTAAGTTGTGATTCTCCTTGGTGTTTTACCCGACGCTGAATACAATCTAAGTAGAAGTCAGTAGATTCATTAAATGGTGTTACTTGGTGTTACAAAGAAATGCACTTAGGCTTAGGATGGAAATTTCGAGACGACATATTAAATTCCCCAAATTGAAAAGGGATCAACCATTTTATAGGTAACTAGCAGAACCCGCTGCCTACGGCCGCTTTCTATTTTGAGGGAGTGGGCATTTTGGTTTCAATTGTAAAGCCTTTAATGGGACCACAACCAAAAGTACCCCCATGAATTGAATTTGAAATTTGCCGCTTATGTCACTCGGGGTCACTGCATTGTGGAAACTCTGTGGTATTCCAAAGTGACCACGATGACAATTTCGAAAACAAACGACGTTGGCTGTCAAAAGATTTCCGTGTATGATTTCTTGAAATATTTCTTAAAGAGTGAAACTTGTGAAATACCTTTTACAATCTGGGCTAGCCAATCTTGCTAGCCAAGACACCAACAATATTTCAGTTTTGTCAATTATTTCCCTTCAGTTCTAGAGATTTTGAAAAGAATTTGACATTGACGTTGACATTGACATTGACGTTTGAATTTCCTGAATGCACTGCTGAGAAGATACTTTCACGATTTCGTACACCTTGCCTTGGTGACAAAAAAGCAAACAATTGATCAAAGCTGTCAGTTTATTAGCAAAATTAATTCTTTTTCACGTAAAACGATCGCAATTGAATGTGTTTTCGCTCAATTACATCAACAACTTTAATACGAATGCATGAAAAATCACCGTTGAGCTCCAAGCAAGAAAAACTCGAGTATTAAAAGAATTATAAAATCGAGCTGCATCGCCTGGCTCTGAGATATCTTGCCGTCATATTTAGCAACTTTTCACAATGAAAACGCTCTCAAATCGCCGTCAAAATGTCATCCAGCAATGGAGAGCAGAATTACGAACAAATATAACCCAATTTCACACGTTTTTGACAAAATTTCGCAATTTCTATCAACATTTCAGCTCAATGTCACATACATCCCAGACGCCCAGACACAAACTAAAAAGTTGAACATCGCTAAAATAAGGCTTTTATATAAGGTTAACTAGCAGAACCCGCTGCCTACGGCCGCTTTCTATTTTGAGGAAGTGGGCATTTTGATTTCAATTGTAAAGCCTTTAATGAGACCACAACCAAAAGTACCCCCATGAATTGAATTTGAAATTTGCCGTTTATGTCACTCGGGGTCACTGCATTGTGGAAACTCTGTGGTATTCCAAAGTGACCACGATGACAATTTCGAAAACAAACGACGTTGGCTGTCAAAAGATTTCCGTGTATGATTTCTTGAAATATTTCTTAAAGAGTGAAACTTGTGAAATACCTTTTACAATCTGGGCTAGCCAATCTTGCTAGCCAAGACACCAACAATATGTCAGTTCTGTCAATCATTTCCCTTCAGTTCTAGAGATTTTAAAAAGAATTTGACATTGACGTTGACATTGACATTGACGTTTGAATTTCCTGAATGCACTGCTGAGAAGATACTTCCACGATTTCGTACACCTTGCCGTGGTGACAAAAAAGCAAACAATTGATCAAAGCTGTCAGTTTATTAGCAAAATTAATTCTTTTTCACGTAAAACGATCGCAATTGAATGTGTTTTCGCTCAATTACATCAACAACTTTAATACGAATGCATGAAAAATCACCGTGGAGCTCTAGGCAAGAAAAACTCGAGTATTAAAAGAGTTATAAAATCGAGCTGCATCGCCTGGCTCTGAAATATCTTGCCGTCATATTTAGCAACTTTTCACAATGAAAACGCTCTCAAATCGCCGTCAAAATGTCATCCAGCAATGGAGAGCAGAATTACGAACAAATATAACCCAATTGCACACGTTTTTGACCAAATTTCGCAATTTCTATCAACATTTGAGCTAATGTCACATACATCCCAGCCAGATACAAACTAAAAAGTTGAACATCGCAATTTAAAGCTTTTATATAAGGTTAACTAGCAGAACCCGCTGCCTACGGCCGCTTTCTATTTTGAGGGAGTGGGCATTTTGGTTTCAATTGTAAAGCCTTTAATGGGACCACAACCAAAAGTACCCCCATGAATTGAATTTGAAATTTGCCGCTTATGTCACTCGGGGTCACTGCATTGTGGAAACTCTGTGGTATTCCAAAGTGACCACGATGACAATTTCGAAAACAAACGACGTTGGCTGTCAAAAGATTTCCGTGTATGATTTCTTGAAATATTTCTTAAAGAGTGAAACTTGTGAAATACCTTTTACAATCTGGGCTAGCCAATCTTGCTAGCCAAGACACCAACAATATTTCAGTTTTGTCAATTATTTCCCTTCAGTTCTAGAGATTTTGAAAAGAATTTGACATTGACGTTGACATTGACATTGACGTTTGAATTTCCTGAATGCACTGCTGAGAAGATACTTTCACGATTTCGTACACCTTGCCTTGGTGACAAAAAAGCAAACAATTGATCAAAGCTGTCAGTTTATTAGCAAAATTAATTCTTTTTCACGTAAAACGATCGCAATTGAATGTGTTTTCGCTCAATTACATCAACAACTTTAATACGAATGCATGAAAAATCACCGTTGAGCTCCAAGCAAGAAAAACTCGAGTATTAAAAGAATTATAAAATCGAGCTGCATCGCCTGGCTCTGAGATATCTTGCCGTCATATTTAGCAACTTTTCACAATGAAAACGCTCTCAAATCGCCGTCAAAATGTCATCCAGCAATGGAGAGCAGAATTACGAACAAATATAACCCAATTTCACACGTTTTTGACCAAATTTCGCAATTTCTATCAACATTTCAGCTCAATGTCACATACATCCCAGACGCCCAGACACAAACTAAAAAGTTGAACATCGCCAAATTAAGGCTTTTATATAAGGTTAACTAGCAGTACCCGCTGCCTAACGGCTGCAGTTGATGTTGAGGGTGTGGGAATTTTGGTTTAAACTGTCCACATTATTAACAATCCATACAATATCGACAACTTTCCCGAGTTTTCTTTGATGCCCTATCCAAATTCTCTAAAAACGACCACAGCTAAAAGTATCATGCAATACCATACAATACCATAGAATATAATAAATTACCATAGAACTCCATAGAATACCATAGAATACCATAGAATACCATAGAACTCCATAAAATACCATAGAATATCATAGAATACCATAGAATACCAAACAATATCATATAATACCATATAATACCAAACATGATCATAGAATACCATATAACTCCATAGAATAACATAGAATACCATAGAATACCATAGAACTCCATAGAATACCATAGAATACCATTGAACTCCATAGAATACCATAGAATTCCATAGACTAACATTGAACTCCATAGAATACCATAGAATACCATAGAATATCAAAGAATACCAAAAAATATCATAGAATACCATAGAACTCCATAGAATACCATAGAATACCATAGAACACCATAGAATTCCATAGTATACCATTGAATACCATACCATACCATACAATACCATAAATATCATAGAATACCAAAGAATACTATATAATATAATATAACTCCATAGAATACCATAGAATACCATAGAATACCATGGCTTACCATAGAATGCCATATAATACCATATAATACCATGGAATACTATTGAATACCATATAATACCATAGAATACCATTGAATACCATTAAATAACATAGAACTCCATAGAATACCATAGAACTCCATTGAATACCAAAGAATACCATAGAATATCATAGAATATCATAAAATACCATAGAACTCCATAGAATACCATAGAATACCATGGAATACCAAAGAATACCAAAGAACACCATAGAATACCATAGAACACCATAAAATACCATTGAATACCATAAAATACCATAGAATACCATTAAACACCATAGAATACCATAGAATACCATAGAACTCCATAGAATACCATAGAATACCATAAAATATCATATAATACCATAGAACTCCATAGAATATCATTGAATACCATAGAATTCCAAAGAATACCATAGAACACCATAGAATACCATAGAACACCATAGAATACCATAGAATACCATAGAATTTCATAGAATACCATAGAACACCATAGAATAAGATAGAACTCCATAGAATACCATAGAATACCATAGAATATTATAGAATACCATATAACTCCATAGAATACCATAAAATACCATAGAATAACATAGAATGCCATACAATATCATACGATATCACCTTATACCATAGACTACCATGTTACACCATAAAGTACTATACAATATTATACAATTCCATAGAAAACCATATTAAACTTAGATTGCTTATTTGGATAAGATTTGATAAAACTGCACTCTGTCATTAATGACGTTTTGAATTTAAATACCTGTTGAATGATCACGGCATTCTCGAAAATAAAATAAAAATCCACGGCGTCCTGATTCGATGAAAGATATCTGTCAAATGTTTATCTTTGATCTGTCAATGTCACTCTAAATCTAGTTTTGGCAAAATTATCAATAAAAAACTAATCAAGTGTATTTCGTTTGTTTAAAAACCCTGTTTAATGTCTTAAAGACCTGCAAAGAAAGTTAGGATTGTTATTGATTTACATAATTGTCAAAAATATCATTGGTGGCTTGGAATCAACTGTGTGATCTTTTCTAGGCTGGGGATGGAGAAAAATTGTCGTATTTTAAGAAATTTCTTGTCTTTCGTGTACTATTTACAATAAATATCTTTAAATATGTTTACAAAAGATTCCAATAGTTGTGTTAATAGATTGTTTTACTTTCCAAACCTTTTTGACGTGTAAATAACCTCCACAAGAATGCCACGGGCTTGTCAAGTGGCTATTTTTCATCTTGCTTGCCAAGACACTAACAATATTTTTGATACTTTACTATAATAATAATAATACACTTTAAATTACCGTGAAAAAGACGTAGCGGGATGTAAACCTGAATTTTGAACCAATATAAGCCAATTTCACACGTTTTTCCTTCAGTTCTGGAGATTTCGAATTAATTTGACAGTGACGTTGACTTTGACGTTGATTTTGACGTTTGAATATCCTAAGTTCACTGCCGAAAAGAAAAAATTCACGATTTCGTACACCTTGCCGTGGTGTCAAAAAAGCAAACAATTGATCAAAGATGTCAGTTTTTTAGCAAAATTAATTCTTTTTGCACGTAAAACGATCGCAATTGAATGTGTTTTCGCTCAATTACATCAACAACTTTAATACGAATGCATGAAAAATCACCGTGGAGCTCTAGGCAAGAAAAACTCGAGTATTAAAAGAGTTATAAAATCGAGCTGCATCGCCTGGCTCTGAGATATCTTGCCGTCATATTTAGCAACTTTTCACCATGAAAACGCTCTCAAATCGCCGTCAAAATGTCACCCAGCAATGGAGAGCAGAATTACGAACAAATATAACCCAATTGCACACGTTTTTGACCAAATTTCGCAATTTCTATCAACATTTCAGCTAACGTCACATACATCCCAGCCAGATACAAACTAAAAAGTTGAACATCGCTAAATTAAGGCTTTTATATAAGGTTAATTCTATAGCTTTCTAATTAATATGATGCCATGTCCGTAGCTGAAATCTTTTTAGAATAAGAAAAAGTTTCTTTGAGCGGGTATTTCCCACTTTATTTTATAATCTGAGAAAAACCTATTAAATTTGTTTGCGTAACCTGATGTGAAGGTAGTAGATCCAATTATTTTTAGATTTTAAGAATGGGAGATAAATTTTGAAATGAACAAAATTAAATTGAACAGACAATTTTCCTGTGAAATGTGCAATTAATGAAAACGTTTGAATCTTACCTCTAGTCTAATGGTGCCACAACTACACACACTCATTCAGATTGGTGAAATGCTACTTCAATATCGTCAACATCGAGTTCTCTATAAATGAGTCGAAATATTTGCAGCAAGTTTAATAAATCTCTCTGCACCAGAGCATAGCAAAGCCCCTCGAAAATCTTTTACCGCTGCTTGGCAAATCCGGTGACATTCCAAGACACTCTTCCCCGTGTGCAAGGCTCCTGAGAGCTGCTAGTATACAAGAAAATGGGACAAATATTTGATTCAAGTGATGCCCCAAGAGCAATTCTTCTATTTCATTTATTTGAGATGGGCTTTTTTGCTCGATTCGTCGACAGATATTTCTGAGCCGCGGCGACGGCGGCTAGCAGCGGAGGTCTGCACGGCACGGTAGCAATCAGAGAGTGGCGCGAGCCGTTGAGGGGGGGTCGGGGGTCGGGGGGCGCGTGGGCCAGTTTGCTCGAATTCGGCCTCGGCCATCAGTCTGAGTGACCGGTGTCAGATCTGTCGGACCCTCGGCTTGCCAAGGCGCTAGACCTAGCCCGTCGATGAGCGAACAAAATCGATGCAAACGTACCTTTAGTTCCCAACGCTATCAGCACATGTATACGCCGATGAAAGGCAAATGCTCGCAGTCGTTAACATAATATTACAGCTGCGATACCTCTGCAAAAACGATTCACCGACTTTTCCCGACAATTGGTTTCTGTATCTGCGACTCATTTAATCTCGGCTAGGTACGAACCGCAGTCTCTGATGGCGGAATTGAAGAATCCCATCGTTGCCACTTCCGGAGTGAATGTTACCACTCCCACCGCGCACCGCCGCGTGAGAAACGAAGATTGCACCGCATTTTGAGCAGTGTTCCATTAAGATTATCAGAAGACTGTATTGGAGAAGATCGCGAGTTGAGCTTGGAAAGAAATCCCCTAGAAATAGAAGCTATTGCTTAGAGATAGAGAATTCCAGATTTGAAGGTCCTGCTTGATATAGACTTTGAGAATAAAGCGGGCGAACGCGAGCAGGCTGGCGATGCACGGGCCGGGCTGGGGCACGACCGGGATCGCCGATATGGGATTAGGGGTGCGTTGAAGCTCACAGGAACATTCGACTACAACGTTGTTACACTCCTGCAATCTTATACGGGAACTAAACGAAACAAAACAACGCTGGCGTCGACGGAGAACAGCACCGAACTCTTTTAATAACTCTAGGAAACGTAGTAGGTCGCACATTAAATGTAGAACGATCATAAACTCACAATGTTATTAGTATATTTATACTGTTACTATATAGGTACGTCCGTTATTATTTTATGAGCAATTTCCTAATGGATCTGTACTTATTCATTATTTTATAATTAATAAAAAAGGTGCAGCAAAGGGAAACCGCAATTATGAATGCATTAAGGATTACAGGGAAACAAAATAAATATACGTGCTATCGAAGCTCGTAAAAATGAGTTTACAGATGAGAGTTTGTTATTTAGGTGAGAATCATTAAAACTGTGCTACTTGTCTTAATTAGCAAGTTCAGGTGTGTTGTACGGATCTGTCTCCGAGACTTGGACCAACTCTATCAGAACACGGTTCTGAGCAGCAGGGAGAGAGATTAACGGGCTAGACGTCCTTGGCGAGAGAAGAGAAGGTTTAATATTCCATGTGGAAAGAAAGTCGAAGAGCTCATTTGCGCTGGAAATGTTCGGGAACTATGTATCCGCAAACACGCTCATATTATTAAGCTACTGGATCAAAAAACCAAGAGCTAGGAGAGCAAGCGCAGCCACGTAGAGAAGTATGTAAACACTTTCTGGCGTTGGGAACATGAAGTTGCATCCTGCCAGAATGCACTCACACAATTCAGTGCAACTCTTAACGTAATATGCATTTTCGGAAATGCTGAGACGCATACGTTTATGCACGGATCGAGTTTGTTTTGTTCCAATCGCAAAGACACAATTTTTGTTTACTGTTTTGTTGAACGGAAAAACGATGCCACTAATTTCTCCCAAAATCCTTGGTCCTGAATTCTAGTGCCTGTTCCAGGACTTCAAGCCACTTTGAGTCCACACTCACCGCCATAAAATAATTTCTTTGGGTTGAAGATAAACGGTTGCTGTACTCGCATACTTATAAATGATTATACCTACCTATGTGATTTCAAAGTGTTGAGTTATCATGCTTTAAAATTATTTACATTGGCCATTCAATACCTACATTTAAATCACACTTTAGAAGATGTAAAGGTAGTTACTGGCAAAGTAACCTATCCGCTATCGGCCATACCATGCATTTAATATAATATTTCCAACTTTGCCATTCATCGTTTCACCTATAGAATGTTAAGTGCCGAGATCTGACAAATATATTCAAAGTTCGCGACATAAATACGGCGATGGTGGGGCGATAAGCTCGCACGGAGAAGAACTGTTATGCAATCTGTATTTCCTCTCGCATCCAGAAACTTCACGATTGGGATATAAAACATTTGGATTGGAGTCAGTCTAGGCAAGTTTATCCCTTTTTTACGTCCGCCTCTGAAATAAAATTACACGACACGAGTGTGCATGTCACGCTGAATTCGTCGCCAGAATCCCGCTCAACAACCAAAAAGTTGCGACCAGGTCTTTGTCTACAACACATGCAAGATATTCGTAAACAACGCTGTAATTGATTATTCCCAGCATCGCCGCCAGTCGGCGTGCCGGTGCACACAGCTCTTTCGTGCACGTCTAGTGCTTACTGCGTTTGCTTTTCCTAACAACGGTGTGCGCGAGAGTCTGAATTCTTCACAGAGTGCTTTTATAGTTCCCGAGGGCCTCACTACATGAACCCGAATGACAAATGGCACCGCGGCTTAATGCACAACGCGATATTCCACCTTACTCCGAGCGGACGTCTGTTGGTATCAAAGCACCGAGTATTGTCGAAGTGAGATAACACGATTATACGGGACTCCGACATCGTTTACTATCTCCCAACTGCAAACCAGAAATAAAACATATTTCGTCTCGGGTCTCGTGTTTCTTCAATTAACGACAAGCACGAGCATAATCGCATTTATGACATAAATTGGCAGGTTGAACAAAGTTGGTATCGTGGCACTGGCAGCCATCTTTAGCAACTACAACTGGTTTGACAAATTATCCATATTACGTTGCATCTTCCTCGTGATTGTCAACTGTCCCGCTACCCTGATTTTAAAACTCTTAGATTTGTTAAATTTAAGAAGCTTTAAGTAAGGAGTGACCATCTCTGCTTGTCTTTGTGGTAAAAAGGACAAAGAGTTGCTATCTGAAGCTTCTCGGAAAATACTTCACGAGGTTGAATGCATCACAACTGAGCAACCAATTCTCATAGAAAGATTGGGTGCAACTTGATTGTGAGACGCCGAGAAGATAAACACATCCTATGAACAGCTAATTGGAGGTTTGCTAAAACTGCTTATAACTGCGCCAGCATCCGAGTTATTGGAGCAATTCCTTCTTTCTAAGAAAACCCGTGCGTGACCATTGCAAGACATTGCAGGATTGCAGGCGGAACAATGGCTCGTTAACACTCGACATCAAGGCGACGTTGGGAGCAACGACGTTGTGTACTTCAGCCGCTTACACCCTTCAATCCACAGAAGCCAAAGAAAAGCTCGGTAGGTACCGGTATTTGCAAACTAATTACCTGACCTGTGAAAAGAGCAGTGCAAAGACAAAAACAAGTCCTGTGTATAAAAGGTAACTCAGCAGAATACAGAGCTGCAACTCCAGTAAGCGTGCTGTGCCCAAACTGTCTCTCACCGTTCTGAGTACGGTCGTATTTGCCCGCGATTATACCGCTTAATACCACCCTAGTGGCCCGCTTTGCCGAGCTAATGTCTGCTTTGAAAAGTATGTGTGAGCCTCTTCGTGCATAAGAGGATGACGACGCCGTGGTCTGTTCAATGCACCACTTAACGTCCTTCGCTGCCCGGCTAAATGTATCGAGGTATCGGCACCCGTGTGCGAACACGCGATGCCGCACGCGCCGTCTGTTGAAAGGATTTCCAGGAAAATTTGATGGAATCCAATAAGGAATACAAAGTGAGCGATTGATCGGGCGATAAGATTGAATTTTCGTGCGTCTTCAATTTTGTCCCACAAATGAAATATTTGAGTTTCGATATTCAAACCAGTAGTATACAAACGCCGCTCCCCCCAATAAACCGCAAATAATACCTCAGAAAATCGGCGTCTCCGTTCTTCGTGGATCTACGCTTATAAACCTGGAAATAACTTTCCTTGCTGCGTCAAACGTTGAACCCGAAGTCTTTTGTAGAGGATAGCGAGGTACCGATGCTTTGTCGATCCCCCCCCCGGTTCCAACATTGGCTGTGATCTCTGACGAGGTAACCTGTCTCACCCCTGACGCCAACATGGTATCGCCCATGTAGATTTCTCTTTCGCTGTGGTACCGGTTGTTTCTGATCTAGATGTTAAGTATGTAAGATTCATAATATAGTGTAAACAATTACATTAGGAAGCCTGGATAGAGAGAAACAAGATAAACTAATTAGGACGAGCGTGTTCTACCCAATGCGACGCTTGCTGCACTTAAGGTGTTCGTCGAGACAAGCACCCTCATAAAGTTACATCCAAATGTGAAGCCCGTCATTCCGATTTGTTGCAATAATAATTGTCAGTGAAATGTTAGCACCATTCGAGACTAGCGGCACTTAAGCACATTGTTGTACGACGGCACTAACTGCCTTCGCCGCATCTTTTCATGGATCGTTAGTTGGTGATTAATGAGTCAATCATATCGCAATGCTGAACTTCTTGGTACCTGATTCGATCTCCAAACCTGTTGCATGAAAAGAAAAATCTTTCTCTACTCTACAAGTGTCCATATCCTATTCACACATTTATGCATTCATTCGTTCATTTGAACGGCAAAGCAGCCCACGAAACGGCGTGACGCCTCCTCTGCGCCCTGTCGGCCGGGAGGCGTCCCTGTCCAGGCCTCAATAATGCAAAGCCAGGGTGGGCAGGGCGCGCTGCACGGGAATCCTCTCATAACGCATGCAAAGCGAGAGATGGGGCCAACTCCTCGGAGATACTAAACTAAAACACGAGGCTCGCCCCTCGGTCGCTGCGAATAGATCGCACGCAACACGCGTTTTGTCATCGTAGCACCGAGGTGTCTGACAAGATTCCTCCACAACGCGGTGACAAATGCGATCAGAATTAATTTAAATGATAACATTGACACGAGCATAAAACATTACTGTGCTGAAAACCTGGCCGGTAGAGACGTGAACCCACTCGCAACAATTCTCCAGGAACATGACGGGGACGATTACCGTGGTAAGGTTGTGGAAACACAAGAGTTTAGTCTGCCGAGTCTATGGCAGGGCAACAGGGCGCCAGGGCGCCAGGGCGCACTCAGGGTGACTCGATGGAGAGTGTTCTGGTGAGATTAGTCGGGAACGAAGCAGTACGTTTCATTACAGAGCCTACGCGAGATGAATTTTTAATTTAAGGGCGCTTTCTTTCAAACAAATTTATTTTCAATTGCGAACGCAGTAATATTTACATTAATTTCATTTGATTTCCTCTCGACACATTAATTCATCAATGAACTCAAATTTAAATAATGATTGTCCCACGCGACGGGTTTTTCGAGGTGGACCGGTTTGTAGCTAAGAATTTATAAGATAAAAGTTGACTAGAAATCTAGAAAAGCGGCGCTGATGCATTTCAAAAAAATACGCACCGTTTCCGTGGTGCAGGGCATCTTTGAGTTGAAGGCATTCCTGGAATAACGTAAGCCGAGCAATTTATAGGTTAGGTTTTACTAGGTATCTTCTTTGAGAATCGAAATAAATGTGTTCTCAAGCTAGAATGAAAAAAAAAACCTTCCTCAAGTTGTTTGATAACGGTTTGAAATGAACTCATGTAAAAATATACCAAGACCCGACAAAGCGAGCGCCACACAATGAAAAAAATTTAAGCTCGTATTTATTTTTTAAATTATTTTTCAATGTTATACAATTCCCTATTTTGGAAACGTGCGTATTTACGTGGTTGTTTCCTTTGATCCGAATGAGCTCGCGTTCCTCCTTAAGCTGAGATTACTGGCCGTACTTTGGGCCGGCGTTACATGCCCTGTGCATGCACGTTGGACGAGGTACAGAGCTGCTTGTAAAGGAGATCACAGTCGTAAACCTGGGCGTGGCTGCAGCGTGGCGACGGATTATGCACCCTTCCCTAGCAAACAGGAACACCGGATAACTCCTGGGGATGATAAAATAATTAACGTTATAGGTGTGCGAAAATGAAAGAGTTGCTGTGATTTAGTGGGAGATGGAAATTTTAAGTCGTGCTTGAGTGGATAGTGGAACGATTGCCAAGCCTCTCAGATTTCAGGTATTAAATGAGACGAATTTTGTCCGGCCAATTCGTTCTCAAATATACCTGACTACTATTTCAGAGGTAAGTACAATAATTCGTATAATATCACGTTTATCTGTTCAGTGCCCCTGCTAGTTAAGAATGAACGGGCAACATTTAAATGACGTGCATTTGGTTTCAGTAGACGATCAAATATCCTGAAAGTCTAAAGCCAAGTGCCAATTAGCACAAAATATTTGCAGTTAGTTTTCAAGTCAAAGGATAAATCAAGCAAAGGAGGACCTCAATCTAGTGTTCCCTGGAAACTGCTAATTGGATTGAGTGCCTATTTTTGCTGTCGTTAGCATTTAACTAGACTCATGTGGAAAAGCTTTCAGTGGCCGATAAATAGTAGCGAAGTGCCGTGCTCAATACGCGATGTCTGCAAGTCGAGTATGTAAAGATGATTCGGCGCCCGCTCGCGGCGTGCCCGAAAAGTTGTGCCATGCTTTGTGCGGCCGGCAGGCGCCGAGTTAATGCAACAAAACATTAGCGAAGTTTCTCTTCAATATCAGTATTTCGATGGACCTTCGTCGGGACTTCCAGCTCCCACCAAGTTTCCGAGGGCTTTTGGAGCGTCGCCAAATGTTCATTGATACAAATTTGGAGATATTATCAAAACTCGTTGCCGGGATAAAATATTCCTTGGAAAAAGCTACAGTTTAAAAAGGAAAAAAAAAAAACACATTCACACGAACATTGCCGTAATAACACAATTATTTTCAGGAGCCCAATGTTGCAGATGAAAACACAACACATGTCAAAACTAGATGGATAGTTTTACACTTTGAATCCTTTAATACTATCAATCAAAGCAAAAACGCTTAATGTGTCCCGTCCAATCAACACATTTAAAACATTAATCACAAGCTGATTCGTTAAATAAATCAAACTGAGCTCTCTATAGCTGCGGTGTGTTCGATCAAATATAGCAAACTAACGGGAATTAATTTCATAAAGGATAAATTAAAATGATCAACCAATTAATAAAATAACGATTTAGATTTGCGGGTCGAGCCACATAGCTTAACCAAGCTGAATGGCGATAAGTGGCTTAGCGGGCGATTATATTTTTAGCGGTGGATGAAGAGAATCTTTGTCACCGCCGTCCAGTTCCCTCTTATTGCACTCCACGGACGAGTCACCGAGTTCATTTCCGAAATGAAATGTAGAGAGGCAAGTTCGTCGGCGAGCGTTCGGGCGGGCGGGCGTACGGGCGTACGGGCGGGTGGCAGGGGGGGGGGGGGGGGGGAAGGGGGGCTACTAGGTTAATCCCCGGCCCGGCCGCTCGGGCACAGCACCAGCGGAACAACAGCCCTAGAGCCACTGTCAACAGAACGCTGCCATGTACAAGAATAGCATCCAACTCAATTTCAAGAGGATTTGCTCCAGACACCATTTCTGAGTAAATGTTATTACACGAGAGAGAAATACTTTATTTCATTTCCTAAAAAATGAAATAACTATGACTGGTTCAGCAATAATGAAGGAAAACGAAGAAAATCGAACCAACATCGACGAGCAAAGTCGTTGTGCCAATCAGCAAATCGTCTAGAAAACGGTGCAAATGTGAGCTACAATCAAAGGAAATCCGCTAACATATTTTACTGTCGTGGATAAATCTTATTTGCAGCCGGCGAGTTGTGTGCACAACATGCCATGACAGACATGCCTCGTGAAGCCATACAGAGCGCGAGGATCGCCCTGATGATCGCTAGCAGAGGCGGAGGCAGCAAACATCGAGACACTTTCCCACCATGCGTCCGTGAGACTGAAACCAAAGCGTGCAGGAAACGTTTTATTAGCCGAACCGACGGCGACGCCGACGACCGCGCGTTGGGCGTTGGGCGCTAGCAGCAATTCATCAAGGGTGCATAATGCCTTGCCACCGACATTATGATAAAGTTGAATACATGAATGTAGGTAGCAGTTCTACTGAGCCACGTGAGTTATGGTGCCGGCTTCGCAATATCATCTTTTATCTGGGTTACGTCTGGTGAAGATGCTGGATAGAATTATATTAAAGTGAAATGCTTCACGTACTTATGTTTCCTAAATTCACAGAGTTTGCATTTTGAATGGGTCAAATTGCGAGAAAATTCCGCTAATTTGAATCAAGTATGGAGAGTTTGAGCAAACTGATTAAAATGCGCTTCACCCCGTAGAGCTTCGGATAATTTTGATTACCAAGCAGAATATTTCATTAAGTGTGGATTGAAGACACTGAAACCCTAATTTGCAGGTAATCTACTGTCAGTGGTGCAGAAGCCCCTTTACATGCTTCACGGGTTGCATTCAGGGGCATGTGGTGGAGGAGCCGTGTTCATACTGCGGGTTGCATTCAGGGGCATGTGGTGGAGGAGCCGTGTTTGCTCTGCGGGTTGCATTCAGGGGCATGTGGTGGAGGAGCCGTGTTTGCTCTGCGGGTTGCATTCAGGGGCATGTGGTGGAGGAGCCGTGTTTGCTCTGCGGGTTGCATTCAGGGGCATGTGATGGAGGAGCCGTGTTCACTCTGCGGGTTGAATTCAGGGGCAAGGGTGGAGGAGCCGTGTTTGCTCTGCGGGTTGCATTCAGGGGCATGTGGTGGAGGAGCCGTGTTTGCTCTGCGGGTTGCATTCAGGGGAATGTGATGGAGGAGCCGTGTTTGCTCTGCGGGTTGCATTCAGGGGTAAGGGTGGAGGAGCCGTATTTGCTCTGCGGGTTGCATTCAGGGGCATGTGGTGGAGGAGCCGTATTTGCTCTGCGGGATGCGTTCAGGGGTTACATACAAAACAAGTCATTTTTATCGGGAGTGGATATTTTTTAAAAAACAATAATTGGTTGACAGCGCATCGCTCGTGAAAATATCGAATCACCAGCAATCTCAGCAAGAGCTAAGACGGTTGAACGGCAAACGCATTGCGTTGAGATGTTCACAGCTTTAAACCAACCAGAACGCTGTAAATTCCTCACATTCCTGCGAGGAAATCTTCTTCGGGCGTTCAGCACGGAAGAGCGCGTCCAATCAACACGCTTGTGATAATTCTGCGTTTGCGAGTTTTTACACTTTAACCTCACCAGGTGCATGCAACGGCGTCCTTGGACATCTTATCAGGAATTCATTAATGGCGTCATCACCATTTCCTCTCAGTATCTTCTCGACGTCATACGCTGGATGCAGGGAACAGTTGCACGCGAGGATTTATCCGCGGAATCCGATTAACAGGAAATAGGTCGGCGTGTCGCAACAAATGCCATCCGAATCAGAAACAAACAGAATGCACTTTAAATTATTAAACTGGGTTCTATCGTGTTTTGGTTAAGCTTCCCGAATACTTCTTGCACTGCTTCGCGTGCTTGTCATGTTTCTTTCGCTTAACTTACGTCACAAAGTTACATTTGTTTTTTGGTGATATGATCAAGTTTCTCCGTCGCATTCGAATGGGAGCGTTCCGCTGCTCGTTCATCTGCATAGCAAATTATATTATTATTAATTATTCTATTACATTCTAGAAAACCGACTGCAATTGCTGCAGTTGTACAAATAATAATCATCGAAGCTTTGTTGCAAGTTGGTAAACATTAGTACCGATTGGGGTCGTGGACACATCAACAGCCCGACGGAAATAATTAATTGAAATCGACAACACGAAAAACTGGGTCAGATTTTTAATTGTGCCATGTTCAGAAGTTTCGAGATAGTGCGCCGATCGGCCGCCGAATGCGCGCGTGTCGCCGTGACTGCTGACAGATGGCCGTGGCGCTCTCTAGTCGCGATCCGACGAGTGCTGCAGCGTCTTTGCTAGAATAACAGGCGCAGCCATTCATTTTCCGCCTCTTATCAAATTACGATGTCATCCTTCGTTAGCTGCCTCACATTTTAATTGACGAAAGTTTCGTTTTTTTTCCCTCCCCCATTCTTCGGCATGAATTTATGAGCCACATAGATTAACATGCCAAAATATCAAATTCTCTCTTCATTCTGCCCCGCAGCCAGAGCCCCTCTTGTTCATCAAGTTTTCAGAAAACATGAGAAGACGGAAGCGGGGAAGACGCGATCAGACCTTCACTCAATGATCTGGCTGCAGTGCGTGTACTTTTGCTGAACAACCGTGAAACCTACAACCTACAACCTATCTTGTACCTACAAGCAGTTTGCCCCTTAAATATAGGTGGGCCCTTCAGTTCCCTTCGCAGAGGTTGCCCTATGTGTGCCCGTGAATGAGGTGAAGTGGTCCACGCAGGTTTGTGACCAAAACTGACCAATGAAGTCAGTCTGCATGAAGTAAGTAAAGTCTTTGTGTTGAAGTTGGCTTCTGGTAGCTGGTTTTGTTGGATCTGATATTCAGAAATGCGCTCCATCTTTCGAATTAGCAGGTTTTGATTAATGAGGACATGAGGACATGCTTTGCACCTGAAGGGTAGTGAAAAATACCAGTCAAAACTGTCACCTAAAACGAAGATCATTCCGTAGCGTCGAGTCGAGTCCAAGTCCAAGTCCGATGCTGGATGTTGGACTTAAGACTGGAGTCCAGCGTCCCGCGGCATCACGCGCGTCGCGACGCATCTCGTCAGATCTAACGCACGCGTGACGACGGCGTCGATCGACGGGGATCAGGGAGACAAAAGAATTGATTAATGGGAGTGGATATCGGTTTAAAGAATACGAGAGCGGCTTGATTGATTGAGTGAGAGGAGAACGGGAACGCGCGCGAGAGACCCGGCATAGAAAACTTTGCGATCGTATGCAGTGGCAGCGCAGAGGAGGACACAAGAAAGTCTGCATCAATTTTTCACGACATAAATTTCACGAGTCGAGCGCGATAGACAAGACATTGCTTGGAAACTTTGAATGACGTCGATTTTTGTTTTATTATTTTCACAAAGTGATTTTTCTGTCCAATCTGAAAGTTACTATATGCCAGTCGTATATAGGAATACAATAGGCTGTAGGTATCGTCGTCGCGCGTACAATTGCTTTCATATCAGTTCGCGTTCAGACCCCGTTCAGCGCCCCCTTCTGCACAATAAGGTTTTTCATCCTTTTTGATTTACGGTATTTTTCCACCTCACCGTATAAGATACCTCTACCTCCAACAACAATGGTTTTAAGAGATTAAAATCTCATATTTCCCGGGCAAACGATACTCTGGACCAGTTCTCTGGAAAGCGTGCCGAGGAAAATCCTTATTGGGATTGGAGGCCGTTCCTCTGGCTGGAGTAATTTACAGTGAGACAATAGCAAAGCAAAGGAGAACAAGCAGTGCGGCCACTGGGCGTTCCACTTTACCTGAACATGTTTCTAAAACAATGAAATAAGCCGCATTTTGTCTGTTTCAATCGTATCAGTAGTAAAGAACGGTAACGCAGCTTTCGATCTATACATTTCATAATAATCCCAAGATATTTCCAGAACAATACAAATATTTCATAGCCCGATCGAAAAGTCTGCATGAACGCATGCTGGCAGGTTGTTAAAAAGTTGAAGAAACAAACAGAAGTAAAAGCTGTATATTTCAATATTTTGACTGTTTACGGCCATGTGTAAAGTCGCAATCCAGCTGGCATGTGAGTGTGCACGAGCTGCCGGTGCACAACGCTCTATACCAATAAGCGGACATTAAATTGTACAAAAAAAAACACAGTCGAAACGATCAAATACACGTGTATAACTCTCCTACCGTCACTTTATTTGTAAGCTTTCACATTTTCAAAAGATATTAGTGATTTATTTTGCATAAAATGTATGTAAACTTTAGGCTGGTCAAGCTATACACAACACATCATTTTGCATGGCATGCGACGTGGCAGCCACAACTTTTGAACCAATTAATGAAATTGATGGTTCAACAAGTCCCAACAAAGATTAATGTCTGCTCTTTGACACATCTCGTATGTTGTTTGCCGGCTACGTCTCAGGAGCTTTGCTGGAATCCCTCCTTGAAGACTATAGAACTGTAGAGCAGGGGTAACTCTAGCATGTCAACTACCACTGGGTGTGTGTGTGTGTGTTTGTGTTTGTGTATATCTCTCCCTATATATCTATATATATACGTGTGCCGGGAGAGCTGCCTGCTACCACAGGCCACACCAACATTATTGTCTGTTGTCGCAGGACACCAAACTTCCATCCAAACTATTGTCCGAGTTTTGTCACAAATATCAATACCTTTTGGCTTGGTGGACGTCCACATAGTTGGCCAGATGTCACTCCGTCTGCTTCTATCCCTCGGTCCCCCTTTCTCACCAGCCATGTTAAGCCAAATAACCTTAATGAACACAGACTGAACCAACAACCCCAGATAGCCAACAACATTTCTAATTATGTCTCTAGCTTATTAGTTACGCTATGACACTGCCAGCTTGGTCTTAATTTATAATTCCAGTGTTGTTACTGTCGTACCTCTGTGCATTGAGAGTAAATCAACTAAGCACAACGATGATATCACTCTTAGCCAATAAAAATTCTAATTAAAACTAGAACAGAGATAATAATAACGAAGATATTTTGCAATTTTGAAAGTAAACTTTAAGTTTTATATCGCTCTAAGTTTACCAAAATGTTGAGTATACCTTTTTTTGTGACCGGAAGTAATTTTTCCATGTGCAGTAATGAGAAATGCTTCTTGCAGGCGAGGTGGGGCACAATATCATTCTTGTCTCCCTCTCGCTTTGCAGGTTTTAGCTGCTCCTCTAGCAATTACTGCTCCAAGCTTGGGGAAATAACGGCCAACATTTCTCTACCGTGTCCCTGACAGTAGGCAGCCCGCAGAGCCGAACTCGGCGCCTCCACAAGACCATCTCGTGGCGTCTTTCAGGAACTTAATTCAATTTCGAGAGAAATATTCATTTGGAAAAACAACAAAAACAAAATGCGAGGCAACTTAGAGATAAAAATGTCACACCTATGCTGTTTGCTAACGCACGTTCAAGACTGTCATTTGTTTGTTATTTGTCGAAATTAAATGTTGTGTACTCAACTAAACAAATAGACAAACTGCCGTCTTTGCAACAGAATCACATCGCTTCTTTGTGAAGAAATTTAAAAAGCATCTCGCCAAGCTTTTGCAAGCTTTATGGAAAAATTGAGCTCGTTCTCAAATAGTTTAAAAAAAAAATATGCCGGCAAGAAAAACATTTTCACGAATGTAAAACCAAGACAGGTGTAGCGTTTCACTTAAACGTAATTATTTATTTTTCACAAGAAAATATCGCACGCGTTTCGCGAAAAATATGTTGTTCTTGGCAAACGTCACCTAAATAATTTACACGCGTGCAAGTCACATAACCTAGGTCCTCGCTAGACAGACGGCAGCGCGCTAGGTGCTCGTATTCCGAACCCTCGCACGCAATCATCTCCGTCATAATCATCGCGATAGGAAGTAGCTAGAGTGGCATATGTTTTAGACAGGTCGACACTGACATACGGGAGGAGTTCGTATTAAGTCAGGGAACGTCTTCAAGACTGGATCTTCGTACTCGGCAAGGAGAGTCTGACATCGGCATCGACATCGTAGTCACACCCATTTCACCCTGACAATTTCATTTCTCACAGACGACTTGATTACCTCTTGCGTCACACGATTTGAATAAGTGCCGACACTCGCGATTTCAAATTATCATATCCAACGTGTCTCGACGAGGTTACGGCAGCAGCCGAGAAGGGGAGGCGATGCGACGGGATTCTAAGCCAGATATTTCCACTAATGGATGTACTCGCAGAGGTACCGAATTCACTCGCGGGACGAGACGAGACGAGACGAGACGAGACGAGAATAGTCAGTAATTGATGGCGAGGACCGTGGCGCGATGAAATCAATTGAACGACTGCTGTTAAAATCAACATCATTTTACAAGACGATTAATCACATCTTTCATTAAATACTATTTTAAACGGTTTGCATTGGGCCTCGAGTGGCACGCCTGCAATCTTTCTGTGTGTAATAACCCGTAGCCAGGTCTTGTTGATCTCCATCTGGTTCTGACAAGTACTTGACTTGTGGCCCCTCCATCACTCGCTGCGCAGACCGTGAGTGCAACCGCAGCGAGGCATGTCAGGCTCGATCACAATGCCGCAAACCGCTGCCCCTCGTATCTCTGAGATTTGGAAATTGAAAACATACCAATAACGTGGCCGCCGTTGTCTGCATCGAAACCCACCTCACGCCCACGTATACTCGATAGGTATTTCCTGCACTGAGAGTGAAGTAACTATCAACTTAAACATCCGGTACGTAAGACTAGCAGATAAAATAAAGTTTGTCAATTTGCATACAATTCAATCACTCCGTGTGTTATAGTTTCTAGGCCAAGTGCATCGGAAAAGTGTACACGGGAATTGCCATGGGATTCAATAATAACTGCATTTTGTGAGAGAATGCATCATCAGTCACCTGCATGGTTACTGCACTCTCACGACGCTGAACCTCCCCCAACATATTGGCTGTACATGTATAAACATCTCTCGCACAGAACCGAAATGTTTTACCAGCTTTAATTGTCCTGCACACAAGAAACAATCATTCCACGAACACGCCGGTTCTCTTTGCGCTCGCAATCGGTGTCATAACGGCCGCCACTTAGTTTTGTTATGGACTAGCTATAATACTGAGCCAATAAACTCCGAGTTAATGGATACCCGCCGTCGCCGTCGCCGTCGCCGTCGCCGTCGCCGTCGCCGTCGCCGTCGCCGTCGCCGTCGCCGTTGCCGTCGCCGTCGGTGGCTGAATGCGGGTGCCCCGGCCCCCCTCTGTATCGGCCCACCAAGAGCGATGTCGTAGCCCCACGGCTGGCTGCCCGTGCTTATATTGTCCCCCTATACCGCACTGGAGGGTGGCTATTTTCTATTAACGTGTGCCAGACTCCAACGATGTGTGCCGGTGTCACTCGCAGGGTCGCGTCGCTCGCTGACGTCACGGGCTCGCGGCGAGCTCTGGAACTTTCCAACTCTTTTCTCCTCGCCCCCCCCCCCCCCCCCCCCAACCCCGGGGGGGTCGTATGATGCACTACACGTATGATGCTGGAACCTACATGTATTTTCGAGGAAGTAAACTTTGGGTGCTGCCGGCCATTGGAAGAAAACGTTCTTATATTTTAAATTAAATTTTTTCCGTTTCAATATTGTAACGGTGTATTTATTTATTTTTTGAAGAAGGAACGTCTGATGAAACCTGTCAACAGCAAATCCAAATAATGCATGCACTTTGTGGCAAATTTTGTACAGAGATTTCGGCGGGCAAAAGACGTGCTCCGGTTTCTTTCCGAGGAGATGAAAATCGGTGATCTCAGTGTGTCTATCAAGCTCTAATAGGGTTCGCCTGTTTGAACAACGACGAAACTTCACTGTTTAGACCTTCACGTCAACGCATGCTGGAGGCTGGAAGTTATGGATTATGAATATAGAACATCGTCAAGATTGTGAAGTTGTAATTTTCTTCATTCTGTCTCCTCTATTCGTATCGTTAATCTCCAGAAGTTCATGCAATTGTATCGCCTTCAATGCCATTATTGTAATGCAACTTGGCTAACTGTTTAAATTTAGGTATCAATTGTAATTAATCTCATCTAAGTTTGTATCCAAAATAATATCTCTCGGCATCATCTCCGAGCTGCTGATTCAAAATCTCCTTGTTTGCTCCGTCGTGCTCAGTTAACAACTTTTGACTGGATTGCACAGGCAAAGCGTTGATGTCTTTCTTATGAAAATGTTGATTGTTAACTTTGAGCTACTGTGCTACTTTACAAGTAACTCTAGAGGAAGTATCCTGCATTTACCAAGATAAAGAGCAAACAAAAATGCATGAATAATGGCATCAGAGTCGCAAGGCCCGACCGAAATTGACAGCACAATTAAACGAGCGTCGAGAACCGATCGATTTACTTGATAAATAGCTGCTGAGATCGCGCTTATCCTGGACCTCGACGAAATGAGCGCAGTTTAAGTCGCTGCTCAGTAAAGTTCAGTAATAACTCAACAGGTACACACTTCATGGGCCTGTTGCAGTGTACAAGATAAATTGGGCTGTGAACTGTGCACTTCTTCTCGGTAGACGCCATAGGAAGGAGTTTAAGTATGTTTTAATTTTAAAATTTCCTCTAATCTTGCTAACCTCATTCACTCTGTGTGTTAAGAAAGTTGAATTGGTATTAACAGCTAAGGTTTAGGGTTGTAATTGAAACTTAAGATGCTTGTACGATGTGTGCTGAACATGTTTCTGGTTTGGAGAGAATAAGAACTAAAATTGCGATTATTGCAGAGTTGTCCGGAGTTTGAAAGAACAAAGTTTTCACAAAATCAACGTTTAGAATGAAGCAAAATGACAATACAAAGGTAATTCTCGACCTCAGCGTTGTGTGTCAAAAGCTTTTCGGCTCACAGATTTCCAAATGTCGCCTTTCCACACAGCGCTGGACCCATTACTCTTCTACGCGCCTGCGTGCACGACCAAAACCAAGTACCTATCAATTACTTGGCTTGGCTATCCCATTACTAAAGTCATAGTTAGCCGTGGAATAATTGCAAGAATGCATGCAAATCGCGACGCCTGTCCCGCTGTCTCTGTAATTTACATGCACCCGGGTTTTCACGGAAACATCAACATTCATCATGCTAATGTGTGGTAAGGTGGAGGGGGAGCTTACTCTGAGTCTAAATCGTCTTATAATAATTATACAGATTTGATTTCATGCAAATTGCTTGGTCGTGCCCCGTGCCAGGTCGGGTCTCAGCTAATGTGTATCGCGCACCTTCATGTCTATAATTGAACGGCGTGCGACAATTTGCTATCAAGTTAAACCAGCCGCGTGTCGTTGTCAGAACGTGGTAGGTACTAGCCACCGGGGAAAGTGGCGAAAACTAAATTCCCCCGCCAAGAAAAAGAGTTTTCTTTTTACCCAGATTTCAACCAATGCTTGTCTACAACAGATGATGGCCATATGGTGTTAGTTTAACACATCAATTTAATGCAACGCATGCTTCGTGCCCAACCATTCCACCCCAGCATCATTACGGTACAGGGAGGGCGATCTTGTGTACAAGTTGGATTTCACTAAGCTTGCTGGTAAATAAATAAAGATTTGATGGACGGCTTAATACCTATTTACAGTATTTGCATTTCATCATGTAAACTCAGTGGAATGTAAACATAATAAAATATTAAAATGGGGAGGGGAATTCTTTGATGTCGTCAAGGGATTCAACGACGAAGTTGATTAACAGAGGAAGTTATTAAAAAGGATTGCTCATACTTTTGTGTTTGAATAAGAGAAATTGTTACGATTGGATTCCCTGTCGAGAACGTGGATCGCGTTATTTTGCCCCCTAAAATGTTTACAAACCTATACGTAAAGTACTCCTCGAGAGAATTAAAAAAATCGACTGGGGATTTAGTTCGCAGTTCCAAAACACATCCAGCATTAGGTGGGACGTAACATCGTGAAGCATTTTCTGATTGTAACAAAATAAATCAAAGCTATCGAAATGTCTCTGCAATCGAGAATGTGTTGACTCAGAATCGAATGGCTCGTGAGTTAATGAACATGAACATTAGTTACAAGAATTAGTTTATTTTTATTTGATTGTGTCAGTCATATTTAATACTTTACAGATGCGCTTGAAGGGTCAACCCTTTGGCTCGCGGCTTGCCCTTGTGGTGTCCCTTCTGACGTCACGTGTCAATGATACCTTGGCAATTAAATTATCCGGTTTCGACGGTAACAAGTTAATGCGATTCGCTGCTTGCTTGTTTTATTTTGGATCTGGCCAGAAAACATCAATCAAAACCAGGTCACGATCAACCCTTTAAAGTTAAACTAGATATTTCGATCCTCTCAAGTTAATCAAAGAAATTCAACCAATCTCTCTTGAGATAGGTCATACAAATAAAAAAAATATTATTCTGAAATATTTGAAGAGAACGTAAAGCGGTATGAGATAGTTGCACGTATTATGGCCAGTTCTTAAAGAACAAATTTGTGCTAAATAGAAGGTACCTTCAGCGAATAGTACCTTCAGCGAATAGGACCTTCAGCGAATATTACCTTCAGCGCGATGGTATACCTTCACCAAATCCCCTTTATTGAAGTATCACGAAAATAAAATCGAATCTAGAAACCCACGACGGTGGCTTTGAATCAAGAGTTATATGACCTAATTTCCTTCGTAATTGAGGCAACCAGTAAATCAACAAAAGAGAAGTAAATTTAATTTAACTGTCAGTAATCTGCGTATAATTGCAGATAGGCAGGAACATAGATATCAAGTACAGCAAACAAGATGCTCTCGGCGGCGTCGTGGCCGAGATGACGGATCTGTGAGCGACGTCACGTCGTACGTAACTGGCGTCCGAAGTGTAGAGCATGCAGTCCCCAAGTACATGACAGGAACGAGAAAGCTCCATAAAGAATGAACCCGAATGCACGACATCGATTGCATGAGGCTGACTACTCAGGCTTGCATCTTTACGAGCATTGCTTTCAATATCTTGGCCTAGGAAAGTAATCTCGATTTATGTTGCCTGTGTTACTTCGATATTTATTTCAACTTTTCAAGCGTATATTTGATCAGTAAATGTAATGATATTTATCACTCCGGTTTTATCGTTTGTCGCATTCTGTGTGCATATTATGATGGCAATTTAGTTCTAAGTCTATTAAATACATAAAAAAAAAAAACGTACGCTTTGCTGACGACAAAAAAGTTGACCATTAACAAGTTTAGTCAGTGAAAAGCGTCTGGAAAGCACAGTGTTGTCGGCCGCCGGCGTTATTACAGAAAAATAAAATTTTAGTACCTGACGCTATCGCCGAGGACCGGTGCTGGGGACGCCAATCCGTCGGCCGTTACGCATTTTCGCCGGAAATATTCACCGACCGTTACTCCTCCAACTCGCCGTCCAGTGCCAACCCATGCTCGGAGCTGGGAGGCGGACCACACGCTTTATGGTTATTGACACAAAATGTCCAATCACATAATTGAATATATTGTACCTACTCGCAGGGCATCGCCACTGTACTAGCAGTAAATAGTTGAACTGAAGCAAACACTGACTGGCACACGCCAAACGGCAAATAAACAAACACAAACAAATTTGTCCGAATAATTGTATTCACTGTTGTAACCACTCACCAAGCGAACACACGCGACGTACCCACGTTGAGCGCGGTGACCGACGTGGACTGGACCCAGCCGGTCCCGTTGCATTCAATCACGTGACATCAATGATCTTGAAGTGAGAACAACCACTTAGTCTACTTACTACTACTTGACTCTCAGGCTTAATGCCCAAGCGGTCCTAATTGATTTTAAATTGATTCATTTGTGGTGTTTAACGACGCATTGTTTTTGACGTCTGGTCATGCGCACTGGTCTAAAGGCGTCGGTGTATGAGTGGATGATGATGAATCTAACGTAGCCTAGAAGGTTGGAGGGGAAACCCGGTGCCGGCACGTAGCCTACTCCTGTCGAAGAGCACCAAGGGGACCACCGGCTTAACGTCCCTTCCGAAGGACGGTACAACGCGAACAACAGGATTCCTCCACAAATCCATACCGTCGAGAGGTTGATAAGCAAGGAAAATGAAGTTGCTGTACTAACTTTCATCCCTCCAACCTCTCTCCCAACAGAACTGGTCATGTGTATGATGGTCACCCATCCAATACCTGACTCAGCGCAGTGTTGCTTAACTTCGGTGATCTGACGAGAACCGGTGTTTCCAACACGCCGAACCGTTCGGTAATTGCTTTGGAGTTCACGGAAATAAAGAGGACGCCGTAGCGACATCTCTTATTTGTATGCCATGATAGAGACTTTATTTATATTGCAAATTAAACGGGTATTGACTAAACAAACAAAATAACAAATCCACTGCTTACACTATGGACCTTCTAATTAATTTTGCTAATAGAAAATTCCTATCTGATTTTCAAGAACGATTGGATTTTCAATGCAGCGAGCGCCCGGGAACGAAAGGAAACAACGAAAATCAGAAATAATTTCCAAATGTGATTAAACTTTTGAATTAATTAGTGTCTACAAAGGATGTTGCTTGTTTTAGATAATACGACAAAACTTGAGATGAAGTTTTAAAAGTATCCAAATCAATCGATCTTCTGAAAGTTTATTAAAGTATATCTTTTTTTCTTCTGTCTTTGTGAGCGCATCTTTCAGAACTGCGACTTCTCTAGGTCAGTTCATCCAAGACTCAGCTGCAATGAACGTCATATTGTCATTCGTTTCTACATTGTGGTCTGTCATAATTTAGCACATTATTGCATATCAAGTCTTGCGTCATCAGTCACCGCACGAGGGCTGAATGCACATTGCATGTAATTCGGTTGCTAGTAATTAGTCTTCATGACACTCCAAGGTGTGTTTTTGACAGCCATGGTCTGTGATACGTCACATTTTGGTGGAGAAGCTCCTCCATCCACAAACTAGGATGACACCGCAATGTTCAACCGGAGACCAAGCCAACGTTGGGGACATTGTTTTCATACAAAATATATTTATTTATAGGTACGGCATGTCGACGTTTCACAATTGAAATGAATGTCAAAAAATGGCAAATAGTGGCGATAATCAAGAGTAGTTGTCATCTATTTTTCTGCTCCACTGTAAACTGTGGACCAAATCGAGCGCGAGCTGGCAGTCCTGCAACGATAGGGGTGCTTGCAAAATAACAAGTGCGCTCATTTAAAACCTGAACAATAAGTCAATCCGTATTGCTTGCGCTTATAGCCTCGCAATGCTTCCACTCAACCGAGCACCAGACTCTACCCGACGTATACGTACGTACCGACGGACGGGGGATATAAATCTTATCAAAATAATTAATGTTACTTGTTTTTTTGCTCGATCTGTATCACGTAGCCGGGCCGCGTCCCGGCCGAACACATGCAATCAGAGATGCGCTTTTGACTTGACGTTCGTTTTCTCCGCGGCCACGGCGCTGCTAACAGCGCTGGTCTAACCTAATGGCAGGCACGAGCTAACTGATGGCTGGATTTGGACGGGCAGCGACCAGTCCAGCAGCTAGCTGGACACCTAATTTGTCATCTGGAAATCGCTGTTGGGCGGACACCGCAACGGCCGAGCCCCAAATGCCGGTCCATGCTTGGTTTGGCTCGGCTTGGCTTGGCTTGGTCGCGGCGTAGCTGAGCGGTCGTGGGGATGAAGGATTTGCATGCCAGCGACGAACCAAAGAACAAGACCAGACCACCCCAGCTCGGCTTTACGCGTTTTAGAGAATGTCACATTAATTTTGTTGACCAAAGGGGCCCATACTAAACGCGCTTGGAAACTAAATCGAAAAGAGACGTGACCGTGAGGCGGACGCTTTATTTAACTGTGTGGAAATTTAAATACAACCCTGGCGCACAGCGGGCGTGAAAGAGCGGCCATTACTGCTTGTACTTAATCTCAGTTTAGCATGCCCTTTAAAATACCAAACGAATTGCGATAGAAATGGAATATTGTATCAACTGTGCATACTTTGAAGTTTCCACTTTCGCCACGATGTTTTAAAAGCGCGGCGCTGCACACGCACAGAGCGAGGAAAAATGTGTGTCGAGAGACGAGCCGACTTTCTATCGCAGTTTGCCATTCACTGATCTTCCGCGCGGCGAACCAGAGGCGTTAACTCAGTTCAAATCAACACGAATAGCAGAGCTAATCTCCAGTTGTGTTCTATCTGCGGTGACGGGGAACACGGGCGCGAGTGTTGCGTAAAACCGTGGCATAGCCCACTCGGCGGCGGCGGCGGCGGAGAAAGCCAAAGTTTGACCGCCCACCCCAACCGTCCCCAGCCACCCCCGGCTCACGTTTGCTCGGGGGGCTCACAAAAAGCAGCCGTGGTCCACCTCCGACCTCTTCATGACATGGCCCGTGCGGCCGCCGAGCCAGCGTTCCGGGTAAAACAGACTGCCAGGCAACTCCGACGCTACGACATTTCTTTATCTACAATAGATAACATCTGTGTTCGCGGGATTTTTGTCAGAGAGCAACGAAGATACCACGACAGTCACGTTGAATAATGCATAGGTAATATATTTAAATAGTATTGTTAATGTTTACCATTTCTCTTCTCGTTTTACATCAAGAGGTAAAAAGAGTGTCTCGATCTGGCTCCGAAACAGACGCCGTTCGCCTCCCCCCCCCCCCCCCCCCATCACACTCTCCTCTCCATTCGTTGAGGTGGGCTGGGTGGGTGAATGGGGGGGGGGGGGGGGGGGGGCAGAGGACCACGGTATGATGGGGACACGGACACTGTATACCAAATTATGTATCGTCCCTTGACGCAGTCCGCTCAGATTAACATGCTACTCGGAACTCTCTTTGATTGGACAAAGCTTTGGACATTCTATGTCATCACACAATGAATTATAACATGATAATCATGTAAAAGAGATTGTTGTTAACTGTTTCGGAGCGTCGGAAATGTTATTATTTACACCGACAGTGAAGTTGTAATTCTCTACCTATATATGATTGTCATAGGCTGCGCTTGCGCTACAAATCGTGGAAGAAAATCTACTGGAAAAACAAACAAAAAAAAAGGGACGTACGACCAGGCAGCCGAGAGAAAGAGAGAAGAATAACTCACCCTGGTGGGCGCAGTTTGACTTATGTGGATGTTGGAACTGACAGTTTTCAGAAATGGCCCTCATTATTCGCTTTACGGCACCCGTGTTTCAGATCTCCGACCAAAATGGCGCAAAGCATGGTTTCTCCCGAGCGAACAGTTTTGTAAATCGTTATTCCACTGCTAAAGAGGAAACAAAATCTACGGGTGGTCAAAACTGGCGTCAATGCAGTCCCAACTTATCTCAATCAACAAGGTACTATCAGAAATGAAATGGGGAACCTCGCGAAAAGCCCCAAAACTTGAACCCGAAATGCTGAGAGTGTAATAGTGATGGATGGATCGATTAAATAAAGAGCAATACGTCTTGAGAGAGGTTCAATTTCCAGCAGTGAACAAACACTACACTCTCTTTGAAACAACGAAATAAACGTATTGCTATCAAAAAATACAAAAGCGGCCGAGCTCTCTGGTATGCGGTGTAACAAAGCAGTTCCTCGATGCGTCCGCGGAAACGCTAACAAACGCGATCGCTTGGTAGGTACGTGAGAAAAACACGATTCTATGATGAATCTCACATTCCCTCGGTCGGCTCCTCTCATACCATCTCGTTTCATTAGTTTTTATTACGAAGTAAAAACGTTTTAGAGATTAACTCCATCAGTGTTTACCGTTGGTTCATCTGCAGCCGGCAGCGTGCCTCTAGATCGTGTGAGCACTGGCTGCACAATCTGTTTGACGGTATTAGGCACCCTACTACACACAAAGTGCCGCCCCCGCCCACCCACCCACCCACCCACCCACCCACCCCCACCACCACCCAGCGCCACACAACGTGTTACATGGACTGAATCATTTATCGCTGTTTGGCGTAAACCTTCAAAAGAAGCGACTCTAGACTATGGCGCCCATTACCAGGCTTTCAGGCTATTACAACGAAACAATCGCTTGGCTTATGAATAAATGACCATCTTCATAATCATCAGCATCAGCGTTCACATGACGTGAACACAACAAGCCTGGACTAGGCTTTACATTTGTTATCAGCAAATAAAGAGAATTGAAAAATCCTGAAATTGGGAAACTGATTTACTACTACAAGTTTATTTTCATCTAGAAAACAAATAAATGCAAAACATGACCTACAGCAGGCATTCAAAATAGCAATTTAATAATTTACTCTACGGAAAAAATCTAATCGCCAGTGGCTATGTACTCCAGGAAAAACTTCTCGTGATTTTATGCTTATACACTAGCCCACTAGCTCAGTATACGACCTGTTCACGGATGTATTGAGATCCGTTAGCTCAGCAGACTTCAATGCATGAGCCACTGGTGTTCCATCTTGCAGGGGATGGCGTTGTTTCTCTGGACCTAATTATTTGTCTTGAGGTCCCCCGCATGAGAGCCCGATTATGACAAACGCATCTTCCGTGAGGCCATTGAGAGGTGCTGTGTGTTCAGGGGCGTGTGGGGTGATGTTTGGAGGGGGGAGGGGGGAGCACCTGTTAGCCTACACACCTTCTTCGTCTTATTATGCCAACTTAAAGGCTTAAAAAGTTGAACGAGTGAATATATAAACGTTTACAAGACGTCAGATTTTGTTAATGCATGAGTTGGCAAGAGCTTGGAAAGCTAAACGCGTGTTGGCATCATATTTGGAATTCTCCGACAAAGTCGGCGGGCCAGATATCCACCTTCTATGCTTACTTAAAGGGAAGCTCGTCGAGGGTTTTCACGCTATTAGTACCACGATTTTCCGCGAACATTCGTTTTCATTAGCGCGCATTGTGTAATTTGAAACATGTGTAGTTATTCTCACTTTTTAATTAATATGAAGCGTAATGCCCTGATGGCCTCGTGCTGCGCTTGCTGGCCCGAGCTCTGGGCGAAGTTGATGCGCTCCTCCACTCGTTTCAAGGCTTGGCGTTGACGGTATTAGCAGCTCACTGGCCGGCAGCTTCCGGCGCAGCCAACAGCAGCCGAGCGCAGCCGAGCGCAGCCGATGCGCAGTCAGATGAACCAATGTGCGGCAAGCTGCGAAATCCCAACAGGAACCAGCCCCAAAACGGCGGACCAGTGAACGCAAATATTTCATAGCCAGAGACTAAGTAAGTTGAACATTTTAAATTAAAAACTTATTTTAATTTAATTAATAGTGAGAAGTCAACATGCCAGAGAATTTTATATTTCCTTCAAATATCAGAGAAGTTTCAGACCAAAGAAATTAAATTTTGTGAAGAGGAAAAATGGGCGAGAAGCGTCGTTGTCAAAGATGGCCCCTAAGAGAACCCGTGTGTCGGTGCGATGACAGAGGAAGCCGCGTGTTTGTCGCAGCGCGGAACTGTTTCACTATCTTATTGATTCGATCAACTGACCGTAAGAACCGAGGTGATAGAAATGGGTAGCTGAAATCAATCTTCTTCTTTCTACTTCTCTTTTCTCCAGATCGTAATGGCTCTTTTCAAGTTTCCATTGTTCGCCGGAGATCTTTAATTTATCGATATTGGGCGTTCTGCACACAGCGTATATTACCACAAAATCCAATCAACAAAATATTTTTCTCTCCCCATCAGTACACGAGAAACTTAAGGAACTTGGAACTCCGACCGCCGGTTTGGTTCCGAAACCACACGGAGTTGGGAGCAGCTTCTCTCGAACAGAGATTTATATTATAGTTTAAAACGATGATAATATGATTACTACTGCAGAGCGCACGGCGAAGTTGGTCACACTGATATCTCCGCTGCACCATTAGCCTGTGCGCACGGAGAGCGTACATTTGTCAAAGACCAGACCACTTCCCAAGAGTGCGATTGCAACACCAGAACCAGCAGCACATACGCAGCCAGCTTCTTGCGGTATTTGATCGCTGGTCCAAGACACATAGTATCTCCGCTAGAATGAGTTTTAACGCTGGACTAGCTGTTAACGAGTCACATCAATTACTTGCTCTTGGCAAGTCCGCCGCTCATTCTCTTTCTCTGTATTTGTGAGATTCCTTTTTCGTTTCATTTAATGTACAACTATTACAACATGGAGTAATAGGATTTGACGAGCACCATAAAATCCGTTGTACGTACACAAGTAGCTTCGCCGGCCAGGACGCCTTTCCAGGAGCAAGCCGATGAATGACGCGATGCCCTATTTTCAGCGTGGATTTTTCCACGGGCTTTTCTCTCATGCTCCAAGCGGGAGTGGCGGTCCCTTAGCCAGGTGCAAGTGGTTAAATACCACTCTTGCCAAGTATTTAGATAAAAAGTTCCACCGGTTTTACCAATTCCTCTGAGACTTTAGTGATGGTTCTTTAAGTGATAGGTTAAGTGGGTGCCAGGTACTGCATACTTTACAAGTAAAAATGTATTTTGACAAAACTGACGGAAAGAATTCAGCGATGGCCGGCGCCATGCAAACGATGTAACTTTCTAACGTATAATTACGTATATAAGGTGGCAACTCTTCTATGTGGGTTCATCATCATCAGCAGCAGCATCAGCATCAGCATCAGCATGGCCATAGCGTCATTGTGCCGTGATCCTACAGCACCAACTTTTACAACTTCAAAACTTATCCTGGGACGACGCCGTCACCGCCGCCGCCGCTGCCGCCGCCGCTGCCGCCGCCGCCGCCGCCGAGTTAATTTCATTCCTACTTGTCGAGAAGTTGACTCGACGACGACAAAATGTTTACGACCTAGTTGTGATATCATTAATTTGAGTAATTCTATTTCGTTATGTACATGGAATCATGCCTGAACTCGCCGAGCCAACTTGATCTGCTGGCTGCATCGATCAACATAACACCAAGGCGTTTCTTTAAATCAGCAAATATTTCAAATAAACTTTTAACTGTTGCTGATGAAAGCAAACGATCAGCGTTGGCTTGAACAATTATTCTAATTAAAACAAAGCGGTAAAAGGCAGTTTCAAACTCGATTGACATAACATCAAAACACGGAAGAAATGCAATTAGCTAGCGAGACACCCGCAAAGATTCCAAACAACATTTATTTCTAATTTAAAAATGTTATGAATCACCTTCAAACCTCTCTACTTTTTGGCTGAAGGATGCGGCACCTCCATCCACCTGTGAAGATCTATGAAGTGCCAGGTCTGACTCTACAATGTCCAGGGAGGCTCGACCAAGACCAGCCCAGACACTCGCTAAGACTTAATGTTTAACAGTTAATTTATACCAATAAGATCCACAGTAAACACATCCAGATGGCCGACAAAATAGCATAGTTACACTCCCATGTCCTGTACCGCCCCTGGCGGCAGGCTGTGATAGTGACAACCGTTTTTCATGCAAATCAAATAATTTATGGATCTTCTTACTAACTAATCTCGCGTCGTTAATATTCTCTCTGACTGCGGGGCGTCCCGTTGCACGAGGCGACGCCGACGCCGCGACGTCTTCTCCATAGCTGTCGTGATTCTTCGGGCTAATAACTAGCCGCCCGCCCGTCCGCCCGCCTGCTCTAACTAGATCGATTCTTACACATTAACTCGACGCTGAGAGCGCGCCGCCCCTCCCTTCTCTGGTAACGCGACGGCGTGACTTTAATGGAAACAATTTATGATATTATAAGAAGCCGGCAATAATAATTGGCTGCAAGATAATATCAAATTTCGCAATCGAATATCATCAGAACTGAACACAAGAGAACTCGTTGGCTTGTTCGCAATGTTCGGCATTTGGCGTTTTCGATAGAACATGGTATTTCTTCAGAACATGTTTAACATTGACAGCTTGCGCCGGTTTGCATGAAAAGCTCTGACACGAATCAAATCGATCCCCTCCCCCCCCCCACCCCCTCATCCAGAGTTCCAGATGAGTCGGCACCTGTCTGTATTAAAGAAGAGAGGAAATGTTGGGATGTGTGCCGTACCAACGACAGGTAGTACCTACCTGTAAGGTGGTGATGAGCAGTACTGGTGTTTGTGTGCCGTACCAACGACAGGTAGTACCTACCTGCAAGGTGGTGATGAGCAGTACTGGTGTTTGTGTGCCGTACCAACGACAGGTAGTACCTACCTGTAAGGTGGTGATGAGCAGTACTGGTGTATGTGTGCCGTACCACCTTGCAGGTAGTACCTACCTGTGAGGTGGTGATGAGCAGTACTGGTGTATGTGTGCCGTACCAACGACAGGTAGTACCTACCTGCAAGGTGGTGATGAGCAGTACTGGTGTTTGTGTGCCGTACCAACGACAGGTAGTACCTACCTGCAAGGTGGTGATGAGCAGTACTGGTGTTTGTGTGCCGTACCAACGACAGGTAGTACCTACCTGCAAGGTGGTGATGAGCAGTACTGGTGTTTGTGTGCCGTACCAACGACAGGTAGTACCTACCTGCAAGGTGGTGATGAGCAGTACTGGTGTATGTGTGCCGTACCAACGACAGGTAGTACCTACCTGCAAGGTGGTGATGAGCAGTACTGGTGTATGTGTGCTGGGGAAAAGGGGAAAAGGTGGGTATATGGAGATTTTATGTCAACCTAGTCGCGGCGGGGGGAGGGGGGGGGGGGGGGGGGGGTGGGGACTTAAATTCCTTGAAGTACAGGCAAAACTAGCAAATGTGAGTTCAAATTATTACAGCGAAATCGCAAAAGTTTGCTGTATTTAAGTGTATTTCTTAAATAGAAAAATGTGTATACGGTGATTTAAAAATGAAAAATGGGTATTCGCGGGTATTCGCGGGACTACACCACTGCTGATGAGCACAGAGCAGCGATCTGGAACCCGTGCAGTTGCCGCAGGTTTGAAACTGTCTACGACTTCCACGCTTGGTGCCGATCGACTAGGGAAATATGGAACCGGAAACAGTATTGGCGAGGGTTGTTGGTTGGTTGTGGGAGGTGAAATGTGGCGTCACAAGGTTCATGAATCGATAACATGTTATTATTTGCGTTGCAGAAATATTCACACATTCACAGCAATTGAAACTAGATGGTAAGGTATAAAAGTGAAGCAATTGGCGACGACAACGAGATGACCGATCGATTCTCTTTGACGACAAGACTCATAATGTAACAATGACAGTGTGTTTATAGCATCGACTTATAGGAGTAAGTACTCGTACACTGAATAGACAGTGCAAGCGTCCATTACACTCATGTCATTATATCTGGAGCTAAAGTTGGAGCACACATTTTGAAAACAATTAAAACATAAAAACACGGAGCTAAAAAGAAAAGGAAAATTATTGCGCGCACGACACAAAAAGTGAAAAAACGCGGTCGAATGTTTATGAAAAGAATGTGTGCTGCGTAAAGAAGTGAACCGACGCATCTGCTTAGGCGGCAACAATTAGTATTGCCAAGCGAGCGAGCGTGCGTATGTACGCACTTACACCAGCACATGATGGCAATCGCACATGGCACATTTCGTCCAGTAGCCGTTGTTATGCACGACGAACCATCGTTTATAAAATACCAGCAGCAGCGGCGGGAACCACGTTGTGACCTTACTCTAGTGTTTATTTATTAGCATGGCCCCAACGCCTCTGCTTGCCCAGAGCTAGATGCTATCACAACCAAGTTACAGGCTGCCCTAAAGGGCGCTCACCCTCAAAGCGCCTTCCCAGAGAGAAAGGGGACGACCAAGAGGGCTCCACCGGATTTAAATGTAAACAAGTGAATTGAAAAGATATCAAAAATGCATGTGCTTGCACGGAAACTTTCAGCACCCCCGAAGTGACAGCATTAATGCATCCTGATTGTGCGAGACATTAATTTAGTAAATGTACAAGATTCGAACAACCCAAGTCCGGCTCTGACGTCTATCGCTGTTTGGCTGAGTACAAAATATCGATTGGCACGGTTACCCACCGAGTTCCCTAGCGGAAACCCGGGCTGAAGAAGCGAAGCGACGCGACGAGAGCAACGTCGGCTACTCCCAGATGATCGCCTTCTTGGTTTTGTCGACGCTGGCCAAGGAGGTGCCATACATGTGCCAGGCGACGGCGGTCACGGCAGACCTGCAAGGAGTATACAGGTTCACAAGCAGCATTCAGGACAGATCGACCTCGATCGTCAAACAGTGCAGCCGCGTCCCGTGTGTGCACTGGACCAAACGCATCAGCTAACCTTGTTGCTCGTACCAACACGCAGAGTTTAGCGTATGTTATAATTCAATCAAAATCGGCGTACCCGACGCAATTCCTTTGATCGTTAGCTGCCGATGAGTTAAGACAACACCAATACGCGGTGCTAGCGCCTGTTTCAGTAAAGCGAAGACCAGGACGCTCGGCCGTCCGAGCAGCGCCAAGAGCTCGGCGTGCCTCTCCACCGTCTAACTCACTGGAAGCTCTAGTGATGCCCCAGCAACCACTTTACAAAGCTGTCTTATAGGAACGAATGGAGTCAGGACTCACGTGTGCTCCTTGAGGGTACTCTCCACCTTACTGGAGACGGTGTTCCAGACAAAGACGCTGCCGTCCGCCGAGCCAACGGCGATGTACGCTCCGTCGGGGCTGAACGCTGCGCGCGACCAGTCGCAGCCAACCTTGAACCCCTCGGCGCTGCAACACGGGGTACGGTCACGCAGGTCCGCACGCAATGCGTAGGGTTGCAAGGAAGCATGGCAAACTCACCTGAACGAGCCCACCACCTGGTTCATCCGCAGGTCCAGCAGCTTCAGGCTGTCGTCACGGACGCACGCAAGAAGGTACTTGGTGTCTGCAAACCATGCGTGCAATCAGCGAACGAAAACAAGCGGCGTTTAATCAAATCCTATCGTCGGATCAGGAAAGGTATTTGAATTATGCTGTCCATCAAAAGTGAGATGGTATCTCGTCGCAAGTGACGGTTGGATAATCAGATGTGTTCGTATCCAGGCTGGTCAATCACAGTGTGATGTCCAACTACCAAAAGCCTTCCAAAGCCGCAACCTCGACCTAATAATGCCACTTCTAATCAGAGCCATCGGCCCACGCGATCAGCCCGTGGCATGGCTCTTAAGAGGATTCAGTTTAACTAGCTATATCGACGCCCAAAGTGATAACTCAATTTCGTCAGGACCCTCGGGCTATCGGCAGATTGGGTAGGTCATTAGGCGTCGGATGAGCCAGTGGTTCTCGTGTTTCCCCCCGATGTACTCACCCCGAGAGAGGTCGAGCGAAGTGACCTTTCCTTGCAGCACGATGTCATTGGAGCTGGCCTCGGAGCGGGTGTCCCAGAAGCGAATACGCTTGTCGAAGTGGCCGCTAATGATGGTCGAGCCGGCTCCATCCGAAGTGACCAAGTCGTTGCAGCTGGACCCCGCGAATTTTGTCTCAATGCCTGCGAAGCCGACCGAAAACCAGCATGCCACGTCATCATCCGCATCACCGCCCCCAATCCATACATCCGTCCATGCAGTGCATAGACCCAAGTTAATAGAAAATTGCAAAACTTTTCTACACTTTTCTAGAGTAAATGCATCGATTTTGTCACTTTATTTTATAAACGGTGCACTTTTATTATTTTCTCAGATAATTCAGTAAAGCGAGTTTAAAAATTTGCATATAAATTGCAAATAGTCGGTGAAATATTGTCAGCGGCAACATGAACACAGCGTGATACGTATCAAACGGTCGGCGCGGCGACCGAACGCGTTCCAGCAAATGTACTGGTGTTTATATAACCAATGCCGTAGTCATAACTGTACTATTAATCATCAAAGTAAACTGTTCGGTCAAACGTAGTAGTAGATTCATTGACATAAATAATTGAATAATTATAACATCGTGAACATACGATTAAAAGCATTTAAGCCCTCTGCAAGCCCGTAACTCGGCGGTGCAACGCATGGCGTCGCCCGATCGCAGCTTAACGAGTGTTCTCCACGGAATTAATTAATGCAATGCAATTATCAAGATGAACGAGGGCTTATTTCCACTGACAAATATGACAATTGTTGAAGTTTGCGTATTCCGGCTTAAACCCACGCGAATTATCGCCAGCTAGAGTCGAAGGAAGAGAGCACGGTCGCTTTCTGCCGACAGGATTCGCTGGGTACGGAACTGCACAAGATGAAAGCGTGGCGCTATAGGGTGGGGGAGGGGGGAGGGGGGGGGGATCTAATCAGACGCGTGCATGCGATACACGCACACATGCACACGCACACATAAATACATTGCTAACCCAAGTGTCGGGTAAGAAAATGTGTTCAAAGGCCTGTTAACACTGTCAGGTTGCAAGCAGGGGCGGATTATCGGCTCTAATAAACAATCCATCCGCCCGCCCGCCCGCCCGCCCGCCCGGGAGTCTTTGAGATGGAGCGCGAATGTCTGGAAGAAAACCTAGCAGCTGTGGCAAGTAAGAGGATACGGTGTTTCCCAACGACAGACTAGGTGAGCATTGAGGCTCAACATTGCCGGTGTCTCCGAGACACTCAAACACCTGCAGGTGCATTTGAGATCGTCTTAAACTTGCAGGTGCTTGGAAGTGTCACCTGAATGCGCAAAATGAAGATAGAGTCATCACGGTAGTCATCTCCTTGTGTAGTGTGGCATTCGTGTGTTCTGTGCTAATCCAGTCCGTTTGTGAAAATTGCTTTATAATTGCGTCGTGTCGAGCTGCGAATGCGGTGTCAACGAAATGAAACGCGCCGAATTAATTATAGCGGCCATTTACTTTTTGCCCCCGCGAATCAAGTGAAGTGACAGCGGGGTGGACCCGTGCTGGACACAACGCGCTCATTCACAATGCATGAGACGAGCGCGGGCGATACAGAAAGGAACGACGGGCACGGCGTTGATGGGCTTTTCTTGTAAGGACGCCGCGATACCTCGGCAATGGCGGCGACAACCAGTGCTGCATGGCCGGCCACGATTGACCCGCGATAACAATGGCAGCAGAGGTCACCTCGCTCGGTCTACTGCATAAAAGATCTCATACGTTCATTTTAATGGAAACATAGCAAGCTTGAATATATAAATGTTTTAAGTACTGTGTTTGCTGCCCTGTTATTATACGCGATGCCCGTCAAATCGCTCTCTTCCATTTCTATGTGCGCACAGCTATGTTTTGCAGAGTCTCGGCATGTGGCGCTGGCCGAGGAGGAACAGTAATGCTACGGTCACGCTTGAAGATTTCTTACCGGTTGAACCAGCGACTTGGTGCAATCTAGCTTCAAGCAATGAGATGTAGAGTGCGCGGGCTCGCACTTGTGCGATGCGACACGGACTCGGAGGAAGTCATGGCAATGAGAACAAATGGACTTAAGGCGGATTTCCCGGAAAATGTCAGCGCAATCCACAGGGCAATCCACGGCGCGACATGCACTATCACATGTTTTACTGAACTCGAATGCAAACAGTGGAGGGAGGATTTACAGAAATTTCAAAAATGACAACAGCTAGAGACTTGGCATAAATATATAAAACGTCGTTAATTATTTTCGCATGGAAAATGGGGTAAACAACTGGCAGCATCTAAGCTTGTGTTTTTCCAAGCACCGATCACTGGAAGCATTAATCGGTAATTACTTTCAATCAATTTCCTGCGCTGAATGACGAAGCTGCAAGTTCGGCACGACTCTAATTGTTCGATTCCAAGAGCGAGTCCCATCCGTTTGCAGCCGACGAAACATTGTCCCACCGGGGCATGGCCGATGAGAGTATCTTTATAGCCGCTGCAAACACATTCCCAGCACAGAGCCGAGCGAACGAGCGAGCTGCCTGCCCGAGACGAATGATCACATTCGATCGCGACGGATTCCTCAATGTAATCTACCACAACAAGCTTTTTCACCCTATCGGACAACAATTTTGTGTTGCTCGTGCTTAGACTCTCTCATCTCGTCGACAAGGATATTCTGCAACGTCGTGGCCGCTGGACACGAGAAGATGATTATAAAGCTTAAAACTGAAATTGGTCAGTCATCGGCCATTCATTTGAGTGTGTCCCTCCTCGGTTGGTGACTCGGCGAGATGAACTCTTTGAGACATTGTGAAAAGAGTCGTCACAGCAGCGCTGACTCTACGGTAGTTCATTAACAAGGTCTTCTCGCGTTGTTTGCTAACTTTGACCAAAACGCTCCGTCTTGATCGTTGATATGCGCCTACACGCCTGCCAGATATCCGCTGCGTATGAAAATGTAGCGTCGCTTCTTGGCACGGCGGGTATGGCTAACGACGAGGATGTTTGGCGTCCGTGCCAGGGGTGCCAGTGACTCGTGGGTGCAGGCCACATCGCAGACCGCCAGAACTGGACCCAGTGGACCTTTGCAACGCCGTCACGATCCCGACGTCCCGATCACCAAATAAGCCGGCCTTCGAGACTGGTTCACGCACGCTGGGGCCGACCCTCCAATTGCCCGTCCATCCATCTCCCAGCGAGAGGTCAATTGACATCTCGAATATAGGTCTTCCGGTCAGAATCGCTCCTCGTCCATCATTTTCCAGCTCTGAGGCACGCAGCCGACAGATGTCGACCATTATTCCAATCAAATTGGAACAAAGTTTGCAAAATAAAAAGTGCATATCATCTCGACCATGGCGTTTTTACATACTTTCCGAAAGACTTGTGCACTTTTCGTGGGAAGTATTCCGGGCAAAATTGAAGCAATTTAAATTTTTGTTACTCGCCACGGCGTGATTTGAATAAACATATAGTTGAAACGGAACGTCAATAATAGTTATGATGATCAGTTAGTTTCGATTTGTATAATCTGTGTGGCCCACTGCATCGGCGGCACGCAATTACGAATGCATCGTCAGGAATGCTGGAATTGTATATTTTTATTTTCCATCAATATTCGTAACAATCGTGAAAATAAAACAAGCACTGTCAGTGCTGCAATAGTTTGAAATTGAAATCCAATATCTTCATCAGGTGTCGAGGTACCCGAGGACGCTGTCAAGTCTTTCCAATGACAGTGTTTTGCGCGCACCGAGATGTTAAAAACGCGGAATCGCGCAAAGGAAAGTGCGAATTTAATCATGCGTGAAACCCAAATGGGAGTGCAAAGACGCGGTGGCATAAAACTTTAAGTGCCATCTTAAGTGAAGGCGCACTATTGTGAATGTGCACAAGGATAATTGATAAATAAGCATTGCTTTAGGTGTCAGCACCTGACCAACACGAGCTTGACAGGGCCGAGTGCATGGATGGGTCATCGCCCTAATGTCCTGGACCCCTATTCTGTAACCTTTTTTAAGTGGAATGGAATGAGATAAGATGAAAAAGACAATTTTTTACAATTTTTTCCAAATGATGTTCTCATCTCATTTGATTCCATTCCACTGAAGAAAAAAATGTACATAATAGGGGTCCAGGGGTCAAAGGTACGCATCGACGTGAACCTCAAGGAAACGATTCCTGTGTTCTCAAACAATATGCTAAGCAACGACCTCCAATGGACAAACATATTTTATCTAATTACTCCTTACTCCTTGCCAAGGATCTGGTTAAACTGTGAAATTGTTTTTGCAGGGAGTCTTGCATTCGTTATGTACACCATGCCTGCATAGGTTTCCAAAACAGTGACCAGCTGGGAGCAGGGCACATGCACACGGGACTCACATGCTTTGCTCCTGAGGTCCCAGATCTTCAGGGTGCGATCGTGGCTGCCAGTGACCACCTTCGAAGGTTCCCCTAAGAACTTGGCGGCCATCACCTTGCCACAGTGCCCGGTCAACGTGTGCTGCAACAAGAGAAATGTACAAATTAAAGACTGCACGATGGGACCAACCGAGAAGAGGAGCAGGTAACGTAAAGCCTTCATTAAGAGCACATTCAAGGGTTAAATCTCGCGAGCGGCGTGCGCCAATTAGTACATGCATTTGTTTCGCCTGGCATCAACATGCATTTCTTGGACTTATTCAATAGACTGCATATTATTCTGCAATAAACCTGGGCTATGGATCTGCGAGCTCAGCAATGAATGCTAGGTCAGTAAATGGAAATTAATTGCTTTGATGATCATTACTCGTAATTCACTGGTAAGAAAAAAAGAAACTTGATGCATTCAGTCTCGCTTAAGATAAAAGTGAGATGCTTGGCTCCAATTGCAGGTCAAACACACATCCATTTAAAATAAGATAAATTCAATTGAAAATTGATTGTGAACAATAAAAGTGGAAATGAAATTTGAGAGAGCAAGCGAGTTGTTCAACTAGGATGTATTATGTTGTGGAAAAATGATCAGTCGCTCGTTTTGCAGCGGTTCAATTGAAATGCAGTGCAATTTGTCGAAATTGGTATTTGCTACATTCTCGACAGCAAACCGAACAACTTGTAAGTAACAATTTGAAATAAATAACATCGACTAGCTAGACTCTAGGTAGGTATAGGTACACTGCATATTGACAAGCTAAAACACGATTGATTGCTTTCTGTGAATGCAGCGCACAAAAAACAGCCGATTCATTCGCTCTAAATGCAAGCAGTAATTGCAGCAGATTATCAAACATACATTGAGTTACAAAACATTAGGACTGCAGGATATTTCTAGGTCGTTCAAAAAAGCAAACGGAAACCGAGGCGATATTATAATGCGTCTGTTGTTATGCCTCTCAATATCTGCCTCTAAAACGCAATCGTTTAAACTGCTCGGGAGTAAATTATTTTGTTGTTAATTTTCAATCACAAAGCACGCAATGAAATCGAAATAAATATTTCATTAAACTAATTGCCCGCTGATAATCAAAGCGGGTAAAATCATAATTTTTGCAGCATATTTCGTAATTAACTAATTGATGATAAAACGCCATGAAATTTGCATGTAAATGGATTTGCCGACAACATTTAGCGTTGAAATTAAATAGAACATGTAAACCCTATCAATTTGTCACAATCCTATGTGTTACCTAACAGTCCCCCCCCCCCCCCCCCCCCCCCCCCCCCCGCCCCACTGGTCGTAATTGCATTCTTTTAATGTGTGTCCATTCAATTTAAAACGGCCGTCAAACAAAATTCCCAACACATTATTTTAATACAATCATCGTCAGCGCTTGTGAAACATTGCACTGAATTTGTTAAAACAAAAATCAGTTACACGAATTGTCATTTAAGTAAATATGATGGTTCCCTATTACAGTTCCCGCTTCGACCACGCACACTAAAACTCTGTTGTACCTTCCCGACAACGCCACGACTGAACTTAGAGTCTACAAGTACACAATTATTGTTAATACCTAATTACACCTGTCAAGTGACACGGGCAACGAGGGACGAGACATAATGAAGAGACGCAGCGAGCGACTCTGATCGGCGACCATTGAAATCCCCCCCGTCATTCTGATAATCAAAGGTGACGCAGCTCGTGATACCAAAGCGCTGCCTCCATTACAAGAACTCACATCAAATCAAGAGTCTGCGAAGATTTGCTCTGAGATCTCATAAGGCACATCTCATTGCACTAGTTCGCAGGAAGTGCACGGAGCATGCAATGCAGCCAACGTCTCATCACGTGAAATTGCACCTCGTTTTTGTCTGTCAGACTCGTATTACTTTAGCGAAATGTTCTCATGTCTTCATTCATCCGTCCTTCTCCGCCGCGCCGTCTTTTTACACTTTTTACCTTTTATAATGTAGGGAAATGCTGAAGATCCATTGCTATTACTTCCGTTTGTCAAGTTGATATAAGGTAGAGATCATTGTGATGACGATAATAATTTATTATTGAGATAGAAGGAATGAAGGAATGAGATGTGCTCGTCGGTGCAGGGGCCGGGAAAACGACTCGCGTCAAAACTGAATTGCATAACATTCGGAATTCGCGGCAAGGAAACTGTCTGTCGTCGTCGCCGTGCCAGGCGCCAAGCGCTTTAGTTTAGAATGCATCAGAATGCATCAGAGGTGCTAATTGCTTCAACAGTATCAGAAACAACGATAACTGCAACGTAACCCACACTAAAATGATTAGCACTTGCTGATACAAGCGTATTCACATGTAAACATATAAGGGCCGATGCAGAAACGGCAACCATGGGGTATAATGAAATATTCACTCAAAGCACCTCAAAGAATGTAATTGAAAATATGTTTTATCAAACACCAACTAGGCTGTCAGGTTGACAGGGTAGCATTTAGATAAGAAGCAACTGTTGTTGGGGGAGCTCGCCCCAAGGCATCCTGGAACCTCGAACTAATGGAAAAGCGATAGCGTAATATCTCTGCGAAACATCTTCACACAAGTGAGTCATCTTCTCAGAGATCTTCCGTTCGCAAACAAAGCAAAAGCTTTGCAATTTGCGTCAAATGTAGAACGTTAGAAACAACAATGTCTCTTCAAGGTAATGGGTACCTATCACGATGCAGTATACCGATTAAGACTCGATTAGCGTGTGACCAAGGGTAACACGGATGTGACATGATGGAAGAGGTCACAGTAAGAGGAATTGAATCGCTTATAGAGGCAAATTATGCCCACAACTGCTGGAAACAAATAAGATTTTAATGTTTTGGTGCCGTTATGAAAGATATTCAAACCTTGAGTATCGGACACTTTTTTTAAACCTGTTGCGACTAGGCAGCGTATAAACATTGAATGGCAAATGGTCTACGGTGCATCATGAGAAAGTAAAGAGCAATAAAACCGTGGCCGATCTGAAGATATTTTGGAGGTTATAAGAAGTCGTGGCCCGCGGACTGGGCGGTTTCCTCAGCTTGTTGCAGCATTGATATGTCTGACATCGGAGGTTGGAGAGTGGAGGGTGGTGAGTGCTCGCCGGCAGCAGTCGTCGGTCCACGGTTCAGACCAAGCGGTCATCGGGCATCAGTGGGTTCGCCAGCCAAACTTAACCACGGCTCGCAGCGGTCACTCTTGCGTGAACGATTTATGAGCCCAAACTTGTGCCAACTAATCAATAAATATTGCGCACGATCTGAAAAGAGCATACAGGGCCAAGTACCAACATTTAAATGTTGGTTTTTTGCTATTACTCTAAGTTTGCCGCGATGAAACGAGTTCGTTCAAGATCCTGATTGCATCGATTTTTCTCTTCTGGTTTGAGTTGGTCTTTGCAGGAAGATCCAGGACGCATATTCCTGCCCCGTGCGACGCCCCGTGCGACGTCCCTGCTGCGCTACGCCGGCTGCTGCCTGAATGACCATCATATCATCTCGGCACGCTGTGGGCTAGCCGCGCTGATTTATCTATTGCGCTTCTGAGCCATTGTAATATTATAATGAGATCCGAGCGGTGCACGGCCACCAGATATTACTCAACACCGTCATATTCCCAGCGAGCGAACGAGCGAGCGCGAACACAACAATGGCAATAAAGGGTTTTGGTTTCTGCACAACATCAAGACTGTGTTTTATACACTGCTGGTCGGATGGATGGCAAAAGGATGCGGGAAAGTCATCCCGTCGCACATTCCTCAGGCTTGATTAATGGTTAATAATTGTAGCAAGAAGTAATCGTCAATTGACGTCCATGAAAACAAGAAAACCCCCCTTATTAGTCTCTCTAGCCGCGACCAATCGCTGAAGCGAGATTAAGAGGCGCAGGGACAATAGCATCGGTTCATTGTTGCCAACAATAAAAATATGTTAAAACTATGATAACATATGCTAGTAGATGATGACCGCTAGATCGATTGCTGAATGTTTATGGAGAGGTTGATCTTCCTACTGGAATTATCTATCCTGGTCTATAGGGGGACCAACTCAACTGCACGAGCTGTCAACCCTACAGCCAGTGTCCGACCTGCACGTTCTTGCACTGAAGCGCACTCGGAAGTGGAAACTAATTCTTGTGGCTGCATGCATGAACTAAACGTGATCGGTCATTAGCGACCAACAGATGCCTTCATGTGCTCAAGAGGCCCACGAGGTCCGGTCAGTTCACTTTGCAGACAATAAGCCCAAGTTTCTGCCAAATGTTTGGTCGACATCGCTCGCGGCCGCCCCCTGGGAAACTTAACCCTTGGAGACTCAAGGTGCCATCGCCCCACGCCAGACGGGACAAAGCACTTCGTGTACGATGGTGTTTCACTTTCTATAAATCATCGTTTCTACCATTAAGATGCGATTAATAACCACAAACGCATAGAGAAGCATTTAACGTCAGCCTGAAAGAGCACGACGGGCAATTAGCAATTACTAATTGGATTAAAAACGACTTGCATTGACTGGTTTCCAGGTAATTCTAGTTTAACTCGCAAACAAGTATGATAGGAGGAAATACGGCTCACATGGCCTTTGACCTCAGTCCCAGATTTCTTACAAGTATTAAACATATTTTGCAAATCATTGAATTTTCACGACGCTACCACGGCGTTTCTTTAAAACGCGTGGCTCGCGTGCACTTCATTGTTTTTTCTACCAAGATGCGATTGAACTTTGAATTGTTCATTCACAGAATTGATAGATAGAACCAGAAGCGAATCTCGACCCTGCCTGTCATATTGCTCCTAAGGTTGGCCACACAGAAACACAGGGGGGGCATTCTGTTTTAGCGAGGCCCCCCCGCTGGGTTCACGCCGTGAGTGGGGTCTGCCCCCACCGTGATTACTGTGTGCATGGAGTCTGCGGGCAGCAATTACCGACTGTGCAATGCATGCCGCGTTAGGAGGTGATGCCAGCGGCACAGGCATTGAAGATCTAGATCTCCCATTTGGAAAGAAATGATAATCCGCTATTTGGTTCCCAGAGATATACTTGAAAATATAGATAGTAAAGAGATAACACATTTTTGAAGAAATTAAAATTATGAACATGCATAAGAAGGGTTTAATTTTAAGCATGCAATCCACATTCAATCTTATTTTTAACACTAAAAGTAAGTAAATCAGGAAGCATGTACGAAAAAACCACGGCTGTTTTATCAGATCGCAAGAGAAATGCTAGAAGAGTGTGCGAGGCAGGGAATCCAATCCTCTAGATGAAGGTGCCTCAATAAAAGTCTAATTAAATCCGTATAATTGGCCGTAGTTATTGAATTTTCTAGTTGAGTAAACTCAAAGTCACGCTTCGTCATCTTGAAAAGTAACAATTAGCCGAATAATATTGGAATCTGAAAGGCAAGTAATCTTCATTGACGAATCCATTTAGTGGTTCCTGGTAGTGCAATGATGGGTGAAACTCGCGGGGATAAAGGTTTAGTTTCTGCACACCGTGACTCTGGCATGCAGGGAGGCTGCCGAGTCAAAGGCGCTCAGCGAAGGGCGCCGCGTGGATCTCCGGAGCAGAGAGACGATCGCAGATACGAGGACCCAAAGAAGTTCCGGGCGTGTTCCACACACACACTGTGTATGAGCTTCATAAAGTCGAAACTTTCAATTATCAAACACGCTGATTCCTCGTTTAAAAGCAGCTCCACCCAGCTCCTCTGTTATTCTGCGATGAGATCCAGCTAAATACGCTCGCCGTCACCGGATAATTGCTTGTTCCGACGGCAAACAATAGAGCGTTACTGCTTACTTCATTGCAAGAGCTACCAGCTTCGAACATAATATTGATCCTCGTTGGGTTTGTTCGACTAGTTCCTCCGAAGAGGAATGTTCCGACTAGTTCATAGACCGCACGTTTGTCTCCCGTCGCCAGGCAATCGCTTCCTCGACGGATAGCTTTCTGTCGACAGCGTCTTTTACTTGAGGTGACAACTGATTACCGTGAAGAGCACCCTCGGGTGTCTTGCTTTCAATGCACTATGCAGTACAGCAGAACTTGAATATAAGGTTGCACTCTGCGTGCCTGCAAGGTGCAGGGTCAAGTGGTTGACCCCGACCCCGACTGGCCCACCAAGTCTAGACGCCGAATTGCAGAACGCGGCCCACCTCTGTCAACCGCAACAGGCACGTGCTACATGCACATTTCATGGCGTCAACACCGCGTAATCGACTTGCAGGCACAAACTCTTTTTGCAAGGTTCGAAGACCCATCACGATTTCAATTCCTTGCGTGTAAAGTGGTAACTTGAAGCGTTGGCGAGTGAAGGTCTTTCTTGCATATTATCAAAGTGCATACCAACTGAACTAAGGTCTCCATGCAGCCGGAGCGCGGAAATGTTTTTCCCTGCTATTTTTGATTAAAAAGTGCCAGCATTTGCCATGGAAAGTGACAAGCATAGAGTCGCGTGGTCCGAAGAGTGCCTAGGGTGCCATATTATTTGCAATCAGGCAATTTGTCCAGGTTAGCTTTGCAGGTCTCGCAAAGACTCTCGAAGCACCGAACAAACCGGCGCAATTCCTCGGCTCGGGTGGCGCAAGCTTTCGTCGGACGTGCTCAAATTAGATCCGATATGTGGATCGTCGCAGCATGTGCCCCCAAGTGTAACGGCTGTCAATCAAATTAATACCGCACCTAGTGTTCCACAAGTCGCGCAACGCCTCGGCCTCGGTCTCGACGTCGTAATGATGATACACACCCTAATAAGGCAGCACCGAAGCAACGTTCACACAATGGTGTACTGCGAAGCACAAAAATCTCATCCCATCAGTCATGTGTTTTTATGAATGCCGTAATGTTCCATTACTTGCTTCTGCTGATGCCGTACGGACGTAATCCGTAAGCCACTTTCAATCATGGTGTCTGCACTTTATTGATGGGTGAGAATGAGAATTGGCCGAGCGGCCGGTGAGAAACGAAACGTTCATCACTTCCATAAGCCGCGTGAAACGCGAACGCGCGGCATGCATTGCCATAGTGCATCAACCGCTCGCGATGGTAAATGATGCTTTGAATCGCACCAAAGAGGATTTCATCACTTGTACTCAGCAGTGAAAAGACAGGAGAAATATGTGAGAGGTGGCATTCATGGTAAGGTCGCGATTAACCATACGGCCTAACGAGCATCTTAACTCTTTAATTTCACGTCTTATGTGCCTCAATACTTCCGAGTTCACAAGGAGACACGAAGAAGTCGTAACGGCGTGTTACAAAACGCACCGACAAATCGACACAAAAACAGAGCTTGGATCGGCATGGCCGTGGCCGTGCCCGTGGCTCGACAGGAAAAGCTGCCAGAGTGTGAACGCTTTTCGCCGGTCCCCATTTCGGGGCCGTCGCACATGCGCCTGCGCGACTTGGGCGTGCCGGCGTGCGCGGCGAATCGCGCGCCACTTGTTTCACGCTTGATTAATGAATCATCCGCACTAATTGCCGCCAATTGTTTCTCAGGCTGGCGCGCAAGCGCGGGCAGGTTTCAGCAGCGGCAACCACTGGAGCATCGCTCGCAGCTCCCAGCCGATGTCCCTAGAACCGTGCGCCCTTCGGTCGGGCTCATCATGGGAGCTTATTCGAATTACTTAATCGTGTCCACATTTGTGACAATGCCATCGTGATATATTCCCCCCGGGGCCGCTGAAGACGCTGCAGCAGTGCGGCTCGGTGTGTGGTCTCTCTATACCCAGAGACATCGTCCACTTGGGGAGCGCCATTTGATAATCGCAGCTGCATTATGTCCACATATAGCGTTGGCCGCGGCAGCATCGCGACCACGTCCGTCGCCGTCCATGCTGGCCGAACACAATGCCTCTCTTTTCAATCAACCAGAATTACGTTTCACACGTTTCCTCGAGTCCGGCAAGTCCATGAGAACCGATAGGTGTCCGCTGACCGCTGGCCGAGTCTGCACAACAATGCCCTCTTTGTCGAGACGGTCGATCGTGTGGTGCCGTCAGCCGTGCCACCCCAGTTTGTGCGAACCCGACGACCAACATAGGCGCAGGCCACTCTATTAACTATCATTATCAATTTCAAAGACACTTGAACGCGTTCATCGTCGAGGTTATTTTCGCTAATAAAAGTTCATTGCTTCTCGGCAGCATGGCGATCCGCGAGGCAGCGTGTCGGAAGGGAGATAACAATGTGCGGAGTTCTTTGGACTTGGTGCTCTGTTCTCGGAGGCTCGGCGCGGAGCCTGGACGGCCGTCGAGTCATGGCGAGAGCCCCTCGGGGGTCGAACAGGGAGCCCGTCGGCATGGGCGTCGCGCGCGCACGAAATCGACTACCAATCGGAGAGCCGCATGGTGCAAGAGTCAGCGATAGGTACCGACGAGTTAGTTATGTGTGAACCATCAAGTCTAAAAATACGTTCTGTCATTAGTTTAATACAATTAGAACAAAAACTTTGATGCCCGAGAGGTGTTTTAGGTCTGATGCAATGGTATGTGCCGGACTGGACAGCGAATACCGTGCAATTATCTCCTCTTGTGGCGGCTCGTCATTCCATCAGATATGATCGCCAGTTAGGAACACTGACTGCAATGCAAAGTGAGTCCTAAGTGAAACAAGATGTGCTTTTAATAGTTGCGTCACGAGCCGTCGATCGAGGAAACCCCGAGCTGGGCGTCCTGCGCGGCGTGCGTGCGCGGCGGTCCCATGAAGCGTCCCGACCCCGACAGACGGCCGGCCAGCAAATCAAGACAAGTTTACTCATTCTTTGGCAAGTCGCAGACTAAGCTCCACTTACAGGCAATAAAATATGTCTGAAAAGTGTCATCGTGAGACGCTCGCTAATCACTCAGCGAGCGGCGGTCATGCGTGGTCGGGGTCACGTCATGGTCATCACTGTTGCAGCGCCGATTTGCTACAGTCTAGCACCAAGAAAATCCGTTTTCCTCCGATCGCCGTGCCGAGATCGAGGCGTCGAAGAGTCCGTCGTCACGCGCGTCTAGCTTAACGAACAACTTGATCAGCGAGCACATCGGCTGAACTAAGTAGACTCAAACACGTAACACCTATGTGTCAATGTGGTCTCACCCTGCAGGCGTCGAGTAAATCGGGGACACAAAAGAGGAGCGCGATGGCGAATGTGCCGACCCAGCTCTGGCACAGAGATGGCGTGGGATCAGTATCGTCGGACGATCTACCTCATAAAGTTGAGCGGAACACATAGGAACAGTCGGTTTCGCATTGGAAAAACAAGACCTGCATCGTGGTTCACTTTTCAGTTAAATACCTGTGTGCCATACCAGCGATCAGCTGCAACAACAACAGGCGAGACACGACAATTCAATTTTTATTGAGAGTTACATAATAATATTGGTCTTGAATCCATACCGTTAAGCGAATGTCTTTCTGTCAACGATCCCAGAAAATAACACCAACCATGGGAAAATCGTGCCCGGCGCTACGGCTGTGTCCGAGGTGCCACGAGTAGGTACGGCGGACCATTCGGCACCCAGAGTAGGCAAATATCGCTTTTATGTGCGGCACACGATGTTGGAACGTAAAACAATGTCTGTTGCAGCAAGAGATAGAGAACTGCACACATTATCTATCACCTGAGAGTCGTATTAATAATGCACCAATTGTTTGCATTCATCTCGTTAGCAGTAAAAATGACTACGCTAATGTTTGAAGATAATTGTTCTTTGCGTCCCATTAAATAATTAATAATCACGTGGCTGACGAAGGCATTTGTTTCGATTGCTTTGTCAATGGACAGGTTTTAACGAAATCTGAAGCTTTTTTTTTGTTCTCACAGGCACCTGGTTTAATGCCTACACTTTTTGCACTGTAAAAGAGTGTTCGAGTGGGCGGAGGGAACGCGGTTTTATGCGATTTACAGCAAGCCGAGCGAACGCAGTGACGGGGCGCTCCAGTGTTGCTGGTAGACGTGTAAATTTTATGTGCGCGCATTAACTCCGCTTCGACTAACAACGTGCACCAGCGTTACAAAGTTTTGGCAGATATGAAGAATGAAGATGCCCTACTTTATTAAATAAGCCTATCGCTCGTCTTTAATGTACCCAGTAAAATTTAGCTGCCGCGGATTATGCCCCCAGGAGTGTTTGCCTTGAAAACGCGCGTAGGAACAACTTTTTAAAAAATGTACGAGTTTTTCAGAATCCCGAAACGAGATTAATTAGGAGCTTCGGCATGAGCACCCAAGACTGGGCTCCGAATAATCTGTCAGGAAAACAAAGTTCATTTTGGCGCCGAGCAACGTTGAGGGCCGAATTCGTGGTTCTCGACGGCGTTAGAGGAAGGTACAATCAAACAAGAGTGGGTAGCCGAGTAATACCTCAAGTCGCAGTAAAATGACAAGAGGGATCTGATTCTGGGAACAGGTCATGTCTGCATTGCATGGGGTGACCATACAGTGTATTCCATCACCCAACGAGAGGTTATCAAACCACGGCAAGGGACTGATCGAGTGGTTTAACAATTTGTTAGTTGAAATTCCTGTTTAAGACCACATTTTCTTTCGCCGGATTTCCCAACGGACGTGTGGCTCAGTAAATGCAGTCAGGAACGTCAGATTATAGTCAACTTTCGGGATGTAATGCAGTTTTCATCGCGACGTCGTTAGATGTTGGATCTTGCGAGAGAGATTCTGCGACTTTAGGAAGTACAGGCGATGCATTGTGTGGATAGCAGTTGCCAAATCATATGCCCATATGTACACGTGCTAATTACCACAGCTCATTCGAAATCCACTATTGAAGTCCCGCTAAAATACACCGTAGCGGTAAATCGGAATAAAAATACAAGATTATCAGGCAGAAGGAATTCTGGGCCATGAGTGGAGATTTTTTAGAAGAGAAATATACGCAGCAGCTGAGTTTATTATAAATATATAAAGCCGCTCGATTTTATTTTTTTTATTCATTGTTCATTTCGCAAAATGTTAAATGAGAAATGATGTATTACTTTATTTTCATCCGCAATGTTAACTGTTCATTTCGTTGTTAACTTACTTTTAATGGACTCGTTATTAAATATGTTTTTTTTGGGCCATGCATCGAAGGTTGGAACATTGTACAACCTAAAAAAAAGGTGGAAAAAGTGAGTAAAAAGTACTGGTATGTATTGAAACGTGTTGTGCGGTGTTTTGGTATGCATTGGTATCAGTGGTTGGTTCAACGTCCCACCAAATTTCCGCGGTTGGGTGTTGCATTGTGTCAAGTCGTTTGGCAGGCAGTAATATCACCGCCTTGGGACCGTCTCGTCTCGGGACGTGACTCTCCGACAGAGTACTGACGGCTCCCTGACTAGTCGCCGCATCGGCCCACACGCATACGCTCAACCTTGAGGAGAAAGCAAGAAAGAAAGGCGAGAGGTGGCAAATCCCTATCGCTCAATATTATGACAAGTCATCAACGACGTCGCGATCTTGTCTCTCTTGTTTAAGTCGTCTCATACCTGCTTCTTGAAAGAAAGTGCAAGCGAAGTTGTGTTATATGCGATTGTCAATCGATGCGTGAAACAGAAACACGGAACAGAAGAGAATCAAAGTGCAGCGAATATTATGTCAACGAATACATGTCACATGTAGCTCTAGGTGGAACATTTAAATAGCAACCAAACAAGCTTCCTGGGTGGCTGACAATATCGCCGAGGCTATGTCTGTGAGTGGTACCAACGCAAGGGAGTTGGCAAGCCAGCCGTGGGTTGGTGCCACTGAGCTCAATGTCGACCTCTGACTGCGCGAGGTCGTATTCGGGCAGATTCCACCAACTGCCCCCCGGTTCCACCCACTGCCTCCCGGTTCCACCCGGTTCCACCGAGTGCAAGCCGCGGCCACTCGCGCAGTCCACGTGCCCACTCACCTAACAACAGCTCACGCATGTCCTTAGCACCGAACCAGTACTGTTTTACAATCAAATATATCATTACCAGAATGCATTTACAACAATTATGTGCATTGTGTGTGTTGTTAGGAATTAGGAAATGAAAGAAATTACTGGTTTCCAAGTCATGCGATGGCTTGTGTTTCTACTCATGTTGCACCTGTAATTGTATAAATTATTGTTAGAACAATTGCTTCACTGACCAGTAACTAATAACTTATAACTAATATCTGGTTTAAACAATGCTGTAATTTTTCTATTTGTCTTGACTGCAGTTAAGACATTAACAGTGTTACCAGGACCAAACAATGAGCGGCATTAACGATAAAAATAATCGGGTTTTAGCATAGGCTTGACGTTTTCGTTCGCTATCGGCGTCGGCGTACGTTCATCACTGTCTGGCCGAACACTAATTGCGAATGGCGTCGCCAAACTTGCGTCTACGGATCGGCGTCGATCATGCAGCTTCCTCCGCGCTAATCGAATTGACGGCGACGGCCGTGCGGTCATCGGCGTCGCCCACCGGTACCCCCCTAAAAGCTATTAGCGAAATTAATCCCCGGCTCGACACCTGCACATCTAATTGTAACTGATGCACCCTGCAGTGCAGTGCACTCATCAAATGGATAATTAACCTCTGACCTACACTGATTTTCCCGACGCAGTACCGCAGATAGAATGTCGAGAGGCTACTCAGAAGAAACATTCTAAAGTACGCCTGGGTTGGTGCATGACGGCGCCCATATCCGCATTGTACGCGCGGGAACACGCCATGATGCCGGTGATCAAAATCAAGATAAAATCGCAACAATGCATAAAGTGGCGATGCCTTCTTCGAGCTGACCCTTGGCCAGATTTCAATAGCATTCTAAGAGCTGAAGACCGACGCAGTGGCGTTTGATAAACGTACGGTGGAAACATAACTTGCATTAAAATACCGTGTGCTTTCCTCGGACACTTGCAATGACCACCATAAACTCGGGACGCAACACCGAAACATATGCACCTACAAATTATTTCCGCGATTCTTTGAAATGCGTCGCCGTAGAACCACGCGTTGTGTTTGTTTTGTTTAAACTTTTAGAGTCAAGCTAGAGAAATGTCGACATGATTAACTTCTTTCCAGTTCGTGAACGCAGAAAATGCAATGTTGTATCGAACGAGTTGGTGTAATAATATCGCAGGAAAGTGTCGTATTATTATGTTTTATAGTGACCTCTGACCTGATATTACATTGCATTCAACACGAGTACGCCCGATATGTTTATGAGGCAATGTTCGCGTGGACTCACTGAATCCCAGACATCTGAGGTAGGTATGTATGAAGACACATTACACGAGCACAATTCATCGCACTGTTGGAATCGGCGAGGTACAGAGGCAAACCTCATTGTTGGAGAAGTAATTCTGATTGTTATGTATTGCCCCTGAAGATCCAGCACCCGTAGTTTCACTTTTCCTGCCAAGAGCTTCGGTGAGCAGCGATCTAAGAATGCGAAAACGTTCCCCATTAAGATCGAAGTGCGGAAGAAATGGTCGCTTTTCCAATCGCTGAAAGAGTTGCATGCAACGAGCAGCTCGCCTGACGACCTGCGTCCGTGTTTGTAAAGGCTCGATTGAAACATTATCCAAATGATAGGTTCTCGTGATTGAATCAGGCTGGAGGTAAAAAAAGGGCTAGCTTGGCTCGATGCACACGAGAACCTGCATGATCCTGTATGATCCTCGAGTGCGGCGGGGACGGCCAATGAAGATCAACGAAACGCCGCGCTTTCCCGACGAAACGTGTCAATTAGATTCAACTACTGGCGCCTCTGTGAGCCCTGCCCCGATAGGGAATGAAATCGAAATCACTGTGCAAAGACCGAGCCGACAGGGAAAGCGGTAAGAATATCATGGATTGAGGAGTACTGAGTACAAACATACCGCCGGACATTTTTGTAATGGTGTACATCGGTACCTATACTGGGTACCTACGTATAGTTTGCCTGTAATAGTTTATGCAATATACATGGGCATCGCACGCTGTGTTCACACAGGTAATTGGAAGAGTTCACACAACAGACTATCTAATTGATTGCCAGCCGATGTCTTGGAAAGGAATTCATTCGCTCTTTGCGTTATTTGGGGAGCTGATTTGAAAGCAGTCGTCGCAAAGACCCGGCGCCTCCACCGGTAGTCGCTGCACAGAAGGCTTTCATGGACCCGAGAGGCTTTTCATTTCAATTAATAACTCGCTTCTTGGTGTTCCATCAGTGTGCTCGGACCACTGAATAGCACACAGCTATGCCGTTAACAAATTACTTTCTTGATATATTTATTACTAGAGGCAAAGAAAAAATAACGGATTACTGCCTCGCATAGCGAAATAGTGTACGCGCATTTTAAAACGAGGAATTCCGCGATTTAGAGACTAATAAGAATCGTGTGCTATTCGTACATTGTGTCGACACCGAGGCAATCTATCAAAACTTGCCGTTTGATTATTAGGAAGTGGATAAAGAAGCCGATGTGATCCTATTGTACACCAACACTTTGCATTCTCGATGCACCTTTAGGTTGATTCACTAGGTTGTGTCTCGATCCTTGCCGTTCATAAGCCAGCCAATTAATTCAATAAGTAGTTGCGCCATGCGATTCAAGACCGATTCGAGTCAAGGAAAGCGCATACAGTTGTCCATTCGATTAAGGATTCTTTCACGAAATTATAATGAGGTTGATTTACAGGTATAATGATATTACTTGCTCCATGATTAGCTCCCATACCAATATGATATTATATATTGTTAATGAAAAACTAAAAATAATGTGTATTTGACTGCAGAGTTTGAAAATTGCTCTCGCCATCTGCTGCAATCAGCATTCATTTGAAAATATCAATCAAGTTGTTGTCTCTATGCAATCAGTGGCAGAATGAAACGTGAACGGCCCAGGACGCGCCGCGTAGGCTGCTGCTAGGCCACAGCACAAGCGAGACAAACGTAGGGACAAAAGCTTTTTGTGCGTTTAAACACACACCCCCTGGATTACTGTAGACCGGCGTTCAAATCGCAGTGGGATACTTCTTATGTATGCACCATATTAGCGGGCATATCTTCTACGAACTTGCGCAAACAGCAAGGGGGTCGCTTTCCTAGCTCTACGGGCTGGGTCATTAGATGCAAATTTTTCGCAAGTCATCTCAAAGATCCTCATTTTGCCACACTGGTAAGACATTACAAAACCTTACCTCTGAACTCTGCAAAGCAACCGGCGACCGGCACGCTGAAAGCGTGAGTGCATTATTTAGCCAATGCAAAAACAAGTCAGCCAAATTAAAACATAACTTATTTCCAAGAAAACAAACACCAGGAAACGCGGCCGCCCCTGGGATCAATTGCGCTCTAATTTTAATAACGCAGTTGTTGCTACTTTACGCACGTGAATTGACTTTGAGCCCAATTCATACACTCCGGGACCGTGTTAGCAGCTACAGATACACCTATCTTCAAGTCTGTATTCTTAACTCCGGGACCGTGTTAGCAGCTACAGGTACACCTATCTTCAAGCCTGTATTCTTTACTCCGGGACCGTGTTAGCAGCTACAGATACACCTATCTTCAAGTCTGTATTCTGTACTCCGGGACCGTGTTAGCAGCTACAGATACACCTATCTTCAAGCCTGTATTCTTTACTCCGGGACCGTGTTAGCAGCTACAGATACACCTATCTTCAAGCCTGTATTCCTTACTCCGGGACCGTGTTAGCAGCTACAGATACACCTATCTTCAAGCCTGTATTCTTTACTCCGGGACCGTGTTAGCAGCTACAGATACACCTATCTTCAAGCCTGTATTCTTAACTCCGGGACCGTGTTAGCAGCTACGGATACACCTATCTTCAAGTCTGTATTCTTTACTCCGGGACCGTGTTAGCAGCTACAGATACACCTATCTTCAAGCCTGTATTCTCTACTCCGGGACCGTGTTAGCAGCTACAGATACACCTATCTTCAAGCCTGTATTCTTTACTCCGGGACCGTGTTAGCAGCTACAGATACACCTATCTTCAAGCCTGTATTCTTTACTCCGGGACCGTGTTAGCAGCTACAGATACACCTATCTTCAAGCCTGTATTCTTAACTCCGGGACCGTGTTAGCAGCTACGGATACACCTATCTTCAAGTCTGTATTCTTTACTCCGGGACCGTGTTAGCAGCTACAGATACACCTATCTTCAAGCCTGTATTCTCTACTCCGGGACCGTGTTAGCAGCTACAGATACACCTATCTTCAAGCCTGTATTCTTTACTCCGGGACCGTGTTAGCAGCTACAGATACACCTATCTTCAAGCCTGTATTCTTTACTCCGGGACCGTGTTAGCAGCTACAGATACACCTATCTTCAAGCCTGTATTCTTTACTCCGGGACCGTGTTAGCAGCTACAGATACACCTATCTTCAAGCCTGTATTCTTTACTCCGGGACCGTGTTAGCAGCTACAGATACACCTATCTTCAAGCCTGTATTCTTTACTCCGGGACCGTGTTAGCAGCTACATATACACCTATCTTCAAGCCTGTATTCTTTACTCCGGGACCGTGTTAGCAGCTACAGATACACCTATCTTCAAGCCTGTATTCCTTACTCCGGGACCGTGTTAGCAGCTACAGATACACCTATCTTCAAGCCTGTATTCTTAACTCCGGGACCGTGTTAGCAGCTACGGATACACCTATCTTCAAGCCTGTATTCTTTACTCCGGGACCGTGTTAGCAGCTACAGATACACCTATCTTCAAGCCTGTATTCCTTACTCCGGGACCGTGTTAGCAGCTACAGATACACCTATCTTCAAGTCTGTATTCTTTACTCCGGGACCGTGTTAGCAGCTACAGATACACCTATCTTCAAGCCTGTATTCTTTACTCCGGGACCGTGTTAGCAGCTACAGATACACCTATCTTCAAGCCTGTATTCTTTAGTCCGGGACCGTGTTAGCAGCTACAGATACACCTATCTTCAAGCCTGTATTCCTTACTCCGGGACCGTGTTAGCAGCTACAGATACACCTATCTTCAAGCCTGTATTCTTTACTCCGGGACCGTGTTAGCAGCTACAGATACACCTATCTTCAAGCCTGTATTCTTAACTCCGGGACCGTGTTAGCAGCTACGGATACACCTATCTTCAAGCCTGTATTCTTTACTCCGGGACCGTGTTAGCAGCTACAGATACACCTATCTTCAAGTCTGTATCCTTTACTCCGGGACCGTGTTAGCAGCTACAGATACACCTATCTTCAAGTCTGTATTCTTTACTCCGGGACCGTGTTAGCAGCTACAGATACACCTATCTTCAAGCCTGTATTCTTTACTCCGGGACCGTGTTAGCAGCTACAGATACACCTATCTTCAAGCCTGTATTCTTTACTCCGGGACCGTGTTAGCAGCTACAGATACACCTATCTTCAAGCCTGTATTCTTTACTCCGGGACCGTGTTAGCAGCTACAGATACACCTATCTTCAAGCCTGTATTCTTTACTCCGGGACCGTGTTAGCAGCTACAGATACACCTATCTTCAAGCCTGTATTCTTTACTCCGGGACCGTGTTAGCAGCTACAGGTACACCTATCTTCAAGCCTGTATTCTTTACTCCGGGACCGTGTTAGCAGCTACAGATACACCTATCTTCAAGCCTGTATTCTTTATTCCGGGACCGTGTCTGGTGGTACAGGTACACCTATGTACTTCAAGCCGATATGTTTTACACGACTCGAGCACGAGACATGCGAATAGCATACGCGCCGTAAGACCATTACAGCGCACACTGGTAAACCTGGCAATTGATAAACCACTTAAAGGTGCTGCGTCGATGTGAAGAAGAAAAAGAGTATTGTTTCAAGCATCAGGTAATAACATGCAATAAAAGAAAATTGCAAATTTGTATCCATGAACGCTAAGCAATAGTATGGATAGTCATTCAGTAATAATAAAAATGATTGGGTACTCTAAGCTAATAGAAAACGAGCCGGCATTTGCGAGATGGGCAAGGTTTCACGTCGCGCAAATATACCCACGGGTTTAGGCTAACAAGAGCCAGCGAGCGGACATGAAGTTTGCGTAGCGGATCGGGCCAGAAGCAGGAAGCGATCGGGAAGAAACAATAGTGCGCCGGGATAATAAGTACGCCGACATAAACACGGTACACGCCCATCGCACCGAGACGTGTAATCATGAAAATCCGAATGAGGCATTTGTCATGACCAGGTCATGAGACGCGGGCTGGCTGGCAGGTAAGATCTAGACTGCACGGACAAGGAGGCGGCCGGGGTATTAAATCTCATGGGATCTGTAATTGCGGCTTGCATTCTGTCTTCCACGACCGGTACAGGACTCGGTACTGACGCGAAGTGCTGCGAGTGTGAATTGTTAGTGGGCAGCTGACACCGGCCGTTAAGTGTGTCTGGTATCAGCGTGGCATGCAGCGTGGGTTTGGGAAGTGCATTTGACCCACTACGCCATCCTCAAAGAGCTGGTCTGACTCGAATCGTTTGATATTAACTAACATTGATTCATCGACTTAAAAATATTAAAACGAGAAGTATGTAGTTTTTGCACCGTAATTTTTACCCCCAATATGACACCAGTACCTTCTTTCAAAAGTATTGCCGAAATTTAAATAAAATACATGGATACGAATCTCATGGTAACAACTTAAAAAAAATACAAAAACAATGGCAAGTTTTTAACATTTGTAAAAGCTCTGATGATCCGAACGCTGGCGGAAGTCAGAAAACATAGGCGCCTAAAACAAGAAGTAGTTGACACAAATGCACGCACATTATGCATGCTGGCACCTGCAATTAAACCGAATTTACAGCCGTAAATTGCACAGCTCCAGTTCACAATATAAGCCTGCCCGAAGCTACGAATTTCTGCAGATTTAACCATGGCCTAACCATGGCTTAACCATGGGTTACCTTGCAAATACGCAGCAAACGCTGTCGGCAGCCGCCACCTAATTTAACTCACCTACCTACAATTCTATGTTATCATGGGAACATCTTAGTCTCTAGTGCTAACACCTTAAATTACTATAGAGGTAAAAAGATGCATCTCTTGGAAGATTTAGAAGTGATTACTTCCCAATGTGCTTAAGTTAGGTAGGTATCCAAGCGTTGTGTACAGCTAAATGCAGTCTGGCCTGGTTTCCATTGCATTGTGTACAGCATCCAGGAAAGAACGACACTGCATGCTAATTGACATCGACTGTGCATGGTCTCTTTGGCAGTTCCACGAGCACACGGAGAGTCCCGTTGCTGAGGAGTTGCAGGTCGGTGGGTCAAGGAGCAAGCAAGCCAGCAAGCCAGCAAGCAAGCCAGCAAGCCAGCAAGCAAGCCAGCAAGCCAGCAAGCCAGTAAGCCAGCAAGCCAGCAAGCCAGCAAGCAAGCAAGCCAGCAAGCCAGCAAGCAAGCCAGCAAGCCAGCAAGCAAGCCAGCAAGCCAGCAAGCAAGCCAGCAAGTCAGCAAGCCAGCAAGCAAGCAAGCCAGCAAGCCAGCAAGCAAGCCAGCAAGCCAGCAAGCAAGCCAGCAAGCCAGCAAGCCAGCAAGCCAGCAAGCAAGCCAGCAAGCCAGCAAGCCAGCAAGCAAGCCAGCAAGCCAGCAAGCCAGCAAGCCAGCAAGCAAGCCAGCAAGCCAGCAAGCCAGCAAGCAAGCAAGCCAGCAAGCAAGCCAGCAAGCCAGCAAGCCAGCAAGCCAGCAAGCCAGCAAGCAAGCCAGCAAGCCAGCAAGCCAGCAAGCCAGCAAGCAAGCAAGCCAGCAAGCCAGCAAGCCAGCAAGCCAGCAAGCCAGCAAGCCAGCAAGCAAGCCAGCCAGCAAGCCAGCAAGCCAGCAAGCAAGCAAGCAAGCAAGCAAGCCAGCAAGCCAGCAAGCCAGCAAGCAAGCCAGCAAGCCAGCAAGCCAGCAAGCAAGCCAGCAAGCCAGCAAGCCAGCAAGCCAGCAAGCCAGCAAGCCAGCAAGCCAGCAAGCCAGCCAGCCAGCCAGCCAGCAAGCCAGCAAGCCAGCAAGCCAGCAAGCCAGCAAGCCAGCAAGCAAGCCAGCAAGCCAGCAAGCCAGCAAGCCAGCAAGCCAGCAAGCCAGCAAGCCAGCAAGCAAGCCAGCAAGCCAGCAAGCCAGCAAGCCAGCAAGCAAGCCAGCAAGCCAGCAAGCCAGCAAGCCAGCAAGCCAGCAAGCCAGCAAGCAAGCCAGCAAGCCAGCAAGCAAGCCAGCAAGCAAGCCAGCAAGCAAGCCAGCAAGCCAGCAAGCCAGCAAGCAAGCCAGCAAGCAAGCCAGCAAGCAAGCCAGCAAGCAAGCCAGCAAGCCAGCAAGCCAGCAAGCCAGCAAGCCAGCAAGCAAGCCAGCAAGCCAGCAAGCAAGCCAGCAAGCAAGCCAGCAAGCAAGCCAGCAAGCCAGCAAGCAAGCCAGCAAGCCAGCAAGCCTACCGTCCACCGAGAGAGTGCAGCCAACGAACTCACAGAAAGGTGCGCGCAAACGAGGGAAATTAGAGGCTATAGAAAATGTCAACATTTGCATTTCCGCTGCTTGCATTCAGCACTTCTATTTGAATCCGAGTTATAGGTAGACGCTAAACGTATATGGAAAAAGAAATGAACAAAAAATCGAAGTCAGCAAATCGAGCGTTATAAATATTCGTCGAGCCTGGCGTGCAGGTTCCCTCTTTCCCGTGTTTAGCACACCTTATTGTCTCTGGCGCACACCCAAGCGTGAAATCAACAAAATATTTATCCGGCGCGTACACAAGGGTGCGTACGGGCGGCCCGTCCCAACCCTCGCCGCTCGTTTCAGAGCGACGAGACATAATATCAATCAACGCCGTCAGAACCGCGTTGGCGTGCAAACGTGACACTAACGCGTCACTAACTCATCTCGTCCTCCCCCCCTCGCTGGTTGCCGATGTCACTCAGCGTTGACAATGGCACTTGTTCCAGCAGCTATGTACCGATATCCCACCCCTTCCCCCATTGTTGACGCACCTGCCACGCGTCCCCCGCTCGCCCCCCAACCCCACCGGCAGATCGGCTTCCGCGGCATCCTAGGGATGCGTCCATGCGTCAATGGATCCAGTGAGTATGGACGGAAATTACAGAGATACGACGGGAAAAACAAAGTCCTTAGCTACGCTGGATATCATGTTGATGGTGAAGTGGCAAGTTAATCAAGTCCCGTACCACGAGCACCCACGAAGATTTGCCACCGACGGCAAAGGGAAAACATGGGGCAACTGCTAAACAGGATTATTGCAATCCTCGTATTGAATGCAGGCAGCATTCCAATGAGAGGGATTGCGATGAGAAGGATTCCAACGGAGCGTGCAGTCGCCAAGTCGGTATAGAGATGTTTGTTACCTATCAGATGCATGCGTCCCCTCAGCGGTGCTATGCAGCGATTGGAGTGCCCGCCAAGGGCACACCGGTTCGGCCAATCAAAGGGAGTTGGGCGCAGCGACCCTAGCGGCCGGGCCAGGAAGACGTTGTACGGTGGCATCACCAGGTTCGCCGGCCGGGGAGGAATCTACATATTTATAGCATGCGAGATATCCGCTACACGCTATGAATATTACATGCGCGCTTTGATAAGAGGGTCCCTGGGGAATTAAAGAGGACATTGAAATCAAAGATCCGTGCCGTGCGCGGGATTCGCACCTCAGACAGGGAGGAACGGGGAGGGACGTCACCCAGAAAGACGGTATCGCCTTGCTGCTGAAATGGATGGCGCACGGAATCCAACACAGCCGGTTCTAAAAGAGAGGAAAACAAAGCAAAAAGAAAACAGAGTGGCTGTGAAAAGACGGAGTGTATAGCTGTGCGATCACACTCACGGCATGCCAAATCAATCCGACGCTCCTCATGCTCCAGCATGCACGGTCGAGGTATATACGACTGAGAAAAATACGATTTTTCACTCTCACTAAAATCGCATGTTCCACGGGCGCGGCCCAACCGACCGAGTCGACGCCGACATACGGCGTAGACGGCCGGAGACAGAAAACGACACCCCTTATGTTTGAAAGTAAAAATAATTCTTCCTTAATATCTGTGATGTTCTCGGAAGCGGACAGAGTAACGACGCCCCTGAGGTCGAGTCACGGCTCACCATCCCCTCTTCCCGGACAGGAGGCTGCTGGCTGGCAACAGGTGGGCGCCGCGGGACGTGGCCAACGCCTCGACGCCTACCCCACCGTCTGCACGCAGGACACCGCGCCGACCGGGTAGCGGTGCCGGAGCGCCTCTACGCCAACGCCTACCTCACTGTACGCACGTTAGGACACCGCGTCGACTGGGTGTAGGTTGCTGGACGCCTCGACGCCGACGTGGCGTTGGTACCGCTGAACGCGACGCTCCCCGGAAAACGTCCCCCCTCCCACCCCTCTGTGCCGTTGCTACCAATCTTGCTAATGATCTCGCGAAAAGTATGCAAACAGTCGGTTGACAATGCGACGCGTCCTGGCCGAAGAGCATGAGTCAAGCTGGGGGCCACAATACACATCCCGACTAATGATACAGCACTCGCCAAAGCCGGCAACTCGCTCATGCCCAATTCGGGCGCTGCACTCCGTGAGGCTGGCAGGGACGGACGCGACGGAATGAGGAAGTCGCAGCCTCGGTCGAACTGCCGGCGAGCGAATGCACCACTGGTGCACCACTGCACTCCACTGCAACCTCGGCGGGAGGCGTCAAATGGTCATTACTTGATGTCCATTTCGCGCCGGGTTCTAATTGAAAGTGTTGCCGTCCATCACAATGTCACTTGTAAATTGATAGGGGTTCCTGATTGATGCAAAGAAAACGAAAGCGTTTAGAAGTAAGAAGTCTTTTGTGTCTTAAACGAGTCTGAAAAACCCGGCTAATGAGAATATCGGAGACGACGTGCCGTACGTACAGTGAGGTTTTTTCAAACTGATTAACATTTCGGTATTTTGATATGGTTCATAGATCATATTCAGCATTTCCATTAAATGATGGCAATAATCTGAATGTTAAGAGTGGAACATCTCATTGATTTTCATAAAAGCTAGTTTTAGTGCCGATTGACTCATCTGAACGACGTTACAAAGCAATGTGAAGGAGTCCAGAGTGAACGCTGTAGTCAGCACCTCTTTACTAGTTATATAAGGTGCATGGGATAGCCTGACCATCCTGGATGCACCCAACAGTCGACGCTACTAAATCGCTGGAAAAGTGGACCATGCGTCAGCCATGATCCAACTAAGAAACGAGCGGTCTGCGATGCTATCTGATCGGTATTTATTTGCTGAATAGTTTACAATATTCAAAACGAATCACTGTGAATCGTTTTAGGAAGAGATAAATTTGACGCGCTCGTTTCTCCACAACAATACGGCCATGCCATACGGCTTTATGCTTCGTGATTTTCATCTAACTTGAAACAACAATTCGCAGCGTAAAAACGAGGCAATTGTCAGTGTTGTCTCGGAAAGTTAATCAATCGTAGAGAAAGATAATCACAGTTATAGAGCATGTCATGCCTACAGCTTACAAGACGTATTTATATATGGTTAGAAATTGATATGATTAATGGTCCATCAAAAATACCATTATGGTGTATGCATATATCCGCCTACATACGATGAAACGCGGGTATGGCGAACAAGTTCGCAAACTGCTAAATTAATATTTGCAATGTAAGAGTTATAATTGTGTCACGCATGATTGGTCACAAACACGCGTGTGCTTGCATCCCGCCGCGTGCGAGCGTGCTTCTCGGAGAATATATTAGTGCATAATGCAATATCATATTCATGGTACAATTCATAAGCGTGTAGTAGATAGATATATATATATATATGTACCGCTGCGAAATTAAAAAGCACGCAATCGTACGGTTTATTTTGTGATAGTATAATTGAATATTTCCATAGAAGGCAGTTTCTATATTTAATTCTGTTGGGTAATGACGTCGGTCATTCGAAACAGTGATTGAACTTCATAAGTAACAATTTAAGTAGTTTTCAGGATCAGAAAAGTGGAAAATTCTCTCATAATGAACTGCCGCATGCAAGAAGCAATTAATTACGTTTGTTCAGCGAATTTCACCCACCCACGGTTTAACCACCCGCGGCTTATTACGACAATTGCAAGCACTTAAGCATTACAGTGCCTCTCTTCCAGCAAGGAAGCTATTCCTGCAGTCATCCCCCAAGAAGCTGTCTCTGTGAATCCACCCCCAAATCCAATGGGCCGGAAAGTAATTTCACGACGCCACCCACGGCCACATGGCCTGGCCGTTGAATCCCAGCACATCGCCGCAAGCAGGCGGTGTACTTGGCGGCGCAACCGCAGTCTGAGCCATGTGCCCACACTGTTTGTATGAAGGTAACCCACGCCTAATAGGAACACACAATTCGCATCCGGCGACGACGGCGACGGCGGCGGCGGCCTATATTATTTGCACGCCGTTATGAGCAGAACACCCCCACGAATCCATCTCATTTGGTTCAACGTCCAACTCGAGCACAACGTAAAGTAGCCAGCGGAACTAGTGTTGTAACGGTACCTCTGTAGGTACCTGGTAAGGTAGGTACAATCCTGGTTAGGTTTTTATCAATTAGTGAGCTGTTGGTGTTTGGATATTGTTTCACTATTACTAACCAAGCGGGAAACGTGCCGATATGAACTTCCCCGCTGTTTTTGTCCAGGGAATCGCTTGCCGCAGACTCGCCAATGCGACTAATACTAATTCTTTTATGTGAAGGTATGCGATGTTAACTCTGAACAATCATTTCGGATACACACCAGCGTTTTCTCACTGAATCATACCAAGCGTAGAGAATCCATAACGCGCTGAATAACTGTGCAAGGTTAACGAAAACTGTCCACAAGGAGAACTGGGAGACGATATTTCCTTGCACTCAAGATGTCCTAGTAACGATACGACGAATTCATTATGTGCAGGTAGCTGTTTAAATATATAGGGTGTGCATTATGTACGCGGGAAGTGTGCTTGGCCCAGTGTGGTCTCCATGCTGCTGCCCGGTGGCTATTCCCATGCATATCACGATGAATTATGCAATCCATGTCGCGAAGCCGACGACACGGACCAATAGCTCAGAGAATAATTATCGGGAATAATTACAATTAGCCAGCGATACTGACGTTACTTTGGCTGCGCTGCCTCAACACACTTTAACGGGGGAAGGTGCACTTGTGCAACTGCAGTTTGGGAGTGCATTTCGATCGCATATTCATGCAAACGATTGATCTAGATTCAAGCCTGTTGATTGATTGAAATGTAATAAAACATTAGATCGAACAAAAACCTTTTCTGTACAGGTGAACAAAGCAAAATGCAGCGAATGCATGGATTTATGTTTGCAGCAAAATGTATACCACAGTACATAGCCATATAAGTACGACAATCTTTTGCTGGTTTATAGTTAAGTTCCTTGTTTTAAATCTTCAGTGCGATAAAATCACAGAGGACCTACTGCAATTATTCTCGTGCTATTGGCCAGTATCCAATCACAAAACGTTGTCCACATATTTGATTAGGAGTTAATTAATGTTATACTGCTCTGGCGCCCCGCCGCCGCCGTCGCTGCCGCCGCCGCCGCCATGCAGTCCATTAGAGAAGTTGTGGGTGCTGCAAAACTGATAGCTATCCGATTGCGTTCACCACTCCACTCGGTGCAGCGACGATCGGCGATCGCACTTCATAATTAGCTGCATGCATTTAACAACATGCAGCAAAATGTTATGATATTTCTTATCTCAGGCGTGCATGCCGACAGATTGGGTCCGCATAATATCGTCCACTGCTGGCTGGTTGGCTAGTTGGTTGGTTGGCTAGCTGGCTGGTTGGCTGGTTGGTTGGTTGGTTGGTTGGCTGGCTGGCTGGCTGGTTGGTTGGCTGGTTGGTTGGCTGGCTGGTTGGTTGGTTGGCTGGCTGGCTGGCTGGCTGGCTGGCTGGCTGGCTGGCTGGCTGGTTGGCTGGTTGGTTGGTTGGTTGGTTGGCTGGCTGGCTGGCTGGCTGGTTGGCTGGCTGGCTGGTTGGTTGGTTGGTTGGCTGGATGGCTGGCTGGCTGGCTGGTTGGTTGGTTGGCTGGTTGGTTGGCTGGCTGGTTGGTTGGTTGGTTGGCTGGCTGGCTGGCTGGCTGGTTGGCTGGCTGGCTGGTTGGTTGGTTGGTTGGCTAGCTGGCTGGTTGGCTGGTTGGTTGGTTGGTTGGCTGGCTGGCTGGCTGGCTGGTTGGCTGGCTGGTTGGTTGGTTGGTTGGCTAGCTGGCTGGTTGGCTGGTTGGTTGGTTGGTTGGTTGGCTGGCTGGCTGGCTGGCTGGTTGGCTGGCTGGCTGGTTGGTTGGTTGGCTAGCTGGCTGGTTGGCTGGTTGGTTGGTTGGTTGGTTGGCTGGCTGGCTGGCTGGCTGGTTGGCTGGCTGGCTGGTTGGCTGGTTGGTTGGCTGGTTGGCTGGCTGGCTGACTGGCTGGCTGGCTGGCTGGCTTGTTGGCTGGCTGGCTGGCTGGCTGGCTGGCTGGCTAGTTGGCTGGCTGGCTTGTTGGCTGGCTGGCTGGCTGGCTGGCTGGCTGGCTGGCTGGCTGGCTGGCTGGTTGGCTGGCTGGCTGGCTGGTTGGCTGGCTGGCTGGTTGGCTGGCTAGCTGGTTGACTGGTGAATCAGTCGTGTACATAACGGAACTCGTGGATGCCCAGAAATGGAAAGTAGTTTTCTTCGATTATATATGTTATTTATAAAATGCACTCGTATCGTTTTATCCCATCGTCGAAGTTATTTGCTGTTGTTGTGTATAATAAGTCTACGAGGAAGTACATAGGTAGGTTCTGCTAGAAGCAGCGTGGATACGTGAGCGCGCATGCGAGATGAAACAACGAATTCTCGATCGCAGTCGACGCCGTTAGCTCGTAGAAGATAACGCCGTGCACGCTGTTGGCTCGGGGAAGACGACGGACATCTTGCATCTGAGAAGTCTCAATAAGTTATTGGGGAGAGTCGACTGCACACCACGAATATTGTCTCTGCACTCGACCCCATACACGCATTGGCACAACACTTTTGTAGGGCAAGCAAAGTCATTTCGACCGCAGGAAACAAATGTTTGGGCGGGGGGGGGGGGGGGGGGGGGGCGTTGAGCGGGGAGAAGGCGAGTCTCACGCCGACCACTCTTCCGCGCCCAGCACCACCACTGTGGGTAAATGATATCGGCACAAGTCTGCCCATGGGGCCATGCGCTTGCTTTGTTGGAAGTTGATTAGCCATGTTCTTGTGCGAGGGACTTGCCATCCTGACACCCGACACAGCTTGCTCACGACTGACGGCGTGCCAACCCGATGTACGGGCCCGTTGACGTCACCATCCGTGGCTTTTCGTCAATAGCCCGGCCCCGGTGTTGTGGAAACCAGAGCAACGGAGCTGAGCGACCCGCGTACCAGCAACCTTGGTACCAGGGCAGGGGCACCTTGGTACCAGACCAGTGGCACCTTGGTACCAAACCAGGGGCACGTTGGTACCAGACCAGGGACACGTTGGTACCAGACCAGGGACACGTTGGTACCAGACCAGGGACACCTTGGTACCAAACCAGGGGCACGTTGGTACCAAACCAGGGGCACGTTGGTACCAGACCAGTGGCACCTTGGTACCAGACCAGTGGCACGTTGGTACCAAACCAGGGGCACGTTGGTACCAGACCAGGGGCACGTTGGTACCAGACCAGGGGCACGTTGGTACCAGACCAGGGGCACCTTGGTACCAAACCAGGGGCACGTTGGTACCAAACCAGGGGCACGTTGGTACCAAACCAGGGGCACCTTGGTACCAGACCAGGGGCACCTTGGTACCAAACCAGGGACACCTTGGTACCAGACCAGGGACACCTTGGTACCAAACCAGGGGCACGTTGGTACCAGACCAGGGACACGTTGGTACCAAACCAGGGACACCTTGGTACCAGACCAGGGACACCTTGGTACCAGACCAGGGACACCTTGGTACCAGACCAGGGGCACCTTGGTACCAAACCAGGAACACCTTGGTATCAAACCAGGGGCACGTTGGTACCAGACCAGGGGCACCTTGGTACCAGGACAGGGGCACCTTGGTACCAGACCAGGGGCACCTTGGTACCAAACCAGGAACACCTTGGTATCAAACCAGGGGCACCTTGGTACCAAACCAGGGGCACCTTGGTACCAGACCAGTGGCACCTTGGTACCAGACCAGGGACACCTTGGTACCAAACCAGGAACACCTTGGTACCAGACCAGGGGCACGTTGGTACCAGACCAGGGGCACCTTGGTACCAGACCAGGGACACCTTGGTACCAGGGCAGGGGCACCTTGGTATCAAACCAGGGGCACGTTGGTACCAGACCAGGGGCACCTTGGTACCAGACCAGGGGCACGTTGGTACCAGACCAGGGGCACCTTGGTACCAGACCAGGGACACCTTGGTACCAGGGCAGGGGCACCTTGGTATCAAACCAGGGGCACGTTGGTACCAGACCAGGGACACCTTGGTACCAGACCAGGGACACGTTGGTACCAAACCAGGGGCACGTTGGTACCATGCCAGGGGCACGTGGGGCTGCAGCACACAGAGCGCTCGCGAGTGACATCGTCGCTTTGTTTAGTTGTTATCATGGAGTTTCTTTCGGTAGAGTCACCGTTTAAACAAACCCAATTCAAGGAAGAATCGTCGCGAAATCGCAGGACACAGCGTGGGTGTTAGTGGTCGCTGTCCGGGCGCCTGGGGAGGAAAGGGGTGTCTAACGGGCGCCTGGGACGCCAAGAGAAGACGTCGTCGGAGTGCTGCGGGCAGTGGATGTCAACCTTGCGAGGGCTACCAGAGAGCCGTGCCGTGGTACATGCCAATGAGCTCGGGACGAGACACATGAATAGAGGCGGGTATGGAAAACAGACTCGATAATGCGTCCTGCGCAGCGGCGACCAGGAAACAAAACGATCGCCTTCACAGCCGCGCAGCGAGCGACGGCACAGCGAGCGACGGCGCAGCGAGCGACGGCGCAGCGAGCGACGGCGCAGCGAGCGACGGCGCAGCCAAAGTCATTTATAACGACGCATGCAAAGGCCATTAACAAAGAACAAATAGCCACACGAGTTATCTTTCCAATGACACGTTACATTGTCTTGCTTGGTGCAGGCGAGTAGGTCGTTGGTAAAAATGCACGGCTAAGTATATGAATCTTGCGCGGCGGTCGTCAGGGTTCACTTGATTTGGTTCACACATGACCTCCTCGCCACGTTCACTTATACTTTATTTTACTATAATGGAAAGCACGAAAGATAGTACTATTGAAAAAAACTAAAGACGAGAAAAAAAAACTGCATGCAATCGCTGAACAGAGAGTAACAACAGTTATCGGCCAAAATGTCAACGTGATTTTCGCCCAATCGTGCCGAGCTCACCATGCACGGTTCATCCGTATGGACTCCGTTTGCTAGGAGGGGCGTCGTGCAAGTAATAAAACTAATTACAAAATTCAATTAATAGCATCTTTCTCACTGTTAGCTGCATTAGTTGAATGCACACACGCTTCTCGCAAATCGCTCCCGTTCCACTTGGGAGCATGGTTCGCAGTGGTCCGCCATTTCCTGTCCCAAGCGGCGAGTCTCTCTCGGCGACCGACGACGAAAGACAAAAACTTGGGCCGAGCGAACACGAGTGACTCATTGAAGGGAGCTTGCTTTTAAACGGTGGAAAATTCAAGTCACGATCTTTACCCGTCACCACGGATAAGACTTATTATGCGCGCGATTTCCACCGTGGCGGTTGGAAAATTGAATTATCATTTATTAACAGCTAGTTATAACCATGCCCAGATTGGGATGACAACTGAATAATTCGCACAGCTGTAAACTAGAACGACTCATTTTTTTTTGCGAATGTTAATGCATTTAGTGCGCCGGCTTGCCTGGCTGGCTTGCTGCTAAGTGAGGTAGTAATTCGAGGTGATCACCAAGCCGACCCAGAGCGAATCACATGCGGCACACCTCATTAAACGGATGAAGCTGTTAGAAAACACGGCCGCCTTCTCCCGATCCCAAGGGTACGACACATGTCCGAGTGCGAATATCACTTGCCGAGCCGTGATATACGGTCAGTACGAAATTAGCGTGTAACGGCGCGCCGCATTGGCGCTTGACGGCCGCCGATAATTTCACCAAGTAACTGTATAAAATTATGCATATTATTGTTGTTACAGGTAAGTCTGATGCAAAGACAGGTGCCGTGTTAGGTGCTGATGCGTCAAGCGCGGCTACTGCGGTAATGGCTGCTGCAACAAGTGGTCATTTGCATGCAACGTCTTTCTGCGAGTGTCTGAATCACAACGGCTTGCTCGGCATGGGTAGCAAGATAGACGACGTTATTTACCATAGAGATGTATAAAGCTAAACTGGCACACATGCCTTTTACCAGGAATAGTCTTTACTCTAATGTATATCCTAGTTTAACTCCACACGGAAAGTAAGTGCACGAAATGGATTAAAACGTAGCACATCGCAAAATGTCACCGCGTTATGTGTAGTGGAGACGTCAAGTGGAACCGGTAACGGTCCTTCCTGTAACATTGGCTCGGTGAGGCCACACACCTGACCACAGATGTTTGATTTCTGGCGATGATCGCGGCGCATTGTCAACACATGCGTCTTTGTGACCAGTGGCGCTGCACGGGGGGCAATTGCATTCCGCGGTTGCCATTATCTGAGACGTCGATGTCGCCATGGCGTGCACGGTGGGGTCAACGTGACTCTCGCGGAGGACGCTTTCAAGTCTTGGCCCATGCGAGGTCTACGCATTCTGATAGCGAGCTATTGTCAATGCAAGTGTGTGACACTCGTGACTTCCATATTGTTTTATTATGGATAATTAAATAACGTCCCACATTAGGTGTCTAGCGTGAGTAAAGTCTCGCTTGTGGAAGGAAATGTTCGATTTCGTAGTGGATTTAGACATGTCATGTCATGACGGTGTTACGCGACACTTTCCTCATTGCCGTGAGCCGAGATGTGGGAAATGGGTAGACGCTGTAATAGCGAAAATCCACGCGCTAAATATTTATAACCAATTTTGCAAAATATTTCAAATGGGGCATAATTGCTTATTCGAGAACGAACAAGTAGGGCTGAAATGTAATTCTTTTACTGGTAAATAATTCCTCGGGAGCCAAAGAACAAGATAAACGGCCATCCATTGCGTGCTGCGCATAGCAGTCGAGTTCGGTCTTGGCTTTCCAAACACAAAAGCACGCTCTCCGAGTCAACAGCGTCGGCTGCTGAATGTACGCTATTTGCTCTTAAAATGATGAGCACTTAGGCAAACAGGCATCGAGAGCGTCGAGGACTGAGACCAGCGGGACGTCAGTCGGCCGAGCTCTAAGAAGATCGGTCAATAGATGGAAAATATTCACTCGCTGGCGAGCGTTTTGAGAAGCAGTGATTGGGGCTGGATGGATGGGTGGGTGGGTGGGTGGGTGGGTGGTTAGGTGATTGACTTGGTCGTCGTTGTGCAATTAGTAGGAAAGTGGGCAGCGAGCGCAGCCAGTCAATGTGGCTGCGCTGGTTGCCGAGGAGACCACGAAAAAGGCAACGGCTCCCGCTAAACAAACTCTTTGAAAAGTTCATGGAATGGCAAACATCCATTAGTACGTCCTTGTAACGCCGGCAGAACCATGAAATAGACTATAAGAATTGTGATTGGACACAGTCACGTTAGCTTGTCACTTATCTTTCAAAACTTACACAAATTCAGAGAAAACTCTACAAACGAACCCAATTTCTTGTTTGGCCGTCGCTGGTAAGGAGGTAGCTGTTGTATTGTGCTTTACTCCGACTCCGGTAGCAAGCAACGTCGATGACCAGGTCTTGAGTCCAGCGCTCAATGCTCTCTTTCTCGAACCAGATACAAAGCGAAATAATAATTAAATCCTGGTCGATCATTGTGCAATGCACTTTCCCTGGCGATCGGTTGCTTGCTCCGGAGGCTGAAAGTGGTAATTATAATCGTTAATCCAGAAAACGGTCATGCTTTTAAATTTATGTCTTAGACATAACTCGAACTATTGTGAGCTTTGCGAAAAAAGGGGCATTCTTTCATCTTCATCTTCGTCCGCAGGCCAAAAAGCAGGCAAATAAAGTAAGACTGTTACGCCCAAGGGATGTTTAAATGAAAAGAGATTTAATCTCGTCGCAAATAAAGAATACGCTGACCATGTACAGCGCACAAGTACGAGTATGAAAGCCCGGTACTGGGTAGAAACGTACCTAGTTAATGCAACGAGCAGGATTCTCACTCGCATCGCAAGCTGCCGAGAACCAAGGAGCAGCCAGATAAACATGTGTTGGAGATATCGCAATAAATTGTGTACGTAAAGGCTTCTGATAAATAATAATCCGGCCAAAGGTGGGAACACAGGTGCCTCCAGCTCTTTGATATCAAGCCGAAGGCTCTCTGTGGGCGGGTCAGACGACTTACTTGATTCGCACATAAAAGAAGATTATATTTATTTTCCAGCCTGCTAGACGTCTAAATTATAATAATTACTTAGCAGCGAGAAACCGAAGTGCAATTCAATAGGGCGCAAAAAATGTGATAGATTCGTATACGTCATGTCAGATCGGTGATTGCCATGGCCGTGCCAACATTGCTGGTGGTGGGAACACGCGATTCAATTGCACCAATCGCGCTTTATGGCGGTACATTAAGTTGGAGGATTTACTCTCGCAATTTTCTCGCCATCAGTTCTGACAAATTCACGCGGAGATGTGCGTGTGAAAGTGCGTTCTTTGTACCTGATTGGCGACTAGTAGCATCAATAGGTGTACACTGAAAGTCTTGCTCTTCCATAAGGAAAACATATCGCAATGTTGCTTATATCTTGAAGTGGTGCATCCAATCCAGTCTTTGTAGATCTTTGAAGATTTGCTCAACAACAAGACAGCCTGAAGAGGTCAATTCGTTCAAAACCAATTTGTTCTAAAGGAGTCCCAAACGAGACCAACACATGGTGTGGTCAGCGATAGCAAAGCGTCATCTTCTGATAACAATAATTCTACTAAAAGAAAGGTAAATCGGTCGAGAGCGCGAAAACCAAGCCGTCACCGGACAGAAAGGTCATGCTCAAAATTCTTCGCTGCACCTGGGAAAATTATGCAGTGAACTCGGTACCCATCGTATAATAATAATAATAGTGTTTCGTGATAGAAGCGTTACTGCAAATCACACAATGCAGTTATTGTGCCGATTTCGAACAGAATTTGTATCCCGAGTTATTCCTGTCAGCTGCTATGATGACCTTTGATTCTGGTTCAAACTCGTGACGAGTCCGCTGTTAGCCAATATTTCACGAGACTCAGACAAGGATGCGATAATTTTCCAACAGTCATGAAAATCTGCTGCGCCAAAAAATAACTAGACATTCAGAATCGGTCATAATGCGACTAAAACCGAGCGACCAACAATCTTATGCGGCCAATCAAAGAGCATAATTGTTCTCGCCGAATTCCCTCGAAAGCGTTCCGGTTCAACTGATTGCTTTCCTATACTTAAGCCGGCACCAAGCATTGCTGTGCCTTACAAAACATGGCGATATGGCCACTAGCAAGTTGACCACATAACACAGTAGCCTCCGGCCACAGCAAAAGCAAGACGTCGAAGCTTCTTATAATTAATTAGCAGCATTATGCGCAGGCGCTTTAGGAAAAGATCGTAAAATTAATGGCACCACAAGAATCCGTCTTTACGGCGGCGCGTTCTCATTGTTATCGGCAAAACGCACAGCGGGGGAAAAATTCGTTTTCAAAATGTCCATAAAACTTGATATTTATTGATTGACCACAATTTATGCAAGTATGTGGCTACGCTGTTAAACAAGACCACCTTAAGGTATTACCTGCACCATACATCTTTCACCTGAAACATGGTGTTCATTTGCGACATTCATTTTCACGCCTTTAGGTACCAAAATAAAAATCAGACACACGATGTTCTTTTTTGTTGAGTTGGTTAACTGATTTGAAAAAGATAGCCCTGCCTTGAAGCAAATGGAGCTAAACCCGGTCGAACTCGACGCATCTTCCACGCGTGTTCCAGACATGAACCCCGTCGAGGAGGGTGGAGGCGTCGTGAATTCACTAGCTCAACAGTTCGACCAAAGGCTCGACGAGAACCAGGTATTGCGTTTTTTTCTTGCTGCGGCGAGCGTGAATTTAGTGCACTAATCGAATAGAGCCGGCAATAGAGCCGGCGGTTGTGAGCCAATTAAATGTCAAAGGTCAGACACCAGGGTAAGCGAATAGGTTACTGCGACCCCCTCATTTGCACCCACCCCCGTCCCACGGCGTTATCAGCCGTCGACATGCAATGCAGTTAGCGTAATGAACAGCTGCTATGAGTTGGGATTTAGGCAAGAAGCGCCGGAAATCGAATCGCGGAAATCAGTCGTTTTCGGGGACGGACCTTTCCAGGAGTTTCCACGAATGTTCCCACGAAAAGTCCCACGAAAAGACCCCGCTCTTAGACCAACAAATCGCCACGACTAGCAACACGGTCGATCCCTGCTGCACAACAAAAAATCGTGCATCATCTTTTGTGTACAGTACAAACATAAAAGTACCTACTCCACGGTTTCAACGAACTTTAGATTCATACATAATTGCACCATATATGCGGACGTGTAATTGCGAAAAAATTGTATGCAGATACCATGCACAAAGTGGTTTTTATTAACCTGCGATCAACGCAGGGTTTTAGACGCTCAGGCTTTAGAAATTGTTGTACTAAAGCCGCACAGGTATATGGATGTACATCGTATAATATCACTATGAGAATGATCACGTTTTGCGATAATCAAATCAAGAAGAAAAGCAGGTGATTAATCGAATCCGCCTCGATCGATTGCCCCACAATTTATACGCTAAGGTCGTTTACTGGAGAGATCTCCCAGGGGCAAGCTCCAATATAAACTCACTCGATTATGTGGCTTTGCCCTCATACTCATATATATACATACGATATTCAATATTCAAATATATTCTCATCGCAATCACTCGATATAAAAGTATAGTATGTATGAACATATCTAATTATAAGGATTGTCTACGTCTTATATTCAACTACGTACCTCCTTCTGGATTATAGTTATAAGATATCAAGATCTTACGTATTATGGCCAGGAAACTTGAAGCGTATAGTTTTTTAGGCTGGATCGTTGCTGCGTCGTGGGAGATCTTCGCCGTGGCAAACCAATTGGCTCCAGTTATTTAAAAAAAAAAAGAACGGAAACGCAGATCTTGTTCCCAAAGCAGATTTAGTTGAAAATCGATTGTCAAAACAAGTGTGGATGAACTGTTGATTACGTTTCCATGCAACCTCGACCACTATCCTTGTTATGACACTTGCTGCAGTGGCTGGTAGTAATATATTCTAGCTAATCTAGTGACACGAGCGGTCAGATCTTGCTTTTTAACATGTGTTTTCCGCCTGAAGGATTGTCGCCAGCGCTAACAGGATGCATAGACTGGCACATAGACCCAAGTTAATCAAATAAACACAATAAGTACGAGCTGCCATGTCGCGAAGATGCGAATCGCGGTCGAGGACTGCGGCCACTGACGCTATTCACGTCAAAATTGTGACAATAAATTGACGATATCAAATTGCGATCTTAAAATGTAATACAACCTCGCGGAGATTGCCGGAGATATTCAAGCGTTTACCTTATTAAGGTAACGCCATGCGTGCCTGGCTAGCCGCCGGTGCCGCCGACCCGAGAATTGAAAAGTGTAAAACTCTTTACTGGCAAGGGTAAACACCACCGGGTCTGTGCTCGCCGGAACATTGTCATGGTAACACAAGAATGCCACTCGCGTAAGGAACGTGTCGAGATGATCGGCCAAATATCCACCAAATAGCAAGCATTATCGACGGGTGGTGGTCGCACACGTATGCATACATAAAACACAGCACAGGGCTGTATTGGCAGTCAGCCTGAAGTGCCCGCAGTTAGAAGTACCGGCAGTACATCAGATCAAATTGGAAAGCTTTTACTCGCGTTGTGTGTACAAACAAATCAACGACACGTGCAATTGAACAATGCCACGTAACGATTCGACGCCGGCATTTTACATTATCTCCGTCACTGACTAAGCCTACATCAGTTTTATAGGACATTAGTTCTAGAGAGAGATAACTTAATTGCACCAACATCGAGCAGTGCCATGTAACTAGTAACTGGATTGCTGGACACTGATAGAGCTTAATTAGTAATAATTCCTCTCCAAATTACGCAACATAACCCATGCTAGAGCACAAGTAAATCAAATCCAGCTTAGCATTAGCGGAGCTGACGAGCGGGCGCTATGTTCGCCCGATTGCACCTATAGATTTGCATGGAATCGAAACAAATTGTTTTGCTAAAATTTCATTGGATCGTGTCAGATCAAAGAACTCGCCCGGGCCACCATTTAATTGAGTCCCATGTACTTTCCCGGCGTCAACTTCCCGGCGTCAACTTCACTACAGGCATATTTTAGCAAGCGTAGCAACCTCACTTTGCCCTTTGCAGCAAGCTTCGAGCAAAATCACTTTTAAGCGTGCGGTTTCAGCTTCCAGGAAAGTTTTCATGCATACAAAAAATAAATAATAAAAGGTGTCAAGAAAACGTGAGAAAATTAACTACAAGCGTTCCTGGTATTTGTGATCGAAACCTCACGGGCAAGATTAATAATAACACCCTTGCCAATACCTAAGGGACCCTCATTCCTGACAGCAGGTGGGGCAAAGAACGCACCCCTTCGGTACCCTCATCGGGGACACCAACACTGACAGCGTCGAGCTGGTCACGCTCCGACGACGCGCTTGCACCACGTGCACCACTCACTCTTTTTGCCCGTGCGACCTGGTAACTGCCCACCGGCACCATCCGTGGGAACACGGCGCAGGCTTAGACGTGGACCCAAAACCTGCGCTCCCCTCCAGCGGCAAAGACCCAGAAAGCTGGACCTGCATTTCAAATGCGTTTCCGCGAAAACCGACCGCTCGGCACCTCCGACGTTGAATCGTTTAGACAACGGGTGGTTATTAAATCAGGGGCTCAAAATTTTAGTTGAATTTAATTGAAAGTTTAATAACGGACCGAGTCGAGATAGCGCAGTCGACTTCTAATGCGTTGCTCGGGGAATGTTTATCATATCACAGGTGTGTAAACGGATATTCACATTGTTTCAGCACAAGTGTGCTGCGGCGGTGGTCGTCTTGGGCGGACAGACTCGGCGAACGAACGTGATGTTGCAGAACCACAATGCGAGTCGGGATCGGAAAATACCTTGCTCGTCCTGGCTGACGCTTATTAAGTTAGCGGTAATGGACTCATGGGGCACTCCCGAATTCAGCACCTCGAGTCAGTCGGTACAACCTTAACATCACTAGTGCGCCGGGGCGTTCATCAATCAAAAGGCGGCGAAACGACTGGTTTCTGAGAGAACAACGAGGTAGGTAATACGCCTGTTAATTGAAGGAAATTGCGGGAAGACAATTGGCCAATGAGGAAACGGAACTCTAAGTGAAATCCGACCAAACAATTTAGCAATTACGCAACGCGGCCTGGCAATTGTAACTGGACTGCCCCCAATGACTGTGTCACAGTGTCATCCTCGTCCAATGGGACGGCAACGCGCAGCGACGCAGCGGTACAGGTCAGCGCAGCGACGCAGCGGTACAGGTCAGCGCAGCACAGCCTGTGTGCGCAGGCTGATATCGTGTTCAATTGTCACAGAAGATACGCAACATCTGGATATTTTACCTCTTGCAAATGCATTTTGAAATGGCCGTCTAATATTTTCGTGTCGTAGCACAAAATTACATTTAATGTTAGTCAAGTGGCTCCCGAGGACCAATATGGTTTCAAAATGTACCTACTGCACATATGATGTCAAGAATGAGGCGTACACCCGGTGCAGCTAAAGAATGCAAGAAACACATGCGTGTACAGACCTCCTCATTGCAAGAGATGCATAATTCGGTCTCTGCATATGACATCAGTGAAGATTCAGCGGTCAACTGGTCATGTTTGACCTGACCAGTACGTGACAATCATCCAGCTGCATTATTATGTAATAACACCTGCAGCAGTATCAAAATGCAACTAGCGTACCTAGATATCTGGCGAGCGATGTACCGAGCGCCGCGATGCTCTCGGGAGAAAGATAATCTTGTAAATAAGAGGGCACGTGTCCAGCATTTCAGCGCAACAGTGGGGAAGGGGGCACCCCAAAGCGAGCCAAGCGATTTCTCAACCTCTCAGAACGTGCCTGCGTCTACAAGGGTAATGGTGTCGGTTGGTGGTCGCATCTCATGATCGGACAGTTGCGAAGTCGGTCGAAACCATGACGAGGGCGATTAATATGACGCTCGTCGGCTGCACGGGCAGGAAATGATGCGCTGAACTTTTCAATCGCATGCACTTATCGAGCTCGGATCGTCTAAGGTTTGGCCAGCCAATCAGGGTAGGGAATACCAGAGCTTTGACATAAACCATGTTGTGCAATATACAGAAACAATCAGGGAGAGGGGCCGTTAGGGCGAAGAAGAAGAACAAAAATATGCTTGTTTACTTCAATTGATTGACAAAATAAGCAACAAGCGAATCTAATCTAATGGTAGCTCCTTCAATTTGCCATATTGCCAGAGTGGTATCCCAATGTTTCATTTTTACTCTACGTTTCGGTTATGTGGCTCCAAGGACGCCACTGCGAGGACGCCACTGCCAACAGTGTGACGTGCGAATGCGCCCTGCGAACACTCGGGGTGCCCCCAGCTCGCTCCACGGCATCGCAAGGCCACAGGTCGACCAATCACAATTCGTGTATCAGCTGGTCAAGGAACCACACCAATCTCTTACCAATCAAAAGCAACAAAAGAACTACTTTGCTTACGGAATAGGATCGTATCAGCTGCAAGGAAAATTAAATAATTGTTTGAACAGAGATGAATGTATGAAAAAGTGGAGGAAGAATCTTAGATTAAGGTGAAACATAATTAATGGCAAAGGCAATTGTATATGAACTACGAGCTGATTTATTAGCTTTGTGCCTCGGAGGTATAGCACTTTGAGCCTGCTATTGGTAACAAGATACCGTGAGATTATACGAATGAGTAAGTGCAAAAAATGGGCCTCTAGTCTAGAACAATTTGTCAACTAAATTGAAAGATGGACAAGATTTCAGAACTAAATTCTCGAATGCATTAGTTGAAAGTGAGGTCGTGAAAAACGAAGCACCCCTTTCAGTGATGCGATCCGTGGTTTAGCGCGGCCAGAAATAGGTGCCCGTGGCGGTTGATTTCGGCTTGCAACCTCGGACCTTCCATCCATGCCCGATCATCGCTCGGACATAAATGGGCACGCCGGAAAGTTATTACGCGGCAAGTGGCAAAGTCAACCTCATAAAGCTGGAGTCCACTTCTTGCGCAAGTACGTCACAAGATTTTCCCGAAATGTGCGGATTTGCCGCGCAGCACAAAAACGGCTCCACTTTTTGCTGTCGCGGCTCGTACAACAATCACGCTTATTTTCCGCTCCCCTGGTGGCGACCTCGGTAAACTAACGAGTTGACGTCACCACGCAAATTAGAAGGTGCGCTTTTCGGCAGCCAGTGCAGTGGGCAGCCAGTGCATTGGGCAGCCAGTGCAGTGGGCAGCCAGTGCAGTGGGCAGCCAGTGCAGTGGGCAGCCAGTGCAGTGGGCAGCCAGTGCAGTGGGCAGCCAGTGCAGTGGGCAGCCAGTGCAGTGGGCAGCCAGTGCAGTGGGCAGCCAGTGCAGTGGGCAGCCAGTGCAGTGGGCAGCCAGTGCATTGGGCAGCCAGTGCAGTGGGCAGCCAGTGCAGTGGGCAGCCAGTGCAGTGGGCAGCCAGTGCAGTGGGCAGCCAGTGCAGTGGGCAGCCAGTGCAGTGGGCAGCCAGTGCAGTGGGCAGCCAACTGTATCGGACGAATATTTCACCTTCTGCTCTCACGGAGCTCATGCCTTTTATGCACAAACATGGGAAATGGAAATCGAACCAAGACTTCTTTAAAAATATAAAGTTGTTGTTTTGCGTTGAACACCTTAGTTTTCAAAACGGCTTTAATTAATTTTAATTAACTTGCCAGGCGCAACACATTTATGCTCTGGCGTGATTGCACCAAGCATTCCTTCGTACCTACATGATCACTGTCCAGTTTCATGGCCGAGATTACAATTTTACAGCAGGGTAAACTTTACTCGACGATGAGCTGAGATATTGAATTGAAAAGGTTGCCGATCGATACCTATCCCGTGTGTCGGCGACATGAGTCCGAGCCCCGCATGTGAGCGTCTTTACTCGAAGCTGCTCATTACAATATGCCCATAGTTTATTGTTTCGGGCAGTCACGGATGGTGGATTCACACAAGAATATACACCATGCCAAGCCATCAGGTGAACGACGGCTTTACTTCCTTTGCAGCAATAACCTTCTGATACAACATGTTCCTATAGAACATTCGGAATAGGAATTCAAGTGTACCGCATGGGACGCTTGCTTGCATATGATTACCATCGTGTAATCTTCTAATTAAACTGCCGCGAAGGTAGTTATAGTATTATAGCTATTATCCGTTTGCTCGTTCGAATAGCTTGATATTAATTAGTCATAATCTGAGTCAAGTGAACAAGATAAATTGACACTTGATCTTGGAAGATGCCGCGTACAGAGAGGAATTCCCCGAGCACCTTGTACTGAGATTCATGTACCTCATGTGCCTCATGAGCTCGGCGGTACGGGATTGTCTGTGTGTAGCACCACAGAACGCATTGTCGAAGATGTGCATGGGTTTAATTGTGTTGAACCACACGGTGAACGCTCTGCTCGCTAACAAAGTCCATGAAATTCCAGGACCTCTGATGATCATCTCGACAGGACACCGGATGCGACCATGTATAAGTAGTTGATATCGCAACGACATGCGGCCGGCTGTACCCACGAATCGTGAAGTCTCGACGTTGTGTGCCGCGATCTCGGCCCGCGATTCTTCCGGCACAACAATGGCTGTGCAGAGCACACAATACGTCCTTGATCTCTGATAAAGTATTTTTAATAAGCGCAACTCTTGCAAGTTCATGGCAATTGATTCCACTTTTGCTAAAACACGGAGTTTTCTCGAGAATCATAATCTAGCAAAAAGGCAGCATCACAAGAGCAACCGGTTATTAGCTAAACAAAGCAGAGATTTCTATGTGATACCTGTAAGGAGCAAACCGCAGGAGTGATGCATGGTTATTGGTTGTTCTTCTGGCTGTATTAGCAACAATGCAGCTGGGATTACAGCCGATACCTATATGCTAATGAAATCATCTTTACAGATTAGTAAAGCGCTATGAGCTAGAACAGGTACAAAGCGTCTGAACTCATTCAAACCGCATGTTCAACTAACGAGCATTCTCACATACGATATTGCATCGATGATATACGGGGGGTGGATAATGTGGCTGGCCTTGAACAATGGTAACAGGTAATAGGGATATAAATGTGAATATAACCGATTGGTATCTTATTTGATTGGAGACAATTGCCGGAGGAAATCTTAGCTGGCAAGCGCAAGACCTATTTGTTAATATCTTGGTAAATAAATTGCCACTCGATTGTATTTATTTGTTCTACGTGGATGGACAATCGTCACTTCAGTGGGAGACGAATCGACCTGTGCAGCGTAAATCTGCACTCAAATGACAAATGTATTTCCAAGCGAATGAGCTCGTGTGTCATTTCATATTTATAGGCGAGGCGTATGTCATTCGATAGGAATCATTATCATGGGGCAACATATGGAATCATTTAAATTGGAAGAAACGAAAATAAAACCTTTGAGTGGCTGTAGTTGGTCAGGTCAGAGTTATTCATCAGAGTCCCACGTGTAGCAACTCGACGCAGTGACCGCATTGACCCTCTGGGAGCAGCGACCCTCGGGGGTTGGTCGGTCCAGACAGCCCCGACCAGTGCGAGGCAAGCATTTGTACATAGTTACAGTCCCACAACGCGGTCTTGCAGCACAGCTCCGGGTTTCCCATCCTAGACCAGGTTCATCATCAACCACTCAGCTACCGACCTTATTAGGCTGGTAGCACGAGATTATTGTCAAGACATTGCGTTCGTTTAACACAACAAATCAATACAAAATGGAGATCAAGAAAATTCGTGATTTTCTTGTGGTAGAACATATTTCTTGGTCCAGGACATGGCTCTCCGTGCAGAACACGGTGAAACATTCCTGGCATGGCTTGCCGCGAAAAGTCACAAATTACCGTCTCGAGAAACCGGTATTTCGGAGGTGAAATATGAACTTCAATGTACACTCAACTAAGAACTTGTCGTTTGTCTCCAATCCCGTTTAAACCGTGATAATAAAGTTTGGAGACAGGCACAGTTTAATCGGTCAATGGGGCCAAACAAACTTGAGATTATTTGCACGCAAATATATAATCCTATATTCACAAAATGTGCGCGTACCGGCAAAAATATGGACGATATTAAATTAAATACTTTACGAGAAAAAGTACACCCATAAAATGTATCGATTTAAAAATTCGAAACAAGATCGAAAAGTAAATTTGATAGGCTATCCATAGAACGATGAACGGTACTATTATGTCTTTGCTCGGGTATGAGAATATTCACCCAGTAGCATTTTAGCATTTTTGTATTAGGTATTATTTAGTTGCATAAAAAGAAGTCCGAGAGAACGTGATGGGTTCATCACTGCATCTTTGGTCCAGGAGCTTCGGTTCCGCACGGATGATCTTCACACTCAGCGTGAAGCCGTTGCCGTATATCTCGAGGAGTCGAAGGCATGAACATAATATCGTCGTCTCTTCTGTCTTATAAATACAGTTGCATGCCAAGAAGGCATTGCCAAAGGGCACCGCGTTTCCCCGACCTTCGGCCGAAGCTACATGTGAACCGCAGGATTTCATTTGCTGCTGCAGAAATTGCTTCACGGGAGCTACCAATGCATACACAAAACTAACATCCAATTGACACCAGCATAATCATATTCATGGACGACCGAAGGGAAACATGACGCTCGAATCTGATGCAAAAGACGAGAGACCAGGCGTGCGTGCTCTCTGTCGAAGGTACTCTCGAGTAAAAACCCTGTCGTCATAAAGATGCCGGATTGTGCATCCAATTCACGAGTAATGGTAACAACAACTATTCCCATTCGCTTTCGTAATCGAGCATCTGTAACGCATTACGAATAAAGTAGCGCTCTCAAGTCGCGATAGCTGAACTATAGGGAAGTGAACTCGTCGCGTCCCTCCCTGGTGGAGTCACGGCTGCACGGCGTAATGGATAGCCCGCCCGGAGTAGCGGCGTCGAGAAACAGAAGACTGCACGACGCTGCCCGGCACTGGACGGCGTCGAGGCTTGCCTACCCGGCGGCCGCACGGGGAAATCACTCGCGAAATATTGGAACTCATCGAACATATTCTAAACAGTTGAAAAGCGCCCGCGGGTGAACCGCGCCCCGGCCGCACATGATCGCACTTAAAGAGCGTATCGAGCTAATAGGACCGAATTAAGGTTCGGCTATTTTGAGACGGTCTGACTGACCAGCGGTGCATTCGGTTATGCAGTCGGCGCGGTTCGTGGGTTCATGTCTGGACGAGGGCACGTCTATAATTAGGCCAGGATTCAAGTGCTGTGATTAAAAGAATTGGGAGTTTTGAATGTCGATAAACAAACAGAACGGTCGTGAAAAAAAACAACGAGCCCATGTAACCGGCACCAATGTTAATTACCTTGTTACTCCTCGCAATGGCCTGCCTGCGATGGCTTGATGGGAAGATAACGATGCATTTTCACAGCGATCATTGTTTCCTACACGCAATAACGAGCGAAGTGGTAACGTGCCAGTAGAGGCATCGATCTGTGTTGATTCATTTATACAATAATTTTATCGCATTTAATAACCACACAAGCTTTCGCTTTCGATCCACGTATGCAGCGTCGTCTCCAGCGACGGCGATAATGTATGCACGATAACGTGCCGAACCTCGTATAACTATAGTATTTGATATTCCATTCGAAGGGGATTTTTGACCTTCCACGATTTACCCAGGCAAGTGTACGAAGCATGGTATTATTGTTTCGAAACGCAGACACGGGTAGGTTCAATGATACGACTGCTAGCCCAGCTGCGACAGAGCGATCTCAGAGTCCTTGAAGAGAGGAGTGCAAGGCAGATTCCCACCCACATTACTCATCTGAATCTCATGCAATACGGGCGCTGGCAGTGGGCAACCTCAGCATGGAACACCTACAATGCCCTCGGCGGCCAAGGCAAGGAGACGCAGGGTGGACCGACGTGCAGGAGGACTCGACGAGAACAGACTTGCCTACCGGAAACATGCTTGCTTGGATAGCTGAGCTAATGTTTTACTGCTCGATGGAGATAAGTTTGCATGGCGTAGACGACCAACTTGCTCGGGATGACCGAGTGTTGGCCTCGCACTGTGTAATTAATTAGGAGATGAAATCTGCACCCGAGGATCAAACTTTGCTAGGTACACGTCTCCGAATCGGAGAAGACCTCCTTTAGGGCAAACACGACGCAACAAACGAAGCGCGCGGGCGGACATGTCAGTTTTAGACTAAAACTATTTATTGCCGAGCATTCCTCTGAGAAAAGTCATTTGTCTCGAGCACTTTTGTGTGTTTATGATAATCGCAAGGAGGCAATAAACGAAGCGAGGGTCATTGTTCTTATTCAATCGTATAATGTTTAGTGTTGTTTGTTGCTCTTTTAAAACAACTCGTCTTGTGTTGATTACCGTGGACTGGCCATGTCAAGGTACCTTCCTACTAATAAACCTATTTTTAGGTTTTCATCTTGAGAAGCGTCGGACAGCTACGAACAATTGCGTGCATATTTGATATTCTTGAGAAGCGATTTATGAAGTTGCATGATCACGTGATGTTTTCCTCGGTGGTGCCATGGTTGGGTCCGATCGCATGAGGCCCACAAAACGACCGGAACTAGTAGAAATTCCCGAATCACTCTCGCCGCATTCTTGTGAATGAAAGAAGCGATAAAAAAATGAGTGGTGTGTATGAGATGCACGCAGCCGAATGATATTATAATAGAATCAGTTTGATTGGGTATCGATGCCCGAATAGAGAGGGTGCGGTTAGCCCGATGAGATTGTTACCTAGGTATAATGACACGGTCTTTGGGCGAACATGCACGTCCTTGGCGCATGGGGTGGCGAGATTGGATCGCGGTTAAAGGACCTTGTGAAAGATGCTCATAGGAAGACAACAAAAAAGAAAACGGAGAGAGAGAATAACAAAAACTTTGGACAGTTCACTGACCGAAAAGACTCGTTCAACCTTAACAATAAGCTCCAATTTATTATCAATTTACACCGTCGGAAATGTCATTTTGTAATAAAACATTGTCGCCTCCTTTCAAACTCTTGCTTTTTTAAATTGACTAGACGTTAATCTAAATCAGGTGGCGAGTAACGAAATGATGCAAGAAATTAACTTTGGCATGTTTTTTTGTGCTGCCGCCGAGCACATGCGCTCTGTGGACGATGCATAAATGGACTTTGATCCGCACCTCTCTATCAATCAATTACAGTAATTAATAAATCAACACTCCGGGTTTCTCGGAACATCACGTCAAATTAATCAATCACTAATCACGCAAAAACTGGTCGCTGCTTTCGTTCGGCCGCTGGTGAAACAGCGTGGACACCAACAGCAAATATTGCAGGACTCCCAAAGCGTTCAGGACATAGCGTCGAGTCCTACCAGGAGTCGGGACATAAGAACTGCTCGGCCGGCAGGTTTTAACAAGGACCTTGTCGTTGTCTGCAGTCCTGCATGATCTACCAAGACCCGTGAAAAGAGATCACAGGCATGAGCTGCAGGATTATTGAGATGATGATTGGGAGAGGGCGGTAAGCGAGTCGCACGATTCTATTATAAGATGCAAGACCGTGGGGTGAATCAGATCAGCACCCACCGGCCTGGAAAAGTGCTTCGGTCGAGCGTGGGGTGCTAACGATTCAATCCTCTTTCTTGAATTCTGCAATAGTAGCGGCGCCTGCACACTCATGTGCGAATCTCTGGTGCAGTCATGAGATGCTCTTATCCTCAGAAACGTCCGCAATGTGTTATGGCCTCCGATACTCGATAATGTTATCGAGTATTTTTTAGCAAAAAACTAACAAGCCTGCAAACTCGATTACAAGATTCTTGGTTTGCCAGAGAAACCCATTTGCGTTTTCAACTTTACAATGCGCACACTGCATCACTTGCAAAAAGCGCGCTCGCAGAAAAAAAATCACACGACAAAACAACCAGATAAAAATCAGTTTTAAAAATGTCGGAATGATATGAGCTGTTGTCCGGGCTTGTTGGTGGATCGCTCAGCCAACCAGAGCTGGTGGCGTCCCCCTCGCCGCGTTCCTCTTAAGACATTGCGGCGCAGAGACCTCTCGGTAGGAAAAGTGAGCGCCAGGGATCCTCGACCGGCATTCGTGTGTTGCTCGTCAAGGTGCAAGCAGCAAGCAAGCAGCCAGCCAGCAAGCTAGCCAGCGTCGGCAAGGCCAAGGACATCGTAGACCGCGAGCAGGAGTCAATCACCCAGGCGGCACCGCAGCAGCAGGAAGCGACGCGCTCTACACTTGCAATCCTCAAGGACCTGTAGGTACGTTGCTCTGGTCAGCAAGGACGCCTGCAAGCTCCTTCCGCCTGCACACAATATCGGACTTCCGACTTCTCTATAACCACCGCCACGGCACTCCGATGTGCGGTTGGCAATTAGTATAGGAATTGGCGGCCACTGGTCGTGCAAATCACGTAGCTAAGTGCTTTACCGCGTAGCGCAATGATCCACTCGAAAATGTAGGAAGCTTGCAGGAAAACGCGAACTAGCTATTTTTAACTTCTTTACTAGGTTTTTCTCGGTTTCGTAAAGCGCACTATGAAATTGAAGTCGGATCAGCTCCGCCTCATGAATATTTCGAAGAAACAGTAAAATCTTAAATCTTGTAAGATCGAATTCACTGGTTCTACCGGTTACCCTCGCTTAATATGGCATAAACTCATCGAGTTCAGTTGGCACCTGTTTTGGAAGGGTCTTGCAAGATTGTGGAAGCAGCCTGATGTTGCATCGCGAAGTTTTTTGATCCTTAAATTCCTCTTGGACACGATACCCCGCAGTAAAACAACTTCTGCGAAGTCCGCGACGATCATTGCGTGCCACAGTCGGTGCCCCTGTGTCGGCAAGATTCTGGTGCAAGTCTTCAGTGCACGGCCGGTGCATTCAATGCAGTGAGAACAATTCCCGCGAATTGCGCCAAACATCAACGCGATGGCATCCTAATTGCAAACTTTTATGTGCGGATGTGATAATGCTTAAATTAACATGTTACCATCGAAATAATTTGCCGTGGCTAACGATCTCTGAACTCGGGAGGTAAGATCCTAGAGAACGCAACAAAGTGCTCGGAGCAAGAGGTTACACACAACGATTGCTTCCCCACAGAAATCTGAAGGAAGATTAGAAACACGATATGGCTTTAAAGACTGTTTCTAACCACAAATAAACAGCAATTCATGGCCATGATTTTAACCGTGCTTTACTACCTATAACAGTATATAAAAGATGTTCTTTAAAACTGCATGATTCGAGCTAGGAATGTTAAATGTGCAATTCATTGCCATGTCGCAGGGAGTTCGATGCGCAATGCAATGTGTTTAATTGATGGCGTTGAAACCGGTGGCCGGCAGAAGGCACCCGAGGACATCGGATAGGAGATACCGCAAGCTCGAGGACCGCACTCTGCAAATCTATAACTGGACCGTGTCCACGGTCAGCGAAGTCGATAACAGGCCGTGATTTGTTTCATCTCTCGCACCGAATGACTCTCATTCAAGCCGCGAGCCACGCACGGGAAATGTAACACTAAATAAAAAAATAACAAATCCAGTGTGAAATTGGCTGGCATTCATACGAGATTGAAAACTAATCTGATGAACGCATGAGTTTGAGGTGTGATACGAGCGAGATTGCAGTTTGTGGCCAACGCAACGCAGTGCCGGCACTCGGCGTCGCTCAAGTTCAGGGTTGGCTTTTTTCGAACGGAGATTCCGACGCGCGGAAAACAGGTATCGCGGCTCGATGCAACGCAACTGGACGCCATCAATCCAACTGGGATGGGATAATTGGACTGGGATTCTGCAGAGGACGACGGCAATATCGCGCACTAATCGGGCATCGTACGCTAGGCGAGAAACAAACAAGCGATTATTCTGTGCATGCATGCACTCGGCAAAAATAGCTCGACAATGACTTGCCGAGCCGAGGCCGTCCGTCTCGTCGCCGCCGGCTGCCGCCGCACGAAACGAAACATCATTTTTATAAATTGCTAAATTGAAATTAATGTTCTAGAATTAATAATAAACACGACATAAAAACTAGGATGATGACGGTCGACGAGCGTGACGTTCACGTCTGACTTACGGATATTCGTTTCGAAGATATATCAACTTCGAAATGCGAGGTACGGACTCGAAGAGGAAGGCGTTATCTAATTACTTCACCTTTTAAAGAATTTCTCTGCGCGAGGAGTGTCCTGAATATTAAGTTGCACAACCCAACAACCTGCCGAACCTCTGGCTTTTAACCTTAAGCCAAGAACACTTGCAAGCATCTCCTTGGCTTCCAAACTAAATGGTGCAAGGTCAGATTTAGGATGACCTCAGAGTGGGCGTAGAACACTCTTAAAACGATCCTACCTTATTTACGGATTGACGTAATCCGAGGATAATTCCCGTCTGCATACTCCTAGAGTGACAGCATCCATTGAGACAATATTTTCTGCTGATGAGCAAAGAAGGTGGACTTTCGTTGCCTTGCAAGCGATCGCCAGTTGGATGCATGTTGCATGGGACCCTGCGACTTTCAGCTCAGACCAAGACTTCTCACACGAAGAGTAGAATTGCGCAAGTTGGTTGCTTGTGTGTAGACATGCAACTCCCCCTGATCGAAATCTACACGCGGCGCAACAAATTGGACGGCGACATTACGATGCGAAATAATAGGATATATTTAATACCTACTTTAGGTGCCCAAAGTATTTAACAAGTTTCTTGCTCCGTTCTATCTCTATCATTCTCTCTGTCTCTCTTTGTAGGGACAACTGATTGATAAGAAGCGATTATCATTAGCGTTTTGTTACCGCCTTCGATTTCATCCTCAAAGATGGCGCACAAATAGCGGAGTAATTGATTCGGTCCAAATTTGGAAGACAAATAAGCAACATTTTGATCGAGTCATGAAGGCCACGAGTTAATAATAAGCCACCAGGTGTTGCAGCAATACGCATTGTAGCTACTCCATGCTGCGGGGTGGACGAACCTTCTTCCACTCGAGAGTAGATGCTCCTAATAACCATCGTTGGTGCTGTTTGCCGTCTACTTCAGCATGCAAAGTCAATATCGATTATCATAATGCTAGACTGTTTGCTCAAAGGAACATCTAATGGATAATCTGCATACAAAAAACAACAGATATTTTCATTAAAGTGCCACACGTTATATCAGCCGCGAGGAGAGGCAAACTTTGATGAAACTCTCTGCAAACATCGCCTATAAACATGACCAAGCCACACGGCATACCTGCGATGATCGTTTAGTCGCTCCCCTATCAAGCTTAGTTAGCCCGGCATGCATTTACTAGCCCTGGAGAGCGCTTCAAGGGATGACTGGCATCCACACAGCCCCAGGAAAGTCCAGGCAATTACATCAAGTCTCTACTGCGGAGTCAGGTGTCGGGCTTCACTTAGACTTTGATTTATAGCAGTTTGCTTTGTGATGGCGCCATGCAATGAACGACGCACGGCATAAGTGCGGACTATTCATGCGCGAACTGGCTCGGGTATGAATGTAATTGCTACAATGCATTACTAGATATCGTGCAGTGCTTCCAGTATGCATGTATGCATGTGTGTGCGTGTATATGCACGCGAGGGAAGCACCAGATAATTGAAAACTACACACAAGTAGACAGAGATAATGGCACGGCACGCGCATTATAACCGCTGATGGCTAATCGCTGATGCAAATAGTTGCAACATGCTATTCACAAACCGTCTATTGTGATGAAGACATCTCTACCAGAACTTAATAGGTCTTTGGTCACTAAGTTAGAATGTCAGCCAGAGTAGACGCGACATGTAATTGAAAGTAGAGAGCAATTGCGAGCTACCGGAGCGTGCACCCTGCAAGTCTCCGGTGCCGCTGTCAGATTTTCTGCAAACGGGCATCATGGAGGATGTCACCAAGTGTTTGCCGAGTTTGAGTTTGCCGAGCGTAGGCCATGAAATGGCTCATCGTATGACCATAATGTCAGCAGCGTTTTCTGTACTCAGCATATGATGCGATGTAGCTTTATGAAGCAGTCGCCGTTTTCAAGCAATTTTAGCATTCACTTTGCTATGGCCTCACATTCATCATAGCAATGGGAAATAAATTTCTCACCTAGGTTATATAAAAGCGACAATTCACTGTTTCACTTTATGCTATGTTCCTGCGCACTGGACTGTCGCAATATCTAGGAGTCTGATGAGTTATGTCAATTATTTAGCAAGAGATGACTGCCCTCATTTTTGTATGTTTCCCAAACAAACAAATCGTTAGCAGCCACTTAAACGATAGTGTCATTGCTGAAGATCAAGACATCGAACATGAGAGCGTTGACGGTCGAACCTTTATCTCCCATCTAGTCGGTCCATGGCGTGGACCAGTTTATTTCCAATCTCATACAAGTTATAATGAATCGCTGGATCAGAGATGTCCCCCCAGATTATTAAACCGGCTCCTGGTTCTATTTTAGATTGATCTCCCATCGGTCTTTAACGAGATACGTAGGCTTGCGTTTTTAACAAGATTGAAATAGCACACCGATGAAGAAATAAACCAGGACCCGAAAAAAAAACCCATCTAATTACAGGAAAAAACTGAAATGAATATGAATTAAGACCACATGGATAGTCACATGCACTATAATTATCCGCTCGCACAAAACAATTTATTATGGATGCAGAAAAAACTGTGGAAACCATCGAATATTATCGTCAATGAAATCACGACCTCATGGAATTATCTGAAACCACTGACGAACCAGTTGTTTTAATTGTTATGACCAACGGTGTAAATAGGTAAAGGACCTGGGTTCGAAACCGGATTGCGCGTGTTTCACTTGGTTTTATTTGCCGAGGCGACAAAGTATGATAACGAATCCCACCAAACTTTGTTGGTTTGCGAACACAGCCGCCGCCGAGGCAGGCATCGCGACGCCTGAGTCGTTCAGACCTTGGGACCAGGGAGCGGAACGCGTGCTCAGAGACAAGGCGCCGATCGGGCGTCGAAGTCTCTCGCACTTTGAGCGTTCGCTGGACCGCGCAGCATCCCGACGCGTCCGCGCGCGGTCGCCGAGGAACGGGACCCGAAACGCTGTCACTTGTTTGTCTTCTATGTTGTTTCGAGTGCCCGCGGTGGCAACGCGGAAACTGGGCGCTCGATCGAGCGTCGTCTGGGCATGCGTGGCGAGCCAGACACGCGTGACATTGAATTACAGTAATCCTGGCCTGGCATAGCCTCGCCTGGCCTCCGATCCCCGGGCAATTGGCTGCAAGGTGCACGGCTGCACTTTGTCGATTGATTTCTGAACTGGCTCTGAACGATTGGCACTTGGACAATTAACCTAGCCTAAATGGAGGTATGAAAACCCGGTGCCGCTTACCTACTCTTGTCGAAGACAAACGGGATCAGGTTTAAAACGTTCCTGCCGAATGACGGTATAACTTGAAAAACAGGATTCTTTCAGTGGTTCACTTAGCAAGTTAAAGTTAGGCGGTCATCCAACCAAGACCTGACTCTGCGCATTGTTGCTTAACTTCCCGAACCCTGGCGTTTGCACTCGGAACGACCGTTCGATGCACGGTGGAGGCGCCGGGCCGCCAGATGTTTGATGGATGCAACTTGCAAGCAACGCCCCGTCTCGACCGTGAGATTCAGTTTAAAACGCAAATAAAATCTCGCATCGTTCAAGTGAACTGATATGTTTGATTTATAAGATTGTGGGGGAGATCAAAATAAAGATTAATAAAAAACCGCGTCAAATTATCTCGCTAAAGCATCGATCAAACGCAACAGTGAATCGTGATCATTTAATCTGCCGAATAAAATGGCCATCCGACAGCAGGGAGCGGAGTTTTGCACGCCGTCTGCGTGGTACCGTTATAGGATAATCGCGAACATGCCCAGTCCATCGTATGTGCCAAGCTTGGGTCTATTAGGTATAATAGCACGTGGTGGGATATCTACACGTAGCACCTAGCCCGATATCGACAGGAAATACAATCCTCGGGCTTTTAATAGCCCAGGCGATAACACCCGAAAATGGCGAGATTTGAAGTTGGGCTACCTTTGCTCGCCCCGAGGAAGCTCGTGGCGCGGTACCTATTTAACAAATATATCCCCGCGGACTCAAGACGTAAGGTCAATGGCCAACCAAACAACATGGTGAGTCTTGAATGCCGGCAGCAGCAGCGAGAATCCAAGAAGGCTGCCAAACATTTCTCACTTGGATCACAACGGCTACAACAGATAACAATATTGAGGACTAGACCGTGTCGTTTTGTTCGATTATAATCAGAGGCACAACACTCTGGTGCTGGTTGATTTGTGGTGTTTAACGACGCACTGTTTTGACATCTGACCATGCGGCACTGGTCTAATGGCGTCGGTGAATTAGTGGATGATTATGAGGAGGATGATGAACCTAATATAGTCTATAAGGGAGGAGGGGAAACTCGGTGCCGGCACGTAGCCTACTCCTGTCGAAGAGCACTTGGAGCTTAACGTTCCTTCCGAAGGACGGTACAACTCGAACAACAGGATTCCTCCACAAATCCATGCTGTCGAGAGGTTGATAAGCAAAGCGAGTGAAGTTGCTGTACTAACTTTCATCCCTCTAACCTCTCTCCCGAACAGAACTGGTCATGTGTATGATGGTCACCCATCCAATACCTGACCCAGCACAGTGTTGCTTAACTTCGGTGATCTCACGAGGACCGGTGTTTCCAACACACCAAACCGTTCGGTTCCGGTGCTGGTACGCGGGTAGCAAATAGTTCGCGGACCTCCTCATAATTTCGATAGATTCTCCAAGCAGGTTGCACCTGCTCCTGGCACAGCTAATATCAGATAATGTCCGATGGTTGTCGTCATCGACGGTGGAATGCGAACTATCGAGCCCAGGACCACTATTTACGAATACCACGGTCGAAGATGGCCAATTTGATGAATCATTAGACCACCGAGTCAAAGTTTTTCCAGCTTGCCAAAAAATGTGGTGCTATAAAAGCCGAAGTGGCTTATCGTGTATACTCCCGGCGAGTGCATTCCGACATATGCACTCTCCAATTAAACTCCACTGCAAATGCAAGTATTAGGAGTGTCATGAAACGGTCGCAAGTTCAGAGAGTGTCGCCTTCCATAAGCCTGTTCCGGCAAACAGGTATTCGTGTTGCTACCTCGTATGCATGTCCAAGCAAATATGAATATATTTAACTCTTGAACGATGGCTGACCTAACATATGATTAACCTTTGGTGGCTCGCAGGAGATTTTGGTAGATGAGTCAATGCACCCGTGGACATAGCGATCCAGGGGTAGAAATAATATGCTAACGCGACAATCCTCGGCGCAGCTCAGTATTCATGAACGACACCCAATCAATATCACGCTAGACAACGTAATGTATGTACTACACTGCAACTAGCCTGCATCAATCAGGTGCACACGCATTTTAGGTGTCATTTCTGGTTCATACGCAGAAAATACAGCCTGCAAACTATGTTCAACACATATTGGCTGTACCGCTATTTTACTTGCATTTGTTTTGATGGAATTTTCCTCATTTCCATAACAAACCTGGCATGACAAATTTCCCTCCGTTATGAATACACATCCAGTAGAACATCTATAGAATTATACATCATCTACACTTGTTTTTCTGGCCACCTATACTTGAATTATTTAGCAGACAGAGTTTTACAGTTCATAATATTCGTAGCATTATTTTGTGAAGGCATTCCTTGTGTATTTCCTCGTTGCTATGACTTTGACTGATTGTGGTACTGATATGCTAATGCGACCGCTAGACGAATGCATTTTAAAAATATTAGACCAGGCGTGGGTCAGTTGGTTACCATCAGTGAGATTCATCGGATATTTTTCATGTCTAAATATCAAAAAGGTTCGCGCGCGCGTTGATAAGATCATTAAATGTAAAAGTTGATACTAACGACCGTTGCCAAGAAGATGCTTTAGATGTTCTAAACATTAAACAAGTTATAACTCGGGTGCTACGAATTAACGCGCTATTGAGACAAAATAGTACCGTTTTATTTTTATAGCCAACAATGAGAGTAAACGAGTCGTCAAGATTTTAACGAACCTCTGAAACTTGTGCCAAACATCCTGTGCAAGAGTTTAACTTACTCGCCAGAGCTTTTTAGCGATGGTGAACGACAAGTTTATACGGACGGGTGCACCTACATTCGTTGTTCAAGTGGGAGGTCAATATTTGTGGTGGGTTCACCTTGATGTGAAAATATTACACAATTGTGGTTGACTCGAGTGCAAGTAGCAGAAACTTGTAAGGAAATGTGTAAAGTCTTGTCGTGTAAAGATGGGGTTCAGAGCGTCCGCTGCTCTAACTTTCTGCAGGTGAACTCAGAGACCGCGAGAGTCGTGGGTGACATTGTACCGTTCATTTCTCGTGTTACACGCCGCGGAATTACTTCATTTGTCGCGTATCAATTACAATGGGGACGTACGTAGTAAATAACACGATTAAAACCGTGATATATTCAGGGAATGCCGGCCACACATGATATCGTCATGTTCCAATGTAAATCTGTCTTTTGCAATGCAACGGAATCTTGTACAAGAACGCCAAAGTCCAATTGCATTCAAATCATATGGGACGGAATAAAATGACATTTTTGTGGAAACGCCAGCTGTTCCTAGTCGAGAAGTAGCCACTGAGACGCTTCCGGGAGGCATAGAAAAGGTGTGATCCACCCACCCTCGGTGCTAGTTCTTACAAACCAAGAATGAAGCGGCTTTTGACCATCACGCACCCAGCCAGTGGGTCGGGTGCATAATCGCCCACCGGACACACACCTTCCTCCAACGCACCGGGTGCTTTGCTGCTACCCGTTCCCCGTGCCCGATGCATTCCGAGACTAGTTGACCCGATCCCGAGCAAGGTGCGCCCACACGTGCTCGAGACTCGGTCCACCTATCGAGGTTCGCTGGCACTGAGAGTGCGTGACAGTCACGGTACTGCTTGGCGACAGGAAAATCGAGTTCGCAAAGTGGTTTTGACCGAACGTGCAGGTCACTTGCAGCTCGTTGCTGACGAACAGCCAGCTATGACGTGAACAACGACATTTTAAGTTCAAGGATATTTGTCTAAGCACTAGAAAATGCACGTGGACAGGAATGCAAATGCCGAACCCAATAATGCTCGAACCAGCAAACCGATTTTATCGTAAGAACTAAAAATAAATATAATTGTTTGAACATGTAACTGTACAAGCCCATCATTTTGAAAACCTGTTCAGTTTTCGTATTCGCGCATGATTTTATCCTCGAATGAAATCACCGACACCTAGAGTCGCGTCTGAGATCCACCAGCTGGCAATAGCGTCGCAATCCGGTGGGAAGACAGCTTGCTTGTCGTCGTGGCCCATGCCGAATCGCTAAACATTCAGATTCCAATCACTCAGGAACAATAGCTTCACGGATGACGCACGCAAGACTCGGGCACAAGCTAACCCACTCATGAAGTCCAAAGACAATAACACCTCATCCTAGTGACCAGGTGATTCACATACACGACGGACGAGCGTTGCCTCATTTCGGTCCGGTTCTCGAGAAGGCAAGGCGCGCGGCGTACCTGTGGGCGACAACGTAACATAATGGGCGCACAGCCAATATACCTGCGACCACTAAAGCACAGTTATTATTCATGCATACAGTTATGCCAGCCTAAGATGCCGCGGCCACCTTACAGTCGGCCAGCGAGGAGCACGATGCGACGAGTAGGAACCACCTCTCACCTCTAACCTATCCCGGGACTGACATACCGGACACGTGCATTACGCCTGCATTATCTGACTACATGCATGAGCATGGTGCGCCTGTATTCGCCCCGTCGCGCAATGGCAAGCGCATATCAATGAGGGACGGCGCCGAGGCAGGATCACGACGACGCTATCCGTGGCCAGACTGGAATTTGACCGACTAAACGATTTACGAGGCGCAGAGGGTCACGGGATTGGATCCGTGAATACTTTATAACTTGCCCTTTAAGGTAACAGTTAGGTTTATGGCCATATCAATATTGGATCTGCCGCGACTCTATAGCAGCCCGCAATGGGCTAACAAACGCAATAAGACGCAGCTTTTTTTCTCGAGTTGCGAAGTGGGTGTCTGCCCTCGGGGTAGTCGTCGATTAGGGGTTGTCACGTAATGTGTCTCTGCCCTCGGCTAAAGGGACACTCTCCACAACTCACAATACTCTCAAATGAAAAGTTGTCGTAGACCACGTGGACCTCGATATTCAGCGCGGACCATTGGCACGTTGCGTGCGTTCTGTCACGGAGGAAAACACGAGACATGTGTCTTAATGAATTTCTGATGTCGCACGATTCTTTTTTCGCAAAAATGAACAAAGCATCAGCAGGGTGACCGCGGCATGCAATGAGCTAATAGACCGCACTTCGCCGTAATGTGGAATAAAGTGGTTAAGTTTGCGCATTTCATCGCATTACATTTTACAGCGTATAATTGAGAGCGAGCCATTTTTCCATGCAATTAACGAAGCCACAGACGAACGAGGTAATTTTCCCAGCGCGCTTCTCCCTCGAACACAACTGAAAATACGAACGCAGTTTCAAATTTAGTGCATTGCAGCGCCATAAAAGTTCGGTCGTTTGATAAATGCAGAAAAAAAATCAAAAGTCATAAATAGCAAGAAGGAATATCACAAGTAAATAAATTATCTACGACATAGCGTGTAGCGTAGCATGGACGCTGCAGCATGGAGAGAAGAAAGTCAGTTGTAATGTATTTGCTTTATTGCCTGTCCGCCCAGGAAAATTGCACGGCATGCGCCGAGCGATCAAAATAATCATCTCCACCAGAGAAGAAATACTAATAATATTAATATTCTTGCAAAGTGCGACACAATGCTGTTGATTTAACAACGAGCGCTGAAGGCAGCAGCAGCAGAAGCAGCAACAGCAGCATTGTTTCCCGGCGGTCTCTCGCCCCCTGCCCGGCCCTTCCGGCGTTGTCACGACTCATAAAGCGGTCTCTTAGCACTGCACCGGCGCCACGGCCACCGGCCATCCACTTGCAAAAACTTCTTCGACGGCGTTCGCAGCACGACGCTACGTTACTCTCCATTTCGTGGGGAATCAATGATGATACGGTTCAGACGCGAGCCGTGACGAACAGAAGCAGAGAAGCAGCAACTCGCGTATATTCCTTGCCCTCGCCCGAATCAAACTAGCCGAACATTAGTCTCTGCATTGAGCTTCGTGGTCGTCCATTGCAGAACCCATCGCTCAGGTGCATATAACGAACAGTGTCTTACCTCGTCTTGAGAACATGCGCACACGCACGCCAGGAAAGATTTTAATTTCGTTTTCACGGGCCGAGTTATAAAAGCATGGTCGAACGCATAATATGCATCTTATGGTCAGTGAGTTCATTAATTGAGGTCCTGGAGTGGTAAACTGGTAATAATATTGTAGTAAGCTGTTAGAGAAGCACGGATAAATGCTGCATATCATTAATAGATAGTCATAATGTTGAAACATTTTCTCCAAAAACACGAGCCAATAAAATGAATCTAACAGCACGGTTGGAAATTTACATTATAAAGCAAAAACCGTGAACTCGCGAAATCGTCGATTTATGTTTGAGTGTCCACACATGTATCTAAGTGCCTGATTAATGGCGATGCTGACCTGATTTCGGGAACTGTTCATTATGGTCGGGAATGTCTGTCGTGTGACAGGTGGGTGGAACTATATTCACACTGCTGTCAGTTGCCAACAGAGAAGAAAACTTGAAAGTAATTCCGACCACACGCGAGATCGCCAAGCGAATCTACGCGAGTGGAGATCGACAGGATCTTTGCACTGATCGAGGTTACCATCCTCCCGAGCGCTACGAATTCACTTTGCCGACAGTCTAATGCAGGATCCGACTTCTTCGCCCCGGCTCATCCATAATGGACGGTCACAGTTTTCGCACATGTACATTAATAACGTAACACGTAGTACTATATTTCTCGGGACAGCGGAAATGTAAATACGAGCAAGAATCTTCCATATATGTATATGTGCCAACTCCCAAGCTATGCAATGTGTGAAAATGTCACCATATTTGCCTATCCAGTCTTCACACGTCTCGCAGACATGTGTTGCATGGAAATAAACTCTGGTGTAATTCATTCATATATTCATTCATTCATGAATTCTCAACTGTCTATCAGAACGGACATATTTGTAGCCGGGCGCCCGGTTTGCCCGTGATGGCACGGGTGCAGGCGATAATAAAATGACACGGAACGACAGAAGAAGCTTGCCGAGACGTTCTGCGCGAAGTGGCGACAGTTGCATGCTTCGACCGCGAGCACAGTCTTTTAGAGACACTTCAAGTCATTCTTAAAGCCACATAGCCACGTCGCAGTTCACCTCCACCCGGCAACCGGAATATATTTCGATTTAAATGTGGCAAACACCATATGAGCGCATATAATAACAAAATGTCCCCAATTATACATGACCCAAGAAAAGTTTGGGAACATATCTGCTTCAATTACACGCATTAGCACGGGCATGTCACGAAGGTGCAATCTCTAACCACGTCGTTTGGCCCGATATGAAGGACAGCCCATGGTGTTTAACGGCGCAATCTTGAGCGAGCACGGCGATGCTGATACCGGCTTGCACAACGCGTTGCAGCTGAAAGCTAATGAGTAAACGAGACATTATTCAAGTAAATTACCCCGTCATTTGAGACAGTTAAACATCTTTGAACGCCCATCTTTCATGCGCCTCCGTTCCTTGTGTCAACGGAGTTAATGTGTTTCTGATTTTTCACGAGCTCTAAGGTTGAGCGGGTCCCGGGACCAAGGTAACGTTGCGCCGAGCCAATGCCGCCAGGAGAGGTTCATGCTAACTGGTACCAGAGTTTGGAGCACGAAGGGCCATTACTGCACTTTGTGATTTCATCATATGGTTCACCGAAAAGTCGTTAACTCCCGAACAATTTGTCTGCAAGTGTCGAGGACATCACGTTTTGTTAAACTGCACTTAACAAAATCTTCGAACAGACGTTGACACATTAAACTTTGACAAAATAAAAGTGGGGGTAAAAAAAATATCTGAAACTGCAATGAACCGTTAAACAATCGGCGCCATGGGCCAGCTTCTGTCGGGGCCGGGGTTCGAGGCCACGGTTAGATCATCGAGTGCCACGAAAATCTTTTATTGCCAAATTTTACCGGTATTTTGTAACAAGGGAAAAAATATCGCAACACGATCCAATTGTTGCGAGTAAAATTACTCAGTTATCCGGCAGCGTAATACAAACTATTGTTAAAACAGCTAACAGCCAGTACTTTGTACCTATAAGACGTCAAACAAAGCTAGCACTTGATTCAAGTCATCAACTCCAATCAAGTTTCATAACACTACTTAAGATTTCAAGATCTCAAAGATCAATGCTAACTTCAACTATAGCATGACCGAAATTCTCGCCCCTTGAATATTCAGCTATCGCATAACATTGTCTAACATTGTGGCCGTATAAACGCAAACCCATTGTGCATGGCCATTGTGCAATGCGGAAAGATTCCCACAGGCTCTGAGTCTGAGCACCTCCAGAGAAGATTCACGGTCCCAACTCTCGCAGTGCAACGGGATTGCAAGGTGTGTGAAGCTTACTTCATGCGGGACATAAAATCATGTTAGCAATGCTTTTTATTCACTGCTATTTCAATAAAGAGACGCGTATAAGTTTCCCTGGACGTCAGCTTTACGTGCAGCCAGCAACGGCGCAAAATGCAATAACGATCCTTTGCAAATTAGCCTCAGAATTTATGATAAGCGATCTAATGGCAAACAAGACCCTTGCGAAAATCTGATTGAAAATGAGAAGAACGTTAATAAATTCTTTAAGACTTAGGTAAAATGGAATAGGTAGCAAAATTCTCGACTCGTTGCTTTTCCATATTCTTTGAAGAGCGATGCAACGTAGCGTGGCGTGGAAAGGAGCTACACGTCGAGACGCTTGCTCTAATCAAGAGCTCCCCGGAAATTTCTCCTCCCCGCGCGGCGGTAATTCCATGTCCCGAAATTCACTTTGCAAGTCACGAAACTGCATGTGTCTGTTGATATCAGCGCGTCACGACGAACCACTAATCCAATGCAGTCGATCTACAACAGATTTGCCGTCTATTACGACGCTTTTTTTCCGCGTGGGAACATTAATTGGGAATCGAGAGTAATTTGTGAAAGTATCCTTACAAAGTGGTTAGAGCGGGTTGTAGAGAATCTGGCAGCGGCAAAAGGGGATCCAGTTTGTTCTTCTGTCAGAGCTAATTTGCGAACAACTAGCCGAGCATGCATTTTTCTGCGCCGAAAGCCAATTCGCGAGGCGAAAAGTGCGCGTCGGCGAATTCACGGGCATTGACGCGTGTTGCCAACAACGTGGTTGCAAGGCAAAGCGTCGCGACGCCTTTTTCGGGCGTCTGCACGCGCAAACAACCACCGCGATGACGCGCTCATGATTCACGAGTCAATAACGAATTTTGCAGCCTCAACTTCCAAGTTGCTTGCAGATCTCAAGAATACCCCAAACTTTTCAAAGGAAAGCCCAAGAGTCTTTTTATTCGAAAGAGATAAGCGAATTTAGCCGAGTATGGAAATTCTTGGCGGAAAAGTGTTGAATTAATCTCTTTGGAACAAAAGGCATATCTCCCTGTTCAACCCCCTACTACCCTCTCAACTCTTGGTGAATTCACCCCAACAACAAAGACCATGTGTAAGGCGAGATCAGGTCTAATGATCCTCCTAATTACTTGTTGCAGACTGTCGAGAAGCTAGCTTCGTCGAGCTAGCAGCATGGGACTGATATCGTGGCGCTTGGTCGCCTACGCCGCGCTAGTCGCGTGGCTTGCGCTATCAACAAACGCCGCCGACGCCCCCAAGGTCGCTCCAACGCCGGCGTCCGCCCCCGCTGCGGTCCCCGCCGCCGTGCACGCGTCGGGCTTTGCCAACGACGGCGACGCCAGCGGACCTAGCGGACCCAGCGCGCCCAGTGGCGGTAGCATCGAGGATTGCGACCCCGAGATGATCGGCTACGAGCTAATCACCGGCTATGTGTACACCGCACCCGCCGACCTCCTCGACTCTATACCCGGCACGCTCATGCTGACGGACTGTCTCGAAGCATGCTCGGCAAACGACACTTGTCAAGCCGTCAATTACGAGACTGGACTTTGCATTTTGTTCAGCTCCAACGCCGACGACTACCCAGGTGAGTGTCGCCTCCCAGAAGGGACCAAAAAATGGTTATTACATCCTTGATTCGTCCTTGAGACCGAGTCGTGAGCATAGCTTTCAGGTTCGTTAAAATATTTCGTTTCTTATCGAACGTCGGCGGTCCTGTTTTTGTTTTTCTCGACTCGCAGTTTCGATGATAGTTCGTGGCAGCGAAAGGCAGCCCGGCTTTCTTTTAGACCAAGGTACAAATCGGTTCACAAGTTCTATAATTAGCCACTGAAAAGAGCGCCTGCAGACAAAACTGTTTGATTGCTTGTTTGGTATAATTGTTGAGGCGTTGTTAATTGGCGTCGGCGCAGGGCAATTACGCTTTCGTTTCCCGAGCCCGGGAAACGCTCCGTGCTCGCCGGATGCGTGACTCGCCACACGGCCAGCTTACCCCGCCGTCCCCGAGCGAAACAACGAGAGATTCATCCTCCTCAACAACAGCACATCACCAGCAGAACCTATTTGTTTGCAGGACAAACAGCTCACGGGGACAACGGGCAAAAACACAAGCCAAAATAACACACTCTACATCCGTTGCGAGTGCGTTGCGTTGTGTGCGTGTGCCTTCAAACGTCAAACATTGTTTTCGTTGCCACGGGACGTGGACCCAACGATAGGATTCGAAAATATCAATTTTTTTGGGCGAACACGACAAAAAATGGCTAACGATGGCATCACAAGGCGACGTTTTGGCTTAGCAGGTTTGCATTATAACTGATGGAAATTCTCAGCCATGCAGAACTCGGAACTTATAACCGCTTCTCGTCGAATCTCGCTGAACCGATGTGCGAACACCCATCGACGGCAGACTCGGTACTCGTCTTACCCGTGTCTTGAATATCGCCGGCTTGTGGCGTTTTCCCGGAACAGGAAGTTAACCGCAACTGCAGTTGACTGCGATCACCGTGTCTGTCCCCCGAGTCGCCCGAGGAAAGCCAGCGTACCATGGCCCTTGTCCAAACACAGCTCCGACCGATACGATAGACACCACCGCACCTTATCCAGTTCAGCTCCCATGTCACGGTGGGGACGCCCCGGACCTATCACCCATTTTGTTACTCACTTTCCGGTCGCGCTATGCCGGACTTGCCAAGCGTCAGCGCCTCGACTACACGTCTGGGTCAACAATCTGGAATACACGCAATTTGTCCACGTATTGGTAACGGAACAATCCATGCTTGGTGTGCCAAGGTAAGCCCGGGTCGGGTTGACCCAAGATCTGCGTCGTGAGCGCGGGGCGACCTACAACCAGCAAGCAGCGACGTCGACGTGCAACCGGCGTCGTCCTCTTCCTCTGTTTATGGGGAAACCGCTACACTAACTTGTTCTGCAAACCGACCGGACTCTCCGTACAAGGGACCGCGGGAATCACCGGTATAACAGCGGTTTTACTTTTCAACGACTCGGCTCATTCTTCTATGGGTACACACCATGGTTTACGAGGATAGTTAATTGCGAATACAATTTGATCGCCGCCGCTGCTAATTTCCGCATTGGCTCAATGATAATCACGGTTTCCGCCGGTGTTTCGTAGAGGGAGCAGAGATGCATTATGCATTATGATAAGAAGAACGACGTGAACGGAGTGTCACGCCGTGATGAAGGTGGTGCTCGCGGACAATGCGTACACGATTGACGCGGTAACGCGCCTGCGTGGCGACGACACGGGTCCCATTTGTGGGAGCGCGGGAAAACAGGAACTCATTTGTGTGTCTTCATGATATGCAAGAGATGAACGGTGCCGCTGCATGTTTTAGATCAGAGAACTTGCAAACGGTTTGGATGTTTGGAAGAACACAACTAAGCTGGCAAGTTGCATTCTGCGTGGTTGCCAATGGCAGTGAACGCTGTCAGCATTGTCGAGGCTTGACATTGTCGCGACTAAGGATACCAATCAAGTTTCACTTTCCACATTCCATACTGCAAGAAATTACTCAGAAATCTATTAAAAACTCTTCGGCAGATCTAAATGCTTAATGGACGAACAGTTCCGCTTGTGCTTCTATTCCAATCAAGTGAGCATCGCGGGAAAAGAAACGGCAGCGTTTTTCACGCGTTAATAAAACAGAAGCTCATCTTTTGCATAAACTGGCAGCGACTCGCCGACCATGTCTCGGATCGAACCATCGAAGATATGCGAAGACAACAGAAAGATTGATCGGCAACGATAATCGAAGGAGCACGCACTTTCGCATTCAATGGAATGCCAACCACGAAGCGCCGCCGCAGAGAAGGCATTGTGCGTGAAATTGAATATGCATGATGTGATGTTTTCATCGTGGGAAGAATGATACAAAGAAGTAATAATTATTAGCAGCCGCAGAGAATCCGGATGCGAGCGACGCGTTGGAAAACGCGAGCACCGAAAGGTGGCTATGTCAGTGCTGCTGACGCCTCTCGATGGCGGTGCGTGCAATTAAGACTGGGAGGCCGGAATACGACACGCACGATCGCTGATTGTATCGTTAGGATTACCAATAAGCACATCAGATGGTGGTACGCAGACCGACGAGAGTTTGTCCGGCGCCTCGACTTTGGGAGTCCAGTATCTTCAACCTTGCAACATCTTCGTTGAAAAACAGAATAAACACTCGCATGTCAGTTCACCACTCGCCACGCTGAGTCCTAATAAACAACAACAAAACCCCGATTTCAGCAGCTAGCAGCTCGTTTTAATCAAGCAGTTATAGTGGTAGGTTCTACAATCGTAGAAACAGATATTGCGAGCAAAGAAACGGTCGAACGTTGCTCGGGCATTGTGAAGCAGTATTGCACATTCGGCGAGAAAAAGCAGCAGGAAGACAATGACTCTGATCGAAGATTTACACGGTGATCAGGCGGCGACAAAAGCTTACTGATCAATTGCAGGCCATCCCGCCGTGAACCGGGTAAAACATAGCGGCGGCCGGAGCGGCGTGCCATTATCCCATTAGTGGCGGACGACGGCCCCACGGGCCTTGGGGTTCCGAGGAGGAACTGCGGAAGGAGTATCAGAGCGTCGCGACATGCACGTCCGCGCGGTCGAACACCGATCACACCGTTTTATATACCCTTCGTCTCCACGACGTCGACGACGTCGACAAAAACCGATCGAAGAAGCTGAGCGCGGCGTGCCTTTTAAAACATTAACACCTGTACATTGTCCGTTTTTTGTTGCCGCTATCCGTTCGAGACTAATTGAATTTCGCGCGTCGCGGTTGCAGGGGCGCTGACGCGATCGCAGTTCCCGGTCTTCACGATCTACGCTCAGAAGAGCTGTTTGGGCGTGAAGCCCTGCGAACGCGCTTGGTGCTTCGATCGGGTGCAGAGCCACCAACTGACCGGGTACACGAAGAAGATGCATCCGGCGACCTCAAGGCAGGATTGTCTGGAGCTGTGCCTCGGCGAACGCGACTTTTCCTGCAGGTGAGTCCCGGCCCCGTCCATATAGTGCTTGCACATAAAGTCACCGTCGCCGCTGCATGCCATCCTTTATGAAATAGAGCGTGCAGACCAATTTTCGATTACTCGTGGTCCACTCGTAACAGATTTCGCGGCTAGCCTGCGAGTCGAGACGAGTCGAGTCGGGAGAGCAATCAGAGGAATAGCTGCATGCGCCTAATTTAATGACTTCTCAGTATAACGTGTGCAAAAGAATGGCGAACAGAGAAGCCAGCCCTTGGGTAAAGTCGTTTTGCTTTGTGCACGTTCATATCGAAACAATGCAAGGCAATGTGCGAAAACACGGCGCACTGCCTGCCAGCAGCTCACATGTCTTCCTATCAAGTCATTACTTCGTTCAATTGCTTCGGTCAACAATCATTCGATAAGTTTTATTGAAAGCAGCTCGATGCCCCCTCCCCGCCCTTCTGACGTCATGATTGCACATGGAAAGTAATTAGTCCACGTTTCTATAAAACTCGGATGGGAGAGAGTCTGTCTGAAAGGGAGCTTGCAATGTTTTGCCCCCAGAGTCGCTTAGATCCCTGGAATCTGTGCATCCGCTCTCCAGGATATTAATGAGTGATTAATGACAGGTCATTGACTTTAAGTACTGTCTAGTAACATGCAATCTATAAGAACTACATTGTCTGAAAAAGTGACTGTGTACAAAAAGCACAAATTATTGCTAATTGATGAACATTGATCAAATCCAGCTTATTTCGTATCATTTGGTGCAGCGGAACCCACGGCTAAAAACATGGCATTGTACCGACTCACGAAGGTGATCTATCCTATGCCTTTACGATTTCTTCAAATTAGCTTGGTGAAGAAAAAAAACCGCGGTCCCAGATGTTGATACTAATTTCCCGTATCTGCTATTAGTGTGCTTTGTGTTCGAATTGAATGGCGATCAAATTACCGCAGTCCACTAAACTTGACCACAGCCGAGCGATCCGCTCACGGGCTGGTGGTGGTCGGTCACTGGCTTCGTTCGGTTCGTGGCTCTCCCAGACCAAGGTTTTGTTGGGACAGAAGGACCTTGCATGCACCTAGTCAGGACCCTATGTTAGCCAAGTGACCCTTAGGAAGGTCGACTGCACGGGTTGCACCCGGAATGCCACGGCGGAGCTCACAGCCCCGGGCGCGATTCCTGCCACAGTCAAGCGAGGCGATTGTGGTAAATAACCGGGGAAACATAGTAATTACAGGAGAAATGCTAAAAAATTCACTGCAACTCCTCTCGCGTGATATCTGCGATTTATAGAAGTAATCAAAAGCATTTAAATCTAATAACAGCTTCTCGATCGAACGGTGCTCTCGTATTGCATTACACAAATTGTAAAAAATAAGGAAGAAATATATATATGTGATATTTTTATCCGTATCCCATGATGACCCCCAGGCGCTACCCGTGCACACGAACTTTGTAAAAACTTGGCGGTTATAAAAGAATAACACAAAACATAATACACGCGAAATATCGCCGGAACATTTCCTAATAGAACCGTTGGTATTATGATAAGTATATATATATGTACATGAAGCCATGAATAAACAGAGAGGTATATCGCGCGGCGGCTGGGATATTAACGGTGTTTCCCGCGTGTTTTCATTGCCGCATGTAGGTACATATATATATTGGGCACCTTGGTCATCTTCTTCACCTGAGCACCTCCGTAGCATCCACTGCAGACATGACGTGCTAACGGAACCCACGTCCAGCTTTCAGGTTACTGGGCCAACCAAGCCTCCGTGGGACAGTAATAATTCACTAACTGTGCATCTTCTTCTTCTTCTTTGCCAAAAGTACATCTGTGTTTTACTTGCGATACGCCAGTTTGAAATACGAGTACATGCCAGTCCCTGTATTGCGGTACGTACTGACTTGGGCCACTATTAGATTCAGTACACGAGTCGCTGGATCTAAACACCAATTAACCACCGTAAAGCGTGAAAAACAGGTACACCTATGGGTATTAAAACTCGTATAAACACGCTGGGGTCGATCATCAGATTGGAGTGATTGGAGTCCGAATCGAACAGAGAATCAGATATTTCGGCTGCACGGGTGAGACTGCAGACAGATCTCGCCGAGACCGAACCGAACGGCCCGTGAGGCAAACAAGTGCTAGAGGAAACATATGAATCCATTTTTTATTGAGCGACCACCAAGATTAGATCCACTGATCTCGCAGCTAATCATCCGTGACGGGCTGATTTACGAAACAAATGGACGCTCGTTTCTGTGCATGCGTCCCTAAGATATTGACTTTGATATGCGGCGATAAGAATCGATGAGTGCGCTGATGTTTAGGACCAAACATCTTGCACATTGTTTCAACGTCCAAAGCAACTCTCATCAAGCGAACGGCGTGTCATCATTTTTTGTTCCTGTGTCACTATTACTCGGATAAGATTCTGCCACACAAGTTGATTCCCTACACTTTCCATGGACTGCGGAGGGATCGGTTTCAAACCAGCGTGCCGGACCACGAAACCAATGCCATCGACTCTGCTGAATGACATTCGAAACTTGATAGATTATGTACCTGCGTCCACGATGGTGAGATCAGACATAGCAAACAACGATCGGACACTTTGATTGTCATCTAAAATAATTTCGTGCGCGCTGCGTGGCGCTGGCCAGACAATGTCGCTTGGCTTGAACCTACCTGTAAGTCGTGGAAAAAGTAAACAGTGCGGCAAACCGTGATATGGCCACCAGCCAGCCAGCCAGCCAGCCAGGGGCACGCTATTCGGGTGACCGAGGACCGAGGTTTACCACTCAGGGACTGTCGTCTCCCTCGGGATGGCATTCACTGAGCCAAGAATTGGGAACCAAATCACCTCTATTTGCGTAATGACTATCTTCAAAACCAGGCACGCCACTCGAAAACAGGACGAGAGCAATTATATTGTTATATTTTTATTTATGCATTCTAGGAAATGACATGCGTTTCAAAGTCATGTCGTCAGAAAGCAAAAAAAAAAGTGCATTATCCTCATAATGTAGAGCCATTCCGACGAAATCGTTGGCGGAAGCTTGCCGTGAAGATTCACTCCAAAAGCCCGCATTTTCATTCGGACAAAACAACATTGCAGACGTAAACATAGCTAAAATCCTGAAGTACACACAATTAATTAGTGGGAATTACTTTCCTTGCTTCGTTCGGAAACAATGGACGCGAGGGGGAACCGCCCCCCCCCCCCCCTCCCCTTCTCGCACAGGTCGCGGTCGTTGACCTGTGTGCTCGGAGATCACCACTCGGCGGGATTGAGCCACTCGCGAAATCCCATCGAGGTTAATTCACAAATTACAGTTGATACGTCAAGCCGATCGGCCGACCGCTGTGTATACATATATAGGTATAGTGTTTCAATCGGGTGTCCACTGTAGAAAGACGCGTTTCTTTCACTGGCAAGACACAGGCTGAATGACGGCAATGCCAGCACCAGGGTATTGTCAAACCATTCCCGTCTCGTTAGCGGCTGACCACGAGGAAATCGGTCCTGAATACGCACCGCCGTCGGTGACGGGGTCGCAGTGAGCCTACTCCATCAATATGACGATGTCGAGACAATAGGGGCGCACGAGCGGACGCGGTGGCTTCCACGCTTCCACGCTTCCATACAACTCATGAGCTGGTGCAATTGCGTTCATTCCAGTACATAGATTAGCAATCGGCCGCAATCTCGACTAGCTTGAGTCTCTGTACCACATGAATTCATTTCTCGATCGGCCCGTCGCAAAGTCCACTCATGTATTGTTGTGTGATCGGCGAGCTCATGCCCCATTGTCTTAGAACTTCCCGTTAGTGCGTGTCAATGCCGCCACGTTTTGGGGTAATTTCTAGCTTTTGGATCCTGCTATCGAGTGATTGCACCAAATTGGTAAAACGAGCGCCTGTCAAAGTGACGCACTGCGCCGGCGTCGGAGCGAGTTTCTTGTCAATCGTGAGCAAAAATTACACGGCATGTTCACGATTCAAGTGCAATTACCTGACAACGCCACTAGGAGACAGGATGCTTCGTGAAGAATCTTCTCCAGAAAGGACCCAAGAATCGTTTGCCAATTAAACTTGCGAGCCATATTAGGCCTTGTCCCGCACTGCCCTGAACAATGAGGCCGTGACCGAAGGCGCAGGGCGCAGCCGAACAGCGCAGCCGCACCGTGCAGACCCACTTCGTTACTTTGCCCCCCCGAAAATGAGTCCCACCTCATTCCGCGATCGGGCGCTAGAACGCGCTGTCACACATGATTTGTGAATGTTTCATCTAATTTGCCATCTTCATAAACTAGGGTACGTGAGGTTGAGCACGCGATTAAATCTCATCGTATGTAACGATCATTTAAATGACAGATAATATTTGTGCGATTTAATGATTTAATATCGTGTAATAAAAATAATAACTTGGCATGAATTGCAGAAAATGTAATTACATGGCACAGCTTTGAGACGAAATTCTGTTCGACTCGGTTCCAATTTGGTTTGCTGGTCTTTCCAATTGTCTTGATGCCGCGAAGCTGTTTAGAGAGCGTTTCCCAGCGCTAGGAAAAGTCAGCGGCGGCGGCGGCGTCGGCGGCAAGGTCACTCCTTCCACCTTGCCACCCCCTTTGCTTGAGCCCACCCTTCCTTCAAGCGACGCATGTGTGAGCGTGTTTAGTTTATGTTTACATATTTTCTACTCCACGTCCTCCGGTGGCCGATGTCTCCGATAAAAGTCATAGTTCAGAGGCGAAGTTGTGCATGCGACCAAGCCGAATGATCGCATCTAACACGGCCGAACACGCATCTTGAAGGAGCGCGTCGCGACGCCGCCTGGCAGCGCCGCGACGCGCTCCTTGTTCCGCAACGATGCTCCACGATCCAACGCTGCGCTCGAGCGTTATCCGAGCCACGGTATTTTTATTTCACAGATGAAAGGATAAAGTCTGTGACAAGGAGATGAATTGGTACCTGCTTGACTAGCGGCTGCCTGGCTGCGTCCGTCCAGCGCGCAGCCAGGCAGCCAAAAGAGCCCGGCGCTCGGGTTTTTTTTTTTTATATTAAATTAGGGAGCGTAGAAAATTTGCACGACGTTTTTGAATAATTTGCAACGCCTGCCAATAAATAAGAAATTGGCGCTGCTGTGATCTGGGGCCGCCAGTGTTTTGGTTTTTGTTTCGCTATATCGTGATTGTGATATCGCATGACGGGGTGCTAGGTTCATTGCGTTGCTTGGTTAGTCAGGTGAGCGCCGTCGAACCAGGATGCAGCATTGTTTGCTCGGGAAACAATATCTAAAGATCTGACGTCGCTGATTAATATCTGCCTATGTACTCCTAGCATGAATAATAACTAAAACACTCATATATTTCAACTAAAACACTTGTATTATTGAATGTGCGCTACTACAACAACACAATCGAAGATAAAAACTTACTGCACGATCAATTGGAAAATGAAATTGGAAAAAGCGGCTAATGCAATCGTTTAAGTTTTCTATGGGTAAATAATGGGCATATCGGAGAACCGCACGAGGAAGTAGAATACGAAATAACGTTTACGTTACCAGAAGAGTTTCGCGTTTTAGTCCATGTAAATCGCGCATTCCGAGCGTAATTGCACAGGAAAAACAAGAGTAGGAATGAAAAATGTAAGTAATAACTGAAAGAGAATATCGCAATATCTTTAACTATTAGTCTTCGAATCATGTGGAGCCAAGGGCGTCTGTAGACCACCACGGTTCACAGTCGCCGGTCTTAACATAAGCGTTAAGTGTGCAGAGAATCCCTCGGATGACCCTCAGTAGCCGAGGTCCCGTCCCGGAGATGGCAACGCAAGAAAAGTAATTGCCCGAGGCCAGCGATCCTGTGCGAGCTAAACCCCGGAAAACTCCAAAAAGTGAATGCATTCACAGCTGATGTCGCGACCGCAGCCAATCAAAACCGAGATGAATCCGCGTGATCTGGGATATTCCCGTCAATGTGCAAAGCGTCACTTTTCCATGCTATTTATCACAAGCATTGAAAGGTGATTTATCTGGCAACAGGTAGCAAGCGGTTTTATGCTATATACCAAATTGAACGCAACAAACACCTCGTTTGGGATCGCCAATGCGTGAAATCACAGAAAACGAAAACACCTCAATAAACGTGACAAAATCTGGCGGTTCGAAGTGTGGGAAATGTAATAAACAGTGATGAATAGGAAGGACTATGCGGCGGCGGCGGCGGCGGCGGCGGCGGCGGCGGCGGCGGCGGCGGCGGCGGCGGCGGGGCAAGATCGCGGACCGTACAGAATCGAGGATTCAGCGAAGATCATGTTAGCGGTTGCTTACTTTATACAGTGTTACTCCGACAATCGCCCCGGTGTCGCGAGATCACAATGCATCGCCACATGGCCGATATTAAAAGTAACAGCCAGATAATCACGGAATCTCGAGGCGGCCGCTGCAGCAACGACAGCGACGACGACGACGACGACGTGCTGGCTCTCTGCTCCACGAACTGATACGACCAGGTTCAATGACAGTTCGGGGAACGTAGACAAAAAGAGGAGACCGAGCTCGTTTTTGTTCGGATTTCATATGAAAGAAATGGGCGACCGCAATCAAGACAAATTGAATTTCAGAATAATACCTTCGTAGCGTTCATAAAATTAATTATATCAAATTTACCACATGATATATACCTAGCTATAGTGTAACGTAGACATAGAATGTCATTTCTATCATTTCTCGCGGACACCTTTCATCGGATATAGTCTGAGGGAGCTGCGAAGTTGGGAACAACGAAATACACTCGGTGGTGCGAGAGATGAATATGCCGGGCATAATGAACTTGATCCAATTAGTACAGGAAGGGCAGGCAGACAGGCTACTTGTGAAAGAGATAACAAGCTCAACTCGTGTCCCACGCTGCAGCCATGTTGTGATGCAACACGATCAAACACTTTTACTCTACAACATGATGAATAAATTCATTTAATTAATTTAAGCCCGACCGGGTATTGTACCAACTACACTATCAACTATCCAAACAAACATGTGCATGTGAACGAATACAGGAACAATCCGAGCCTCGCGTTGAACATGCCTGCAAATCACAAGTACCTACCATGTGACATGTGTTGCTAGAGTGGATCTTATTTGACCGCTGCCTTCCCTGTCCGCAGGTCCGCGAACTACAACAATGCGTCGGGCGAGTGCGCACTCTCCGACATGGACCGCCTCACCGTGGCCGGATCGGGAAGCTTCCAGCCGGCACCGGAATTCGACTACCTGGAGAACAACTGCGTCGACGAGCCCGTCAAGCTGTGTGAGTTCAAGAAGTTGACCGGACGCATCCTGAAAACCGTGGACTCGGTCTACCAGGACGTCGGCTCGGCCGAGGAGTGCCGTGAGCTTTGCCTGAACTCGCCGTTCCGCTGCCACTCGTACGACTACGGTGACACCGGCGAGATGGTCTGCCGTCTGAGCCATCACTCGCGTGCCACCCTTGCAGACATACAGGTAAGTCCACTCCCACGTCCTGTGCCTCACCACCAGGTGCGTGTGACTCGCTCTTACAAGCGGTTGTCTCGTTGCAGGACCCGTACTTGGAGGTGCCGGAAGCAGCGACCTATGAACTCAGCTCCTGCTACAACGTGAGCATCGACTGCCGCTCGGGAGACATGGTCGCGCGAATCAAGACATCGAAACTGTTCAACGGCAAGATCTACGCGAAGGGCAGCCCCAACTCGTGCGTCAAGGACGTGGGTGGTAGCCTGGAGTTCGAGCTCTCGATGGCCTACGACGACCTCGAATGCAACGTGCGTCAACAAGGGTTGGGACGCTACTTGAACGACGTGGTCATCCAACACCACGACACAATTGTGACCAGCGCTGACCTGGGACTGGCCGTCACCTGCCAATATGACCTGACCAACAAGAGCGTCTCCAACGAGGTGGACCTCGGGGTGCGCGGCGACGTGCGACCGGCGCTCGCCGAAGAGGTGATTGTCGACTCGCCGAACGTCGCGATGAAGATTACAGACCGCCACGGCGCAGACCTACTCACTTCCGCCGAGGTCGGCGATCCGCTCTCGCTACGATTCGAGATTCTCGACCAGAACAGCCCCTATGAGATCTTCGTGCGCGAGCTCGTCGCCATGGACGGCGTCGACTCTAGTGAGATTGTGCTGATCGACTCTGACGGCTGCCCGACCGACCACTTCATCATGGGCCCTCTCTACAAGTCTGTTGATTCCGGGAAGGTAAGCCCACGTACCGGTGATTCGCTAGAATATTACCACTGCCAGCCGGCGCATCGACCGCACATTTGATAGACGGGAAGATAAGCAATTCAAGATTCCTAGCAGTCTATTTGCATGGCGATGCTGTTCTCGGACAACAAATAGTCAAGCTAGAAGAAGAACCACTTTTAACAATGCTTGCGGTCGAGTCTCGCCATTATTTAACCACCTGTCGGTACTTGCGAGAGGAGAACAAAATTATGATTACGAATCATTACTCTTGTACATTGGTACATCATATATTTACTGAATTACTTCGCGGGTAAAAGCAATGTTATCATTTGAGAAAGAGGTGGCTCAGGGAAAACTTTCATGTCTCGCTGCTTCGCGCTGCGGCAAAACAGCTCGAGCCTTGCGCCTCGCAAATCCACTTTCAGGAAAGCCAGCGCGCGAAACTCGTTTTCCCGCACCATAGCTTTGTGTCGTTCGGCTCTCTCTGTTTTCTTGCCGCGCAAGTCGCAGTGACACCGAGAACAAGACGTCGTATAAGGATCAAAAGAGCCTGGCCTAGCTTCGGGGGCATCAAATGTGAAAAAGGTTATTGACAGAGAAGTGATGGATGTGCGTGGCGTTGAGAGTCAGAAATGATTAGAAAGACAATTATTATCAACGACATTAACAATGGCTGAAGGGTGTTGAAAGAAGTAAACACACAATGCGATCAAGATGTTCACAACAAAAGCAGGCAAGCATTGACAGGTACTGCAGGCATTCTGTAACGCGCAGCCGCAGTATAATCACTGTAAGATGAATTGATATAAGGGGGGCTTTTGTAACGTTGTGGACAATAATCAGAGTCGCTCGAGGCGGCTTTTCAGAAATCGCGTTTAGAGATTCCTGGTGATATAAGTAAGTATTCACACAACGCGACGAGGCAATGTGCAACTCATCGCGGTAACGAGGGAATCATCGCCGGTGCACAGTAGTCGCACACTTGTTGTTACGGCGGGCAGCGAACGTCAGCAAAAATAGAGGTGAAAAACTGCGCGGATATCAATGCATTTGCTGAGTGAATACCGGTGTTACTTGGCGCAGTGTGAATCGATGGCTGCAAGCGGTCGCTGCGTTCTAGAGTGGGAAGTGTCCAATAAGAAGCGAATGCATTTTCAATAACGCCGATAGCATAAAGGGTGTTGCTCGCGTCCCGAGCTATCACTTCGCCCCGTGATTTACTGGCAGCCGTATACAATGCATCGAGCATGGACACGTCGGGAACAAAGCGTATCACGATCGAAAAACACCAATCATCGTCTTGTATTTGAATTAAAGCTGGGGACGTAGCAGAAGGTGGAAGTGCCAATTCCCCGCCACAAAAGCCGATTTTTCCACGTTTAATTACAGCGGTTTATTGGTAACAAGGTATACGCTATTTAGTTGCAATCTGACATAAAGTTTCCTGTGTTGCCCTGTAGGTGTTGCTGTCGCACTTCGACGCATTCAAGTTCCCGTCATCGGAGGTGGTGCAGTTCCGCGCGCTGGCTACCCCGTGCATGCCGACCTGCGAACCGGTACAGTGCGACCAGGAGGACGCGTCGGGCGAGCTGCGCTCCATCCAGTCATTCGGACGTCGGCGTCGTCGACGTCGCGCGGCCGCCATTGCCGGCGGTGGCGGCGGCGAGTCCCGCGAGGACATGTTGCTCGTGCAGACCATTAAGATCACCGACAAGTTTGGCTTCGACTCGGCAGCCGCGCGCAAGAGCAACGCTTCCCTCGGAGGCAACGACAACAGCGCCGTGTTTATCGAGGGAGGCGTCGAGCGTGGCTTCTGCGTGAACATGGCTGGCGTGATCGTATCGGCGACCCTGTTCCTGGTCGCACAGCTCGCCATCATCGCTATCTGGACGTTTGTCTGGCAACGCCGGCGACAGATGAAACACCAGCACCAGGACAATATGTCGGTTGCCGTCAGTGTCCCTGCCCTCAACGTGACTCACTCCGATAGCCTCTGCAAGCTCTACGACTCTGGTTATGGCCGCCGCTTTTAAACGATTACTGCAGGGCCGACCAAGCTGCTGTGGCATTTCGCGTTAAGACGCATCGCTTCAGAATCAAATAGCCAAACACTTCTTCAGTTCACTCACTGGAGGCTAAGAAAGGGACGCCGATTCTAACCAAGTCCTATTGCGCTTTTTCGGGTCTCTTGCACACAATGTTATGGGAATGCAAGTCAGTTGCTTGCTCGAAACTACATCGGCGATAAATAGTCTATTAATTCGTTCATCACAACAAAAAAGAAACCGGTAGCCAGCAGTAACGGTGCATTCTGGATTCATCTTAGTTTAGTCCATGAAATCTGGTCGTGGTTTTTGGACAATAGTTGGTATTGAGGAATGAACATTCTTCGGCATGCCCGCGCGTACGTGCTGCCGGCGAGCGTCACGTCCGATCACGATACAAACCATTTCCGGGCTTATAGAAATCAGTTCGATTCAATTGTAAAATGAGATTGCAGACACCACGGCCAGATCTCGTGCTCCGGTCATCGCCGCTCGCTCATAAGGGGGATGCCACAAAACTCGGCCACTTGGTCGCGGGCATTGCAACGGGGATGACCAATGACCGCCGAATCATTGTTTTTGCTACATCTTGGCGTCGAGTCGGGATTAACATCAACAATGTTCGTTTTCTTTTTTACTTTCTGTAAATAATCATCACGGGCTGATTTTTCATCTCGTTGACAAATCAGCCAGTCGACATTTTGGGTCTCGGTGTTGGAACGTGGGATTTAAAACGGTGCTAACGGATATCATTTGTATCTCAGATACTTGCCCTGTATTCTCAATTCGAATAGCAATCCGGGAAGTTTCCGTCGAGATGGCGATTTTCTCGACAGCAGGTTCCCTGAGAGGGCAGTTATCTGAAAGCTGCCAATTTCCCATAATATTCTACTAATAATGTGTAAGTTTTAAGTTTGCGTAATGCGCAAGGAAGCGAGGACGACCGCGTGTGAATGAATTGTCTTCGAATGTCTGTCCGAATGAACTAATGGTTGAATTAATGGTTGCCTTCCCGTGTGCCCATCATTATTTAAACGATTCAAATGCTTCTTCTGTCGCTTGTCCTCGTTTCCAACGGCTTCACTGCGCCGTCCAACGGCCAGCGCTCGCCGCCAACCTAGCGAGTTTATCAATGTTATTAGACCCACTTATTTCTATTGACAAATTAAAGCTTTATTTTTGTTTCTAAAACAACTGTTCTCTCTGGACCGTGTCCGTTGACAAATCAGTTGACTTTGGGAGAAGAACAGCTGTACGACGACAATCCAATTTAATAGATTTTCTTTGGATTACGTGTGGTTTGACCATCTCGAAGTGTTTTTTTACTTTATTCAAATGAATGTATGGTTTTTTATACGAGAAAATAAACCCCAAGTGAATTTCTAGCTCGTGAAACTCTGTTATCTACCATACGCCATCCTGTCCTCAGTTCTTTCTCCTCAATATCCAATCAATATATTTTATATTCCTTGTAAGTTATAGGCTTTGCGCTAACAACTGGTCTCTCATAACCAGCCAGGTACAAGGCAAGGTAACGCATTCCAGATGAACCAGAACATACAGCACAAAATGTGTGCCAAGAAGACTGAATTGTCCAATCAAAACATTACTTTTATTTGATTTTAAGTATCATCAAGTAGATATTACATCAAGATAATGAACTTGAAGTTAATATAGGTACAAGGGACTCAAGTTCATTACTTCAACAGTACCTGTAGAGGTACTCCTAGGTACTTCTAGGTACTTCTAGGTACTCCAGTAAGCAATAAGAAGAGTTGGTAACAGTAATAACATCTTAAATTACACCATCTCGGTACTGAAAATAATGTTTATATGATATATAGCGGAATGTAAACCAAACAAGTGTAATATTTTAGAACACAGACTTCATTCTTGCATAGAACGAAAGTACAAAGCTGTACATTCATTTCCAAGGAAACCGATGGCCTTCTGTTCAGAAGGGAGGTTGAAGGGATGAAAGTTAAGCAACACTGCGCTGAGTCAGGTATTGAATAGGTGAACATCATAGACATGACCAGTTCTGTTTGGGAGAGAGGTTGGAGAGATGAAAGTTAAGTAACACTGCGCTGGGTCAGGTATTGGATAGGAGACCATCATACACACGACCAGTTCTGATTGGGAGAGAGGTTGGAGGGATGAAAGTTAGTACAGCAACTTCACTCGCCTTGCTTATCAACCTCTCGACAGCATGGATTTGTGGAGGAATCCTGTTGTTCGCGTTGTACCGTCCTTCAGAAGGGACGTTAAGCCGGTGGTCCCCTTGGTGCTCTTCGACAGGAGTAGGCTACGTGCCGGCACCGGGTTTCCCCTCCTCACCTCTAGTCTAGGTTAGGTTCAACATCATCAGCACTAATTCACCGACGCCATTAGACCAGTGCCACATGGCCAGTTGTCAAAATAGTGCGTCGTTAAACAAAATGGAACAATGAATCCAGGGAAAGTGAGGAAAGAAGTTTGTTTTGGGAGGTAGCCTGGTAACCTGCCAGTCGACCAACTGAAGAGATGATTGAATCCTTCGGATAGAACTTCTCGGTATACGATTACCTCGCTATGCGCTGTCTTTCAGCAGTTCTGTGTTAATATTTAACGAGCAGAAGTTAGATTTTAATCAGTGATTTTTATATCAAACACAAGCGCCTTCAGAGATTAACTCATAATTTTATATTTAAAATGTAATTGTAATCCAAGGTAATCCAAGGAAACGAGACAATTGCTTCAAACAGTACAGCCTTCTAAAAATGAATCCGTTACATTTATTGAGCGTAATTCAAATAATATCGAATATCAGTTGGGATAAAGTTTAAAAATTCAGCGTAGCAACAAGAATCGTTTTGCCAATTGCCTTTCTAACTGCAAATGTGATTCCCCTTGTAAAACAATCACGAGACAGTCATCCGTATCATCGACAGCATTCCATGATAGCACTGGTCTGCATACAGGTGAGTCAAGTCCGAGCAGGGGACGAAAAATTCACTGCATTCTTGCAATTTATTTTCATTCGGGCGGCGCGGGCGTCGAAAACAAGCGTCAATTTCCGCCGTTGACAGAGTTAATGCAAAGTTTAGGCAAAGTTTAGGCAAAGTTTAGGCAAAATAAGGCAAGTTTAGGCAAGTTTAGGCAAAGTTTAGGCAAGTTTAGGCAAGTTTAGGCAAGTTAAGGCAAGTTTAGGCAAAGTTTAGGCAAGTTTAGGCAAGTTTAGGCAAGTTTAGGCAAAGTTTAGGCAAGTTTAGGCAAGTTTAGGCAAGTACTACCGAGTAAAGGGCACTATAAAGATGGCCATCAGGCAATATTCAGGCAGCTTGCAACAAAGATTGTCTCTGTAGTAATACACTGTCTAATGAGCTAACAGTAGAGCGTCAACGCAGGCAGCTTGCAACAAAGATTGTCTCTGTAGTAATACACTGTCTAATGAGCAAACAGTAGAGCGTCAACGCAGGCAGCTTGCAACAAAGATTGTCTCTGTAGTAATACACTGTCTAATGAGCAAACAGTAGAGCGTCAACGCAGGCAGCTTGCAACAAAGATTGTCTCTGTAGTAATACACTGTCTAATGAGCAAACAGTAGAGCGTCAACGCAGGCAGCTTGCAACAAAGATTGTCTCTGTAGTAATACACTGTCTAATGAGCAAACAGTAGAGCGTCAACGCAGGCAGCTTGCAACAAAGATTGTCTCTGTAGTAATACACTGTCTAATGAGCTAACAGTAGAGCGTCAACGCAGGCAGCTTGCAACAAAGATTGTCTCTGTAGTAATACACTGTCTAATGAGCTAACAGTAGAGCGTCAATGCAGGCAGCTTGCAACAAAGATTGTCTCTGTAGTAATACACTGTCTAATGAGCTAACAGTAGAGCGTCAACGCAGGCAGCTTGCAACAAAGATTGTCTCTGTAGTAATACACTGTCTAATGAGCTAACAGTAGAGCGTCAACGCAGGCAGCTTGCAACAAAGATTGTCTCTGTAGTAATACACTGTCTAATGAGCAAACAGTAGAGCGTCAACGCAAACAGTTTGCAGCCGGTCAGTCCCTGAGGAGCGATGTACGCCTGACGCCGGACGCCGAACGCCTTCGAGAACCGCGCAGTCCGAATAATGGATTGACTATTGAGTGCATGTCACGAGGGAGACTGGTCTTGCGTGTCTGACAGTTACTGGAAGGTCTGACAGGTCCCAGGACACGCGTCTTATTGTCTTGCACGACTCTATCCACGCGGTGCAAGGCGTCAAGGGTGTCCAACTTAAACCCCGGCCACGGCGGCGTCTTCACTTTTATCGACTGCCATCCAACTTTAAACTTCGCGGCCATGATCGACGTGACGCGACGGTGCCCGTTCGGGCGAAAATGACGCTCTGAAAAAAGTTCGTCGTCGGCGTCGGCAGCGTCGTGACGTCCGCTGACGGCGCCTGGCATGTGCGTCGCTCCAGTGATCCGCGCCTGAGATCGCAGTTCGAGCCCCCTGGTTCCCCGGCCGACGGCCCGTGGTCGCGCGACGAGAAGTGTCGATTCATTGGCGGGCAATTTGCGCCCTGCGCGGTCACTGCGGGCTGCGCACGGGACAAAGAAGGCTGCGCACGTAGCGCACGCTGCGCAAGGGAGCGACTGTACACATGCGCGACGCTTGCATTTGCTGTGGCTTCTTGTTCCTATCAATCCTGGCCTGGCGACTGACAGGTCGCGGCATGGTGACAGTCGCTGAGAGATTGCCAGCCACTCAAGGCAATGGTCGGGAACTTGATGAATACATAGACTGCAGAAAAAGCTACTTTTGATGCTGTATTATCAACAGTTTCCAAAGTGTTGCACGATTTTTCTAAATGTAGTTGTCTGACTTGAATATCATCCATCTCTGCATTTCATGTTTGTTTGGTATACATACCAAGAGAGTGGAAACCAATAACTATTATTTTGTAATCAGCCTTAGGACTATCACAATCTCATCAATAAATACGCTTTGTTGGACGCAGACTCGACTCCACACAATTAAACTATCGTTAATAATGATGCACCTTTAGAGGTATTTGAAAATAGTGAAAAATTTGGATGCGAGCTCGGGAAGGGTAAACGTACCATTAATTTCCCCGCATTTCGAAACATTACTCTGGTACAATTATAAATTTGCATTCACTTGAAAAATGACGACGGGAACAATACATGCGTTGTAAAGTAAGATTGCCCTAAGTGCTTCACGGAGACAAAGAAGATGTTATCTGTGTCGTATTGTGCAGGTATATTGGAGGAGACTCGACGGAGTCGTGACGCCATTCAATTTGTGACATTTTTACAAATTATAGGCATGCATTATGAGCCAGAGCATTGCGGTTGCAGACCACCAACAGGCGAACCAGCAGGCCGCTATTGTGCCTTCTTTCGATGGGGCATCTTCTGCATTCTGGGCAGCCGCTCACAATTTGTATCAATACCAAATACTGCTCCTTGATGTTGAAAAGTTGATGCTTGGCACCTAATCACTTCTTTCACATCACATTAGGCAAGTTTTTATGAAGGAAAACATCGCTTATTGCTTATTGTATCACCAGCATAGCAAGGCAAACATTCGCTCGACTCTCGCCGGATTCAAGTCGCTGGAAGTTGTTTGTCTTGTAAGCATAGAAATCATGTCTCGGAGGATGACTGCGCTGAAACTTCAAGACTGGATGAAGACTTGATGACGAGATGTTGAATTCGCTTCGTGCATGGCTCGTTTTGTTTCAATTCCTCCGATTTACAGGAGTTTATCGGGTGTCGTGCCAAAAACAATTCAAAAAATCGTTCGTCTCTCTCATCTGTCTTATTTGTGCAGCATCAGTAAAAAGCGCATCTATCTTCAGAGTTATTATGTTTCTAGAGGAATTCGCTGGCCGATTGTTTAGCGTGTAATGCACCCCCAACCGAGTGGACCAACAAATACTTTCACAATCGCTGCAATTGATAATAATAACTTGCACTTTCACTTGCACTTTTAAACACAAATATCTTTACTCAGCAGCGTCCCGGCAAGATTCACTTGACATCACCCGAGAAGCTTCTGCAGTCTATTCACCAGCCAGATCCACCAGCCAGATCCACTAGCCAGATCCACCAGCCAGATCCACCAGCCAGATCCACCAGCCGGATCCACCAGCCAGATCCACCAGCCAGATCCACCAGCCAGATCCACCAGCCAGATTCACAAGCCAGATTCACCAGCCAGATCCACCAGCCAGATCCACCAGCCAGATCCACCAGCCAGATTCACCAGCCAGATCCACCAGCCAGATCCACCAGCCAGATCCACCAGCCGGATCCACCAGCCAGATCCACCAGCCAGATCCACCAGCCAGATCCACCAGCCAGATCCACCAGCCAGATTCACAAGCCAGATTCACCAGCCAGATCCACCAGCCAGATCCACCAGCCAGATTCACAAGCCAGATCCACCAGCCAGATCCACCAGCCAGATCCACCAGCCAGATCCACCAGCCAGATCCACCAGCCAGATCCACCAGCCAGATCCACCAGCCAGATCCACCAGCCAGATCCACCAGCCAGATCCACCAGCCAGATCCACCAGCCAGATCCACCAGCCAGATCCACCAGCCAGATCCACCAGCCAGATCCACCAGCCAGATCCACCAGCCAGATCCACCAGCCAGATTCACAAGCCAGATTCACCAGCCAGATTCAAACAAAAGCGACAGTGAAAGACCAACGTACATTCTTTTTATTTTGGTAATTTTATCCTCGACTTTAGTGAGATGACATCTGTAAAATACACGCGACTTAATTACGAATTAGCCGCCAGGAGCTCGAAAACTCGAAAATGATGATGAGGATGATGTCATTGCCTCTCACAGGCCGGCCATGGGGTAATACCGGCGTCGCCGTCCAACCTGTCGGAACGGGGCCGAGCTGCGCGGAAGCAGGCTTCGAAGAACGAAATAAAAATGAGGCGACGCTGAAAACTCGAAAAGTTTTGCCGGTTTTCAGACAGGTTTAATTAAAACCATGGCTGCTAAAAAATGCATGAACGCTTCATTAAAGATTATTAAAACCACGTCAAGAAGAAGAAGTATGTACAGCCCGAGAGTTTCCAATGACACTAATTGCACCAGTCTGCACATTATGTTTGCACTGCGATAAGATTTTTCAATTGGTGCGGGCAACACGCCGAGCTAGAGGGTCTCAAAACTGAATCGAATAGATGCACCTCACTGAAGAAGTGCGATATGGTTGCAATCACAAAGTTGTGCCATCGCATTAAATGTAGACACCGCAGCAAAATGCAGAAATTAAAACGCGATGCCTCCGTCCTACCGTCCCAAGCCCCAAGGAAGATATCCGAGTGATGTCTGCATTTCTAAGGCTCAACATTTAGCTGAAAGCACCGCTGGTCGTTCTCACGTAGTCCGTTTACAACATGCTTGTAAATATTCCCACCTTTCAGGGCGCACTTAGAAGGAGCCACCACTGAACTAGCAGCAGAAGTTAATCAATCAACTTTCAATAGCGTCGGTTATGATGTGATAATTAAAATATGGCTGCATTTTCAACATCGCCTGCGTGCTTGCTAAACTAGCTGAACAGGTAAACGAGGTAATAATTTATCAAGCAACCGTGGTGCTTTTGAGGAAGGCTATTAGCCCCTGAACACCGGGTGGACGGTCGGTCGCTCGAGCGGGAGGAGCAGAGATGTACCCGGCACCAACCTTGACCTCAGCCTTGCAATGTCCCCATCGGTCGTTACACTGGATTCACTCGCGGCCAGCGCATCATTCGGACAATTTTATGCTGCAGTTGCATCCGTTTCGGTTTCACATTGATTGTCAGCAGCGTCATCAGCGTCAGCAGCGTCAGCAGCCGTCAAACAGATATAAGTCGCTGCGTCTTTAACTAGAAGCCGCTGCGGATGCTAAATTACTGGTTGGAAACTATTTTGCAAAACGAAAAGAAGTTGATTTGTTTGATTTTCAATTTCCTGCGACTCTCAAGCAGCTAAGAAAAGCTAACCGAGAAAGTGGATTTAATGAACCACCTGGGCTCGGATTCCCACCGCAGCGATAACAAAATACCTTCCGAGGTGATTTTGTTACTACCTTGTCAAACAGCCAAAGCTGTTCACTGTTTACAACAACAAAATAGCACAATTTCGATTGTTTTTCCTGGTTCCGTTCAATGCCAGGCTCTAGCTGGCAAAACTATCGACAATTTACTTATTAACATATTTTTGTAGCTCGCGGACAGCATGGGCTTTCTTCACTTCTGTCATCCACAAAAAAAAATGCAGTATCTATAATTGTTTAAAAATGCCTATACTTAGTACCTACCTGCCTACACTCCATTACCTCTTGAGAGAGAGTTGACTTTGTTCCGCGAAAAACAAAACTAAGTCGCGTTGGTTTTGAAACTTTAGTTCTCTCTCACCCCGAATCCGGCAGGAAATGTCCCATAAAAACATTAAAATACCATCGTCTGCATAATAGATGACCTCAAGTCTGCACATTTCCCATCCTTGGTAAAAAGCTCAAGGGGTTTCCCTACATTTAGAATTTTTACTAAACAAATTGGAGATAGCACTGGGGCACTCATCCATCAAAACGCATAAAAATCCCTAAGCTTACATTCTAAGAAAGCTTCCACAGAGCTATCTCTTAGAATGTAATACGGATTAAAAATCTAATGACCGCCAGGTTTGCAAGTGGAATTCGCGTGCAGTTTACGAGTCGAAAGGAAATGCATTACATTGCATTTAATCATCATTAAGATCGGTGCATGGCGGTATGACCATTAGGCCTATGTTTGTGTAGATAACATCTCCTTTACACAACGCGTCCCTGATGGATAGCCTCGGGTGCACTGGCAAGGGACATGCGTGCCGACCAGCACGCACTGGGCAGGTAGCTGCATTGTCACTACTCATTCACACTGCAATTCACACCACGCTCAAACAAGAGGTGTTCCAACAAACACACATTGTTTAGCCATTCGTGTGCTTGGCAAGTAGGTACCTTGCACCTAGTTATGGTCATGAATTCCCTCCTGAGAAATGTGCATTGGCGTAATTAATTTGTTGACTAATTTGCATTATTAAATCACCTGAAGTGAGATGACTTTTGAGTTATGCAGCAGCAACTGGGAGATAAGCAAGAAGTATACTTAGAGCTGTATACATAATAACAATAATTGCCTCCTTGGAGACATGTAATTGACAGCAGTGGTAGTAAATTGCTCGTAATTATGCACCTAAGGGGTAAGAAATAAATTGCATGTAAATAGAAACAAAATGTTGATGAAGGCAAGACAGCAATGACAAGGAGCAATGACAAGGAGCACTGAAGGCTGAACACTGGATGAAAGTATTTCCAGGAGCCAAAACATCTTCACAATAATATCTTTATTATTATGAACACTATTACGAAGCTATTACCCTCCCAAATATTGATGCTCAAACTGGGACTCGAACCCCGATCTCCACCTGTCGCGGGTGTTGCTCTAACCAATTGAGCTACTTGGACCCGGATCTCCACCTGTCGCGGGTGTTGCTCTAACCAATTGAGCTACTTGGACCCCGATCTCCACCTATCGCAGGTGTTGCTCTAACCAATTGAGCTACTTGGACCTCGATCTCCACCTATCGCAGGTGTTGCTCTAACCAATTGAGCTACTTGAACCCCGATCTCCACCTGTCGCGGGTGTTGCTCTAACCAATTGAGCTACTTGGACCCCGATCTCCACCTATCGCAGGTGTTGCTCTAACCAATTGAGCTACTTGGACCTCGATCTCCACCTATCGCAGGTGTTGCTCTAACCAATTGAGCTACTTGGACCCCGATCTCCACCTATCGCAGGTGTTGCTCTAACCAATTGAGCTACTTGGACCCCGATCTCTACCTGTCGCGGGTGTTGCTCTAACCAATTGAGCTACTTGGACCCCGATCTCCACCTATCGCAGGTGTTGCTCTAACCAATTGAGCTACTTGGACCCCGATCTCCACCTATCGCAGGTGTTGCTCTAACCAATTGAGCTACTTGGACCCCGATCTCCACCTATCGCAGGAGTCGCTCTAACCAATTGAGCTACTTGGACCCCGATCTCCACCTATCGCAGGTGTTGCTCTAACCAATTGAGCTACTTGGACCCCGATCTCCACCTATCGCAGGTGTTGCTCTAACACATTGAGGTACTTACACATGTGATTTTTGAGAAGATTTCAGTGTATTTGATGAGGATGACGGATCTCAAAAAAGTACAACCAAGAGGCTCTTCTTTTTAGTCGTTTTCATAACTTCTTTGCAGTTGATTTCTTTTATTGTAGGATCAGTGATAGAACAGCTGTGTAGCTATCCCCTACAAGGCTAGTGATCGTAGACACATCAACCTGGCTTAACCCCTGCTCAGTGTTTTAACACAGGGATGAGAGCTTCACTGTCCCATCCTAGAGACTAGCAGCATTCAAAGGCAAGTCAACCCGAACTAGTAACCAGAAACACGCAGAAACATGTAAAATATCACTCACCCTCAGCCGTTGATCAGCCACAGTCCAGACCCGGCTGGCAAAGTCACTCGAAGCACAGAGCAGATGCGTCCCGTTGGAGTCAAAGTCGATGGACATGACGGCAGCATTGCTGCCCACCAGCACGCCCTTGGGCTCGCATTGCCCTGCACACAACGGGTGGGCTCACACAACTGGCAAGGTTTGGTACATATTAGACCAAGCATTTAATTCCTGGCTTCAGATAGTTTGGAAGGAAATTACTGGGAAAATTATATTCTTTGTTAAGTATTGGCATTGCAGGTACTTGGTGTAGGGAAAACTTAATAAGTTTGAATCCTATTATTAATAACACTATAACCTTCTCAAAAATTGATGCCCAAACGGGGACTTGGACCCCGATCTCCACCTGTCGCGGGTGTTGCTCCGAACATGAGTATTTACAGCCTCTTGGTTCTACTCCTTGGAGAACTGTCATTCTCATCAAATACCCTAGAATCTTCTCAAAAAGCCAGTGTCCAAGTAGCTCAATAGTTCAGAGCAACACCCGCGATAGATGGAGATCGGGGTTTGAGTCCGCGTTTGGGCATCAATTTTTCAGACGGTTATAGTGTTGATAATAATAAAATACTCCGCGCATTGCAAGCGTTTGCAATTTAAATAAGATTTCATCCTAATTTGAATCCTTTTTCCTGGATATTTCTCAAGACTTGCAAAAACAGCACTCACTCATTTCATTGCATTGACAAGTTGAAACAGATTCTGTTCGCCTGCTCCAGGTTGGCAATTGGGACACGTCACTAGCCTATGAATTTCAGTAGCCCTTGTCCAGTTGAACTGTACCTCATATGACAATTATACATGACCAACCTTCAGCTCAGCATCAAGCTTTTGCAACAAATTGTACATGATCACCCTTCAGCTCAGCATCAAGCTTTTGTAACAAATTGTACATGATCAACCTTCAGCTCAGCATCAAGCTTTTGTAACAAATTGTACATGATCAACCTTCAGCTCAGCATCAAGCTTTTGTAACAAATTGTACATGATCACCCTTCAGCTCAGCATCAAGCTTTTGTAACAAATTGTACATGATCACCCTTCAGCTCAGCATCAAGCTTTTGTAACAAATTGTACATGATCACCCTTCAGCTCAGCATCAAGCTTTTGTAACAAATTGTACATGATCACCCTTCAGCTCAGCATCAAGCTTTTGTAACAAATTGTACATGATCAACCTTCAGCTCAGCATCAAGCTTTTGTAACAAATTGTACATGATCACCCTTCAGCTCAGCATCAAGCTTTTGTAACAAATTGTACATGATCACCCTTCAGCTCAGCATCAAGCTTTTGTAACAAATTGTACATGATCACCCTTCAGCTCAGCATCAAGCTTTTGTAACAAATTGTACATGATCAACCTTCAGCTCAGCATCAAGCTTTTGTAACAAATTGTACATGACCACCCTTCAGCTCAGCATCAAGCTTTTGTAACAAATTGTACATGATCACCCTTCAGCTCAGCATCAAGCTTTTGTAACAAATTGTACATGATCACCCTTCAGCTCAGCATCAAGCTTTTGTAACAAATTGTACATGATCACCCTTCAGCTCAGCATCAAGCTTTTGTAACAAATTGTACATGATCACCCTTCAGCTCAGCATCAAGCTTTTGTAACAAATTGTACATGATCAACCTTCAGCTCAGCATCAAGCTTTTGTAACAAATTGTACATGATCACCCTTCAGCTCAGCATCAAGCTTTTGTAACAAATTGTACATGATCACCCTTCAGCTCAGCATCAAGCTTTTGTAACAAATTGTACATGACCACCCTTCAGCTCAGCATCAAGCTTTTGTAACAAATTGTACATGACCACCCTTCAGCTCAGCATCAAGCTTTTGTAACAAATTGTACATGATCAACCTTCAGCTCAGCATCAAGCTTTTGTAACAAATTGTACATGATCACCCTTCAGCTCAGCATCAAGCTTTTGTAACAAATTGTACATGATCACCCTTCAGCTCAGCATCAAGCTTTTGTAACAAATTGTACATGACCACCCTTCAGCTCAGCATCAAGCTTTTGTAACAAATTGTACATGATCACCCTTCAGCTCAGCATCAAGCTTTTGTAACAAATTGTACATGATCACCCTTCAGCTCAGCATCAAGCTTTTGTAACAAATTGTACGTGATCAACCTTCAGCTCAGCATCAAGCTTTTGTAACAAATTGTACATGATCACCCTTCAGCTCAGCATCAAGCTTTTGTAACAAATTGTACGTGATCAACCTTCAGCTCAGCATCAAGCTTTTGTAACAAATTGTACATGATCACCCTTCAGCTCAGCATCAAGCTTTTGTAACAAATTGTACATGACCACCCTTCAGCTCAGCATCAAGCTTTTGCAACAAATTGTACATGATCACCCTTCAGCTCAGCATCAAGCTTTTGTTACAAATTGTACGTGATCAACCTTCAGCTCAGCATCAAGCTTTTGTAACAAATTGTACATGACCACCCTTCAGCTCAGCATCAAGCTTTTGTAACAAATTGTACATGACCACCCTTCAGCTCAGCATCAAGCTTTTGTAACAAATTGTACATGATCACCCTTCAGCTCAGCATCAAGCTTTTGTAACAAATTGTACATGACCACCCTTCAGCTCAGCATCAAGCTTTTGTAACAAATTGTACATGATCACCCTTCAGCTCAGCATCAAGCTTTTGTAACAAATTGTACATGATCACTCTTCAGCTCAGCATCAAGCTTTTGTAACAAATTGTACATGATCACCCTTCAGCTCAGCATCAAGCTTTTGTAACAAATTGTACATGACCACCCTTCAGCTCAGCATCAAGCTTTTGTAACAAATTGTACATGATCAACCTTCAGCTCAGCATCAAGCTTTTGTAACAAATTGTACATGACCACCCTTCAGCTCAGCATCAAGCTTTTGTAACAAATTGTACATGACCACCCTTCAGCTCAGCATCAAGCTTTTGTAACAAATTGTACATGATCAACCTTCAGCTCAGCATCAAGCTTTTGTAACAAATTGTACATGATCACCCTTCAGCTCAGCATCAAGCTTTTGTAACAAATTGTACATGACCACCCTTCAGCTCAGCATCAAGCTTTTGTAACAAATTGTACATGATCACCCTTCAGCTCAGCATCAAGCTTTTGCAACAAATTGTACATGATCAACCTTCAGCTCAGCATCAAGCTTTTGTAACAAATTGTACATGACCACCCTTCAGCTCAGCATCAAGCTTTTGTAACAAATTGTACATGATCACCCTTCAGCTCAGCATCAAGCTTTTGCAACAAATTGTACATGATCACCCTTCAGCTCAGCATCAAGCTTTTGTAACAAATTGTACATGATCACCCTTCAGCTCAGCATCAAGCTTTTGTAACAAATTGTACATGACCACCCTTCAGCTCAGCATCAAGCTTTTGCAACAAATTGTACATGATCACCCTTCAGCTCAGCATCAAGCTTTTGTAACAAATTGTACATGATCACCCTTCAGCTCAGCATCAAGCTTTTGTAACAAATTGTACATGATCAACCTTCAGCTCAGCATCAAGCTTTTGTAACAAATTGTACATGATCACCCTTCAGCTCAGCATCAAGCTTTTGTAACAAATTGTACATGACCACCCTTCAGCTCAGCATCAAGCTTTTGCAACAAATTGTACATGATCACCCTTCAGCTCAGCATCAAGCTTTTGTAACAAATTGTACATGACCACCCTTCAGCTCAGCATCAAGCTTTTGCAACAAATTGTACATGATCACCCTTCAGCTCAGCATCAAGCTTTTGTAACAAATTGTACATGATCAACCTTCAGCTCAGCATCAAGCTTTTGTAACAAATTGTACATGATCAACCTTCAGCTCAGCATCAAGCTTTTGTAACAAATTGTACATGATCACCCTTCAGCTCAGCATCAAGCTTTTGTAACAAATTGTACATGACCACCCTTCAGCTCAGCATCAAGCTTTTGTAACAAATTGTACATGATCAACCTTCAGCTCAGCATCAAGCTTTTGCAACAAATTGTACATGATCAACCTTCAGCTCAGCATCAAGCTTTTGTAACAAATTGTACATGATCACCCTTCAGCTCAGCATCAAGCTTTTGCAACAAATTGTACATGACCACCCTTCAGCTCAGCATCAAGCTTTTGAAACAAATTGTACATGACCACCCTTCAGCTCAGCATCAAGCTTTTGTAACAAATTGTACATGATCACCCTTCAGCTCAGCATCAAGCTTTTGTAACAAATTGTACATGATCACCCTTCAGCTCAGCATCAAGCTTTTGTAACAAATTGTACATGATCACCCTTCAGCTCAGCATCAAGCTTTTGCAACAAATTGTACGTGACCACCCTTCAGCTCAGCATCAAGCTTTTGTAACAAATTGTACATGATCACCCTTCAGCTCAGCATCAAGCTTTTGTAACAAATTGTACATGATCACCCTTCAGCTCAGCATCAAGCTTTTGTAACAAATTGTACATGATCACCCTTCAGCTCAGCATCAAGCTTTTGCAACAAATTGTACATGACCAACCTTCAGCTCAGCATCAAGCTTTTGTAACAAATTGTACATGATCAACCTTCAGCTCAGCATCAAGCTTTTGTAACAAATTGTACATGACCACCCTTCAGCTCAGCATCAAGCTTTTGTAACAAATTGTACATGATCAACCTTCAGCTCAGCATCAAGCTTTTGTAACAAATTGTACATGACCAACCTTCAGCTCAGCATCAAGCTTTTGCAACAAATTGTACATGATCACCCTTCAGCTCAGCATCAAGCTTTTGTAACAAATTGTACATGATCACCCTTCAGCTCAGCATCAAGCTTTTGTAACAAATTGTACATGACCACCCTTCAGCTCAGCATCAAGCTTTTGTAACAAATTGTACATGACCACCCTTCAGCTCAGCATCAAGCTTTTGCAACAAATTGTACATGATCACCCTTCAGCTCAGCATCAAGCTTTTGTAACAAATTGTACATGACCACCCTTCAGCTCAGCATCAAGCTTTTGTAACAAATTGTACATGATCACCCTTCAGCTCAGCATCAAGCTTTTGTAACAAATTGTACATGATCACCCTTCAGCTCAGCATCAAGCTTTTGCAACAAATTGTACATGATCACCCTTCAGCTCAGCATCAAGCTTTTGTAACAAATTGTACATGATCAACCTTCAGCTCAGCATCAAGCTTTTGTAACAAATTGTACATGACCACCCTTCAGCTCAGCATCAAGCTTTTGTAACAAATTGTACATGATCACCCTTCAGCTCAGCATCAAGCTTTTGTAACAAATTGTACATGATCACCCTTCAGCTCAGCATCAAGCTTTTGTAACAAATTGTACATGATCAACCTTCAGCTCAGCATCAAGCTTTTGTAACAAATTGTACATGACCACCCTTCAGCTCAGCATCAAGCTTTTGCAACAAATTGTACATGATCACCCTTCAGCTCAGCATCAAGCTTTTGTAACAAATTGTACATGACCACCCTTCAGCTCAGCATCAAGCTTTTGTAACAAATTGTACATGACCACCCTTCAGCTCAGCATCAAGCTTTTGTAACAAATTGTACATGATCACCCTTCAGCTCAGCATCAAGCTTTTGTAACAAATTGTACATGATCACCCTTCAGCTCAGCATCAAGCTTTTGCAACAAATTGTACATGATCACCCTTCAGCTCAGCATCAAGCTTTTGTAACAAATTGTACATGATCACCCTTCAGCTCAGCATCAAGCTTTTGTAACAAATTGTACATGATCAACCTTCAGCTCAGCATCAAGCTTTTGTAACAAATTGTACATGATCACCCTTCAGCTCAGCATCAAGCTTTTGTAACAAATTGTACATGATCACCCTTCAGCTCAGCATCAAGCTTTTGTAACAAATTGTACATGATCACCCTTCAGCTCAGCATCAAGCTTTTGTAACAAATTGTACATGACCACCCTTCAGCTCAGCATCAAGCTTTTGTAACAAATTGTACATGATCACCCTTCAGCTCAGCATCAAGCTTTTGTAACAAATTGTACATGATCAACCTTCAGCTCAGCATCAAGCTTTTGTAACAAATTGTACATGATCACCCTTCAGCTCAGCATCAAGCTTTTGTAACAAATTGTACATGACCACCCTTCAGCTCAGCATCAAGCTTTTGTAACAAATTGTACATGATCACCCTTCAGCTCAGCATCAAGCTTTTGTAACAAATTGTACATGACCACCCTTCAGCTCAGCATCAAGCTTTTGTAACAAATTGTACATGATCAACCTTCAGCTCAGCATCAAGCTTTTGTAACAAATTGTACATGATCACCCTTCAGCTCAGCATCAAGCTTTTGTAACAAATTGTACATGACCACCCTTCAGCTCAGCATCAAGCTTTTGTAACAAATTGTACATGATCACCCTTCAGCTCAGCATCAAGCTTTTGTAACAAATTGTACATGATCACCCTTCAGCTCAGCATCAAGCTTTTGCAACAAATTGTACATGATCACCCTTCAGCTCAGCATCAAGCTTTTGTAACAAATTGTACATGATCAACCTTCAGCTCAGCATCAAGCTTTTGTAACAAATTGTACATGACCACCCTTCAGCTCAGCATCAAGCTTTTGTAACAAATTGTACATGATCACCCTTCAGCTCAGCATCAAGCTTTTGCAACAAATTGTACATGACCACCCTTCAGCTCAGCATCAAGCTTTTGTAACAAATTGTACATGACCACCCTTCAGCTCAGCATCAAGCTTTTGTAACAAATTGTACATGACCACCCTTCAGCTCAGCATCAAGCTTTTGTAACAAATTGTACATGATCAACCTTCAGCTCAGCATCAAGCTTTTGTAACAAATTGTACATGATCAACCTTCAGCTCAGCATCAAGCTTTTGTAACAAATTGTACATGATCACCCTTCAGCTCAGCATCAAGCTTTTGCAACAAATTGTACATGATCACCCTTCAGCTCAGCATCAAGCTTTTGCAACAAATTGTACATGATCACCCTTCAGCTCAGCATCAAGCTTTTGTAACAAATTGTACATGATCACCCTTCAGCTCAGCATCAAGCTTTTGTAACAAATTGTACATGATCAACCTTCAGCTCAGCATCAAGCTTTTGTAACAAATTGTACATGACCACCCTTCAGCTCAGCATCAAGCTTTTGTAACAAATTGTACATGATCACCCTTCAGCTCAGCATCAAGCTTTTGTAACAAATTGTACATGATCACCCTTCAGCTCAGCATCAAGCTTTTGCAACAAATTGTACATGATCAACCTTCAGCTCAGCATCAAGCTTTTGTAACAAATTGTACATGATCACCCTTCAGCTCAGCATCAAGCTTTTGTAACAAATTGTACATGATCAACCTTCAGCTCAGCATCAAGCTTTTGCAACAAATTGTACATGATCACCCTTCAGCTCAGCATCAAGCTTTTGTAACAAATTGTACATGATCACCCTTCAGCTCAGCATCAAGCTTTTGTAACAAATTGTACATGATCACCCTTCAGCTCAGCATCAAGCTTTTGTAACAAATTGTACGTGATCACCCTTCAGCTCAGCATCAAGCTTTTGTAACAAATTGTACATGACCACCCTTCAGCTCAGCATCAAGCTTTTGTAACAAATTGTACATGATCACCCTTCAGCTCAGCATCAAGCTTTTGTAACAAATTGTACATGATCACCCTTCAGCTCAGCATCAAGCTTTTGTAACAAATTGTACATGATCACCCTTCAGCTCAGCATCAAGCTTTTGTAACAAATTGTACATGATCACCCTTCAGCTCAGCATCAAGCTTTTGTAACAAATTGTACATGATCACCCTTCAGCTCAGCATCAAGCTTTTGTAACAAATTGTACGTGATCAACCTTCAGCTCAGCATCAAGCTTTTGTAACAAATTGTACATGATCACCCTTCAGCTCAGCATCAAGCTTTTGTAACAAATTGTACATGATCACCCTTCAGCTCAGCATCAAGCTTTTACAACAAAAAAAAAAGGAAAAAAAAAGGAAATCAAAGATAAAGACAAGCCACAAAAGTATCCATAACACATTTGGGCTTGAATTTGGGTGGGTACAATATGCTACAGTAAAATCGTGTGGTTAGAAATTATTTAGTCTTTTATTTTACAGAACAAAGATAAAAATCAACAAAACAACATCGATTAAAAAAAAAAGAAAAATTTAATTAATGCATCAATCTTGGAACCCAACATATATGAATATTTTCTTTGACTTTTCACACACCACACCAGCCTGGTCAAACATCTCCCACAACCAGCAACACCAACCAATAAGTTAAACCGTTGAGTGTAGGTTCTAGGTAGAGTTTCAACGTCAATGTTTCAGTCTCTGCGTGAAAGATGGCCGCCAAATGACTACCTTACCGACAAAAATGCAGAGTACCGGAAAATCACGTTAAGTGGAGCCACTGTCGTGTGAAATTTAATTTCGATATTTCTCGTAGTTTAACTCGCTTTTTAATATCGTTACATGTATATCAATCGTTGAGGTAAACATTGATGGAGATTTTTTGAGCATGAAAAGTCTCAAAAGCGAGTTAACCTACGAGAAATATCGAAATTAAATTTCATACGACAGTGACTCCACTTAACAAGGTGTTCCGGTACTCTGCATTTTTGTCGGTAAGGTAGTCATTTGGCGGCCATCTTTCACGCAGAGACTGTAACATTGACGTTGAAACTATACCTAGAACCTACACTCAACGGTTTAACTTTAACGTTCTGTCTCTACCTAGAACCTGCACACTCAACGGTTTAACATTAACGCTCTGTCTCTACCTAGAACCTGCACACTCAACGGCTTAACATTAACGCTCTGTCTTTACCTAGAACCTGCACACTCAACGGCTTAACATTAACGCTCTGTCTCTACCTAGAACCTGCACACTCAACGGTTTAACATTAACGCTCTGTCTCTACCTAGAACCTGCACACTCAACGGTTTAACATTAACGTTCTGTCTCTACCTAGAACCTGCACACTCAACGGTTTAACATTAACGTTCTGTCTCTACCTAGAACCTGCACACTCAACGGTTTAACATTAACGTTCTGTCTCTACCTAGAACCTGCGCACTCAACGGTTTAACATTAACGTTCTGTCTCTACCTAGAACCTGCACACTCAACGGTTTAACATTAACGTTCTGTCTCTACCTAGAACCTGCACACTCAACGGTTTAACATTAAAGTTCTGTCTCTACCTAGAACCTGCACACTCAACGGTTTAACATTAACGTTCTGTCTCTACCTAGAACCTGCACACTCAACGGTTTAACATTAACGTTCTGTCGCTACCTAGAACCTACACACTCAACGGTTTAACATTAACGTTCTGTCTCTACCTAGAACCTGCACACTCAACGGTTTAACATTAACGTTCTGTCTCTGCCTAGAACCTGCACACTCAACGGTTTAACATTAACGTTCTGTCTCTACCTAGAACCTGCACACTCAACGGGTTAACATTAACGTTCTGTCTCTGCCTAGAACCTGCACACTCAACGGTTTAACATTAACGTTCTGTCTCTACCTAGAACCTGCACACTCAACGGTTTAACATTAACGTTCTGTCTCTACCTAGAACCTGCACACTCAACGGTTTAACATTAACGTTCTGTCTCTACCTAGAACCTGCACACCCAACGGTTAGACCTTTCTACTTTCACCTTTCCTTTTCTTTCTATTTGTACTTTACTCTTGTCTCCTCGGTGGCAAAGTTGTTTATCTTAAATGTTACTATTTACCAAAGCATGCAAAAGCTAGCACTCGGTGTCATTTGACCTAAGATTATATAGGTAAAAGAATGCAGGAGCACACAACATTCTTTAGGATGGAAATAACTTTATCTGTTTATTTATTTAAAAAAACTACAGATACCAAAAAAGACTCCAAATAGAAGAAAGACTTTTAATAGTATGTAGTTGCCAAAAGTCAGCAACTAATATTGGGTGAATGCTCTCGCACGATAAACTTATATGTACGATGCTCCCAGGACGACCACCAAAATGTTTTACTTCTATCCACCATCTTGACACGGAGTTACCCAAAAAATTGCTCACATTTTCTTCAAGTGCAAGACTTTAAGCACCTAGTAGGCTATCAGGCAAGTACGTGGCCCAGGGCCCAAGTACGTGGCCCAGGGCCCAAGTACGTGGCCCAGGGCCCAAGTACGTGGCCCAGGGCTGCACGAGTCAAGAAAGGCAACGGTGGAATTAAGATGTAAAAAGTCAATCCTATACACGATGAGTAAATAAATCAAAGAAAGAAACAGTCAAATTGTTAGATTTATTCCATTGCAAGAACCCTTCACCTGATCCCAGCGTCAATGACAAAACCAACGCGCTGAAATGTCAACATTTCTTCTCCCTGAAGTTGGGATCATTCTCTCTTTCCTTCCTCACCACAACAAATAATGTCTTTCCCTTATTGTATCCACCTAGATAGGAATGTTTTACATTCAGTCTTAATTGTATCATTATCATTCTAGACCAGCACTAGCACAGGACATTTTAAACGTAGCAATAGGTCCGAGCGAAAAATAAAAAGTCAATTTGTGAAACTAATTTTGAAAGCTGCTTTAGGGAAAGGAAATTGACTGGCTATTTCAGCCTTTCACAGCCATTTGGGTAACTCTCAATGCCTATACTTATAGTCTCTGTCCTGTCAACACCTTCAATGGCAGCTACGCAGAGATTATGACAAACCATCTCTCGCACTCACCAAGCGATTGCGTGCAAAGCCGAGGACATCCCACACCCAGACAAGTGTTGCTCACCTTTCGATACGTCCCAGAGCTTGACCTTCCGGTCGGCCCCGCCCGTTGCCAAGAGCCGGTCACTGGGACTCCACTTGACTGCGTTCACCTCCCCGTCGTGAGCATCCTGCAAACATCCCACCACGGGTCATATCACGTGTCATATCACGTGTCATATCACGAGTCATATCACGGGTCATATCACGTGTCATATCACGGGTCATATCACGAGTCATATCACGAGTCATATCACGGGTCATATCACGAGTCATATCACGTGTCATATCACGAGTCATATCACGAGTCATATCACGAGTCATATCACGGGCTAGCGACACAGAAACAGAGGTTGCTTTGAAATAAACCAAGGACTCAATTTGTGAGTCCAGAAAAAAACTGATAAAAAAAAAGGAATTTTTTGTTTTTTTGATTGTTTTTAGACTCATGTCTACTTGATTTAAACTTAGCACTAGTTTTAACAAAAACCATTTCAACTGGGTTTTGAATGCTAAGCAAAGAACAACTAAATTTCCCGACTTGTACCGGTTACTTTTTAGAAGTAACTTCTTCTTCAAAAAAGTAACAGGTACAAGTTACGAAACGTTGGGGAATTTAGTTGTTCTTCACTTAGCATTCAAAACCCAGTTGAAATATATATATATATTTTTTTTTTGCATATGTTTTTCTGAATGTTTGCTTGCTTTCTTCTGATCACCTCACATAACCAACTTGAATAAAATAAACAAAATAATAAAATAAACATTTAAACTTGATCTGTTGCTTTCATTACAATGTTTGGCAATACGGTTTTGTGGTAAAAACTTTAATAAAAGATTAAACTTTGCAAATGCGTCGGCCTGCTATGTTGTTCCATATCCTCTCATTTGTGCACTTATACTCATTTTAGTTCCTTCGAATTCTCTTTCAGTGATTTTTTACCATTTCATTGTAATGGAAGGTTCCAAGATATTTTAATTTTTGTGGCATTTTTTTACCGCAAATGAATGGACTTTACTATGTTCAACGAGACATGTTCTTCTGAAAAAAGGCACCATTTGTATTTCCGAGGTTAACTTAGATATGAGCCAAGTGTGAACTGAAAAGTTACTGTCTTATCTTCGTTGGTATCAGCCATATAATGTCGAGAAGTCAAATATATGATATTAAATGTGTTAACAACTATCTACCAAATACAGCTTTGCAAATGTAATTATTCTTTTGAAATCTTGCCACTCAAATCCCAACTGAAACTTTGTCCAGGGGTTGGAAACATTGCTGGCAGGCGATTCTGTGCTGGGACGCTCTCTCAACCACGAAACCATAGGAAAGTAATATACGGCTGTCACATCTTAAGAGTCAGCTTTTGTCTTGAAATGCTTGTCAAGCAGCCTTAACCCCGAACTGCATGCCTCGCTAGTGAAATAAAATAAAATAATGCTCTATGAACTTTTGAAATAACAAGCAAAGCAAGCAGAACAACAAACAGAATAAACAAAACCAAGCGATGGAAAACATGTTATTACGACTCCCAGCCTGGGCCAGGTTTGTGGGGTCATCAAATGACAGCTGACAATCCTAACCTAACCTTTGAGTTTCAAAGCCGCTACCCAGGTCAGTACCGTAAACAAATTTCAGCTTGCACTGAGCCGGAGATGTGATACAAGTTACCAACTATTAATGCATGACGGAGTAAGATGTGTTAGGCACCCTATCCGCTCTCTGGCTTAGGAGAGGGGCAACCTTTGTCTGCGTTCAAAGTAGGTACCTAACAATGACAGGATAAAAACTTGACAAAACAAACAAGTGCATTTGATAAAAAAAAAAACAGGGATGCAATTAAAAACAACAACAAAACAATTTTTTTGTGTCTCAAGCGATTTAGCAAGCTCAGTACGTCTTGCTCAAAACTTATAGAAAAAATAAATCTAAAAATGAAAACATAACAGAAAAATACGTACAAATTTGCATGCAACATTTGCAGGTAGTGAGGTGACAAAAAAAGGGCCGGCGCCATCTTTAAGTCTATCGGGAGATACGGCCCGTGTGTCTTTTGCAGCGTCTTCCAGCTCCTTCTGCAGCTTGGCGTGCTTTTTCCTAAAACAATTCAACGAAACACATCAGGCCGCCGGCAAAATGGTGTTTCTTGGGAAAATAGCAACCGCATTATCTTGTGTACAACAATTGTGCTGGTTTCTTTGAAACTATGGCCGACATTTATTCGTTTGTACTGTATTTTGAAAATTGATATTTAAGATAGCTTTAAAGCTTACAAATGCACACTTGGGTGTTTTTACTTACAGGTAAATCACATGATTTTAAGCACACTATAAAGCATAGTTGATGTTCCAAGTGAGAATCAGCAAACGACAGACACGGGCACTTTGGTTAAATAGGTGTTAGCTCGTTAAAAAGCCAATGAAGCAATGCTGCAAACTAAGTTAGGTGCCGTTATGGACAACTTGCATTTCTTAAATATAAAACATCTAAAGTAGATTAATCTCCCATTCCCAATTTCCCACATCCAAAGTTACCCCCAGGACCGTGACCAGATGATCATATCTGAAAATCGATTCGACTCACCTGAATAACGTATGTATCAGAAAGGTAGATGCATTTAGGACACCAGCACTGTAAATAAATTCCGAGGCTTGGTGTTGTCTATCTTTAAAGAAGCCTACCATCGCAACACACCCAACCACCGTAATTACCTTTTCAACACAAGGGAGCAGCAGCGTGAACTGTTGAATAACCCACATATAGTGATCCGATTTTGAAGGCAGTCAACATATGTTTCACTCCGGGAGAGCATTTTAATGTTGCAAAGCGTGAGTTATGAATCAGACGGGTTGCTAGCATGCATTTAATCGAATCCATGAATTCTGTCACTTTAGCTGATGGTACATAAGATTTAGTTATCTGATCCAGGTTTGAAAAAAAAATTAAAAGTGGCTGGAGACTAAATGGACATATATGTGTTAAGGTGCTTGGGGATGGGAAAGCTCAGATGGATTTTCACAATGATATTGTTTGTCATCCTTGACATTAGGGGTCGAATCTGCATATTTGTGCCCGAACAGGTTTAGCTTCTCTGTCAACAACGGAGTTAATTTCATCAAATGGTTCTCAATTTTGAACACAGCACATTCCTCGCCACTAACCTGGGCATGTTACGATACTCACTCATTTGTGTAGAGAAGGTATTTCCGGTTACAACGCTACGTACAACTTCAATTCACAATACGATTAACATGATTAGTACCTATTGAAAGTACGTGGTAAAATATTTACAGAATAACTACCATTTTAGAGTTAAAGTCTCCTATGGTACGAGGTAAAAACAATATCCATGCTTACTGATTTAATTGCCAGTAGTTGCATAGAGGCAAGTAGGAAGTATATAAGCCTAGATGTTGATAGCACTACGAAAGAACACAATCACCAGAAGGAGAAGGTAAGTACTAGTACTCATTTCAGTTTAGTAGTGTGCTATTATAAAATGACATCTTCCACAATAACAGTGTGTTTTGTGGTAGAATAGTCAACCAAATGAACTCTTACCGAACAAAGTTTTCATTTTCTTCATTCATTTTGTCTGCATCCTTGGCTTTGTATTTGATAAGGCGTTCTAGAAGAGCTGAGTTTTCAACCTACAATCAAAGCAAAACTGGTTTTAGAATGCACACAATTGTTAGTAATCTCAAACCAGGTTATTTGTCAGCCAGACAGCTTACCACAGTCCTCGAGGCAAGTTCGGGAAATCGGGGAGTTGGCAACAAAAGAACACGTGGAAAGTTTAAGGGAAACTATATTGCCAAATAAGAAAATGGTACAAGTCACTGACTGGATTTTTCTCATGGCTAATACCCAGTAATTTTCTTTTATTCTGTGCTATGCTGCATGGTCCTTCAATGATTGATTCCATCCTCTTAACTTTCTGCAAACTCTTAACTTTTATAAAATGTAAAAAAGTCCCGAGTAAGTTGGATTGCAGACATAGCAAAGTCAGGTAGGTACAGAGAATATGGCACTTGCTTTAATGGCAAACCAGTTCCCCTATTGTCTAAGCATCTAAGTCTTCCCCTATTGCATACACAGTAAACATCATTAAGGTATTATTGATGTCTCCAACTTAGAAGGGTGAGTTATAGCCATAAAATAGGTTGGTTCTAGGGAAGAATTACTACTTTGATCATATTTATAGATTACTTCAATCAGCAGCTAGAAAATAAAACTGCTACGAGACCCAACTTTTTCCTTAACATTGGAAAGTATTGCGATAGTAGTGAGAGTCAAAAAGAAAGAATGCAGGAAGCTTTTGATGAAAGTGGAGATGAAAAAATAGCAACGTTGCATTTAAATGAAGAAACTTGGGTGGATCACTTGATAAGTTAATGTTTGGGGTAAGTGGCCTATGTCTTATTGCAGATGAACTGGATGTTGAGCAGGTGAAGGGGTGGGGCGGTGTGTGGGGCGGTGTGTGGGGCGGTGTGTGGGGCGGTGTGTGGGGCGGTGTGTGGGGCGGTGTGTGGGGCGGTGTGTGGGGCGGTGTGTGGGGCGGTGTGTGGGGCGGTGTGTGGGGCGGTGTGTGGGGCGGTGTGTGAGGCGGTGTGTGGGGCGGTGTGTGGGGCGGTGTGTGGGGCGGTGTGTGGGGCGGTGTGTGGGGCGGTGTGTGGGGCGGTGTGTGGGGCGGTGTGTGGGGCGGTGTGTGGGGCGGTGTGTGGGGCGGTGTGTGGTTTGTGGGGCTTAAACAGTTGAGGGGAAATAGGGAAGTGTGCTGTTTTTTTTAGTTATTCTTGTACCTGCCCAGTGGGGTTTGCTGCGAATGTGCAAAAGACCCAAATAAACTAAGTCGAAAACTGCCTTCCTCCGTTTTTCAGATCAAAATAGCATCCGGAAAGGAACGTAAGCACGGGCACGCTTGACTTTGTGTAAGCGCAGGAACCTCCTAATAAGTCCAAAATGAAAATTTGCAAATACTAAATATCTTCAATGGATTTTCCAAAATGTTGAGATTTTCTTCATAATGAGATTGATTTCTTTGATCTTATGACTGGCTGGGGCATGACTCAGGAATTCCCACTGATTTGAGGCTTGCTTCACTTCCCGAATCTCTCCTCTCTTTTTAAGTTTTAGTGGATTAAAAACTTTATAAACATGAGTCATGACAAACTTACTCTAGACGTTGTCCATAAAATTGGCAGAATTTCACATTATTAGCAACGTTGTCGATTGGTCGACAATGAAGTCAACTGTGCTGATAGGATAAATGTTAATAATTCACCTAAGTGACCACGTACTTACTTTAGACTATACTTACTATACTTACTTTACTATTATAATTATGTTACACCAGCACAAAGCATGGCTGAATAAATCGGTTGTTTTATATTGCTAAATCTTACATTACTCTACTTGCCTAAAATAAAATTATCACTTAAAAATATATTTGCAGCGTAATGAGTACAATTTGCGAGTGGAAATCACATTGAAAGTACCGGCGTGGAGTGTCCAGGTCATAGGCCAAATGACCACCTTACCGGCAAAAATGCAGAGTACCAGAACACACTGTTAAGTGGAGCCACTGTCGTATAAAAATTTAATTTGGATTAGGATGAAATCTTACTTAAATTGTAAACGCTTGCAATGCGCGGGGTATTTTATTATTAACAACTGTTAATAATAAAATTTAATTTGGATATTTCTCGTAGGTTATCGTTACTTATATATCAACTGGTGAGGTTCAAATTGATGGAGATCTTTTAATCATGAAAAGTCTCAAAAGCAAGTAAGCCTTCGAGACATATTGAAATTAAATTTCATACGACAGTGGCTCCACTTAACAGGGTGTTCCGGTACTCTGCATTTTTGTCGGTAAGGTAGTAATTTGGCGGCCATCTTTCACGCAGAGACTGTAACATTGACGTTGAAACTCTACCTAGAACCTGCACACTCAACGGTTTAACATTAACGTTCTGTCTCTACCTAGAGCCTGCACACTCAACGGTTTAACATTAACGTTCTGCCTCTACCTAGAACCTGCACACTCAACGGTTTAACATTAACGTTCTGTCTCTACCTAAAACCTACACACTCAACGGTTTAACAAATTAACGTTCTGTCTCTACCTAGAACCTGCACACTCAACGGTTTAACATTAACGTTCTGTCTCTACCTAGAACCTGCACACTCAACGGTTTAACATTAACTTCCTGTCTCTACCTAGAACCTGCACACTCAAAGGTTTAACATTAACGTTCTGTCTCTACCTAGAACCAGCACACTCAACGGTTTAACATTAACGTTCTGTCTCTACCTATAACCTGCACACTCAACGGTTTAACATTAACGTTCGGTCTCTACCTAGAACCTGCACACTCAACGGTTTAACATTAACGTTCTGTCTCTACCTAGAACCTGCACACTCAACGGTTTAACATTAACGTTCTGTCTCTACCTAGAACCAGCACACTCAACGGTTTAACATTAACTTCCTGTCTCTACCTAGAACCTGCACACTCAACGGTTTAACATTAACGTTCTGTCTCTACCTAGAACCTGCACACTCAACGGTTTAACATTAACGTTCTGTCTCTACCTAGAACCTGCACACTCAACGGTTTAACATTAACGTTCTGTCTCCTCCTAGAACCTGCACACTCAATGACGATGTGTTTTGAAGTTCATTCTTATTTGTTCTCATCCACTATTAATTTAGAGTCTGGTCATAACTGCACTTCTATGTTATGAAGAACACTGCAAAACTTGGTTCCTGATACGGTTCGGCATTAGAATCAACTATTTTAACAAAATTTACTTCATCTGTACAACTAGTATTTTAAGAGATTTCTCAACAAATTGAAAAATATTTGCAAAAAAGTAAACAACTTAGAATTGTTGTATGAAAGCTGTGAAATATTTGAAATTCTATCCCCTCTTTTCAGCCCTAGATTGGCAGAATATCACAGTACTTACGTAAAGCAATTTTTTCAGCACTTTACCACTAAAGTCATCCAAAAAGCATAGCTTTCCAAAGCGTTAACTTTGCCAAAGGACTTGGTATGGAATAATACAGAACATGGTAATGGTAATACAATGGTAATAAAATCACATCTTTCATTTTTCCTACCTGAATCTTACTAAGCTTATCTTCAAGAGAACTAAAGGTAAGTTGTAGAGCTTGGTGTTCGTCTCTGAGCAATTGGTTCAAGGCTTCTAGCTCTTTGATACTGGTCTGATATCGTTGTATCTCTAGTCGCAGCATATTATTGGTAGCGAGATTCTCTGCCTTGTTTGTTTCCATTGCAGAGAGTTGTCGCTCCAACTCTTGAACCTTATTGTTTAGGTCAATCAGCTGTTGAGAGTTCTCTCCTTTCCTACGATGCAATTCAGTGAGCTCCTCCTGTTGATGAAGTAACTTTTGCTCCAAAGCCTGTACTCGCTCGTTGGACTTGCCATCACCAGGCCCGGTGCCTGCTCGTTGCAGGGCTTCCGCAGTTTCTTGTCGAAGTTTTTCATTCTGAATTGACAACTGTAAATTCTCTCCACGCAGAGCATTGGAATTATCAAACAATCGATTATCTGGAAAAGAAATGAGGCAGTAGTATCATAAATACAAAGCTACAGTAGCTGCATAGAGAGCTAGAGAAAATCAAATAGTTATGTAATATGGCAGTATACACATGTATTCTATTTGATAATGGTATCTTCTAGGTATTAAAAATGTGTGATTGCTCTGTTGATAAACTTAAGACCTCAATAAAATAAAATTGCAGACCTTGAAAATAACAGCATTCCTGCAAACTAAGGATCAACAGCAAACTTAAAAAAATTGTTTTATAAAAAGTTAAAATGAGCATGTCAATTACCGCAGAGACAGACAAATTTCTAAATTAGAATGAATTAATTAAGCTAAGTTAACGTGCATATGCTAACACAAGCAGATGACAGAAAGTATCAGATTCAGATCGTAGTCGCATCTGGAATCATGACACACCCAGAAATTGATGTAAGAACTTACGGAAAGTTATGAGATCTTGAAAACAGTTGCACTGTATTAAATTTCGCTTCTGTAACTGAGATATTACAGTTTGTCTCCATTTCTGAGCGTCCCAACCTGTGCTGGAAGCGGCCATCATTGATTTGACTTTTAACTCATGGCCATGTAAAACGCGCGAACTATCAAACAAATTAAAAGCATCTTGAGCTTTATTCTCTCAAGCATTTTAGTTTAAAGAAATAATGTGGGTGTATGTTTGAAGTGAATCTAGTTTACCTTTTGGATTAGTTTATATTAATTTCGAGTCTTGTAATATCACATTCAGCAATTTTATTCATGTTTTCCCACCATAAACTTGACAGTCGAGCTAAGACAGAGACAGCTGACTCGACTGCTGCACTCTGGTGACAGGATGGCCGCCAGTCGACGATTGCGCGCTGCCGACGCCATTTGCCATTCCCGTAGTTCAGTCCAGTTCGTTGGGTGTAGCACGGGTTGTCTTGCAGGCGGGGTAACCGGCGACCAAAACGCTATTCTATGACCACGAGGATAGTCGGGGTAGGCTACCAACCACACATCTACCGTGTTAGCACCCACCTCTCGTTTGTCTACTAAGTTTCCTGCCTCAGTGGTGCACCTTTCGGAATCTGTGCGTCTGTGCGGAGTATCATTCCGTGTGTATACTACTTGTTGGTAATTTTGACGTATCAAATCGCGGCGCGAAGGAATCAATTGTTAAATTGCTCGAAGCAGCTGTGAGGAGAAAGTGTTCTGTGCGCAGACCGCCATATTTCGGTCTATCCCGGTTCCCTAGCTGGGCTGAAGTGCAACCCGTGGGATACGGGAGAAACAAAACTAAGGGTTTCACAAAACTGACACCGACACGCCCCTTCCCCCTGAAATTCAGCCGACGAGTCCAGTGTTTCTAACCAAGTGTTCCACTTGCCGCGTTGCCCTTTAAATCTAAGCCGGTGTCACCGATAAATAATTGTGTGAATAATTGTGTAAAGTAATAGGAATCTATGAGCCCATACCAAAAAACTTGCTAGCTGTAGTGAAAACCAGCCTATTGACCATGGCTGACGACGAAGTGTTATTCGATGACATCTACGAGCTCAGCGATATAATTGGAAAGTAAGTATCTGTCATTAATGCAGGTTTTTATGTATCTTGTTTCATTCATGACACGTACCTAAATGAGTGGGCGCCGCGCTCCTAAAGAGCAGGGCTCGGTTCAGTTTGACGTTTAGTCGCCTGCCTCGCCTGCCTCGCCTGCCTCGCCTGCCTCGCCTGCCTCGCCTGCCTCGCCTGCCTCGCCTTGCCTCGGCTCACTCTGTTCCTGAGCTGCTTAGCTTACTTATTGATTTATTCAGTCAATTGATGGAACTTGATTCAATATCATGAGCAAATATGTATGTTTAGGATGACAGGTAGATGCCGGTGCTACTGAGGTAGTTGGAGCCCGTATGAGATGTGGATTTTAGAAGCTGTGCTCTATGCCGAAAGTAACGCCCCCTTCGCGGGTTACAGATATTGACCTTGACGTAATCGACGACAAAAATTCGATCGGTTACTTTCTGCCTGGATTCCGGCTAACTATCTCAAGACACTCCTCGAATTCTAATCGTAGGCACCTGGCTTGTTTTCAATATTGGATTTCAAATCTGACAGCATGTTTACCTTTTGTATCAGCTAGATTCCACTTCACCTGGCTAGGGTTTAATAACATTGTACTCATTTCATAATTGCTTGATTTAATTGATAATAAATCACACGTGTTTAGCTAACGACGTAATTAACAAAACAAATCAGAGCGCCGTAAGAATGTTTAGAGAAAAACTACTTGACTTCCCAATTCCCCCAAAAAGAAACAACAAATGTTTCAAGGAATCCATCGCATGAAAAGTTAAATGCAAGAATTTCGTTGAAAATAAATAACGATTGGCTGCCACTAAAATGCGTATAAATAGGAAGCAAAATCGAATGTGCTTTATTTTGGTGAGAATAACACACTTTTAAAGGTTGGTACTTTCAAGGAAACAATCTCAAAGTCTCGGGGAATCGTGAGCATTCAGAAAACATTCTTACACTTTGATTGACTCCAGAACTACAGCTGATTTTTCTGAAAATCCAGGTAAACCAAGAAGTTTAAAACACCAAAGGATCGATCGTGTAAATGCAATCAAAATCTGATCAGAAAAAACACAAATCCATCAAAATAAATGACTTTCTCGCAGCACGCGTTATCACGTGGCACGTCGTGTAGTTATCACGTGGCACGTCGTGTAGTTATCACGTCGTGTAGTTATCACGTGGCACGTCGTGTAGTTATCACGTCGTGTAGTTATCACGTGGCACGTCGTGTAGTTATCACGTCGTGTAGTTATCACGTGGCACGTCGTGTAGTTATCACGTGGCACGTCGTGTAGTTATCACGTGGCACGTCGTGTAGTTATCACGTCGTGTAGTTATCACGTGGCACGTCGTGTAGTTATCACGTCGTGTAGTTATCACGTGGCACGTCGTGTAGTTATCACGTGGCACGTCGTGTAGTTATCACGTGGCACGTCGTGTAGTTATCACGTGGCACGTCGTGTAGTTATCACGTCGTGTAGTTATCACGTGGCACGTCGTGTAGTTATCACGTCGTGTAGTTATCACGTGGCACGTCGTGTAGTTATCACGTGGCACGTCGTGTAGTTATCACGTCGTGTAGTTATCACGTGGCACGTCGTGTAGTTATCACGTGGCACGTCGTGTAGTTATCACGTGGCACGTCGTGTAGTTATCACGTCGTGTAGTTATCACGTCGTGTAGTTATCACGTGGCACGTCGTGTAGTTATCACGTGGCACGTCGTGTAGTTATCACGTGGCACGTCGTGTAGTTATCACGTCGTGTAGTTATCACGTCGTGTAGTTATCACGTCGTGTAGTTATCACGTGGCACGTCGTGTAGTTATCACGTGGCACGTCGTGTAGTTATCACGTGGCACGTCGTGTAGTTATCACGTGGCACGTCGTGTATTTATCACGTGGCACGTCGTGTAGTTATCACGTCGTGTAGTTATCACGTGGCACGTCGTGTAGTTATCACGTGGCACGTCGTGTAGTTATCACGTGGCACGTCGTGTAGTTATCACGTGGCACGTCGTGTAGTTATCACGTGCACGTCGTTTAGTTGGCAGCAGGTAGCTGCCATTGATTGGCCCGTAATAGACTTCATGAGGCTGTAAACTTCACGAAGTCATAAGGGCTTTGACACTGATTCACTTTCCCTCAATGAACCCTAATCATGACATCTCAAGTGTGATAGTGCTGAACTCACACAAGCCAATACCTGGGCATGTTGCTACCTGTTCTGTGAATGAAGGCAGCTCCGTGAATGAAGGTGGGCGGTTGGTCCTCCAGGCTGGCCGAGATTGCAATTGGTTTGACCCCACGACTCCCGCCGAGCCGTTTGATCTGTGTTGACCCGATGGGCAGCAACATCTGTCCGGCCGACGCAGGAATTCGCTGTCACTTTGTGCAAAATAAAGTTGATGTTGCCCTGCGTGTAGCCAATTCTCTGTACCCCAAAGACATTCGCTGGTAAACGCACATATTTGCGATTTCAGTACACGCTTTGTAAAACTCGCGATCGGAAATAAAACGTGTATTGCAATTAGGATGAATTCTTATTTAAATTGCAAACGCTTGCAATGTGCGGGGTATTTTATTATTATCAACACTATAACCGTCTCAAAAATTGATGCCCAAACGCGGACTCGAACCCCGATCTCCACCTGTCGCGGGTGTTGCTCTGAACCATTGAGCTACTTGGACACTGGCTTTTTGAGATGATTTTAGTGTATTTGATGAGAATGACGGATCTCCAAGGAGTAGAACCAAGAGGCTGTGAATACTCACAGTCACTCTGATTCTAGTGACGCTATATCACGTCACAACCTGTCAAACTCGAATAACTCCAAATTGACGTTGGATTCGTTGCTGTATTAGAATGAAATCTTATTTAAATTGCAAACGCTTGCAATGCGCGGGGTATTTTATTATTAACAACACTATAACCGTCTCAAAAATTGATGCTCAAACGCGGACACGAACCCCGATCTCCACCTGTCGCGGGTGTTGCAACCCCGTGTATTGCAATTTCTTGCGGTCGCTTGTAAATATTACTTTAGCGGAATGAAGTCAACTCCACTGGTTTTGTCCGCGACTCCAACTCGAGGAGGTAACAACAACCCGAGATCGAAGACGTTTTGAAATGAGAAACATTTTGATCGTGAGAGATTAACATCGAAGTAGAAATGTGATAATTTAATTCCCCCGCCTAATACTAATGACCAGAGAGTCGGCTCATATCCACCAACTTTTCCAGCACTTCTTGAGTTTGCTTGCAACTGAATTTTAACGTCACTGTACATTTGCTATGACTGAGTTGTGAAAGAAAAACTCGTCTGAGTTTATGTAACTCAAAGAAAATCAATTCTGACATCCGTATGTTGCAACAGTATCGAATTAAAGAGGGAACGAATTAAAGAAGACATAATTTTCATATCGGCATTTGTAGTTGACGACCCTTGACGTTCCAACGCAGCTAGAGGGCGTTGGTCGTGTAGCAAGGAGTTTGTACATGAGACGTGTATGACTTTGCTGGTGGTATTCATGAGTTAACTAGCATTCATTAGTTAACTGCGCATTCGGCTGTAGCCCCTCAAGAAGCTGAAGACTCTCGGGAGCACTTGCAAATAGTTCTTGGTGTACAGATCATGCGTACACTTACAATTTCATTCGACATTGCGATTGGATTCTGTGTACGAGAAATAGCAGCTGAAGGTTTTCCTATAATTTATGCTCCAAGTTCGTCGCGGCTGCCTGGGAGCGTTGTCTTGTCGGTAGAGATCTGACTTCGTTTGGGACCTCGAGATATACCTGCAACCAACTCATTCGGTGTCGTCTTTCCGGCACCGGCAACGGCACCGGCACCGGCACCGGCACCGGCACCGGCACCCGGCACAATCCATTACCCATCACGATGCGATGATGTACTGCATATTGCCTATTAGATCCGAGACGCGGCTCTAGAGATTGGGAGATAATGGAGGCTGGAAGACAAGTCGGCAGAATGACATGGCCATGGGTACTAGACGATATTCCCTTACGAACCACGACGCAGAAGCTTGACCATGCAGACAAGGATACCGAGTATGAGCGGTTGGCGGAAGTTGAAAGTCAAATCGGTTCCGCTAATAGCGACGGTAGCTTTGCGCGTGAAACCACTGAACTGTCGATGGAGGTGCCGTGCCATTCTTGGGCTCATGTAGTGGCATTGACAGCTTTGAAGAATTCTGCGAGAAGAATCGTGTATTCCCTTGGGTCCGCATGCCTCGACGTTGTTTGTTGGAAAGAATTGGCAGCTTCTGACAAGGAAAGTGTATTAGCGGCTAATTATACCAGGACAGATGTGTTGTTGAACTTTTCAAATAGTTATCACAGTTACTGTGCTGCAACGAGCCACTGACGCTAGAAGGATTACCATAATTTCAAGGTGCCCACTACACGTTATAAGATATCACCTCTCCTATGAGCGCTTGACCAGCTTTATCTTAATCTTCGAGCCGCTGCTTTCCCTTGACATGTGGTGATATACACGTTACTCACTGTCAAGAAAAATAATTACACTTACCGATGTTACCACAATTACCGGGTTTACTAAATATTCTTTCGCAACTCGGGTTTGTAACACAATTATTTATTATTTGTGGTGTTTAACGACGCACTGTTTTGACATCTGGCCCTGCGGCACTGGTCTAATGGCGTCGGTGAATGAGTGGATGATGATGAGGATGATGATGAACCTAACCTAGACTAGAGGTGAGGAGGGGAAACCCGGCGCCGGCACATAGCCTACTCCTGTCGAAGAGCACCAAGGGGACCACCGGCTTAACGTCCCTTCCGAAGGACGGTACAACGCGAACAACAGGATTCCTCCACAAATCCATGCTGTCGAGAGGTTGATAAGCAAAGCGAGTGAAGTTGCTGTACTAACTTTCATCCCTCCAACCTCTCTCCCGAACAGAACTGGTCATGTGTATAATGGTCACCCATTCTATACCTGACTCAGCGCAGTGTTGCTTAACTTTCATTCCTCCAACCTCTCTCCCGAACAGAACTGGTCATGTGTATGATGGTCACCCATTCTATACCTGACTCAGCGCAGTGTTGCTTAACTTCGGTGATATAACAAGAACCGGTGTTTCCAACACAGCAAACCGTTCGGTTTGTAACACAAACCATAGTCACAGAAAACACTCGATTAACATTTGTATTTATTAACTCTTCGTGAAAACACAGCCGCGGAATGATAGAAAATGAATCGAGAATCCAATCGCAATTAGATTCCTTTTCTCTCGGTGGTTCTTCATCTAATAAGATGATTACAATGTGAAGAGCTTTAGATACTTGCCAATTTGTCAAGACTCGACTTGACTCTGAACCAATGGAAAGGGGGAACGAGCGAACGCATCTCCTTTGAATCGATACCTCTAGGATGTAGCATCGGAATTGACTAAATCTTTTATTGGGACATCTCTTGGTGGCATCCCACCTCTATATTCTCGACTATTACCTGTCACCCGCACGGCACAGGTCGTTTCGTCGTGCATTCCACCTCGCTGGTGTACGTAGCTATCGTAATTTATCCGGGTATAGCAGTACTCGGCAGCGTTAGTACTTGGGGGCTGCAAGAAGTTGGTTCCGATCTCACGTGTTTTCTCGCAACGGATACTCGACTTGAAAATTCTGGTAAAGTTATAAAAAGAGTGACTTTATGTTGCTTACTTATTGAGTATTTGACTGAGACGGTGCACCACTCAATGCTGAGTTTTCTTTGAGAGTTATACGAATATGTGCGAGGAATACATGCTATGGTCACCGTTACCAACCCTGTAAGTAAAGACTAGAGTGGAAATCCAATCTAAACGAGCACATTTTAGCATTTTGATTAGGAAAGTTATAAGTGATCTACTCCTAACATTGATATTTTGCTCTTTATAAACTATAATGTTAAATTTAATCCACTTTCTTCCTGATTAAACATTTCACTCTTTAGCAGAATGAAATTTCACAATTTGAATGGCATGGAAATGCATAAATCCTGTCTTTTTCCCAAAGACACTTTTCACTCCAAACTGCCTTTTAAAGGACATTGACTGTTGTTACCGAAATGATGAGCTCGGACGTTCCAATGAATTCGCTCACGCTCGAAATATTTGCACATTTTGTCGGTAAGTGCTCGGCGTTGGTAACGAAGTCGTCGTAAAATAATCTTTCTTTATGAGATGATAATTCTGCCGGAAACTTCACAAGTTTGCTTTGGTTGAAGAACGTTTATCTTTGTCGAACAAGAGAGAAGAATAGAGAGAGTCATAAGAATACCTTTCAGGTGCAACCACATACAACTAAATCAGTGAAACTGAAATAAACGGAGCTCAAAACGACACAAAAATGAAAGAAATTTGGCCATCGATTGATTTGTGGTGTTTAACTATGCACTGTTTTGACATCTGGCCATGCGGCACTGGTCTGATGGCGTCGGTGAATGAGTGGATGATTATGATGAACGTAGCCTGGCTTAGAAGGGAGGAGGGGAAACCCGTGCCGGCACGTAGCCTACTCCTGTCGTATAGCACCAAGGGGACCACCGGCTTAACGTCCCTTCCGAAGGACGGTACAACGCGAACAACAGAATTCCTCCACAAATCCATGCTGTCGAGAAGTTGATAAGCAAGGCGAGTGAAGTTGCTGAACTAACTTTAATCCCTCCAACCTCTCTCCCGAACAGAACTGGTCATATGTATGATGGTCACCCATCCAATACCTGACCCAGCGCAGTGTTGCTTAACTTTCATCCCTCCAATCTCTCTCCCGAACAGAACTGGTCATGTGTACGATGGTCACTCATCCAATACCTGACTCAGCACAGTGTTGCTTAACTTTCATCACTCCAACCTCTCTCCCGAACAGAACTGGTCATGTGTATGATGGTCACCCATCCAAAACCTGACCCCGCGCAGTGTTGCTTAACTTCGGTGATCTCACGAGGACCGGTGTTTCCAACACGCCCAACCGTTCGGTTTGCCACCCACTAATAATGTCTATACATCTTGGCTCATTTTGCAGACATATTTTTGCAAATACTTACGATAGGTCAAGCGATGCATTTGGTAAGTTTCACCTGTAACGCATTCTTTTGTTATAAATCGACGTATAATAATAACAAGTTGCAGGTAAAACTCACTTAAGTGCAAATCTTGCAACATTATTTTTTTTTATTAAAATGTCTTTTAATAGCTCAAGAGAAGAACGAGGTACCGGCCTATGATGGTTTTTAGACTCATGTCTTCTTGATTTATCCTTAGCACTAGTTTTTAGTAAAACTATTTCAACTGGGTTTTGAATGCTAAGTAAAGGGCTACTAAATTTCCCGACGTTTCGTAACATATACTAGTTACTTCTTCAGAGGTTTGAGCAGTCCTGACAATTTTCCGATAACAAAAGAACCACATAAAATTATAACAATTACCTAGTTTAACCTAGTATAACAATAGGTTAGTTCAAGCTTCCTAAATGCATCTAAACAAAATCCCTACATCTAATCAGAACATGTAATCTATAACAATCTAAGGTGGTTCTCTTCTCTCGGAGTCTTGCCAATCTATCTACTAACTTCCCACGTTTCTCCCCATAGAGATTCTTTATGATGGTTTTTAGACTCATGTCTACTTGATTTATCCTTAGCAATAGTTTTTAGAAAAACTATTTCAACTGGGTTTTGAATGCTAATCGGAAAATTGTCAGGACTGCTCAAACCTCTGAAGAAGTAACTAGTATATGTTGCGAAACGTTGGGAAATTTAGTAGCCCTTTACTAAGCATTCAAAACCCAGTTGAAATAGTTTTACTAAAAAGAGGTATCGGCCTCCTTATAGCTTAGTGTTCGATGAAATAATAAACAATTTAATACGAAGTCTCCAGGATATTTATTGCTATGGGAACTTACATACTTTTGAACATTGCTATTTACAATAATATTGATATGTTCTTTACATCTCTCTACATATGTGTTACAATTTAATACAAAGTCTCCAGGATATTTATTGCTATGGGAACTTACATGCTTTTGAACATTGCTATTTACATTAATATTGATAGCTTCTTTACATCTCTCTACATATGTGTTACAATTTAATACGAAGTCTCCAGGATATTTATTGGTATGGGAACTTACATGCTTTTGAACATTGCTATTTACATTAATATTGATAGCTTCTTTACATCTCTCTACATATGTGTTACAATTTAATACGAAGTCTCCAGGATATTTATTGCTATGGGAACTTACATGCTTTTGAACATTGCTATTTACATTAATATTGATAGGTTCTTTACATCTCTCTACATATGTGTTACAATTTAATACGAAGTCTCCAGGATATTTATTGCTATGGGAACTTACATGCTTTTGAACATTGCTATTTACATTAATATTGATAGATTCTTTACATCTCTCTACATATGTGTTACAATTTAATACGAAGTCTCCAGGATATTTATTGCTATGGGAACTTACATACTTTTGAACATTGCTATTTATAATAATATTGATAGATTCTTTACATCTCTCTACATATGTGTTACAATTTAATACGAAGTCTCCAGGATATTTATTGCTATGGGAACTTACATACTTTTGAACATTGCTATTTACATTAATATCGATAGATTCTTTACATCTCTCTACATATGTGTTACAATTTCAGCCAATTAACCATTCATCTTATTTATCATTCACAGTCTACGACTTATTTGAAAATGTTCGACTTGGGACTTCTTGATAACAGGTCGGGGAAAATCGAGGAAATCGCTTTACTTGACAAAGTTCCAGTATATAATTTCTTAAAATAATTCGGTTGATTGAAACGTCAACCGAACATTGCCGTGGTTGATTTACCACTGAGAAGCCGTGGAAATCGCTTGCTTTGAAAAGTACAAGCTTTAAACCACAGCGTATAAAGTTAACGGCTGCATTAGAAATTAAATCAATCGATATCAAGCAAGTGTTAGACAGAACATTTTGACCCGTTAATCGTTTTTAGATATTCGAGAGTCGAGAGCGGGGACCAGTACGGTAACTTTTGGAATTGAAAAGTACTATACATTTTGTGAGTTTGCTAGGGGCGGGACGGGGGGGTCACAATACCAAGTAAAAACCACACGGCGGTCGATGATATTTGTCGTTAATTATCTTCAAAATGAAACTTACATAGTGAATTTATAATGCAACTAAAAGTTGCACTTCGCTAGTGCAACATGCACTTTTATGAGCGGTATTTGCATCGGGTGTTTGCTGCTGAGTGGCTGTTTCGGCCGCTATCACAGCTGTAATGATAGAGGAATGATTGAGCTTATAGGTCGTTTGCTTTCAATGAGAGAGCAACGATCGGTAGAATAAAGCGAGCGCACTACAAGTCAATTTGTGTATTGTGTATTGTGTATTGTCCGGTGATCTTCCTATTGAATTGCGACTGATCTCTTTGCCATTGAAAGCAAATCTTGCAAGTGTTATCCGACGATAGCGAGCTTCGATTAATTGAAATAACTCCCGTAATCATGGAATACAAGAACTGTTGAGACTTGGCTGAATTGCTTGGCTGAATATACCTTCATTTTCCACCCGTTTTCTAACAAGGTGATCCCGACGTGGGAATAGCGTCTGTGTGACAAAGCCTGGCAGGGTACTCTCACAACAGGGATGATTCCCTGGCAGGTCGACCTGTCGAGTCCTACCAGAATGATTGAACGCACGACCTTCTGGCCCACACTACGGCAAGGATCAATGAGCCTTGTCACTTTCATCCCCGATCCCGATGTGCATCCTGACAAAGTGGATGAACTCTCCCTGTCCCAGCGACGGCGATTTAGAACTCGTCTAGAAGGAGACGGCGCCGTCTCGACTCCACGGCGCTCATGGTTTATTCTCGTACCCGGCGCGGATACGACTGCCAGTCCGTCGAACGCACGTTTTATGAGCAACGGCTCACTGCAATTCTAATACACCGAGTCCCGGTGGTTTGGTGTATTCACCGTCGTTCTCTGCCTGCTTGCCGCATTCGAAGTGGTGAAGCCTCACCTACCTCCTACCTATACCTCCTACCTACCTCCTACCTGCCGCGTGCTAGCACGGGCTATATCGATCGCACACCCGTCCGATTCTAAGGGTCCACATACAAACAGTCTAATAGCAACCCGGTAGTAACTTCAGTAAACTTGGAACATTAAATATTTTAGGAATTTATGATTGGGTCCGTTGTCGCAAAGTAATTATTCTGAAATTCCTGGCTCTTTGATAAGCGTCAGAAAGTTGGAGAAAGTTTGTTCATTTGTTATTTGAAACAGTTTCCGTTTTTCAGTACCTAGACATCCCGTATCGTTGATGCATTACTAATTGTTTGTGTTTGCTATGGTCTGGGTCTCGGGCTGTTTTATAGAACCAGGCGGGTGATCGTATTTAGATGCTGGGCAACGGTCCACAATAGAGCAAGCGTACACCGTTTCTATGGTGGACAACGACCGTCCACGTACATAACTACACGCTCTTGATGAAAACAACCTAGATCGAGTTGTAGAATAAGTTGAAATCAACATAGTGACATCTTGTCAGTATCCGGCAAGGCAGACCGATGTGTGGCGCGTGTTCGAACCCCGCTGCGTGCACGTCTACTCGTAATCAAAGCCAATCTAATCTCGTTCAATTAGGCGGCTTAGAGCGGCATCGAAAAGACAACAACGCATCTTCACGGGCCAAGAGAGCCCCTCCCTCATCTCACACCCCCCCCCCCCCTCCCCCCACCATCTCACCGTGAGAGCTCACACGCGTTCACGTGTTTTTTTTTTGCAGACTTTTGACATGTTTATCTACCCATTGACATCAGAGTGAGAAAGTATTGGCTACATTTTGGCACAGAAGCAAAAGCAAATAATAAATGTTCTCAGTTTCATCCAAATCCTGAGTTATGCGAAGATCTTTGCCGTGAATACCATTACAAGTGGGTCCTTAAAGCCACAAGGGCTGATGGGAGATACAAAATAATTAAAAAGTTGCCATGGTTTTGTGAATGAAAAGTTTGTCACATTTGTGAAAGCAATCTGAAAGCTTCTGCAATGGAATTTGTATCAGCCGGTAGCCGAATGCCAGTGTTTACGCATTTTTGGCATTGTTTTCATTTGATTTGATTCGGATTGAAACGAATGACTCTATCAGTGTTTTTTTAATTGATAGTCGTTGATGGAGGAGCGTGAATGCTCACCCCCTGAGCGTCGTGCCGTCACACGCGTGCTGTTGCTCTCGCTCCTACCCCTGAGGTGCAGAGGCAAAGGCACGAGACACACCAATTAATTTCACACCGTCTCCGAAATCTTCCCTCACAATAGCGTCCTGACAGCACCTGTCCAAAGTTCGCATATAATTTGCATGCCACAAGAGAGACACAACGAAAGGAAATGAGCGACCGCCATTCGGCTTCATGTTAATTATGCATCCATATTTTAGGCGACTTTCAAGCTCGTTTATTGTTGCGAACGATGCTCCTCATAATAATCGAGCCGAGTTTTCACTTGAGCTTTTCCTATAATGTCTGCCTCTCTCAAGTCCCCGGTGTCGTTTTGCAGGGGGGTTAGCAAGGAAATTACGGTTATTAGCAGAGTCTTTGCGCGTCCGACCACCCCCTCAAAGACGCGCGGGGCAGCGGGACGGGAAGCTTATTTCCATGAGACACGCAAAAGTTGTTTGCTTTTTGACAAAGTTTCACCCGTTATAATAGCCGGCTGGTTGGTTGTTTCAGAGGCCCGTTCAGTCTGGTTCGGCGATGCATCCACCGGCAGACGGCGCAACAGTTCGCCGTCAAGATCGTCGACGTGGCCAAGTTCACGTCAAGCCCTGGACTCAGCACTTCCGGTGAGTGAATACCTTGCGATTGTTTGTAGAGTTTGTAGACTGACTTTCAATACTCGCCGATCTAACGTCCGTCTTACGAGGACCCGTGAAAAGTCTTTGGTTAGCGGATAATCGAGGAGGAGGATGCTTCAACTGACTAGCTAGGCGTGGTCCGAGGGATCTTTTCATTAAATCAGTCCGCCAAGAGGTTACTTTGCACTTTGGAACGCTGTGTTTTTGGTATCAATCTCTCCGACCGCTTTCTGGGACATAATATGGCCATGTGTGTTGCTGTCTCGCACCCGATACCGAGCGAATCGACTCAGCGTTTATCGAAAACAGAGTTTTCTACTCGCCACACAACTCTGGCTGCAGATCTGTCTGTGTTGTAGTCGAAAGCATCTGGATCTTAATCTGTTACCTATCCGATCCCTTGTACCGATCTTCTTGGTGCCAACAATGGCGTTTTGATCCACCAAATTAGCTGATTAATTGAGTTTGTTGCTGTAGATATAGTTTTTTTTTCCGAAGCGTTCAGTTACTTGCATCGTGAAAGCACCACATTTCCGCTTTGCATAATAAACGCAATACTTAAATATTTACATTTTGGCCTCCCTCCCGATAATTTTGTCTAAAAGCAAGCAGCACTTTTGCTTTCATAACGAGCTCGTCGTTACGTCGCTCGAGCAAGAGATCTGGGACCCGAAAGTCGGGCATTATTGCCGAGCGCGGAAATCGGAATCCATCGCATAATCTATTTACCTTCCTTCTCGGGTCAGCCCGGGAAACTTCATCTTAAAGTGAAATGTTCAGCTCTATCAGCGATTATTTTCAACTGATCGTCCTTTGTGCGGAGAAGCGAGTCGCGGGTGAACACGTCGAGCTAATTGACCGCCGTTTGAAGTTACGGGAGGAAGGTGTCTGAATGCATATAACAAACAGACTCGCTAACTGATTGCTCTTTACAAGTACCCACAAACAAGCGAAGCAACTAACTTCTTAAAAAAAACACTTGTCATTAAGGTCAAATCTTCTGTCTTTTGAACATTTTTTGGCACAATATTCGCAAACAACATGAGTGACCCGTGCAAACGAGTCCGTCGACCTATGACGAATCGACTACAGACTGGCTTGCTGGCATCGTGTTGGTCTTCAGGGTGTTCACCTGCATAGGTGTCACGTCCCATGATGCACGTCAAGAAGCCAGCGAGTACGCGGCGAAGTCCTTACAGTTGGGCTGCGGGACTTTTTGCCAACCGATCAATACATGGCCGTGTGCCCAGTGTTATTCGAGAGAATGCACTCCCATGCCGGCTGCCGTCCAGTGCTGCGTGTTCCAACATGGTCGAGGAACTTGCACACTGATCCTGCATCAACCTGATTGCCAACACGGGCTTTCTATCAGACCTCGTGCCTCGGGACGTGCAAGATATTGTCGTGTGCGTGTAGGCAAGCTCCGGCGTCAGTCGGTGTTACTTTGCTAGAACCTCGCTGATGACTCATTTGCAATCCGAGTGCATTGAAGTATTTTGCAAATGCTATAATGTACAACCCGTGCTATTACAGCGCACTACACTCGAGTTGTTCAACTCGCTTTCATAGCATGTTAATGTTCGCTTGGCCTTCTCTGTTGTCACTGAAACATTTTACTGGCTTTACTCCCTATTCGTTGGTTTACTATCTCGAAACCGCCACGCTCAATATACGGCAGAAACGGGGAATAGTCCAGGAGAAACCTAGTCTAGACTAAAACGGTAACAAGCTTATAGTAACAAACAGCTAGGATTAAAATAATATTTAAAAAGTAACAAATCACACATAATTGCGTGCAAATGTGTTAGCTATCACCTGGATGTGTTTTCTTTTCAAAATAACTCGCATTGTGCTCATTACCCATAGACGCTCATTTAGCTCAAATTTAGAAATTGCCAAAAAAGTCAAAACTTCAGATTGCAATATTTTGGTCACCTCTGAATAAATTTGTATGTTTTTGGTGTCGTTGGATTGGCAATGTTGTAAACTACGACATTGCCGTCTACAACTTTTTTGATACCTCGCTTAGATTTGGTAATAATCGTGTTTTTATTAATCACCACTCTTGACTAGGGGTGAAAAACAATGATGCCCTGGGTTGATTTTTATAATCTTTTGGGCCAATGTTCAGAAACGTGTCCTGAAGATTTCCTGCAAAATTCAGCTTGAAAACCGTAAAACTCGTGGTCTAGAAACGAACTGACAAAACACGCTGTTCGACATGCTATTTGGTGGTGCCACCTAATTGCGTTCGGTGTCCGCCTATCCCTTAACAACGCCTCTTACCACATCGACAACATCACACGACAATCGTGTTAAACGTCCCGCCCCGTGGTCGTCACAACCTTCCGAACAAATTGCTCTTCTAGTCCCCTTCGGCAATGCAATCAGACATCGGTCCCGTATTTTGCCGGCCGAAGCGATAGACAAACTTCCCGTCCATAACCTATACATCACCTTCCCGAAACAATGTTGTCCGGTCGTAGCAAAGTTCCGAGCTCGTCGATCTGTCATCCCCTTGGCGAGCAGAAGACACGTGTTGCAACTGGGAAACAGGGCGTGCCATCTTCTAAGGGGGCCCCGCGACCCGCGCTGGGAGTTTCAACCCGCCCCGTCGCGGACAGGACAAAGTGTCGGCTCGTGCCTCCGTCTAGACGTCGTCTCCGATATGTACACTTTTTTTTCAACACGCTCCCTTCTTAATGAACTAACTTACTTGAAAGTTAATTAATTAAAAAATAATTACAGCTGTCTTGAGCATTGTTCCTCGGGCGCTTTGTTGAGCTAACGACCCAGGGAATAATTTTCTCGCTCTCGCGGGGAGATAGCACAGCAACAATGCGCGTAATAGCAGCTTGCCATTAGGGCATAAAGGTGTTTACATCCTCGGGTAAACATGAGTTACCCTGGGGCTCGACTAAAACTTAGCACGGCGAGGAAGAAAACTGGAATTCATCTACAGCCATCCAGCTCAATTTTTTTCTTTTCATGCTCAAAAAATCTCCATCAATGTTTACCTCAACGATTGATAAACACGTAACGATATTCAAAAGCGAGTAACCTACGAGAAATATCGAAATTAAATTTCATACGACAGTGGCTCCACTTAACGTAATGTTCCGGTACTCTGCATTTTTGTCGGTAAGGTAGTCATTTGGCGGCCATCTTTCACGCAGAGACTGAAACATTGACGTTGTTTCTCTACCTAGAACCAGCACTCAACGATATAACGCAGTGTTACCCCGAGTACTGTAGCCATCATATCGGCGTTATCATCCGTCTTACCACGCCGCACCAGCACGTGAAGTTGGGATTCTGCTTCTCGCTTCTTCACCGAACTCGCCTTTTCTTGCCCCTTCCAGCTAAAGTTAGAACAAATTGATATTCCCCATGGATAGAAAATGTTTATCGCTAGGGATATTTTTAAAACGATGACAGGTTTAAACACACCACTCAATCGCTTTCACATTCGGAATTAAACGAGTCTTCTCTCGACTCTCTGGCTGCTATATTTACGCTGACCGACCGCGGACTGGTCCGCACTGCGTTTGATTCTTTCCATCTGTCTGTTGATTCTTGTTTCACCTCCGTCGTCTTTTACTGGTCGTTTTCTTCAGCGTCTTATTTCTAGCCGGCGATCTCGGCCGTATTGTTCTCCTGTCAATCGGTCAGGTCACAGTTCGGCTCGGGTTCCGTGTATCACGTGCGTGCGTTGCCTTTACGATGCAGCGTACGCGTGTGCGTGCTGGTTTATAGCACCGCTCGAATTACACATTCAACAAATACGCATGCACGCTAGAGCGTGCTCTGAATTTGATAAATCGTTTTGGGGTGGAGGTGCCGTGATTGTTTTGCGGGCTGCGTTCAGGGGTGACTTTAGACAGTGGAGGTGCCGTGATTGTTTTGCGGGTTGCGTTCAGGGGTGACTTTAGACAGTGGAGGTGCCGTGATTGTTTTGCGGGTTGCGTTCAGGGGTGACTTTAGACAGTGGAGGTGCCGTGATTGTTTTGCGGGTTGCGTTCAGGGGTGACTTTAGACGGTGGAGGTGCCGTGATTGTTTTGCGGGTTGCGTTCAGGGGTGACTTTAGACAGTGGAGGTGCCGTGATTGTTTTGCGGGTTGCGTTCAGGGGTGACTTTAGACGGTGGAGGTGCCGTGATTGTTTTGCGGGTTGCGTTCAGAGGTGACTGTAGACAGTGGAGGTGCCGTGATTGTTTTGCGGGTTGCGTTCAGGGGTGACTTTAGACGGTGGAGGTGCCGTGATTGTTTTGCGGGCTGCATTCAGGAGCTAAATTACGTGATCGAATTTAAATGAGCTTAATTTAAGCATTGCAATCTGAACAAAGTTCTTCTCCATGGATTTAATGTTATTCTAATTATTTAATCATCATTTATGCTTTTCTATCGTGCATTTATTTTTATTAAACGTTGCTTTAGCTCTACGTTGCTTTCATCCAACCACTTAAGTTCCAAGTCTTCGTATTTTCATCTCAATCGACATAATCCTATTCTGTATTGTCTTTCCCTCTCCCTCCCTTTTCCTTGTTTGAAATTCCCTACAGTTTTCCCCGCTAACAAGTTGGTAATGAGCACAGAAAGTTCCCTGTACGCCATCCAAGTTGACACCCAACGCCAAATGCCACACTTTTAAATATCTTTTGCAAATGCATGCAATGGACAAAGTATTTTATTATTATGAACTCTTTAACATTTAACTGGACACTGGCTTTTTGAGACGATTTTAGTGTATTCACAGCCTCTTGGTTCTACTCCTTGGAGATCTGTCATTCTCATCAAATACACTAAGATCGTCTCAAAAATCCAGTGTTCGAGTAGCTCAATTGGTTAGAGCAACACCCGCGACAGGTGGAGATCGGGGCCCAAGTAGCTCAATTGGTTAGAGCAACACCCGTGACAGGTGGAGATCGGGGTCCAAGTAGCTCAATTGGTTAGAGCAACACCTGCGATAGGTGGAGTTCGGGGTCCAAGTAGCTCAATTGGTTAGAGCAACACCCGTGACAGGTGGAGATCGGGGTCCAAGTAGCTCAATTGGTTAGAGCAACACCCGTGACAGGTGTAGATCAGGGTCCAAGTAGCTCAATTGGTTAGAGCAACACCTGCGACAGGTGGAGATCGGGGTCCAAGTAGCTCAATTGGTTAGAGCAACACCTGCGACAGGTGGAGATCGGGGTCCATGTAGCTCAATTGGTTAGAGCAACACCGCGACAGGTGAAGATCGGGGTCCAAGTAGCTCAATTGGTTAGAGCAACACCCGCGACAGGTGGAGATCGGGGTTCAAGTCCCCGTTTGGACATCAATTTTTGAGACGGTTATAATGTTGATAATAATAAAATACCCCGCGCATTGCAAGCGTTTGCAATTTAAATAAGATTTCAAATAAAAATGGGCAAAGTATTTTATTATTAGGAACACTTTAATCTCTCAAAAATCTGTTTGTCAATTTAAATGTGTTGAGCGGCAAACAAAATGCAACGTCACTTGTTTAACGTCACTTGTTTAACGTCACCTGTTTAACGTCACATGTTTAACGTCACCTGTTTAACGTCATCTGTTTAACGTCACCTGTTTAACGTCACTTGTTTAACGTCACCTGTTTAACGTCACATGTTTAACGTCACCTGTTTAACGTCACCTGTTTAACGTCACCTGTTTAACGTCACTTGTTTAACGTCATCTGTTTAACGTCACCTGTTTAACGTCACATGCTTAACGTCACCTGTTTAACGTCACTTGTTTAACGTCATCTGTTTAACGTCACCTGTTTAACGTCACTTGTTTAACGTCATCTGTTTAACGTCACCTGTTTAACGTCACATGTTTAACGTCATCTGTTTAACGTCACATGTTTAACGTCACTTGTTTAACGTCACCTGTTTAACGTCACTTGTTTAACGTCACCTGTTTAACGTCACCTGTTTAACGTCACATGTTTAACGTCACCTGTTTAACGTCATCTGTTTAACGTCACCTGTTTAACGTCACTTGTTTAACGTCATCTGTTTAACGTCACCTGTTTAACGTCACATGCTTAACGTCACCTGTTTAACGTCACTTGTTTAACGTCATCTGTTTAACGTCACCTGTTTAACGTCACTTGTTTAACGTCATCTGTTTAACGTCACCTGTTTAACGTCACTTGTTTAACGTCATCTGTTTAACGTCACATGTTTAACGTCACCTGTTTAACGTCATTTGTTTAACGTCATCTTGTTTAACGTCATCTTTTTTAACGTCATCTGTTTAACGTCACCTGTTTAACGTCACCTGTTTAACGTCATTTGTTTAACGTCACTTGTTTAACGTCATCTGTTTAACGTCACTTGTTAAACGTCACTTGTTTAACGTCACCTGTTTAACGTCACCTGTTTAACGTCACCTGTTTAACGTCACCTGTTTAACGTCACCTGTTTAACGTCACCTGTTTAACGTCACCTGTTTAACGTCCCATGCTTTGTGACGTCCCATTTAAACCACCTCACTCGTCTGTCATTTGTTAATTATTTATTATTTATTTGTCGACAACGGAGGCAACTGCACAAATGTGATTAAATATAAATATGAACAATTAAAAATATTATTTACAAACTGAAGCTTAAATTACAAGGAAACACGAGATAATTAAGTAGGTAATTAATATTTGACAAGTTTTCATGAGCGGCCATGTTTGATCTCAGAGTTCAAGTTGGGTTATGTAAGTCATGAAGTCTGAAAAGATGTCGATGTCAGGGCAGGTAGTTGTATAGATATATATTTATTTATTTGTGGTGTTTAACGACGCACTGTTTTGACATCTGGCCATACGGCACTGGTCTAATGGCGTCGGTGAATGAGCGGATGATGATGAGGATGATGATGAACCTAACATAGCGTAGAAGTGAGGAGGGGAAACCCGGTGCCGGCACGTAGCCTACTCCTGTCGAAGAGCACCAAGGGGACCACCGGCTTAACGTCCCTTCCGAAGGACGGTACAACGCGAACAACAGGATTCCTCCACAAATCCATGCTGTCGAGAAGTTGATAAGCAAGGCGAGTGAAGTTGCTGTACTAACTTTCATCCCTCCAACCTCTCTCCCGAACAGAACTGGTCATGTGTATGATGGTCACCCATCCAATACCTGACCCAGCGCAGTGTTGCTTGACTTTCATCCCTCCAACCTCTCTCCCGAACAGAACAGTCATGTGTATGATGGTCACCCATTCAATACCTGACTCAGCACAGTGTTACTTAACTTTCATCCCTCCAACCTCTCTCCCGAACAGAACTGGTCATGTGTATGACGGTCACCCATCCAATACCTGACCCAGCGCAGTGTTGCTTGACTTTCATCCCTTCAACCTCTCTCCCGAACAGAACTGGTCATGTGTATGACGGTCACCCATCCAATACCTGACCCAGCGCAGTGTTGCTTAACTTTTATCCCTCCAACCTCTCTCCCGAACAGAACTGGTCATGTGTATGATGGTCACTCATCCAATACCTGACCCAGCGCAGTGTTGCTTGACTTTCATCCCTTCAACCTCTCTCCCGAACAGAACTGGTCATGTGTATGATGGTCACTCATCCAATACCCGACCCAGCGCAGTGTTGCTTGACTTTCATCTCTCCAACCTCTCTCCCGAACAGAACTGGTCATGTGTATGATGGTCACCCATCCAATACCTGACCCAGCGCAGTGTTGCCTAACTTTCATCCCTCCAACCTCTCTCCCAAACAGAACTGGTCATGTGTATGATGGTCACCCATCCAATACCTGACCCAGCGCAGTGTTGCTTAACTTCGGTGATCTCATGAGAACCGATGTTTCCAACACGACAAACTGTTCGTTAGGTTGCTTGTGGATATCAATCCTACCCCCGGACAGTGGGTCCCGGACAGTGGGTCCCGGACAGTGGGTCCCGGACAGTGGGGCCCGGACAGTGGGTCCTGGACAGTGGGGCCCGGACAGTGGGGCCCGGACAGTGGGTCCCGGACTGTGGGTCCCGGACAGTGGGTCCCGGACAGTGGGTCCCGGACAGTGGGGCCCGGACAGTGGGGCCCGGACAGTGGGTCCTGGACAGTGGGGCCTGGACAGTGGGGCCCGGACAGTGGGTCCCGGACAGTGGGTCCCGGACAGTGGGGCCCGGACAGTGGGGCCCGGACAGTGGGGCCCGGACAGTGGGGCCCGGACAGTGGGGCCCGGACAGTGGGTCCCGGACAGTGGGTCCTGGACAGTGGGGCCCGGACAGTGGGTCCCGGACAGTGGGGCCCGGACAGTGGGGCCCGGACAGTGGGGCCCGGACAGTGGGTCCCGGACAGTGGGGCCCGGACAGTGGGGCCCGGACAGTGGGGCCCGGACAGTGGGGCCCGGACAGTGGGTCCCGGACAGTGGGTCCCGGACAGTGGGGCCAGGACAGTGGGGCCCGGACAGTGGGGCCCGGACAGTGGGTCCTGGACAGTGGGGCCCGGACAGTGGGGCCCGGACAGTGGGGCCCGGACTGTGGGGCCCGGACAGTGGGGCCCGGACAGTGGGGCCCGGACAGTGGGTCCCGGACAGTGGGTCCCGGACAGTGGGGCCAGGACAGTGGGTCCCGGACAGTGGGTCCCGGACAGTGGGTCCCGGACAGTGGGGCCCGGACAGTGGGTCCCGGACAGTGGGTCCCGGACAGTGGGTCCCGGACAGTGGGGCCCGGACAGTGGGGCCCGGACAGTGGGGCCTGGACAGTGGGGCCCGGACAGTGGGTCCCGGACAGTGGGGCCCGGACAGTGGGTCCTGGACAGTGGGGCCCGGACAGTGGGTCCCGGACAGTGGGTCCCGGACAGTGGGGCCCGGACAGTGGGGCCCGGACAGTGGGGCCCGGACAATGGGGCCCGGACAGTGGGGCCAGGACAGTGGGTCCCGGACAGTGGGTCCCGGACAGTGGGTCCCGGACAGTGGGGCCCGGACAGTGGGTCCCGGACAGTGGGGCCCGGACAGTGGGTCCCGGACAGTGGGGCCCGGACAGTGGGTCCCGGACAGTGGGTCCCGGACAGTGGGGCCCGGACAGTGGGGCCCGGACAGTGGGGCCCGGACAGTGGGGCCCGGACAGTGGGGCCCGGTTGAATGCATCTATGTTCTAATATAAAATAGTAACTTATTTTAAACAAAATAAAATCCCTAAGAAAATAAACCCAGCGTCATTTTCTGAGTAGTGTCACTTTTTCCACGCATTTCTGGCAAAATAGCATCATTGTCAACGTTGCGTGTTTTGGTTTTCCGCAAAGAGGCTAAAACCTCGTTCTTCCGCTCAGCTGCCTGCAATGACGAGGACACGCCCCTTCGTCTGCGTGATACATTTCCGTGACAGGGTTTTTTTTTACATCCGGTATCACCGCGTTTATAGCGCTCCTAAGTCGTAGTGACCACAAAATGAATTAAGTACATTAATTTGAGAAGCCACAAATCAAACGTCGTCTGATTTTTCTTAATGATTTCAATGCAGATTTGAAGTTCTCAACAAAAAACTGAAAGGTTTTATGAGATACATTTGCAGTGATCTTCAGTAAAATACTACCTACTTGCAAATACTTGTAGCATTGCGTGCAGTGCAATTACACGCAACCAGGTCCCAGCCTCCTTGCTTGCGGCTTTTCTTATGAGAACGACCGGCGGCATCTCATGTGTGCGGTGCGTAGAGAGGTGGTTACACGCAACCAGGTCCCAGCCTCCTTGCTTGCGGCTTTTCTTATAAGAACGACCGGCGGCATCTCATGTGTGCGGTGCGTAGAGAGGTGGTTACACGCACCCAACAAAACCGCAGATTAACGGAGGGAGTTAAGCATAATAACTCTTCCTTATTGTCGCAAGCTTAATATTGTCTGATACCTATAGGAGGCTAAGATGCCTGAATAATCTAACATTTTGGCAGTTTCTGCTGTTAATTGGTCTTGTAGATTGGCTTGTAACCAGAAGCCAGAAGCCAGAGTTCTGATGAGATCATTTCCAGTCAATTAATAAATGTGACAGGGGACATATTCTGCGATGCCATGTCTGTATAGCAATTAGTGCTGTTTGCTTTATTGCCTTCTCCCCTCGAAGCAACTTAATATGTACGGCTTGCCATAAGACATACGGCCTCGCAATCTAGCTTCATAAATAAAATCTTCTCAATAATGTCTGTCGCAACCGTGCCACTGCCAATCGATATTTTCAATATCTCCAGTCAATATTTTGCCGTCGTACATCAGACCGGAGTTTTGCACAAGTTTGCCAATACATCAATCGCCGTCAGATCGGTTAACACTTCGGCTGTGCCCGGTCGCGAGATTAAGTGTGTGTGGGAATCTCTTTTCATTTTTAGTAGTTGCTCGTATGATGGGCTGTCGCTTGACTATAGATGTGGGCGCCATAAAATGGATACCAACCCATCTGCCTCCACCGCTAACGACAACGGCCACTTACGTTCATAGCCCGACGCCTCCTTGTTCGACAGACATAAAAAAAAATGTGCCAATGGGTGTAAAATCATCGACGCTGAATCGCGCCTTTCATCGCGTCGATAGGGCCGTGTTTGTTTAGTAATGGCTGCTACTTGTATCCAAGCCCAGTTATTTACTTTTCTAAGAAATTCGGAAAGCACTGTATTTTCCCCTTCGCCAGACAATCTCGTGTCCGCTGCACGTCTATTAGAGTAGGTCAACACATTTCTTTGAACCAGACTGGAATCGTGGCATGTTATCACTGACCTCAAATAACCACAGTATCGATCATATCACTTTTTCAGATCACGAAAGTTATCTCGTAAAATAACGTGTATTAACCCTAATTTACCGAGATAACCTTTCGTTACCTCTAACGATTCCCTCGTTACCTCCAGGATTCCTATCCTGGATAGAGCATAGGATCCAGCCAGCTGATCTCAAATAACCTGGATAGAGCATAGGATCCAGCCAGCTGATCTCAAATAACCTGGATAGAGCATAAGATCCAGCCAGCTGATCTCAAATAACCTGGATAGAGCATAGGATCCAGCCAGCTGATCTCAAATAACCTGGATAGAGCATAGGATCCAGCCAGTTGATCTCAAATAACCTGGATAGAGCATAGGATCCAGCTAGCTGATCTTAAATAACCTGGATAGAGCATAGGATCCAGCTAGCTGATCTCAAATAACCTGGATAGAGCATAGGATCCAGCCAACTGATCTCAAATAACCTGGATAGAGCATAGGATCCAGCCAGCTGATCTCAAATAACCTGGATAGAGCATAGGATATAGCTAGCTGATCTTAAATAACCTGGATAGAGCATAGGATCCAGCCAGCTGATCTCAAATAACCTGGATAGAGCATAGGATCCAGCTAGCTGATCTTAAATAACCTGGATAGAGCATAGGATCCAGCCAGCTGATCTCAAATAACCTGGATAGAACATAGGATCCAGCCATCTGATCTCTAATAACCTGGATAGAGCATAGGATCCATCCAGCTGATCAAAATGAATTGTTGGCAACAGGTAGAAGTCCCTAAATCAGAGGTGTCCCCATAATTTCAATGCCGTTTTAAGAGTTTTTGAAACAAGTGTCCAACCAATTTTGACCATTAAAGTGGTAAAAACAGACGGTTGCTTGTAAACACAAGCAATGAATCAATCAAAGGAATCCAGGGTGTCACATGTGTGTTGTCAGCCCCCAGTTCGCCGGCCACCGGCTCCTGCTCGCAATTGTCAACAGTGTGTGCCATGTGTTTCAGACTTGAAACGAGAGGCGACGATCTGTCACATGCTGAAACACCCGCACATCGTCGAGCTACTGGAGACCTACAGCTCGGAGGGGATGCTGTACATGGTGTTCGAATAGTGAGTGACTTGCCACCCCAACTGCATTCCTAGCATTTCACTGCACTTCCACGCCTCTTTACAGCGCTTCAACGCCACTTTCCAGCTCTTTCAAGACACTGTCCTACATTTCCCCATGCACTTTTAGCACTTCCACCATTTCCGTGCATTTCTAGAACTTCTAATACACTTTCCAGCACTCCCCTCCACTTCGCCGCATTTCTGTACGCACTTCCTAGGACTCCCCTGCATTTTCCCGTGCACTCCTATTGCATTTCTCTGCAATTCGATGCACGTTCCCATGTACTTCTAAGTTTAAACACTCAGTGCAGGCACCTGCATGCCCTGCTCCAGCTTCATGGCAAATGATCGAAGAAAATCCTCCAGCGCGTGGAGGCTGCAGAATAAAATAAGCCCGCGCAAATAATGTCGGAAAATTACCGTTTCTGTTGTCAATGTTATTTAACTTCCGTAGCCTTTCAGGATGTTTGCTTTTAAGCCTCGTAGCTTTAACTTTTTCAATCAAGTTTGCTCAGCGTCCGCAAAGTTTGAAAGTGTTGTTGCCTTGATCTCTAGGAAATCTCTCCCTGCGAATGATCTGCAAGTTTCATCAGCATCCAGATGTCTCCGTCCTGCTAATATATTTAGCAAATATTAGCACTCTTCATAGCCAGATTAGTTAGCGAACTGCGGGCCGCGGCTTAATTGCTGATGTGCGTACACACCTAGTTGGCTCGCTTGAATATAATTATGCAAATCGCGCGGTAATTACACCGGGATCGATCTCCTTACCGAGCATCAATGAGATATCTTAGCATTTACCAACGAGGCTGTTAGTTCATAACATTAGAAACTGATTATTTCATCAGTTTTTCCTGAAAACACTCCACGAAAATCGTAACTGTAACTGAACTAGTCAAATGGGAGTGGTGTTGGTATAATTAGCACTGGTTCCTATTATAGCAGGCTCCAGGGTACGCGATGGATTGTAGATGAAGGTTAAACCACCAGGTTTCATCCACATGGCTGGCGGATGTTTGTACTGACTCTTGGTCCCTTGTTTTGCAGCATGGATGGCTCAGACCTTTGCTTCGAGGTGGTGCGACGTGCCATGGCCGGGTTCGTCTATAGCGAGACAGTGGCCAGGTAAATATCATCAACATCCAGACCAGAATTCAATTAATCTGAAGGAGGTGAAAGGCTTCGCAAACTCGTGTAGAGAATCCATGGCAGCCAACACACGAGTTAACCATTTGTATATTTGTTAACCACTTCTTAAACAATCTTAAATACTCTGCAGTTTTCCAAATTTTGGCTCAATTACAATACGACACTCGGTTACGTGTGGATTTTAAGCCCCTTCGTTTCTCGCGGTGTTGTTTATGAGTTTATCAAGTTGTTAGAACCTCCCAAGCAGCACTGCCGTTTCCTGCACCGGACTCCGTCGAGTCTCAGCCCGAGCCAGTCTCACCTAGACGTGCTACCCCAGGTGAACCTGTGCATTTCATGGGCGCGGTCGGCGCTGTCGCCCATAAACTAGTTGAGAACGCAGCGGGCGGGCGTGTAGGCAGCCTCCTGGCCAGCCAGCCAGGGCTGCAGGACCGACCAGGGCAGTCAGCTTTTTACTGCGCTTGTAAAATGTCGAAATGACATGTATAGGTGGACGTGAATCGCGCGGCGAATTGAAGTTCTGCGTCCCTGGCGGCCGACGGCGATATGTTTATGTCCTCTATGCACGGAGGCGACATGCGAGAACCATAATGACACATGGAACCAATCAAAACAAGCAAATTTAATTGGTGCGTCGTGTGTATACTGCGTGCCAGGTTCATCAGTTTCCATCGCGGCTTGTGTAAATGAAAGTTTTAGCAGTTGCCGCATTGGATCGAGGAAAGGAAAGCGCTATAATGACTTCGATCGCGCATTATCGTTGAAATTATCCTTGGATTTGTTTTTAAAATATTACGCTAACCGAACCCTTAATCCCTTTGTAAATCGCTGTACTCAATCAGTAATTAATGTGCTAACTTTCGTGCGATAAATAAGTTCTGGAGCGGCTCACTCAATTCGTTTCCTCGTTTATACGGGACCCTATTTTTCAATTGTCGAACGAGGAGAGTTATCTTCCGTGGAGCACAGGGAGGGGAAGGGGAGCCCAAACGCGGCGTCTTTCCTTTGAAGTTGGCCAAATTCTTCGTCGCGCCCGAACGATCGCGCGCAGAGCTTATTTGAGTTCATTTTATGTTGCCGTACTTGTGCATCCCATGAAAATGTATCAGCAATTCAGATTTATTTTTAGTATACTAGGTACTAAACTTTTTGCCCATTTTAATTTTGCAACATCCGTGCAATGTGGGGTAAATATAGACTGCTTGCACTTCGCTTCGCTGGGTAAAACATGGCTGGGCTATACTAGTTGTGTGGGTATGAGTCTCACCCAGGGGCACAACACCAGAAAGCGTCGCTCGCACCTCCAGCCGATTGATGTGCACTCTACCCGATGAACAAGTTCGAATCTTGCTTACCGTGATTTTGATCGGTCGTTGCTAGACTGCGGGCTAACAGACGACGCCAGCGCACGCCACCCTCTTCTATCTGTTGACCCAGAGCTTAGAGGCGACCACTAATCGTGCTTCCAGTATTTACTCTGATTAAGCGATCGATTCGATGATTCTGTTCTAATCTATGGCATGCTTGATGCGCCTCTCTTTAGAGTGGCAAGGTGATACCAGTGATGGTCCAGGGACACTATGACGCGGTGTAACCGTCAATCTATATTTTATTCATGTTTCAATTTCACTGCTAGTTCCAGTCCCACGCGCTAACTACAGCGTCGGGCGATGGAAATCACGGCCCGTACGTTTGCCGTGTGCCGAGAGACGAACAAGATAAACATTTCTCGCGGACAGGCAGTGTCGTCATCTGTTCACGTTATGGACGTCTCATAAATTCCGAATCGCATGTATACATTGGTTTCTAAACAAATGCTCGCGGTCGCGTGGGGAGATTGACGGGTAGCCAACCTCTTTCCTGAGCGTTGTCGGTTTTGATGGGAGATCGCCGCCGTGGTGGAGGCGCCGTGACTCTCCCGACGCGCCCGACATGGTGGCGGTGCCCACTCTTCGCGGAACTGCACCCGCTTCCCGCTAGGTCGCTGCACCAGCGCAGCGTCGCCAGACTTTCGCGACGTCGCACGCTTCGCTTTAGAATTTTCGCTCGCGAGTTTTTCTTTCATTTTCCTGCCACATAGGGTGTCAAGAAAATGTTGTGCTGGTTTTCAATTTCCGTCGAAATCCCCGCCACCTTCTCTGATAATTGCTGACTCGACTGAAATGGTTTCCGTTTGCTTGCATTAAGAAGCTCTGTATTATCAAATGGTGTTGTCTGGTGGCCTGCAATGCCTGCTGGCCTGCAATGCCTGCTGGCGGTGGTCTGACTTGCCTGCTGGCCTGCAATGCCTGCTGGCCTGCAATGCCTGCTGGCCTGCAATGCCTGCTGGCCTGCAATGCCTGCTGGCCTGCAATGCCTGCTGGCCTGCAATGCCTGCTGGCCTGCAATGCCTGCTGGCCTGCAATGCCTGCTGGCGGTGGTCTGACTTGCCTGCTGGCCTGCAATGCCTGCTGGCCTGCAATGCCTGCTGGCCTGCAATGCCTGCTGGCCTGCAATGCCTGCTGGCCTGCAATGCCTGCTGGCCTGCAATGCCTGCTGGCGGTGGTCTGACTTCCTTGTTTCTGTCCCCCGATCTAGTCACTACATGCGCCAGATCCTCGAGGCGCTACGTTACTGTCATGAGAACGATATCATCCACCGGGACATAAAACCACATTGTGTTCTATTGGCGACCAAAGAGAACTCTGCGCCGGTCAAACTGGGCGGCTTCGGCGTCGCCATCCAGCTGCAAGAGGGTCACCTTATTAACGGAGGTCAGTAAAAAATCGACACAAGCGGCTTAATTCTCGAGCTGATTTTGACACCGAGTTTTGCCTCACACTTCTCAGCTCGAATATTTAATGAAGCGTAATCTTTGCGCTCTCAATTAATGGCCGCGCTGGTTTTTGCCGGCGCTCATTACGCCTGGCACGCACTTCGTGTACTGAGTTTATAAATGCGTCTCAGTTTGTGCAGGGCTAGAAGTGCGATGCACATCAGAGAAATTGTGACCGACGCAAGTAATTTGCCTGCAATATCATCACTACATTCGAAACGCTGACGGTCGCCAATTGCAAAATGAAACACCGCATTGAGCCGAGCCTAAAACCGCACTTGATTTGTCAACACCGCAGAGGACCATGAGTTTTGATTGCGCTCTAGTGTAATTCCGTTCGATCTAATTACCGCAGGTCATCTGCTTTGATTGCTGCAGTCAATGTGCATTCACAGTAGCAGTGAATGCAATTAAATTAGACATACGTGCTATTAGGCGGGCATAGGGAGGGAAACGGAAAGTAGCATTGGAAGTTACGGGGGTAAGGTAGTCCGCCTCGTGGTTCTCTAACTGGCGAGATAGTGCTATGAGATTGCTTCTCAAGAGGCAGGCAAACCTCGTAGGTTTATTTTATTTTGGCGGGCATTCCTAGGTGGGATGGACTTTGCTATGTGGGATGGATATAGCTAGGTTAGTGGACTTTGCTATGTGGGATGGACATTGCTATGTGGGATGGATATCGTTTGAGATGGCCATGCTACACCTACTCCATAGATCCCCGTCCCCTGGCAATAGTCGGCCATCACTTTGTTTGCCAACGATAAGAAGTTTGGCCGGAAGTGTCTGATTTTGTCCCCTGCTGCCCGGCGAAGAAGTTGGCGATGGATACAGAAGTGACCGGAAACCATGCATGGGTCGCTATCAAGCGACCAGTTAACAGTAACGGAGGACTTCCTTTTGATTATCATTGTGTGCGGTCCACGCACAACATTATTAACATTCACACGGTGGGCGGGTTATGAATCGTCGGGGGTGACAATCATACCTACAAGGTAAAATGTATCATGCCACGAAAGATGCAAGATTCCTCGATCTTATATGTTCACAGTTTTAACTACCGACCAGGATGCAAATGCACTGCCAGTTATCCCCGGCGCTTCTCAACAAAGCTGCATTTCATATGTAATTCCACGTCCTGCCTCCCTTCTCCTCTTTGCTGATCTGTTTCCTTCCTTCTCTCAACGAATGGGTACAATGTGACTAGCGGTGTTTTCTCGTCCACAGAGAAAGTTATTTCTGAGTCGCGCTCGCTCTGTGCAAAAGGTCAACTCTATCTGAAGGCAGATCGCGCCGGTAAGAAGAAGTGACGCTGTCACAAAATCGCAAGCTAACGAACATTCACGATGGCGATGTTTTTCTGGAAATCCATCTCTAGACGGAGTTCTTTTGTGACTCGAGGATTGCGACGGTCAGAATCTTACAAAGTGACCTCTTCGTCCCCCCCGCGTCTGCACCCTGTGCCATCAGATTGATTGATAAAATATCGTTCACGAAAAAAAAAAAAGCTTTTATTGGATTTTCGGGAAATTAATTGACTTTTTAAGATGAAACCAGCTTGCTGGGCATTTTACTGCACAACTCTTCCGCTCGGAAGTGAGAGGCTTTATATGCCACTTTTTTCTAGTCTCTTATAAAAGCTTAACTGGTGTCCACTTCACGGGATGTTTGATCGCAATAAATAAATCATAGGACCCAAGTGAAAGTTTCTATAAAAGCTGTTTGTTTTGGCTAATTGCTCCAGTGATGTCAAACTTTCTGCCGAGCGCCTCGAGTTCAGAAACGGGTTTGTCCAGAAAAACTCGCCGGACGCATCTTAGGAACATCTGTGCATCTTGTCGTCCTAGTGTTTCTCCCCAGCTCGGCGTCTGCATTGCCGACAACGCCGTCGTCGCCGCTCGCTGTTGTTTCTCTTGCATGCCCGAGTCCTTCCGAAGGACGCCCAATGTGTCAATGCATCCACGGTGTTTTGCCTTTTAATGTGATCACAGAGTTTCCACTTTGATTTCTTTATTTTAGAATCTTGCTCAGTTGCATACGATTTTGAATCGGAGTTCTTGATGGCGGATACGGGGGAAACCAAGGGTAGGGATTTAGCATTAAAACTCTCAAGAAAACGAAAGTAGGAATGCGAGTCTCTATTCATGGAAATCATTTTGTTGCTTTCTATAGACTGTAATAATTTGTTTTCTTCTTATTTTTGATGTAGATAAAGTTCCTGTTTCTCTGTTCAGTCGTATGTACAATTTGTGGTAAATAACATCAATAACTCAGTTAAAACATACATTCATATTCGGTGACAATTTTAGGAAATATTTACTTTAGCTTAACTTTTGTAATTTTTTATTTTTTAATTACTCTGTAGCTCGGGAATGTAATTGAATGAATATCTAGGAAAATGTGCAGCATGTGAATTATTCTTCTCTTCACGATGATTGTTCTACCCTGTTCTGATTGTTCCCGTACCTTCACCTTGTCTCAGTTACCTACCCTGTGTTTTCCCAGCGTATCATGACCCGTATTTTCATGACACAATCCATCAATTTGTCGACACTCCCTGATGTAGGTACCAGCCAACGCCTCGTTTCGCGTCTCTTTATGTGCAATCTGCTTAAATACCCTCTTTTCTCAATGCATCGCATGCTAATCCTTCCTTTGTGCTCGTCAAGTTTCGAAATCATTTTTCTTATCTCTCGTTCATGTTGCTGGTAATGTTCTGTTTTATTATCTCATTGGCCGAGTGGGAATCGGGTATGGGCTTCGATCACTGCCTGTCGTCAAGTTGAAAACATATTGATGGGTGCTAGAGTCTTACGTATACTCTGGAACTAGTTGGCTTTGTTTATGTATGGTCGCACATGGTGGTATATCGTCTACATAATTACTCTTGTGGTTCTTGATTATCTGTTAGTTCGTGGTTTCTATTGTTAAAATACGAATGAACCAAAATGCGAACAGCTGCATTCAAATCGCATTGTTAGAGATAATCATTTTCTTCTCAGCTCAGTTCCTAATCGAGCTAATAACCAACTTAGACAATAGGTGTTTAAATGCAGTCAGTGCACCTTTGTGTTTGACTTACATGTCCTCCTTGCCATCGGCAAAGATCGAGGTCGAGCTGTCAACGTGCAAGTAGTTTCCGCATTTGCACGATTGTCGCATGAATGGCGTGCCAACGACAAATCGCCACGTGGCAATGGCGCCGCCACGTGGCACCGGAAATGACTTTGCTGGTTTTGTTCGCAGGCCGGATAGGCACTCCGCAGTTCATGGCACCAGAAGTTGTTCAGCTAAAGCAATACGGCAAACCTGTCGACATCTGGTCAGCGGGGGTGCTGCTTCATATTCTGCTCTCGGGTACACTGCCCTTCTTGGGGACCAAAGACCGACTGTACGATTGCATATGTAGAGGAAAGCTTTACGTGAGTATTCTCTACATTGCGAACCATTGCCAGTGGCGTGACCCATTTCCGAAATCGGGTAGATAGGTGTGCTAAGTTTCAACTTGTTTGTTTAAACGTTCGAAAATAACGGATGGTTACCAGGTTCTTACTTAACGGATTGTATCCTTGAGCTAAATATAATACTGATAAACAATAGGACTTGCCTATAGATACCAGATTGTATAGAGAGGTCAGGATGTTTGTACTTTCAGTGTTTAAAAATTGAATTAATTCTATTCCAGCTTGATTCTCCTAACTGGGAGTTTATCAGCGATGCCGCCAAAGATCTGATCCAGCGCATGCTGACGCTGGACCACACCCAGCGGATCACAATCCAGGAGATCCTCAACCACCGCTGGCTGAGGGTGAGTCTTCTTCCTGTTGACCGGAGGCGATCAGAAGAACGATTACTATAACAACCATTGCCATTGGCTTCTGCAGGATCGAGACAAGACCACCAAGGTGCACTTGAACGAGACTGTGGAGGCGATGAAGAAGTTTAACGCGCGGCGCAAGCTCAAGGGCGCCGTCCTAGCTGCTGTCTCGTCGGCCAAGTGGGCGTCGTTCTTCGCTGACCCGTCAACCGACGGCTTCTCGGACTTTGGTGACGACGAGGTCACCTCGGCGGGTGAGTTCCCTGCCCCTCAAGGCTGAAATCGATCGAAGACTTCACACAACTGTGTACAGCAATATTTCGTTGGTTGGACTTAAAACCTACCCAAACAAACCCTCATTTCCAGCTGCTATGACTTCGAACTAGACTGCAGACTCCCGCCTCTCTGCTTGGTCCTATGTACCTGTACGCTGTTTCACTGAATTAACTCTGTGCTCGGCCCTCTTGTCGCAGGTGCCGTGAGTCTAGTGCTCGACTCTCTGGACGACATCCACTGCCTGCAAGAGCCTCCTCTCAACGACCGCGACTTCCTGCAAGCCGTGCTCGAAGACCGACAACTGCACGCGCTCCTAGAGGTAACGTACCACAAAGCCTTGTGTATCTTCCCTCGGTCTAGGCGAGGTGGTCCACTGGGTCGGACACGCGTACTAGCAGCAGGTGGGATGAAATGGGACGGGACAGAGCGCAGATGGCCGTCGGGTCGTGAGGATTGATCGGCGTCGTCGTGGGGCGACGGCGCCCGGGCAGCCCCCTCCTCCCCCCCAACCACCCCCACCCCCAGGACGCGGCGCGCGTCGCGACGCCCGAATTAGTGCCGCGGCCGGGAGACGCGTGCACGTCGCCGTCGATGATTTATCGCGCAAACATGCGTGTGCGTCGTCGACTCGGCCCGACGTGCCGTCTGTCGTCGTCGGTCCGCACGACGCCGTGTGCACCTACGCGCGTTTGTTAGTGCGTCCTGCGTTTACTAGTGTGGCGAGTGACCGCGTGGCCGAGCCACCGTCTCGCGTCACGCACGGCTTCTGGGCATGCGTACGTTTTTACTTGACTTTGTCGAGTGGCGTACTTTGAACCTGTTGAGCACGTGTTGCTCGGACGAGTGCAGTGTGTCAAATTATCTTGCCGCTATGTGCGGTCGTCCAAGTGCAATCCGACGTGCGACTCTTTGACTGCTTCATCGGAAGCCGATCGATTTACTCGGCAGTGGTTCTTGGCGCTGGTTGACCCACGTGGTCTTGCGGACATCAGCCACGTTGCCCGATGGGCGGTACCAGCTGTTCCATCAAGGTCACCCTCTGGCCGCGCTGTTCGACGACCATGTGTGCACGTCAACGTCGCACGTGACCCGAGAGTTCTCGTTGCTTGGAAGGTTGGACCGGCGCGATGGTTCTGCATGTGTCACAGAAGATATTCATGAACAACGCGGCGCTGGCCATCGACTTGATGGCGTGTGTTGGGCTGCTGGTGAGTGCTCTTAAGATCCTCCACGGCGGGACGCTTCCCGGTCATCGTGGACAGGGTAGGCAGCCCGTAGATCAATCCAGGTCTGGCACCTCCATTAGGCCGGGGACAGCTTTGAAATAGCAAACAAACTTTCTTCGTGTGAAACAAATTAACAAAACCTGGCGTTTCTTGCAAGTCTCGTGGAAACCTGTCTTGCCCCGCATACCTCGGCGCTCAATCTCGGTGGGAACTCGGCTCGTCAGCCTCGGCGACACATGGCCGTCTCATTAAGAGGCAAATTACACAACTTGGCTAATTGCTTACACCTGCATTACACGAACGCCGTGAGTTATTCATGACGGTCGTCCTCAGCAAGCCTTGCCTTGACGAGCTGGAGCCTACTTTAACTTTAAACTATAGTTAATTCCAGGTCGCGATTTGAAATGCGTTTGCTAATCGGGGTCCGCTTTGTTTCTGGGAACGATGCTTGCTAACAACGGTTACAATGTTTGTGTACTGAATGTACAGGCCTGATGTCCTGGCATATCTTCTTTGCATACTGGAGAGCTGCAAGTTGTCTTCCTCTGTCTGTCTATTGAGTTGTCTATTGCGTCTGTCGTTGAAGGGCATCATTTTATGCTCGGTAGAGTCGGCTGCTCCCTGTGGCGTTGTGGGTCCAGGGTGGTGATTGATCACCATTGCACGTCTTGGAGACGATGGACGTGGTACAATAGTTCGTGACTCTGTCCACAAGATGGGGCCGTTGAACGGTTTCACGCATGGTGTGAGGTGTAAAATAAAATGTTGGCTGTAGAATATTGGAAGGTTTAAGAAGTTTGTTTTCTGCCTCGTTTTGGTCGTGTATAGCATGAACTTCGAGCTCTCGAGATGTGTGACTGAATTGGGCACGATGCCACCAAAATTGCCTGCTTTCCCTCCCTAACTACAACGCAATGCAAGCTTGTATTTGCGCAGCATTTGCCAACGGTCAACCGGCCGTTGACCACCAACCACTTCACATTTTTCTGTGGAAAACTGCGTTATTAATTGAAGTCAGCAATAACTCCCTCCATGCTCTTTATCAATGTCTCGCGTTTGGGCTTAGCTATCGACGGCCTAGCTATCGACGTCGGGCGTCGAATCGGTGACCCGTAGACTGACGCCAGCTGTCAGCTGTCAACGACACTGCTGGACGAGGTGGCGAGAGCCCGTTCTCTTCACTCTCGGGAAATCAGCGGAGAGAGCCAGCCGGTACGCCACCCTTTGTTCCCCCCCCCGTCCCCTTTCATGCCTCCCCTTCGACTGCCCAGAAACTTTTACAAAGACGTTGGCGGGCAGACATAAACACGGCTATCTGGCGGCGCAACGAAGGGAGTCTTATGTTTTATTATAATTCATGCTACCTTCCACACCAGAAAACAATTCCTTAAGGAGTTCATTGTGTGCTGGATTGAATGGTTGCTGTCGTGGCTATGGTTTGGGCTTATCAAGCAGCGGCGAGAAGGTACGGCCAGAGTTCCACTCGATCTCTACATACCAAGCTACAGCATTTTTATTCGAACAACTGCTTCCGTGAACGAGCCAAGCTGTGCACTAAATTTTGCTTCTAAAGGGATATCGCATGTGCCTCTACGTGTTTACTGTGTACGGTTCCCAAAACTGTGCAATTTATCGCACAAGAAGCAATCTATATTCCGATAGGAAGCGGTCGGGTGCTCTCGAGGAAGGAAACCATCGTGGACTTGACCAGTCAACGCACCATAGCACTTATATATAGGGAATCAAGTCAGAGTTCCGGGATCGAGCCTCGTTGCAAGAGGTTCGCCCCACACTTGCCGTTTTCATCTTCACCTGCAGCGCTATCACACGTGTAATTGTCGCTTGCACTCGCTTCAGATTCCTCTCATGAACTTAAATGTTGTTCTTATCGATTTAGTCTGGACTTCAATATAAATAAGGGGATAACGTTCACCACGCACGGGTACATCATCTATGCATTATTAACTCCTTAAGATGCTGCGAGCTCCCCTCGTTTCGCTGTCCATAACCCGCGACAATATATCAGTGTCCACCGTGGCACGCCTAACGCTACAGGTATATGCAGGTACCTGCTATCATGAGCATCGGACTGCGCGCTCTTTGACGTGGCAAAGCTGTTCAAGGCGATGCCGCCCCACAGACTCGATCCCTCTGCTAGAAGACGTGGCCTGGCGCCGTGCAGCTTGTTGGGAATTCTAAACGGGAACGGGATACCCTCGAGGGAAGCCATTATCATATATCTAACGTCTGGCCTTCAGGTGATGCTCCCAGGGGCGTTCGGTCGGCTTGGCGGTGCCGGGACGGAGGCGTCGGCCGACGAATGTTTTAATCATGAGGCAGGACCGCTGCCTCATGGGGAGCGATGCTTGTGAAATGTAGGCCTCGGAGAAGCCTCTAGTTCTGTTTCTTGCCTTGCCATTGTGGTCGGTCCATGTAGATTTATTTGAAAATCAAGTTTCGCTTCGTTTCTCTCACCCATAGTTAACATATTCATTATTATTTGCGCATATTTCGGCGAAAAAATAACGAAATGTTCATCGGCTGACTTTTTTGCTCATTAGAAATTTTACCGTCCGAATGCAGACCCATTTGGAAGTTTTTACAAGCGACCCCGGCGCCCCTGGCGACACCTTAACGACGCCCCGTGACGTCATGACGGCGTCGTTTTCGACTTCCGTTTGTGACAGCTTAGTTTGATCCGCGTTGTCGTCTTTAATTGCGAGACTTTTCTTCCCCGCGGTTGCCAAAAATTCCACCCGCATTTCACGCACAGCGTAGCCAGATTTCACTTTCCCTGGCACATGGTTGACAGATTTCACATGTCCTGGCACATGGTTGACAGATTTCACATGTCCTGGCACATGGTTGACAGATTTCACATGTCCTGGCACATGGTTGACAGATTTCACATGTCCTGGCACATGGTTGACAGATTTCACATGTCCTGGCACATGGTTGACAGATTTCACATGTCCTGGCACATGGTTGACAGATTTCACATGTCCTGGCACATGGTTGACAGATTTCACATGTCCTGGCACATGGTTGACAGATTTCACATGTCCTGGCACATGGTTGACAGATTTCACATGTCCTGGCACATGGTTGACAGATTTCACATGTCCTGGCACATGGTTGACAGATTTCACATGTCCTGGCACATGGTTGACAGATTTCACATGTCCTGGCACATGGTTGACAGATTTCACATGTCCTGGCACATGGTTGACAGATTTCACATGTCCTGGCACATGGTTGACAGATTTCACATGTCCTGGCACATGGTTGACAGATTTCACATGTCCTGGCACATGGTTGACAGATTTCACATGTCCTGGCACATGGTTGACAGATTTCACATGTCCTGGCACATGGTTGACAGATTTCACATGTCCTGGCACATGGTTGACAGATTTCACATGTCATGGCACATGGTTGACAGATTTCACATGTCCTGGCACATGGTTGACAGATTTCACATGTCCTGGCACATGGTTGACAGATTTCACATGTCCTGGCACATGGTTGACAGATTTCACATGTCATGGCACATGGTTGACAGATTTCACATGTCCTGGCACATGGTTGACAGATTTCACATGTCCTGGCACATGGTTGACAGATTTCACATGTCCTGGCACATGGTTGACAGATTTCACATGTCACATGGTTGACAGATTTCACATGTCCTGGCACATGGTTGACAGATTTCACATGTCCTGGCACATGGTTGACAGATTTCACATGTCCTGGCACATGGTTGACAGATTTCACATGTCCTGGCACATGGTTGACAGATTTCACATGTCCTGGCACATGGTTGACAGATTTCACATGTCCTGGCACATGGTTGACAGATTTCACATGTCCTGGCACATGGTTGACAGATTTCACAGGTCCTGGCACATGGTTGACAGATTTCACATGTCCTGGCACATGGTTGACAGATTTCACATGTCCTGGCACATGGTTGACAGATTTCACATGTCCTGGCACATGGTTGACAGATTTCACATGTCCTGGCACATGGTTGACAGATTTCACATGTCACATGGTTGACAGATTTCACATGTCCTGGCACATGGTTGACAGATTTCACATGTCCTGGCACATGGTTGACAGATTTCACATGTCCTGGCACATGGTTGACAGATTTCACATGTCATGGCACATGGTTGACAGATTTCACATGTCCTGGCACATGGTTGACAGATTTCACATGTCCTGGCACATGGTTGACAGATTTCACATGTCATGGCACATGGTTGACAGATTTCACATGTCCTGGCACATGGTTGACAGATTTCACATGTCCTGGCACATGGTTGACAGATTTCACATGTCCTGGCACATGGTTGACAGATTTCACATGTCACATGGTTGACAGATTTCACATGTCCTGGCACATGGTTGACAGATTTCACATGTCCTGGCACATGGTTGACAGATTTCACATGTCCTGGCACATGGTTGACAGATTTCACATGTCCTGGCACATGGTTGACAGATTTCACATGTCCTGGCACATGGTTGACAGATTTCACATGTCCTGGCACATGGTTGACAGATTTCACATGTCCAGGCACATGGTTGACAGATTTCACAGGTCCTGGCACATGGTTGACAGATTTCACATGTCCTGGCACATGGTTGACAGATTTCACATGTCCTGGCACATGGTTGACAGATTTCACATGTCCTGGCACATGGTTGACAGATTTCACATGTCCTGGCACATGGTTGACAGATTTCACATGTCACATGGTTGACAGATTTCACATGTCCTGGCACATGGTTGACAGATTTCACATGTCCTGGCACATGGTTGACAGATTTCACATGTCCTGGCACATGGTTGACAGATTTCACATGTCATGGCACATGGTTGACAGATTTCACATGTCCTGGCACATGGTTGACAGATTTCACATGTCCTGGCACATGGTTGACAGATTTCACATGTCCTGGCACATGGTTGACAGATTTCACATGTCCTGGCACATGGTTGACAGATTTCACATGTCCTGGTACATGGTTGACAGATTTCACATGTCCTGGCACATGGTTGACAGATTTCACATGTCCTGGCACATGGTTGACAGATTTCACATGTCCTGGCACATGGTTGACAGATTTCACATGTCCTGGCACATGGTTGACAGATTTCACATGTCCTGGCACATGGTTGACAGATTTCACATGTCCTGGCACATGGTTGACAGATTTCACATGTCCTGGCACATGGTTGACAGATTTCACATGTCCTGGCACATGGTTGACAGATTTCACATGTCCTGGCACATGGTTGACAGATTTCACATGTCCTGGCACATGGTTGACAGATTTCACATGTCCTGGCACATGGTTGACAGATTTCACATGTCACATGGTTGACAGATTTCACATGTCCTGGCACATGGTTGACAGATTTCACATGTCCTGGCACATGGTTGACAGATTTCACATGTCACATGGTTGACAGATTTCACATGTCCTGGCACATGGTTGACAGATTTCACATGTCACATGGTTGACAGATTTCACATGTCCTGGCACATGGTTGACAGATTTCACATGTCCTGGCACATGGTTGACAGATTTCACATGTCCTGGCACATGGTTGACAGATTTCACATGTCCTGGCACATGGTTGACAGATTTCACATGTCCTGGCACATGGTTGACAGATTTCACATGTCCTGGCACATGGTTGACAGATTTCACATGTCCTGGCACATGGTTGACAGATTTCACATGTCATGGCACATGGTTGACAGATTTCACATGTCCTGGCACATGGTTGACAGATTTCACATGTCCTGGCACATGGTTGACAGATTTCACATGTCCTGGCACATGGTTGACAGATTTCACATGTCCTGGCACATGGTTGACAGATTTCACATGTCCTGGCACATGGTTGACAGATTTCACATGTCCTGGCACATGGTTGACAGATTTCACATGTCACATGGTTGACAGATTTCACATGTCCTGGCACATGGTTGACAGATTTCACATGTCCTGGCACATGGTTGACAGATTTCACATGTCCTGGCACATGGTTGACAGATTTCACATGTCCTGGCACATGGTTGACAGATTTCACATGTCCTGGCACATGGTTGACAGATTTCACATGTCCTGGCACATGGTTGACAGATTTCACATGTCCTGGCACATGGTTGACAGATTTCACAGGTCCTGGCACATGGTTGACAGATTTCACATGTCCTGGCACATGGTTGACAGATTTCACATGTCCTGGCACATGGTTGACAGATTTCACATGTCCTGGCACATGGTTGACAGATTTCACATGTCCTGGCACATGGTTGACAGATTTCACATGTCACATGGTTGACAGATTTCACATGTCCTGGCACATGGTTGACAGATTTCACATGTCCTGGCACATGGTTGACAGATTTCACATGTCCTGGCACATGGTTGACAGATTTCACATGTCATGGCACATGGTTGACAGATTTCACATGTCACATGGTTGACAGATTTCACATGTCCTGGCACATGGTTGACAGATTTCACATGTCCTGGCACATGGTTGACAGATTTCACATGTCCTGGCACATGGTTGACAGATTTCACATGTCCTGGCACATGGTTGACAGATTTCACATGTCCTGGCACATGGTTGACAGATTTCACATGTCCTGGCACATGGTTGACAGATTTCACATGTCCTGGCACATGGTTGACAGATTTCACATGTCCTGGCACATGGTTGACAGATTTCACATGTCCTGGCACATGGTTGACAGATTTCACATGTCCTGGCACACGGTTGACAGATTTCACATGTCCTGGCACTTGGTTGACAGATTTCACATGTCCTGGCACATGGTTGACAGATTTCACATGTCCTGGCACATGGTTGACAGATTTCACATGTCCTGGCACATGGTTGACAGATTTCACATGTCCTGGCACATGGTTGACAGATTTCACATGTCCTGGCACATGGTTGACAGATTTCACATGTCCTGGCACATGGTTGACAGATTTCACATGTCCTGGCACATGGTTGACAGATTTCACATGTCCTGGCACATGGTTGACAGATTTCACATGTCCTGGCACATGGTTGACAGATTTCACATGTCCTGGCACATGGTTGACAGATTTCACATGTCATGGCACATGGTTGACAGATTTCACATGTCCTGGCACATGGTTGACAGATTTCACATGTCCTGGCACATGGTTGACAGATTTCACATGTCCTGGTACATGGTTGACAGATTTCACATGTCCTGGCACATGGTTGACAGATTTCACATGTCACATGGTTGACAGATTTCACATGTCCTGGCACATGGTTGACAGATTTCACATGTCCTGGCACATGGTTGACAGATTTCACATGTCCTGGCACATGGTTGACAGATTTCACATGTCACATGGTTGACAGATTTCACATGTCCTGGCACATGGTTGACAGATTTCACATGTCCTGGCACATGGTTGACAGATTTCACATGTCCTGGCACATGGTTGACAGATTTCACATGTCCTGGCACATGGTTGACAGATTTCACATGTCCTGGCACATGGTTGACAGATTTCACATGTCACATGGTTGACAGATTTCACATGTCCTGGCACATGGTTGACAGATTTCACATGTCCTGGCACATGGTTGACAGATTTCACATGTCCTGGCACATGGTTGACAGATTTCACATGTCACATGGTTGACAGATTTCACATGTCCTGGCACATGGTTGACAGATTTCACATGTCCTGGCACATGGTTGACAGATTTCACATGTCCTGGCACATGGTTGACAGATTTCACATGTCACATGGTTGACAGATTTCACATGTCCTGGCACATGGTTGACAGATTTCACATGTCCTGGCACATGGTTGACAGATTTCACATGTCCTGGCACATGGTTGACAGATTTCACATGTCCTGGCACATGGTTGACAGATTTCACATGTCCTGGCACATGGTTGACAGATTTCACATGTCCTGGCACATGGTTGACAGATTTCACATGTCCTGGCACATGGTTGACAGATTTCACATGTCCTGGCACATGGTTGACAGATTTCACATGTCCTGGCACATGGTTGACAGATTTCACATGTCCTGGCACATGGTTGACAGATTTCACATGTCCTGGTACATGGTTGACAGATTTCACATGTACTGGCACATGGTTGACAGATTTCACATGTCCTGGCACATGGTTGACAGATTTCACATGCCCTGGCACATGGTTGACAGATTTCACATGTCCTGGCACATGGTTGACAGATTTCACTTGTCCTGGCACATGGTTGACAGATTTCACATGTCCTGGCACATGGTTGACAGATTTCACATGTCCTGGCACATGGTTGACAGATTTCACATGTCACATGGTTGACAGATTTCACATGTCCTGGCACATGGTTGACAGATTTCACATGTCCTGGCACATGGTTGACAGATTTCACATGTCCTGGCACATGGTTGACAGATTTCACATGTCCTGGCACATGGTTGACAGATTTCACATGTCCTGGCACATGGTTGACAGATTTCACATGTCCTGGCACATGGTTGACAGATTTCACATGTCCTGGCACATGGTTGACAGATTTCACATGTCCTGGCACATGGTTGACAGATTTCACATGTCACATGGTTGACAGATTTCACATGTCCTGGCACATGGTTGACAGATTTCACATGTCCTGGCACATGGTTGACAGATTTCACATGTCCTGGCACATGGTTGACAGATCATGCCCTGGCGCATGGTTGCAAGATTTAGCGTGGGGTGGTCGAAGCTTACTGCGGCACGTTGTTTCACTAGGCTGAAGGGGGTAACGCATGCCAACACGGTTTTGCCATTTGTTCTGTAAGTTGCAAGTTTTTTCTTGTTGTCTTTATTGGTATAATGACTCTGCCTGGAAGCCTCCTGACGTCACAGGCGAGACGTGGATACGATCGCATGCATCTCTGCGTTCACTATCGTTTTACCTCCGATAGATGGCGTTGACGTCATTGTTAAAATATTCCATTGAGTTGTTCAAAGCGTTGATAAACCGAAGCATAACAACTATCTCTATTTTCTTTGTGTCCCTGCATTTTGTAGACGGCGTCGTGCAAGCAGGGCTTCACATAATTAAATTAATTCAACAGATGATGCGATCGCATTAGCGTTCTGTTGAAAAGATGCAACTTCACATAAATCTACCGTCGCACGTAGAGCTCGCTTCTGTGCAGATTCAAACCACAAATTATTATTATTATGTTTCTGTTTTGTCATTAATTGCATTCGTTTCGAGGACTCTTCTGTGTGTATGTGTTAACTCTTCATGCAGCACTCGATCGAGACATAACAGTTCAGATTGATGATGTTATTCCCGTCTCTCTCCGACCGGGTTTCATATTCAATCATCGCAAGAACCAGGCAATACCTTCTATACAAGATTCCTATATTTCAAAGTTTCTAACTGATATTTTGTAAGAGCCCAAAATTAGTTATTTCAAATTCATCTTTCGTTCTGCGCAGAAAATGTGCCAGCTTGTGACCAGTTAGATGCAGTGACCAACTCAGGAAAGTACGCGCTCCGTTTTAATCGACTAACCGCTGGTTAAAATGTACTGAAGAGACAAAAGATTAAATGTTGACTTCCTTGTTGCGAGTGACCCTCTTTCATAGGAACTCTAGCTGGCTACAATACAAGGTGGGTTTAGCCAGCCAGGCAAGCTGGGCAAGCCAGGCAAGCCAGGCAAGCTAGGCAAGCTGGGCAAGCTGGGCAAGCTGGGCAAGCTAGGCAAGCTGGGCAAGCTAGGCAAGCTGGGCAAGCTAGGCAAGCTAGGCAAGCCAGGCAAGCTAGGCAAGCCAGGCAAGCTAGGCAAGCTGGGCAAGCTGGGCAAGCTGGGCAAGCTGGGCAAGCTGGGCAAGCTGGGCAAGCTGGGCAAGCTAGGCAAGTTAGGCAAGGTAGGCAAGCTAGGCGAGCTGGGCAAGCTGGGCAAGTTAGGCAAGCTAGGCGAGCTGGGCAAGCTGGGCAAGCTAGGCAAGCCAGGCAAGCCAGGCAAGCTAGGCAAGCTAGGCAAGCTGGGCAAGCTAGGCAAGCTTGGCAAGCTAGGCAGGCTAGGCAAGCTGGGCAAGCTGGGCAAGCTGGGCAAGCTGGGCAAGCTGGGCAAGCTGGGCAAGCTGGGCAGGCTAGGCAAGCTGGGCAAGCCGGGCAAGCTAGGCAACCTAGGCAAGCTGGGCAAGCTAGGCAAGCTTGGCAAGCTAGGCAAGCTGGGCAAGCTTGGCAAGCTAGGCAAGCTAGGCAAGCTAGGCAAGAGAATCTTCTAGATTCTAGAGTGAATGCCTTGTCTGCGATTCCAAACAGGTTCTCATGTGTGACATTTCCTTCATTGGAAAGCACTGTAACGCCCCTCATAATCATTTAAAACTCCAATCGCACCCGAACTGAAGCGATGCATTTAATATTGAAATGGAATGGAAATGGTTTAGCACATGAATTAATACTAACACCGAGGTAGGTACCTACCTGCCGCAATGGGGTCTCGTTCCTCTGCTCAGGACGATCATGGATAAAACAGTCCATAAAAGCTTACGATGCATGCAACTGTTTTATAAACCAATGGCTATAGATATGTGTACCTGTATCGCGGAAGAAAACATCTGAATTGGCTGTTAAGATATTTCTCAGAGCGACCACATGGAATACCGATAGAGTGGGATGTTGGTAATACGTTTGGTGTCGGAATGTTAGTGTTAGTGCAATGTGTGGGAAGGAGCTACAAACTATGTGGGTTTGCCGATCGGATTCGTTGAGGGGCAGGGAGGAGGGGGGTCCGAGGGTTGCGCTGCTGCCTTCCACCCCCGACCGCCGGCGAAGTGAAGGGGGTGGAATCTCGCAGCAAGTTGTACGCTGGGGGGCGGTGAGGCGGGGGCGGCGGCGGCGTCGGCTGCTTTCATGTATGTACAGAATTTCGAGCACGAGTCGGCGCTGGGGCATGACGGCAGCGAGTAGCAGTGTCAAGAGGATCCGTCGCGCTAGATCAGGATCAACGTCGTCCTGATTGAGCCGGCCGCGGTAGGGCAGACACGTGTCGTCAACTCCCGCGAGTACCGTCGAGAGTCCGATCCAATCTGGGGCGTTTCACCGGCATCGGCTGAGTCGTCTCGACACATTGCGACTTCGCGATCTGCCGAACACGACCAGATTTCGGGGTTATTTTCACGGGATCATTTGTAACGGACACGAAAAATCGGACACTCTCAAATAAGTGTTGATTGCTCAAAATTCCACTTGTAAAAATCTTAAATACCTCGACCTTTATATTATTTTTTATTTCGTTATTCAATTGATTTCACTCTGGAATGTTCCACATGAAGCGGCTTGTGGAATTATCCCGCCGGGCAGTGCCGTTGTATCTGAATCGACAAAAAGTGCAAAACAAGTTAAAACGCCAGTGCAGTAATGCCCGAGTTCTGCCGCGAATCGCGCTGTCGTTAAAGTGACGCGGCACCGCGACGCACGTGCCTCGATCAGGACCGACGCCGCGACGCCGCGACGTCGCGAAAATGCTGGATCTGAAGGCGGCGGTTGCGCATCTCCTCGTGCGTTTTTCACGGTATCGCCTGTCAGGGGCGCCGGGGGCTGGAACGGGGACGCCGGGCAATAAACACCGGATTCATCCAGAGGTCGGCGTCGGCTCGGTACTGGCCAAATCACGGCGTCTTTTCAAAAGCGGCTTCGGACGGCGGTTTCACGGCGGCGTCGGCGGTGGTGTCAGATACCACAAGGTGAGTGCCACTTGACCAAGACGGCCAAGAGCTCGCTGCGAACCTGATCAAAGCTGGAACTACAAGGAAAGTTTGTCATGAGCTTGTCTATTGGTGTTCTGCATAAAGGTACTTCTAAACCTCTTCATGAACTTACGCATTCGTTGATTTCATCTTTGGATCTAACTCGAGGACCACCGTGGTCCCTATTCGCTCATATACCTTCAACTATAAAGTCTAGAACAGCTCTCGTGACATCAATCGTGTGTCTAAACTTTGTAACTGCATCAACAAAGTGATCCTCGGTTATTTCCTGAGCGCTGATAACTACAGTGAACATCGCCCACGCGACGCCAGCTCGTGACAGTTGTGTGCAAGTCGACAGCAAGGAGCAAGATGTTGGGGGGTTGGTACGCCTCAGTACAGAGGTGGCAGGGAGTGTGGTACGGGATATTGTTGTTTGATCAAGGTAAACGTGTCTTACCATGGCAACACCGAGCTATGTGCTCGCTAGCTGTGGCTCATTAGACCATTGTTTGTGTAAATTGGGTTCCTTCGTTGCCGAGATGTGGCATGACATTCCGGCCCCTGCTTTCCTCCCAAATCAGCGTGCGCTGGCACATGCTTGCCGACATCGCATTTACCACTCGCACAGCTGATGAGCAGAAGCATGCCTCGGTGCATGCCTCGGTGCATGTCTCGGTGCATGCCTCGGTGCATGTCTCGGTGCATGTCTCGGTGCATGCCTCGGTGCATGCCTCGGTGCATGTCTCGGTGCATGCCTCGGTGCATGTCTCGGTGCATGTCTCGGTGCATGTCTCGGTGCATGCCTTGGTGCATGCCTCGGTGTGGGCATTCTCTTTTGTAGTTCTGCTAGCGAGAAACTTAACACAGCATCGTGGTTTTTTATTCTTTCGGGACACTCCTTTATGCATACACACGACTACGAGAAACTAGTGTGGTTCGTGTTTTCCCCTTTTTTCAGTCCTACTGTACATAGGAGCTACAGAAGTTGTTTCATAATAAGGTCATGCGCACAGAATTTTAAATACTTATATCCGCAAACTGTGGTTAAACCTGCCTCAGCTGCTAATATATTTTTAATTTGGTAAAACTAAGAAAGACCGCGCTTTTAACAAATCCTTGTGCACTGCAGCTCCGCGATTCAGCAAAGTAAATCCCTTACATATCTCGTCCACGCTTTGCCGTCGTTGTTTATTTTACTTTACCGCGAAGCCGAAGTTTGCGTCGCTGTTTATTGTGATTGAGATATTCTTTTGTCTGGAGAGATAACTTATAGATGTAATGGTCGTCTTGGGAGCCGTGCGCAATTTGCCGACGGACGCGACGCGACAGAAGCAGCACGCCGTGGCGGGCCGTGTCGTGCCTGGGCACGTTCAGTCGCTATGCGGCTCGCACCGGCCACACTGCTGACAAAACGCGCTCAGACCCTGCCAGGTCTGGACCCTGCCAGGTCTGGATCCTGCTAGGTCTGGATCCTGCCAGGTCTGGACCCTGCCAGGTCTGGACCCTGCCAGGTCTGGATCCTGCCAGGTCTGGATCCTGCTAGGTCTGGATCCTGCCAGGTCTGGATCCTGCTAGGTCTGGATCCTGCCAGGTCTGGACCCTGCCAGGTCTAACTGGGCCTGGCTAGACTGGACCCTGCCAGGTCTAACTGGGCCTGGCTAGACTGGACCCTGCCAGGTCTAACAGGGCCTGGCTAGACTAGACCCTGCCAGGTCTAACTGGGCCTGGCTAGGCTGGATCCTGCCAGGTCTGGACCCTGCCAGGTCTAACTGGGCTTGGCTTGGCTGGACCCTGCCAGGTCTAACTGGGCCTGGCTAGGCTGGACCCTGCCAGGTCTAACTGGGCCTGGCTAGACTGGACCCTGCCAGGTCTAACTGGGCCTGGCTAGGCTGGACCCTGCCAGGTCTAACTGGGTCTGGCTAGGCTGGACCCTGCCAGGTCTGGACCCTGCCAGGTCTAACTGGGCTTGGCTTGGCTGGACCCTGCCAGGTCTAACTGGGCCTGGCTAGGCTGGACCCTGCCAGGTCTAACTGGACCCTGCCAGGTCTAACTGGGCCTGGCTAGACTGGACCCTGCCAGGTCTAACTGGGCCTGGCTAGGTTGGACCCTGCCAGGTCTAACTGGGCCTGGCTAGACTGGACCCTGCCAGGTCTAACTGGGCCTGGCTAGGCTGGACCCTGCCAGGTCTAACTTGGCCTGGCTAGGCTGGACCCTGCCAGGTCTAACTGGGCCTGGCTAGGCTGGACCCTGCCAGGTCTGGACCCTGCCAGGTCTGGACCCTGCCAGGTCTAACTGGGCCTGGCTAGGCTGGACCCTGCCAGGTCTAACTGGGCTTGGCTTGGCTGGACCCTGCCAGGTCTAACTGGGCCTGGCTAGACTGGACCCTGCCAGGTCTAACTGGGTCTGGCTAGGCTGGACCCTGCCAGGTCTAACTGGGCCTGGCTAGACTGGACCCTGCCAGGTCTAACTGGGTCTGGCTAGACTGGACCCTGCCAGGTCTAACTGGGCCTGGCTAGGCTGGACCCTGCCAGGTCTAACTGGGCCTGGCTAGACTGGACCCTGCCAGGTCTAACTGGGCCTGGCTAGGCTGGACCCTGCCAGGTCTAACTGGGTCTGGCTAGGCTGGACCCTGCCAGGTCTGGACCCTGCCAGGTCTAACTGGGCTTGGCTTGGCTGGACCCTGCCAGGTCTAACTGGGCCTGGCTAGGCTGGACCCTGCCAGGTCTAACTGGGCCTAGCTAGGCTGGACCCTGCCAGGTCTAACTGGGCCTGGCTAGGCTGGACCCTGCCAGGTCTAACTGGGCCTGGCTAGACTGGACCCTGCCAGGTCTAACTGGGCCTGGCTAGGTTGGACCCTGCCAGGTCTAACTGGGCCTGGCTAGACTGGACCCTGCCAGGTCTAACTGGGCCTGGCTAGGCTGGACCCTGCCAGGTCTAACTTGGCCTGGCTAGGCTGGACCCTGCCAGGTCTAACTGGGCCTGGCTAGGCTGGACCCTGCCAGGTCTGGACCCTGCCAGGTCTGGACCCTGCCAGGTCTAACTGGGCCTGGCTAGGCTGGACCCTGCCAGGTCTAACTGGGCTTGGCTTGGCTGGACCCTGCCAGGTCTAACTGGGCCTGGCTAGGCTGGACCCTGCCAGGTCTAACTGGGCCTGGCTAGACTGGACCCTGCCAGGTCTAACTGGGTCTGGCTAGGCTGGACCCTGCCAGGTCTAACTGGGCCTGGCTAGGCTGGACCCTGCCAGGTCTAACTGGGTCTGGCTAGGCTGGACCCTGCCAGGTCTAACTGGGCCTGGCTAGACTGGACCCTGCCAGGTCTAACTGGGTCTGGCTAGGCTGGACCCTGCCAGGTCTAACTGGGCCTGGCTAGGCTGGACCCTGCCAGGTCTAACTGGGTCTGGCTAGACTGGAACGCACGGAGGCAGTCTCTTGCCCGCGAGGAAGTGCTCTTTAGAGTGCAGCTAAGTTGGCTCGAAGACAATGTGATTTAGCGCGCTAGGCTTGTAGCGGTTTTTGACAGAGAGACCTTCGTTTGTAAACTAAAACATGTTCTCTGCATCTTACGATTAAAACAACGCTTGGCTTTTAGAGCCTGCTATTTCAATGTTGGCAAATGGCGCGTTGGTCGCGTTGGTCGCGTTGGTCGCGTTGGTCGCGTTGGTCGCGTTGGTCGCGTTGGTCGCGTTGGTCGCGTTGGTCCAGATTTTCGGGAGAGTGTAGCGATAAATTTCACTCCGTTTTCAAGCATGTTAAGTGTCGGCAAATCTGGGTGCTTCCTTCCGGAATGCCGATCGAATGATGATTGAATGGATTGGTCCGTCAACCATCAGCGTCCGTCAACTATCGGCGTTAAATCAGCGATCGCGCCCTGGGTCCGATTGTGATCTGTCGGTTCGAACGTTTGGCAAATGCGTTCAAGGTCTTAACACAAACTATTTCAACTGGGTTTTGAATGCTAAGTGAAGAACAACTAAATTTCCCAACGTTTTGTAACATGTAATAGTTACTTCTTTAAGGTTCATCGACAATTTTCCGTTAACTAAAGAAACACACGAAATTATAACAATGACCAAGTTCGAGCCTTCTTAATACTTTTAAATAAAATAATCAGGGTCGATAACTAAAAAACTAACGTATTTTGTATTTTCATAAATGAAATCCCGAACAAATTGGCGTTTTTTTACAAACTAACCAATTATGTGAATGGAAAAAATGCCAATTTTACGAGGTTGTCCTTATGTTATGTGATATCAAGGTCACAGATTCATGTGCGTTGCCTGATTAGCAAGCGCTGGGACTCAGCATCGTCTGGGTGATGATTAGCAAGCGCTGGGACTCAGCATCGTCTGGGTGATGATTAGCAAGCGCTGGGACTCAGCAAGGTCTGGGTGATGATTAGCAAGCTCTGGGACTCAGCAAGGTCTGGGTGATGATTAGCAAGCGCTGGGACTCAGCATCGTCTGGGTGATGATTAGCAAGCGCTGGGACTCAGCATCGTCTGGGTGATGATTAGCAAGCGCTGGGACTCAGCAAGGTCTGGGTGATGATTAGCAAGCGCTGGGACTCAGCATCGTCTGGGTGATGATTAGCAAGCGCTGGGACTCAGCAAGGTCTGGGTGATGATTAGCAAGCGCTGGGACTCAGCAAGGTCTGGGTGATGATTAACAAGCGCTGGGACTCAGCATCGTCTGGGTGATGATTAGCAAGCGCTGGTACTCAGCAACGTCTGGGTGATGATTAGCAAGCGCTGGGACTCAGCATCGTCTGGGTGATGATTAGCAAGCTCTGGGACTCAGCATCGTCTGGGTGATGATTAGCAAGCGCTGGGACTCAGCATCGTCTGGGTGATGATTAGCAAGCGCTGGGACTCAGCATCGTCTGGGTGATGATTAGCAAGCGCTGGGACTCAGCAAGATCTGGGTGATGATTAGCAAGCGCTGGTACTCAGCAAGGTCTGGGTGATGATTAGCAAGCGCTGGGACTCAGCATCGTCTGGGTGATGATTAGCAAGCGCTGGTACTCAGCAAGGTCTGGGTGATGATTAGCAAGCGCTGGGACTCAGCATCGTCTGGGTGATGATTAGCAAGCGCTGGGACTCAGCATCGTCTGGGTGATGATTAGCAAGCGCTGGGACTCAGCAAGGTCTGGGTGATGATTAGCAAGCGCTGGGACTCAGCATCGTCTGGGTGATGATTAGCAAGCGCTGGGACTCAGCAAGGTCTGGGTGATGATTAGCAAGCGCTGGGACTCAGCAAGGTCTGGGTGATGATTAACAAGCGCTGGGACTCAGCATCGTCTGGGTGATGATTAGCAAGCGCTGGTACTCAGCAACGTCTGGGTGATGATTAGCAAGCGCTGGGACTCAGCATCGTCTGGGTGATGATTAGCAAGCTCTGGGACTCAGCATCGTCTGGGTGATGATTAGCAAGCGCTGGGACTCAGCATCGTCTGGGTGATGATTAGCAAGCGCTGGGACTCAGCATCGTCTGGGTGATGATTAGCAAGCGCTGGGACTCAGCAAGATCTGGGTGATGATTAGCAAGCGCTGGTACTCAGCAAGGTCTGGGTGATGATTAGCAAGCGCTGGGACTCAGCATCGTCTGGGTGATGATTAGCAAGCGCTGGGACTCAGCATCGTCTGGGTGATGATTAGCAAGCGCTGGGACTCAGCAAGATCTGGGTGATGATTAGCAAGCGCTGGTACTCAGCAAGGTCTGGGTGATGATTAGCAAGCGCTGGGACTCAGCATCGTCTGGGTGATGATTAGCAAGCGCTGGGACTCAGCAAGGTCTGGGTGATGATTAGCAAGCGCTGGGACTCAGCATCGTCTGGGTGATGATTAGCAAGCGCTGGGACTCAGCATCGTCTGGGTGATGATTAGCAAGCGCTGGGACTCAGCAAGGTCTGGGTGATGATTAGCAAGCTCTGGGACTCAGCAACTCCTGGGTGATTTTCTTTGAGAGGCAAGATTTTTTTGCACGACACGCGTTTTGACCTGCGCCAGCCCTCAAGTAATCCGCCAGCCATCCATGGGGCGATGGAACACATGCATTGTTTAGAACTTGAAACAGTTTTCCGGGGGACGAGTTCTTCGAAAACACTGACCTTAGATCCACATCGACGCGGTAGGGTGCGACCCCGTCGGTATTGCCCCACTCTACTTTACCGACCGAGACACGACGGCAGTCTTGCCACCAACTTCCGTCGAGCAGCAGCGTCTGCGGAATGCTGCACGAGTTCCGTGAAAGCCCGACAGGTGGCGCGCGCGATGCGATTCCGCGCGAAGGGCTGGCCAATGTAAGCCCACGGTCTTCCGGCGTCGCTTTGCCCGCGTGCTGCCCCTGAGTCGGCGTTATCGCGGTGGTGCCAACCTCATGCGACGAGAAACCTAATTAAATGGAGACAATAGAGACAGTTAACGCAGCATTAGTTTTGCAGGCTGCGACTATATGCTAGATTTAACTTGAAAATTGACAAAGCTATTTGAATGACTCTGACATCTCCACTCTATATGGGTAGGTACATGTTCGTGTCATCTCGAACAACGAGGACCCATTCATGACACGAAGATTGTTAGAATTGCATTATTGTAATGTACTTCCATGGTCCGGACCGCGATGTATCCTCTTTAAACCAAGAGGCTGTGAATACTCACAGTCACTCTGATTCTAGTGACGCTATATCACGTCACAACCTGTCAAACTCGAGTAACTCCAATTTGACGTTCGATGCGTTTTATTTTTAGATGAAATCTTATTCAAATTGCAAACGCTTGCAATGCGCGGTTCTACTCCTTGGAGATCTGTCGTTCTCATCAAATACACTAAGATCGTCTCTAAAAGCCAGTGTCCAAGTAGCTCAATGGTTCAGAGCAACACCCGCGACAGGTGGAGATCGGGGTTCGAGTCCCCGTTTGGGTATCAATTTGTGAGACGGTAGAAGTGTTCATAATAATATAGTTAGACCCATTTCCGCACAATTGGAACCGCAAGGGTTGGAACCTCACAATTGGCGCCCTGCAAGTGGAGTTAGAAATGACTGCCAGACTAGCAGTCCTCGCTTGAGTCATTGTAAGCCGGGCGATGCATAACTCTCTGTGCCTCGTCGTTGCAGCTGTACGACCGGATCGCCAGCAAGGTGGTGTCACCGATCCGTGCGCCGCCGAGCGACGCCGTGCAGAGGTGTCGCGACGTCGGCGACGCCCTCCGAGAGTTGGAGAACGCGTCGCCCGACGCTGACTTCGACATCGCCGACCTTGACGATCTGCGCGACATCCTGGCGCGCCCTCATCTTAGGGTGAGTGGCAACTTTTTGTTTGAAACCTCGACCTCTCCACGTGAGCCCGTCGATGCCTCGGTAACGAGCGGTCTCCCCTATGTTTCGTTCCAGACTGTACCTTCTACCAGCAGCAGGGTGTTTTCTTCGAAAGATACACAAACAAAGCGCAGAACGCAGCACAAATAATGCCTAATGCAAAGATATCTTTAAACCGTTGCTTGTATTTGCATGCCAGGCAGATTTGCCTGCACAGCGCTTTCTCGCCAGCTCCGCAGGAGAGTCGTTGTATTTCCCCTTCGCCGCTTTACCATTTGAGTAAATAATTGCCGCTGAACGCTCCGGCCAACGCAGCTTTCTCCGTCGTCCTCTCCACGTCGCCATGCATCCCCCGCCGCCGCCGCCGTCGTTTGCGCGAGAAAATCCTTTTCTTGGGTGCTACTTCATTCTGCTCTCCTCGACTACTTACCATTACTTCGTCACCATTACTTTGCTAACAACAACACCACTACCCATGGCCGCGTGCACACTTGCGGTGTAATGAACACTTTCACAACTGCTTCCATGTTTGTAATTACGCTAATTACCGCTAAACAAAGTTAGCTTTATGCTGCAGTGTCAGGACTTCCAGTTTCTCAGAATCTCGCCGGTTATAGAAGTTGCTGTATTATGTTTTGCACGGCGCTGCGTTGGGAAGAAAGTTTGTTAAAATCCTGTGGAACGTTCGAAGGTAATCATATTCATCACTCGATTATCTTCAGCGAGTAATTAGATTAAATTTACGAATCTGCGCTTGCGCTAACACAACCTTATGCCGCCGATCTTTGCCTCACGACTCGCGTTGAGTCCAGGAGTGGAAAGAAACGCTCTCATTTATTGATACTTTATAAGAGGGTGCTACGTCTCGGAGGTGTTCAGCTATTAGACCTGGACGAAACTCTGACGCCCAACAGGCACGTGCCACCTGAGTGAACAATCCTCATTCTGTTGGTACTCGCACGCTGTGACGGATGTCAAGGGAGGCCGATTGATCCTAGGCATAGCTTAAGTGATGCTACTTCACCTTGGTCCCAGCAACCTTGCCCCACTAGCGCTGGACTGGACCAGGTTCGATTGTCAGTAACTATATTCCTAGAAAACCTTCGGGTGTTGCCCACGAATGCCTTGCGGTGAGGTGCCCGATACCTGACACAGGTGACATGCTATTCAACGAATTGCTACTGGTCTTGCTAACTCATATCATAAAAAGTATAATTTCATCTTAATCGCACATTAAGTCACCTGTTTGCTTATTCCGACACAGCCTCTAATATTCTCAGTTTTTCATAGAGTAAGTCGCTCAAGTTCAGATACATATGTGATCGGTAAGAATTAGTTTGGTCTTGTTGATAAAAGTGGACGAACCTCTTTTGTCGGCCTGTTGGCTAGATCTAACAGTTCGTGCAGACCTTTTAAAGGCACTGCTAAGTTCCCATGACAAGGTCTTAAACCGCCGCGCTACTCGAGCAAAGCATGGCCACCACGCCGAGTACAACTTTCCGCCGCTACGCGACACCAGGTGTCGCAGCCGTCGTCTCGCTCGGTGGCGCCGTCGGCGGGGCATCGTCGAACTAGCATCGCTAACACGTGCACCACCGGGACATCGTATTGATCGCTCCACGCAGACCTTGATGTATTGCGAGCCTTTAGTGAAAGCAGCTAGCGACGACCATTGAAAGTCCCTCTCGTCCTCCGGCCACCGTTGCTGATGGGTTGGGGGGGACGGTCCCTTGGGGTGGCATGCCCTTGTACACTTTGTATGTCCTGGCAGGTTGACATGCTCGGACCGTACGTCCATCAATCGGGACTCAACCCGAACAAAAGATTGTTTCGTGGATACATTTTGAGATGTGTCGATACCAACGGGTTGAGCGAAACATGGCATTCGAATGACACTTGCCATATGTTTTTGCCCGATGCTTTATTGGCATATCTTTCGGAAAATGTTTCCCAATTGCAAATAAACACTTTGAAACAGACCGGGTTCGATCCTCGAGTACAGTAGTTGACAATCTGCTAGAGTCTGAAGCGCTGTTGCGCGAAGCCGGGGGAGCAGGTGCGACGCCGACGACGCCTACGCCCGAGAAACACTGTCAATCAAACCCTGAAACGTGTCCACCGACAACCGCCGTTCGAGCGAACGTGGCCATGGATTTGCGCTTTCAATATCGGCGCTTATTAATTTAACAACAACACCGCCAACTAATCGCTGTGCCGCGCTAATGCAGTGCGGGGAACTTGCGTAGGCGTGTCGGTATCCCCTCGGCCATACAAAAGTGGGACCAACTGCAACAGCGACCGATCAGAGTGGAGCTGTGCCCTCCTTGCTTCAGAATAAATAGTGAGAGATTCGGCTCATCTCGTGACAATTTGTCAGGAAACGAGCGTCTTTGTGTCTTCAAACTCAATGGTCCTGGTCCCAATTTGCGCATCGAACGTTCCCCCGACTCGGACCCCGTCCCGCGCGCGCGCGCGAGACGTGTACTGGTTGGTAAATACACTCAGCTAAGAAACAGACCGTTGTTCTCTGCACGGATGTACACATCGCTGGAACTTGCCGCCACGGTGAATGTGAAACACTTTTGCAACTTTTAATGGAAGTACTTCTGCTCTAACTCTAGATACCCGGGGAATTGCCTCTTTTTCGATAAGAGTCCACATACTTGAGATGGTAATTTAGATGTTATCAGCAGGCACTATTTTGCGAACGCTGCGGCGTCTGCCCGGGAGCACATAATGGGGTACGCGTTGGTCTTGAGCCCAGCTCAATTTTCACTCAAGTGTAGGCCAACTAATAGGGCCTTAACTATGTTTGAATAGAATCACTTAGCTAAACAATCGCCATCACTAAATGCCCATTTGGACACGCTGCCACGCGATAGTCTGGCTGAAAGTGGGAGTAAAGAGCACGCCCGAAAGCGTTGTCCGTGGTTCAGTTGGACACGCGTGCAGTTTCCAAGAAAAGTATTTTCTTCTTCGCGTTCTTCAGCCGAGATGTTTTGCGACTCGGCTCCTCCACCAAGATATCTTTTCATTCCCATTGAATTTTTTTTATCGCTTGCTCGTGTTTACCATTGTCAAAGCTACAGAGCCGCCCGTTTTTGGTCCCAATGATAGTGATTTATGATCCATCTGGGAAAAAAAACCTGTTTCGTTTCCTCGTGCGCCAACAGACCGTTTTTTGCCGGACGTCGCGCCACCCGCCCTGTGATTAATTCGCGACATTAAAAGCCGCCGCCGTCGCGCGATCTGAGAATGATAAACACAAGCTTTTCATTCGTTGACCGTGCTGCCCCTAGCGTTTATTGACACAACCACACGCTAGCACACTTCTTGCAACAGTCTGTTCACTGCCGGACGAATCACAAACACAGCCCGTTTGCGGTCGCCAACCATCTCGTATCGGTGTCAGATGTTTGCTAGCCCGCTATCCGGCCCATCTATTATTCACTGGCCTTTTTCAGCTCCCGACCGAATTAGATCCACGTCGCAATATCAACAATTCTCTCAGTGGTTCTCCGACGCGCGACGCCCCGGCGTCTAATGCTACGGCGTCGCCACATATGTGTATCTTGTGGGCAAACACGATTGCATCAACCGGCGCATTCTGCGACGAGGATAGGTTTGTGTGTCTGAAAGGTCAGCCGTAAACACAGTCCCGGGAATATACTGGGCAATTCGAGGAGGTGCAAAGCGGCGTAGTGCATGCCATCGTATCACAGAACTAATTGCTACACCGTATGACATGTATCAAGGGCGCAATGTTTGCATGCTTCGTTAAGCCAGGTTATTGTTATTGTAATTATTGTAAGCTAATGATGAACTGGGCTTGCATTTGGTCGGTGCGCTATGCGGGCAACAAGGCAATGCATTTCCTCTGGCGCTAGCAACATGTGTGCAGGAGGATGCAGTTGATGGTCAGGTAGGTCTAATTCGAGGGGAAAAAAGCCGTGATGAGCCGCTGATGGGTCGAGTGATTTGTGATGATCGTTTTCCTAGTGCTAATTGCTCGTGAATCAGCTGCAACAATCTCTAACTATTATTGCATGCTGTGCCCCACAATGTCGGTTGCAAGTGCATAGTTAATGGGAAACTACGGCTCGATTAGTAAGTATGCCAGCGCCAGGCCAGCACTCAATCCGACCGTTCGCTAGAGACGAGCAAATTCATTCATAATGAAGCAAGATTGATAGGTCTGGGTGCCCTGTGAACAATTGAGTCGCCTCTTTCCGGCTGGTGCTGCTTTCGAAGGGTGATAACGAGAGGAATTAGTTTATTTCGATGTTTCGCCTGGACGACCCACCGCCGCGCGGACCGCAGTCGATCACGTCAGGTCCATTTTATATCGCTTACCAGAGTCACTCGGAGTGAAGAACGTGAAAGCGGATGAAAAGTTGTTGATCCCCAAGAAATTGGAAAGCAGTCGAAGATTGTGTGAAAGCTGATAGCCGCGTAGAATCCCAGTTTCCGACATACTGCGTCGCGGTGGATGGAAGAGAAGCGATGACTGCTTAGGATGAGAGGAGAGGGGGGGGGGGGGGGGGCAGAGAGCGACACAATCTTGAGAAAGAAATGAACGATCACGATTCAAAATGTTCCTGACAGGTAAGGGACCAAAAAGCTGCTTCGGGGACTCGGCGCTGAGAAATCAAGCGGGAAATTTCTTGACAAAGAATTCGCAAACGAAACACTTTGAATTGGATCAAGCCAAATAAAATATATACGTCTCGTCTAAGAAGCTACAAAAAGCTCGGCACTTCTTTCTTAGGAACGTTTTCCGTATTCTATAAAGAAATCTCGTATGTAATGCGATTTCCAGTTTTTTTTCTGGCCAGCATTTTGCAGCATAGTGAAGCAGTGAAGTACAAAATACCAATCAAGAACAAAACTAACGGAAAAAGAATGGCGATTCAGTCTTCTTGCAGCAGGTACTTAGCACCTGACAATGAGTTCACTGAAATTACGCACTAGAGGAGTGTCCCAAAGAGCAGGCGGGCGCCGGTTTCTCTAGTGGCGACGTCCATTTTGTTTCCAAATCTTGTCTTTTGGCCAGCGAGCTATGATGATGCCTCGTCGTGCTATGATGAGCCTTTGGTACGCGTGGTCGGGACGTAATTGAATGTGACAATGATGCGGAATGAGCCTGATGGATCGCACAATGTTAATGACATTAGCTTCTCTTCTCGACGGCGATCGCAAGCTGTGCCCCGACCCGACAAAGAATTGCGGTGCCTATGTTATAAACATATCTAGCAACTGTACTTGCACCTTCTGTACGGACACAAGGTACTTGCTTCCTCCAGACGACACTCCTAATTGGACCCCGAATCAATATCGGTGCAGGTGCCGAGAGGCAATTCGTTCCATCTAGCTCCTTTGATGAAGCATTTTTTAGGTTTTAAGATTCGGCTGGCAGCATGCGATCGTGCATGTCTTGTTCATTTATCCCCGTGAGCGATGAAAATTGTGTAGATTGGTACATTAATAAAATACAATTTGAAGCCAGCGAGGCTTGCTAGTTCGTGGAACCTTCGAGGAACCTTCGAGGATCCTTCGTGGAACCTTCGAGGTGGAAGTCAACGTAATCCCGTGTAATCTCTACGATAGCTTCCATATTGGTTTTTCCGGTACATAAGATTTTTAGTTGCAGCTCACGTATTGCCGGAATTTTCTTCACGTGCAGCAGCGCAATATTTCCTATGTCTCTTTAAACCAATAAAATAATCTTGAAAGCTTGCTCATTCTGCGGGCGGGCGGTCGGGCGGGCGGGCGGGCGGGCGGGCGGGCGGGCGGACGGGCGGGCGGGCGGGATGCTGCTGCTATCCAGGGCTATGCATCACCCGCCGCGAGTTGCTGTATTAGTTTAGAGCTGTAGTCAGCGAGCATGTGCTTTAGGGCTTTGGATGATGGACGACGCACGCTTATTGACTTTAGATCTATCATTGAGAGGAAAACGTCAAAATCGCTTCAATATTTTCACATTGACTTTCGAGGTAATGTTTTTTTTAAGGGGTTTCCGCGTGTTATTTTCAGGCCTATGGCTCTGGCCGGCTAATGTATGCCTCCACTCTGTTCGGAGGTGTTTCGCTGATGAGGTTTGGCGCGGGCGGCGGCCGGGGGGGGGGGGGGGGGGGAGGGCGATGGGAAAGCTTTCTTCTTCCTAGCAGCAGAGAAACTAGAAAGTCCCCGGGCACAGACAAGCACAGCGAACCGTGTGATGGTTAGGTACACATTTCTCCCGCTTTGAAACTCTGAACGGTGCTCGTCACGGTTCGACCACGTTCTTATGTTACCCCTGTCACTGTTTTTTTCTCAATTACATCTTCAATCTCTCACGACTGCAACCAGAACAAAAAGTCGCTTTTATTGGATTCCGCCGCTGCGGTTATCTGTGTCCAGCGCTCGCAATTTCCCATCAATTTAATAAGTAACGCCTCTGCGTGGTCCGGTGTTGGCACGTTATACCTCGTGATGGGCTACGTCTTCTAGCCAGAGGTGGAGGGGGGGGGGGGGACTTAAGCGGGTTACGTCACCCCAATTAACTATGATGCGTGAAGACGTCGCCCAGCGCCGCGACGCCGGGCGCGCGACGCTGGGCGTCCGACGCCCGGGTGCACGCTGCAGGCGTCTGCGTTGGGCCGACGCAGTGAACGCGGCGTCGCGGCCACGCGGGGAGTCGGCCAACCAGCCAGCGGCGGCGTCGTCTCATTCATGTGTTCGCGCCGCGTGTGCTCCTCGACGACGCTCTCGCCGGCGTCGCCGTCCTTCGAACTGCGACGCGTGCTGACGACCCGTTTACGTGGCTATTAATTATGCGTGTTAATTGTCACTTAACGGATTTCATTAAAGAGGCTTAACGCGGTGAGTTGCCCGTGTGCACAGCTCCGAGTGATACACGCCGCCACATAATTTACTTGATCAATTTACAGTGCTTGCAAACTATTTGCATTATTTTGGTGAGCGAATCAACGCATTTGTAATGAGTTTAGTCGCGCCAAACTGCCTCAAGTCATTATGTGTAGCTTATACCTTGACAAGTCGTGTGTGTAGCACGATTCCTTGAACGTCTCACTCATAATGTACCATCGCGGCTACTTCTTGGCCCCACCGGTACTCGTGCAATTGCGATCGATCTGCTGGCGTCGCTGTCAGCTGTTAGGCGCCGCTTTTCAGACCCTTGGGACGCTGATTCGTAATGGCGGTCAGTCTCGAGCGTCCCGACGCCGCAAGCCACGCACGGGGTTGGGCGTTGGACGCCGATTAGCCGTGCACTAATCTTGCAAGCGTGGACACTGGGGCTGAGTACGGTTTAGAGGGGAGAGGATGACGGGGAGCTCCCGGTGCTAGATCTAGTTTGCGTCTTCGTATGAACTCGCTCGCGGTGTGTAGGGAAATAAGGAGTCTAGATAATTGACTCGTGAAAGTTTTAACTGTGTGCTACATAATTGACGACTCGACGGTGGTTTTGACCCACGCGTGGCATGTGACGTGATTGGCTCGTGCTTGTCATTGGTGTATGCACTTTGTAGATAATTACAAGCTCCCTGGCGGAGGATGACAGAACTTGGCGCAAGACGCTTTATCTGCAAACTCCGGGCACCCGCAGGATCAACTCCACCGTGTCTTGTGCTGGCTTTTTTTCTGACGTGTCCGCTTCAATTTTTCTCGGTTCGATTGTGTGTTCCAGGATTTGGCGCTCGATTTCATTTCTTGTTTTTTTCTCTCCAGATTTCCTGAAAGTTTCCGACATTACCGACCAGAAATTTCGCTGCTTTCCAGAAATAATGGGACTCGTGCTAAATAATTCGTGTAATTGGATACTATTTTTCCCGAGGCTTTGTTCCCATTGTCCGGGACGGCGTGGATATATTTTGAAGTTATATACCCTCGTCGCCGAAATCGATAGAACGAACATAAAAAGTGGCCCGCGTGGTCCTCCGGGACAGAATTTCACTGTTGCAATGCGTTTAAATTCGCCGCCCTCGTCAATGTTAATCCCTCAACCTTGGCCATTTGTTTGACGAGTTTTTATTTAACAATAGTTGGACCGTGGCTCGGATTCGCAAGCCCCCCGAAGTACATTCACCGAGCAGTTAATGTTGTTTGTCGGCGCTCGGAACACATAAATAGCATTTGAATGCGATCGTTCATATGCATATTATAATATTACATTTTCCAGTCATAAATTAGCCCCCGAAACAACGCAACGCATACGACACTAAGCTGCCGAATCCTGCCCAACCGTTCCCGGGCTGGATACCTCACTGGTTTGTGCCCAGAATAACATGCCACTGTATCTTGGATACCATGCAACTAGCAGCCCCTTTCTTGTGTTCTTACTTGTACAACGACTCTTTTTAAAGCAGAGATTAATTAGAAATAAACTTAAAATTATCGCTGGTAATTATTGTTCTGCCTCGCGCTCGGCGCACCATGGAGGGAATGCTTTATTTCGTTCCAACAATTCCCGAGAGAACTCATTTAATAATCGTCTGCAGTTGAACACAGATCGCGGCGCCGGGCTGCACGGGCTGATTAATGCTTGCTCTTATATGACGCCGACGCCGCCGCCGCCGCGTGCCTGCGTCTTGTCTGATAGACGACGGCGACGCCAGTATTGGGAAGAAGAGCGTCGCTGCTTGGAAAACATGCCTCACCAAGTTTCACATCTTCTTCTTCGAAGCTCTTTCGAGTGACTTCTATTATAAATGGATATTTGTGTGCAATCTCACTGGTCACCCGATACTCGTTGCGGGCCCCGACGCCGCGGCAAGTGTGCTTGTGATTTCCGACGCCGACGCCTCGGCTCGAGTGCATGCAGGTTCTTGTGCGACGCCCCGGGACGCGCCCACCTCCGATCTTCTCATAATCTTGCTATAACTCAGATCCGCGAATAGCTCGGCTTGCTACAGTCAATTCCAAGTCTCGGCAGCGACCTTCGAGTCGAGCGACCCTGGTTTTCATTTGCATGCGTGCGCCCGCATAGCAGAGAATCCACATGGCACGTCGTTCGGGGTCCCCTCGATCCGCATACTTAATTCGCCGCCAAAGATATATCGCTTGTTTTTCCTTATCTCATGGCCACCCTTGTTCACCACTTCACCACTTCACCAGAAAAACAGGCTCACGCTCTCCCTTGTCTTTCTCTTGCCGTCGGTATTTCTCATTTGTATCCAATTTCCAAGATATTCTGTGAAAAATGGTATGTCGTATGTTTGTAGTTGTGTTTTGCAAGAAGTATTGTATATTTCTTGTGTCAGTAGTCGAGAGCCCGCTGCGGCTGCGCACTGAAAGTAGCTCACATATTTCCGACTAACCACGAATTGAATGTTTTCATCAAACACAAAAGCACGTTGCCATGGGAACTCGACTAGATTCATCTGAGAAAATTCAGCGAGTCAGGTAATTAGCTTCTTATCGCAACAAAGCATGTCCTTGAGACGGCTTCAACAATGGCGCGTTGCTAACACCATCTCCAACTGATAGTCACGATATTAACCTGATCGAGCCGGAAACCAATCGACGCCATCTTCCGGCGTGGTGATATTGATCGCGTCACTTCCGACTCGCGTAGCATTCTCGCTAATTTATCTTGGAACCGGTTCGATGTGTTTAGCTCGATGCGGTTGGGACTAGGGAGGGGTTAAGTCGCCAGCTGCCGCGAGTTACGAGCGATACGTGCAGACGTGGAACCTCAACAGCGGCCCAGCGACCATGGACACGTACCCGTCTTGGCCGCTTATCTTTTTGGATCTGACTGCTAAGCCACGATAGATTGTCAAGAGTTGCTGACCTGAATTCGCTTGATGCGGGTTGGTTAAAAGCTGGTAACAAGAATCGAACCTGGTATCTACCGAGTACAAGCCAGATGCTTTCAGTAACAATTGACGATAAACTGCTGCCAAATGTTGATGGTTACTTCCACGCTTGCGCATTGTGTCAATCCAGAAACGGATATGAAAAGCACCTTCGTGGGGCGTTTTTCAAACTCACGAGCCCGTTTCGAGACCCAATTCTTTGCAGCCTAGTCGCGCGAGAGTAAACAGGAACTGGAATAACGCATTAGCTCGGCAAAAAAAAACGCAAAAAACTCACGACGTAGTAAACTTTTGCGCTCGGCAAACGAACCTCGATTTGAAACTCTTGAGGAACTAAATGATGCTGGCAAAGTTGTCTTGACGGGTTTATGTAAATCCGTTGCAAGACTGTCGGTATACGTATCTTGTCGGATCTAGACTGCTTGCCGTAAAGCAATCTTCTTTGCATAACTTTCTAATTCACAGACACCTTAGTGGCAGGCAATGTTCGCACGGCGGCATTATGAATAGCTCATTTAGACGTGTTAAGACGCATAAATACATTGTTTTGCCATTGTGCGTAGCACCCAGTGCGTGGTCAAACGAACGTGAAAGTTAGCCAGCAGCCCGGTCTTTGTGTTCAGTGTTGTTTTGTTGGTAATATGTGTGGGTGTAGAAAGTTTGAATCTATATCCGCTATAACTTATTCTGTGCCGCACTCGAGGGATTGCGGCAATGGCAGTGCGAGAGATTATGTACGCAGCTAGCATCACGCACAGGGCTCGTGTGCGTACGGGCTCCAAACGAGTGGTCAAGTCTTAGTGACTGCCTTCCGGAAGTTGAGGCCTGGGCCATGGCGGCCCCCGGTGGCAAAGCAAAGGGGAGGGGCGCAGAGCGGTTCATAAAACTGCTCGCTCAGCGAAATGAAATAATTGATACAGCCACTTTGCTCTGCTCCAGGTCAACGTTGCGATTTTCCATTCCGGACTTCCATTTCGTTGCCGATCAAATCGAAGCGGCATTTAAAGAGTCGGCTTCTTCTTGGCAGTGGTAAAATTGTGTCTGCTTTCCAGTCAAAGTCTTTGTTTTAGTTTTTTTTTGCCCCTAAATGTTGGATAATTAAACAACATATCTTTCCACATTTTCTTGCTGAATTTCTGGATTCATTCTGATGACTTGCACTTTTGTGTACCAATACCCCGAGTAATTGTCACCTGGTCATGTCAACTTTCGGCGAAGAATTTTTTGACTTCAGCGAAAATTGCTTTTCATCGCTCTTTATTTCTCAGCTGTTTCTTTGTGTTATGCTTTTATTCTTCGTGTATTGCAGTGTACTTAACCTAAAAGTTTCTGGTGTTTGTTATAATTATCATGAACATTGCAAGAGACGTCTGACCCATATTTGGATCGCATCACACCATTATAATACATAATACGTTTCCGTCAGCATTCGAGTTCATCGAAACAAAAAACAATCGCTTCCATTCTTTAATTACCCCGAAGTTGAATCGGTTAATGAATTGGAATTGTGCCTAACGAAGCACATTTAATGTTCTCGTTATAAATCCTAACCAAATATCTGCGCGTTGCTAATTCCCGTCGCCACCGCCGGGCATTCCTTGTTAGCATGCTGCAGACCTACCACTAATCATACGATTGTCCAAGCAGTCTACGCTCATGCCATGCCTTGCCATACAATGCCATGCCATGCCATGCCATGCCATGCCATGCCATGCCATGCCATGCCATGCCATACCATGCCATGCCATGCCATGCCATGCCATGCCATGCCATGCCATGCCATGCCATGCCATGCCATGCTATGCCATGCTATGCCATACCATGCCATACCATGCTATGCCATGCCATGCCATGCCATGCTTTGCCATGCCATGCCATGCCATGCCATGCCATGCCATGCCTTGCCATACAATGCCATGCCATGCCATACCATGACATGCCATCCACGCTCACGCATTCCACACTCTCAGCCTCCCCCTGCACGCGTGCACTTTGTGCATCGGTGCAGCGAAGCAGACAATACAAACGCGTGCAATGCCCAGCAAATGTCCCATTAACGGCAGCCCAAGTGTAGCAACGCAGTAAACCGTTGGTCTTCCCCGAAATCGCTTTAGTCGTGTTCCGACGCACCTTGGCGATCAGAGAACAGAAAACACCTCTGAAAACACCTCTAACGGGCGCTTACATTGAACTCGCTGTCGCCTCCAGTGCTTTACTGCCCAGATATATACGCCTAGTTGAGAATTCATGGGTAAATACATTCTTCGTAGGCAATGCATCCATTTTGAAAATTACGTTTTTGCCATGCCATGCCATGCCATGCCATGCCATGCCATGCCATGCCATGCCATGCTATGCCATGCTATGCCATACCATGCCATACCATGCTATGCCATGCCATGCCATGCCATGCTTTGCCATGCCATGCCATGCCATGCCATGCCATGCCATGCCTTGCCATACAATGCCATGCCATGCCATACCATGACATGCCATCCACGCTCACGCATTCCACACTCTCAGCCTCCCCCTGCACGCGTGCACTTTTTGCATCGGTGCAGCGAAGCAGACAATACAAACGCGTGCAATGCCCAGCAAATGTCCCATTAACGGCAGCCCAAGTGTAGCAACGCAGTAAACCGTTGGTCTTCCCCGAAATCGCTTTAGTCGTGTTCCGACGCACCTTGGCGATCAGAGAACAGAAAACACCTCTGAAAACACCTCTAACGGGCGCTTACATTGAACTCGCTGTCGCCTCCAGTGCTTTACTGCCCAGATATATACGCCTAGTTGAGAATTCATGGGTAAATACATTCTTCGTAGGCAATGCATCCATTTTGAAAATTACGTTTTTCCTTTGTGGGACCGTTTTATGGGCTGGGTTTCTTGAGATAACAGAAAACGCCGCTTCTGCTGGCGGTCGGGAACGGCGGGTAGGTTTGGGTGAAGGGTGGGTAAGGGGGCAATAAATTACCCGGTGAGTTTAAATGAACTAATGCGGCGCTCTGTGGCCTTTACATAATGACAAAAACTTAATAACAGATCTTAAAATGTTACTAGTCGGCGCTGGAATGGTAAATATCTTGTTTTCAACAGCGGTGAGCAGAAATTCTGTCCGAGGGGCAACTCGGAGCGCACTAGAATTTTTCAATATACCACTAGTTGGCAGAAATGCTTCTCCACTGTAATGGATTTCGACAATCCAATCGACCGTCTTATTTTCTTTGCCGTCGTTCTGAGCTTTCCAACAACGATTAACAGAAAACAGAAGACGTTCAACTAATCGACACGAAGACGACGTTTAGCAATCTTCCAACGATTACTCAACGCATCCTGGTAGTAAATTCGTATTCTCCATGACCCCTGAATGCAACCCGCAGAGCAATCCATGCCACGGCACTTCCACTGTGACCCGATCCAAGGGAACGACTGCCGGTCACCCGTCAAGGCCACTCGAAGAACGGCGTGAGACACGCTTGCCGATGGCAATTCGACCCCTGAACGCAACCCGCAGAACACACCCCGTGCCGGCCAGGTTTGGCACCTCCACAGTGCAAGATGCTCGCCCAATCAGCTAAGATGTCTCTGACAGCATCTTTGACACACAAAGCGACTTGCAACTTTCCTTTATAAAGCCTCCCCTAATGTCAGTGGAGGTGCCGGGTCCTGCAAGTTACTTTGCTCTGCGGGCTGCGTTCAGGGGTTCACTTATTGTTTCTTTTCGCATGTGCCAGTACTCACATTCAGAAACCACTTGTTAGCGAATTTTTCCCATTTGTCACTCGCACGGCCTTTCATCGCGGCCGCTAGAATCTCGACGCTCGTTCTTTGCCTCGGCGAGTGCTGTGGGTGGCACCGTCCATGTGGACCACGTAGACTCGGTCACTCCTTCATTTCCGCCAGCCGATCTGCATCACGGCGCCGGGTCCCGGTCGATCGTGCTCGTCTTGCACATATACACCCCCCGGCCCTGGCTACCCCATGACACCCCTCGTTCACGTTGAATGCAGCCAACCACTAGTGTGCAATCACTGATCTCGTCTCGATGTGAATTATTTATTCAGTGACTCGACGACGCCGTCTAGTTGGTGTTAATATATTACCGACGCCTTTCATGGAGTTTTTCATAACGTTTTCATATCTGTGAAATCATGTTCAACTTCTCTTTTTTTTTATCAATACGCCTGAAAACGTTTGGAAGGCTTTAACGAACGATTTCTGCAGGCGTTTAGCGAAATCTTTTTATTTATCACTCGAGCCAGCTTGCATTGTTATTGCTCTTTGAAAAGCTGTCCTATTAATCTGCAGCCAACAAAGAGCAATCAAAAGTCTGACTGCTATCCCAGCCAACCCAGTTCAGATTCCAAGCATTTTTATGCTTTTCTATGTAGAACAAAATGTAACGATGAAACAGAATCCTTATAAACTGCTTTAGCTTTCAAATTAAAGTCAAAATGAGCATCCATTTCTGCCAATCAATTCTAGTCCGTGACGCAAATAAAACTAATTCCCCCGGTTTTTTCCTCCGAAGCAACGTGCCGCCATTATAAAGTATATCTCCACAGCGGATGCCCGTTGAATTCTTCACCAACGACAACTTAGCTGACATTTTCGCTCCCCTTTCCAACACTCATATTAAGACTAAAACGTCTGTAAATTACGATTCGAAGATTGTAATTTCTACGACAGTTGCCCTCGCCATTCGGATCGAATCGTCTCAGCAAAGCCGGAGGCACAGTCTTAGGTAAACATATTTCTCAAGAAGCTGCTACCCTTTGTTAGTTTATTTAACATTACGTTCCTTGTCTTGTTCCCCACAATACATGAAATTACTCGATCAAAGACAGCTTCTGACAATGGAGCGTAATGTTGTATCCATATCGTGTCTCGACGCCTCCTTTGGAGCAAGTGTGCGCCTGGCCAATGTGCCCTAACTCTTAGATTACGATTAGATTCGATCCTGTCTCTGAATCTGTACCGGAGTCCAGTGTTTTTATTTGTGGTGTTTAACGACGCACTGTTTTGACAACTGGCCATGCGGCACTGGTCTAATGGCGTCGGTGATTGAGTGGATGATGATGAGGATGATGATGAACCTAACCTAGCATAGAAGGGAGGAGGAGAAACCCGGCGCCGGCACGTAGCCTACTCCTGTCAAAGACCAAGGGGACCACCGGCTTAACGTCCCTTCCGAAGGACGGTACAACGCGAACAACAGGATTCCTCCACAAATCCATGCTGTCGAGAGGTTGATAAGCAAGGCGAATGAAGTTGCTGTACTAACTTTCATCCCTCTAGCCTCTCTCCCAAACAGAACTGGTCATGTGTATAATGGTCACCCATCCAATACCTGACTCAGCGCAGTGTTGCCTAACTTTCATCCCTCTAGCCTCTCTCCCAAACAGAACTGGTCATGTGTATGATGGTCACCCATCCAATACCTGACTCAGCGCAGTGTTGCTTAACTTTCATTCCTCTAGCCTCTCCCCCGAACAGAACTGGTCATGTGTATGATGGTCACCCATCCAATACCTGACCCAGCGCAGTGTTGCTTAACTTTCATCCCTCCAACCTCTCTCCCGAACAGAACTGGTCATGTGTATGATGGTCACCCATCCAATACCTGACTCAGCGCAGTGTTGCTTAACTTTCATTCCTCTAGCCTCTCCCCCGAACAGAACTGGTCATGTGTATGATGGTCACCCATCCAATACCTGACCCAGCGCAGTGTTGCTTAACTTTCATCCCTCCAACCTCTCTCCCGAACAGAACTGGTCATGTGTATGATGGTCACCCATCCAATACCTGACTCAGCGCAGTGTTGCTTAACTTTCATCCCTCTAGCCTCTCTCCCGAACAGAACTGGGCATCTGTATGATGGTTACCCATCCAATACCTGACCCAGCGCAGTGTTGCTTAACTTTCATCCCTCTAGCCTCTCTCCCGAACAGAACTGGGCATGGGAGTCCAGTGTTTCTGCCGAGCGAAATGGCGTGCGAAACAATTAGCTGTCTGTTCGGAATCAATGCATTGACAAGTGCACCAAGCATTAATGGCGCATACATTCCACCCGAGGTCGTACAACTCGGCGGTGTGAATTTTAGCTTCTCGATTTGAATAAAAACACCACTCGGCTGCACACATTTAGTCGTTCCTTTTACATCAAATCCAATTGTTCTCTCGTGTTCTTGCAAAGTAGGATTACATTCACGACAAAGAGATGAGTACATTTGAACTTTAGAACTCGCTGCAAAACGCTTCTGGGTTGGTAATGCTTTTGCTTTTAGCCCTTCTCGTCCCCCAGCTGTCGTGATAATTAAAAAAAAAAAGTCTCTGGTAAAGAATTCGCGTAGAGTTATGCACGCGACATCGCATATTTTTTCTTGATTATGAAAATATTTGATACATTTTCTGGCCTCGTATAATGAGGTTAAGTTTTTAAAAATTTCCCCTCATGTCTTCATCAGTGGAGCTCAACCAATCAAGATAATCTTAATTAGTTTTTGCATAGAGTCAGGTTTCACAGCGGCGGGCATCAACTCGTAATCTAATTAACGTGTTGGCGTGCCTCGCTAGTCGATATCTTCGCTCTCAATTTCGCTAGACGCAAACTTGCCCCTTCAAGCATCTCAAATTTGGGGGAAATTGGATATCCACAAGTTTTCTTAATAGTTACATGCCCACTAGAATAAAATCAATACCTACCCTGTCGGAACCTGTAACTATGTCAAAAGTTTTCAAGTGCTTTTCGTCGAATATGGATAGTTTTTGAAACGTTATACATTAACGTTATACATTAACTACATATTTTGAACGCTCATATATTAATATGTATATTAAAACATATTTGACCATTTTGAACGCTCATATGTATATTTTCAACATACATGTATGTAATTGCGTGGGCTTTCTAACCGATGTGCCTGTATTATCTCGCTATGTGATTCGCTCTAGTCGTAACAACTAATACAATCCAAACCGCATGGTGGGCGTTTGTTCGCATGTAGTTCGGCTGGCTGACCAACACCTCTGCTGCCCTGACAGCTGCCTTCAAGTCAAACCCACGGTGCCATGGTGGCGGTCTCGAAGGGACTGCCACCGCTGCGCACAACGATATGAGTTTTGCATGTTTGAAGAGTTATGCACTCGTTCAAAAACACATTATTAAAACTGCCACCTCTGTGAAAGTTTCCCCAGGAACAAAGTATGATGGATTCGAACGTTTCCTCGCCCTGCTCTACGATTTCCTCGGGGTTGACGCAAGATTTCGATTCGGACCCACGTGTACGCGAGCGGTGACCCGAGTGCAACGACCAATATCAGTTTCCAGTGTTTTTTTAGCATGCGGCTCATGCGCTCTGGTAATCACTATCCATCATTATCACGACGCGTTGTGCCGAACAACGCGGTCGCTTCCCAATCCCACTGCCAACACATCTTCCAGAACGAATAAATATGCCCAGCTAATTCTTAGAGTTTGTTTTTCTTGAGGCTAATTCGCAGTTTGCTTTTTAAAAATTAGCAATTCAAATGATGAATGCATGGAGATGACAAAGTTTTGTGCTCAGCATGAAATATCGAGCCAGCGACCACCTGGCCTATGTGAGTCTACACCCAGCATTTCATCTGTTTTTATCGTACAAGCATCATGGCCGGCAACTTGATAACAATTCCACGTCAGATTAGAGAAGCGAAACATCTTCTTATTGCTTGTGTTTTGTTATACTCGTCTCGTGGCTGCCTGAATACAGAATAGAAATTCCGAACGCTGCGACGTCGATGTCAAGAACAAATCCTTCAGCTTATTGCCAATAATAAAAATTCAAAATGTCTGCTTTTTAAATTGCCCTTGAAGATGGGGACGCATTTTCAAATTGTTTCAATTACTTGTCTTCTCCGCATTGAAACCCACTTTCAAATGACTGATTTACTTTTGAATTCCCGTTTGATCTGCGTGCGGGGCGTTGCGCACTGGTTCTGGGATGAGCGCGTTTTTAATGTCCGCCAGATCAGTTTCGACGTGTCAGAGTTAGGGAGCTGTGAAACTTTATCCCGGCGAGGAGCGAAGCGCCGCCGGAGCTCTGTGCAAACAAAGAGGTTGCAGCGGCGAACTCGCGGAGATTGCCGACATCTGACAAACGACCGACACCGATCCACGCGGAACGCAACGCGAGCCTCCGAGACGCGGCCTCCGAGAACGACAAAGCGCTGAAGCCAGAAGCCGCTGATATTTCTAAAACTTCGTTTCACTTGTAATCTGTACGGAGACATTTCCACCAGTCAATCATGAAATGCGAAACTAAAATGCAGTGGATCAAGTATCGTTGAGTCTCTTGGATCTCATTTCAATCAGCGCTGTCTCGTGCGTCAACTTGGCTACTAAATCAACACCAAACCACTCCGTCACTACGCTCAGCGAAGAGTCCCTGCCATTCAATGCCTGCATTTAATAATAAGAATACTCGTGGCATGAGCGTTGTCCTCGAGGGGCTTTAGTCTCAGACCCAACATCAATCATTGGGACCAGGGTGGAAGAACTTCGCCACTCCGAACGTCACTCAAATTCAGGAAACGCTTAGTCGCCATCGGCGGCGTTCCCCAGGGATCATGGCCAGGCAATCAGCGTGCGAAATGTGCGGCTGGACTGCCGTCGACGCCGTCGTCGGTTGCCACCGGGGAGTTGATTTGCGAACACCCGGTGCGCGAAGACACTTCTTGATTAGATCCAGCAAGTGTTTTTTAGTGAGTACCGAAACGGGCTGCGTACATTTTAATACTGGTGCCACGTACGCGCGTCTGCGTCTGCGTACGCGGCGATGCGTTGTTATTTCAACTCGACGGTACAGGGCATCGCGTTCCTTGACAGCCGCACACGTCTTGAATAATTCACCTGTCATACCTCGAATACACCCAATGTTTTATTCACCGCGCCGGGACGAGAGAGAAAGAACGCTTCTTGAGAATCTCGGTGTCCGACCGGTCGACCATAGCCGCTTGAATTTTGCAAACACTTTCGGCCAGGTGGCAGCAGCAGCAGCAGTAGCTGGCTTAATGAGGTCAGAGCAACGACGGCGAGCGAGGGGGAGAACGTGCACGACGGCCTGCCAATGGTCCCACTTCGCCTCCTCTGGGACGCGTACCCTCCACGGAGAGAGTCCAACGTCACTTGCGCAACCATCTGAGGTTCTGATTAAGGGACGCCGTTTGGAGAAGCGTTCGTCGCAGAAGAGTGGTTTTGTGGCCGGTCCTCTGGGAGGCTGCTCTTGCGAATCTTTCCAGCGTGGGCGTGGGTGGAGGCGCCCGGCGATCGCGACGCTTGCGCGCTGTATGCCCGTGTAATCGGCCGCGTCAATGTCGATGACTTGATGCCGCCGCCGGAACGACTCGATACCTTCGCGGTTATCGCGGGAAATATGTAAAGCAGACTTTCCTGCCAATATCGAAAGGAAATTATGCGGAAAATCGGTTCCAGCCTCGCACACTCCGTACCCCTTTCTAGCGTCGCGACTCTCGGGGTTGCCTCCACATGCTGTCTTTTCCGATCACTTGCAGGGGTGACTGCCAACGTTTATTTCCTTGCGTCGTTGCCAAATTGAAACAAACTGACAAGCGAACTGTATAAACTTCTACATTTCTTTTGCCCGTATCGTCGACGGGCAGGAGCTTCGCTTTGATCGCTACCTGCCTTTCATTTTGCATAAGACGAACGCTTTGACTCTCATTAACATAGCCATGCTACGTGGCGACGACGGTCCCAATCTTACTCTATAATAATAATTACTTGGTTGGTAGTGAGCTTAGATTCGAAGGCTTCCTACCACGACATTGGCGCGCATGTCTCGCCGGCCTTTTATTGACGTCAGTAATATTGTAGGTGAGATTTACGTACCTACTCTAAACTACTAACAGTTGGATCCAATTCCAGCGCCTTGCGAGTTACGCTAACTTCGTTTGCCAAGCCGTGCGGATTGCCGGCGAAGTCAATTGCACTCCTCCATCATTTCCAACGGCGGGATGTTAATTTCTTATCTTCACTTCAGTACATACACTCTGCACGCGCAAAGCTTTTATGTTGATTTCTTTTAAAAGATGAAACATTAGAAGAAAAAACATCGTAAAGTAGTCCGCGCAAAGGCAAGCTGAGTAATATCATTTGCTTGTAAATATATCTCTTGTGAATAAATGAGCTGCTATCTCGCCTTTTTCGTATCACCACCCAGTCCTCTTATTCGTATGTATCTTGCAGTTAAACGTTAGTCACGTTGATTCATGATTTCCATATCTTTATTTTCCATATTATTTTTTTCATTTTTAAAGCTGCCAGCTCGGAGCTCGCCTCGGCCAACCTTTAAACATCTATCCCGCCAGTTTGGCGGCGTGTGAACACCTACGCTTGAAGAGAGCCCATTGGCTGTGTCGTCGATTGTTGTTGATTGAATGCTACTCCCGATAAACAGCAAACAGTGGTTGAGATGAGTGTAGTGCGCGCCGACGCCGCCGTCTCCCCGGGTGCCCGTTGTAGCCCATGAGTCGGCACCCTATTGTGCGCGAGGTGGCCGATGGCGGGCTCGGGCTGGACCTGCCACCGCCGCCCAGGATGCGAGCCTGGATCGGGCAGGAGACCAGACAATGCCTGCCACCGCATGTCTATCGATATTACAACAACCAGACACGAGCTTACCGGAGGAGAAGCTTCAAGGTAAGCCCCCGCGGTAATCGCCCCTTCACGTACTTATACAATAGCGACGTTACCAAACTTACTTCGTTTCAGTAAAATAATTACCCAAGTTGCCTCAGTTGAGAGCGGTTCAAATACACATTTCTTACTCCATAATAGAACATCTTAAGGAAATGTTTGTTCCATTTCCCGTGGAGATCTCTTTTTTTTTGCGTGGAAGCTCGAGACAAAACTTAACAAGATTGCAATCCATACGGTCTTCACCTAACAAAGTGAACTCTCTGGAAACTCGCATACTGCTAGGTGTTTTAGTTGATTTCGACCGCGAGACCGGCTACTTTTTCCCTTGGCAATGACACAACAGGAATCTTGTTTGCGTTGTGGCATCCGACAACTTATTAACACGTCCTTTGAAGATGTGTGCGACTTAGTCGACCATGATGTTGATGTCCACGCCGAACACATCCCGCGCAGCGCTGCACCTGGCGCTGCGCGCGGTGGAGCGGGGAAAGTTTGCTCGAGGCCGTCGCCGTCCCCAAGCCGTCGCCGTGCAGATATTGCGTTAGGAAACTACGGACAATTCAGTTGCCATGTGGCGAGGACTTTATTCGTAAACAACATTTTCAGGAAACAATTATGATTCCGAACAAGAACACTACCCAGAACGTGTGCCGCATTTTGCTAGGGAGGTTTTCCCCACCGAACCAGGCCATGGCAACCATGTGCACACGAGCAGAATACGTTTCAGTGCTGAGCCACGGTTCGTTAATCAACGGATTCTTTACTCGAGAACCTCTCCAGCCGCGATTAAGAAGCTATCTTTAAGATTAAATTAACTACTGCTCTCCCATCTAACGTCTGTCTTTACATGGACCCTGCCAGTCGTAGATGTTTCGCTTGTTGCAGCTTCAACATCGGTCTTTTTTTTTTGTGTCCGTTTCGTTAGACATCGATTTTGAAGACGGAATCTCGGCTCTCCGCACGACAAAAGAACTGGCCTACATCTCTTATCATCTGTGCCTTCTCCATAACCGAACAGACGTCATCCTTCGTGTTTTCTTATATTTCTTTTCTCCCCTGACTTTGTAACGTCAGTTTTTTTCATTTTTATCAATTCTCTGTTCTCTGAAATGCGTACGACCACACATTGTTATTGAAAGATTTTAGGAAAATTGGGAATCTGTCCCAAAACGTAACCAGCAGAGACATCGATTTATCAACATCTTAGTCGTTCGGTTTCGCCATCAACCAGCATTTGAATCGAGCTCGTGATTCCCGAGGAAGACGCACGTGAGATTGGATTCCTATATATAATAAAAGATACCTATCAATATTCGTATCGCATATTTTATCGGAAAAACGAGAGTATTATCTTGTCAGGAATAAGAACTGCTATTTCCTGTCATCATTGCGCTCATTTCCGATTTACTTGTACTTCCTCCTCTACCAATCAGAACAGCGTGCATAGGTGCATTAATCTGTGGTAAGCAACGATCGCCTGCCTTCACCGTCAATGCAGCTCTAGGCCAACGCTCTGTGGCTCGCTGTTATTGACATGTTTTATTCAATAACATTTCCAATACGACCTGAGCAGCCAATATGTCAACACTTGCACCTGCTCCTTCAGCAGCCAATATGTCAACACTTGCACCTGCTCCCTCAGCAGCCAATATGTCAACACTTGCACCTGCTTCCTGAGCAGCCAATATGTCAACACTTGCACCTGCTACCTCAGCAGCCAATATGTCAACACTTGCACCTGCTCCCTCAGCAGCCAATATGTCAACACTTGCACCTGCTCCCTCAGCAGCCAATATGTCAACACTTGCACCTGCTCCCTGAGCAGCCAATATGTCAACACTTGCACCTGCTCCCTCAGCAGCCAATATGTCAACACTTGCACCAGCTTCCCTGAGCAGCCAATATGTCAACACTTGCACCTGCTTCTTCAGCAGCCAATATGTCAACACTTGCACCTGCTCCCTCAGCAGCCAATATGTCAACACTTGCACCTGCTCCCTCAGCAGCCAATATGTCAACACTTGCACCTGCTCCCTCAGCAGCCAATATGTCAACACTTGCACCTGCTCCTTCAGCAGCCAATATGTCAACACTTGCACCTGCTCCCTCAGCAGCCAATATGTCAACACTTGCACCTGCTTCCTCAGCAGCCAATATGTCAACACTTGCACCTGCTCCCTCAGCAGCCAATATGTCAACACTTGCACCTGCTCCCTCAGCAGCCAATATGTCAACACTTGCACCTGCTTCCTGAGCAGCCAATATGTCAACACTTGCACCTGCTCCCTCAGCAGCCAATATGTCAACACTTGCACCTGCTACCTGAGCAGCCAATATGTCAACACTTGCACCTGCTCCCTCAGCAGCCAATATGTCAACACTTGCACCTGCTCCCTCAGCAGCCAATATGTCAACACTTGCACCTGCTCCCTCAGCAGCCAATATGTCAACACTTGCACCTGCTTCCTGAGCAGCCAATATGTCAACACTTGCACCTGCTCCCTCAGCAGCCAATATGTCAACACTTGCACCAGCTTCCTCAGCAGTCAATATGTCAACACTTGCACCTGCTCCCTCAGCAGCCAATATGTCAACACTTGCACCTGCTTCCTGAGCAGCCAATATGTCAACACTTGCACCTGCTCCCTCAGCAGCCAATATGTCAACACTTGCACCAGCTTCCTCAGCAGCCAATATGTCAACACTTGCACCTGCTCCCTCAGCAGCCAATATGTCAACACTTGCACCTGCTCCCTCAGCAGCCAATATGTCAACACTTGCACCTGCTCCCTCAGCAGCCAATATGTCAACACTTGCACCTGCTCCCTCAGCAGCCAATATGTCAACACTTGCACCTGCTCCCTCAGCAGCCAATATGTCAACACTTGCACCTGCTCCTTCAGCAGCCAATATGTCAACACTTGCACCTGCTCCTTCAAAAGATTCCATCACAGACGAAACGAAATTAGGATATGAAGCGATCTTCGGGTAGCTGCACGTAGGCACCGACAAACCGTCTAATAATAACTTACCGTGTATTCATTCACCCGCCTGAAAAGTTGCTCGAAATGTTGACTAACGCGGAGAATTTGTTGGAAACGTCCACATTGAGTGGGTATTACAGTTTTTTGCGGGCACAAGACGACTTCGAGCGAGTTGGTACTTGCATGATATTGCATGGAGTCTCGTGAAATCTTGTGCCGAGTTAGAAGGAAGCTGGGATATTTCATAGCTTTGTAGAATGTTTCGCCAGGTGTTTACCTCAGATTTATACGTGGCTCAGTGCAAGTTTCGCGGTGTAGGTACATGTGATCGAACTCGTGGAACGTTGCACATTAAAAGTCTTGATTTGCCCGAATGTTCCGCATGGATTAGCTCGTGCCCAGACATAACCGGCAACGAGTTGGCAAATGGAAAATACAATTTCAATGTGTGCCATTTCTATCAAGCAGTTAATTCATTAAAATATATCGTGAAAAACGGAAAATGAACACGTTTTTTTAGCACGTTTCAATGCAGAGAGTTTCGATTGATTTTAGTAAAAAATAAACGTGCACCTGGATTACCTTGTCACAATTGTAATTGTAATAGGTTTTTATTCCATAAATAACACACTGTGTCGTACAGGAAAGTCAAGTGGTACTACTAACTAGTTACACATGTTTGGTGCAAGGAATTCATCAATATTATAACATTGTAAAGGTGAATTAACAAACAATATAGCACTTTCAAAATCCCACGAAAACTTTCAAATACCCAAAAACGAATTAAATGTCATAGATTAAGAAAGATGACATTGGATTTGTGGGTGAAGTGAGGAAACGGCTAATGTGGTTAAACGGAATTAATTTCAAAATTAGAGATGAACTGCGAGTAAAGAACACATTTAGCAAACATTTCTTGGTCATATTTTAATTGGTCACAACAATGCATAACGTGGAGTGCGGTGAAGATTGAACCGTGGTCCATGTCGGCAATCATTTGTGAAACCCCATGATGTACATGTATGATGTACATGTATGATGTACATGCATGATGTACATGCAGCAAACCCGTGTGTTGTTCTAATCAGCCCGACTTTGATTAGCACGCACAGCTCTAACAATGAGTGTCGTGCGTGATCATCGCTATCTACTGCAGCGTTACGCAAGTGCGTCGTGCGTTTTAATTGTCGGGAGCTGCGACCGGGATGAACGCGAGCGAGGCCCAGTGGCGTCTGAATGGCTTATAATGAAACTGCATACCTGAGGGGCGCGATGAATGGGTATTTTTCATGTAAAGCAATCCCGGGCCCCCCGGGTGGAGGGGTCAGGGTGGTAAACTGTATGGAGTCGCTGGCAATATTCTGTGCAGACCTCCGAAGGGTCGTGGTTGCCCCGTCGCTCTCCGGACGCTTCTCAGTACTAAACGCTGAACTGGGTCACGTTTTATTGAGACGCAAGAAGTTAGTCATGCTAATTTTTTAATGTTTCGCTTTATATACAATAAAATTGGTTGTGTTGTGTTGCGTTGCGTTGCGTTGCGTTGCGTTGCGTTGCGTCGCGGTATAAAATAAAACACTCGCGCACTGAGGTGGCATTTTCATCGCGATACTAAATAGCAGTCAGAAATTTGTCATATTATATCGATTACCACCTGTCAAAATATCCGACAAACTGACTGCCGGAAAATTAATGCGCTACTTGAAAGGGGTTCGCTTTGATAGACCTGCAGATGCTTGGAAATTACTGCCGACTCGGAGACCTCTTCCATCAATCTTGTGAAACTCAGATTAATAAAATTAAAGTACATCAATTTATGAAGCCATTAACTTGACACAATATCGCTACGCGCTCACCTAGACCCTCTCTTCCAAAGATGCCGCGCAACATTCAGCCGAACTGCGGCGAATTAAACGTAATACTTGGCACTTAAAACGGAGGAAAAGTCTGACGAAAATTACTTTTCCCCGTCCCACTACCTCGTGACTGTAAAACGTCACGACAGCAATATTGACCGCAAACTTGATGGGAAGCCGAGGAAGAAATCATGACCCAGCTGTGGCGACGACGAGCCACTTGCCTCATTTTGTTTTCCCTCGTCCCGCTAGGGGTAGCCTAGTGGCCGGGGGCTAAGTCACGGCCCGTGCATGAAGCAGCCGGCAGACAACACGCCAGTGGCAATAAACTGAGCTTACAAATCTTTACCAAATACTTAGCATAAACCCGAGCTGTGTCCTCAACTTGGGCGAAACTAACCTATCTTCGAGCAGCCGCGCATTGCGTGGACCCACCTCATTGTTAATTCACTAAATATCGGGGCCCTAACTGGGGGCGTTGATGGCTAACTTTCATATCTCGCTTCCGGATGGGAGTTGACATTTCTGGTACAACTCATTTCAATTTGCACCCTCGATGGCCTTTTGTGGTGACACAATCGAGTGTTTTCTACAACCTGAATGAAGTGTTTGACCTTTTAGTGTGCCTCCCCTTTGACTCGCCGTGTTATAAGTAAGTTGCGTTGCGAATTCCGGTCTCGTAATCGAGACGAACTCTGGCACTTTGGTAGGAAGCGACGGAGATCTGGACCGGATGCGCTTGTCTCAAACTCGGCACCTGTGAATGTGAGTGGATTGCCGACTAGCGCGACGATCATGTCGGCGTAGAGTAGTCAGTGTCGCTTGACCTAGCCAACCTCGCTCGCTCGAGCTGGACTGGACGGCGACTGGAACATTGAAGCCACTGCGTACCCGGCAATTAATAACCAGGAGCAGAGTTTTCACAATGGAACAAAACAACTGTTGGCTATACTATTATTATGAGTCGAAACTTTGGGCCTTTGTTAATAACGAAATGTTGTTTTATTGTCATAGACTTCTAGAAGAAACATCTCCCACTTGTTTTTCTTTCTTGCCCGTCGACAGTGTGAGCTCGTGGAACACTCATAACTTTTGTTATCTGTAGGTACCTACAGCTCTTGCTTATGACTTATGAAATGTAACGAGCTTTTCACCGGCGTGCATTAGGAGAAGAATTCTCGCGATGGCCGAGATGATACGTCTTGAAACTTAATACCGCCTATGTGAATATTTCACTCGTCTGCTTCTAACCGAGACTAAAGCTAGATGTTACCAACCCTTGCTCTTTATCCGCATTCATTTCAGCTCGATTTACTTTGAAATGTCTTCCGCGCATACATTGCGGAAACTTTTCACCAACTTGCCTCGCTGCTACTGAAATTCAATATCTCAAGCATCGACTTGACGCGATCGCCATTAAATCGAAGACCCCCACGACTTAATTAATAATCCATGCAGCCACTCTCTAGCCATCACCGCCGCCGCCGCCGCCGCCTCAAACTTTGCCAGTTTGACGCCCTCCTATTAGCGGGCGTCCATCAATCATTACAGACAGATGTTCGTCTTGATCTGCCTGCACCCCGACTCCCGCACTGTATTAGCCGCCGCCGTCGCCCTCGTCTGTACCCCTGGGACCTGTGCTGGGACGCTATGCCTCTGCCACGTTATGGATTATCTCGTTAAGCCAGAAACAATTGCACTAGATCCAATCTCAACGCCACCCGCAAATAACAGGCAAGTGAACACTGCGCAGTATTCATGAGCGAGTGTCGGGCTATATTAAACATGCCCTTCCAGTGCCAGCCATGCATATTGCTAGCCTTTGAACAGACGATATAATTCCGGTTCATCCAGCTCCGACCGACCCACCCTTCTTGCCAGCCAGCGCTGTCTCTGCCCCTTGTCGCCACCTACAGGTGACATACAACTACGAATCCTTTCTTCGACCTACCAATAGTTGTCACGTGTACTTCTGTGACCACGGCGTTCATGTTCATGCGGCCGAGCGTCCTCGTCTTCATCCCATGCGAGACTCCGAACTTCGCGGTCGTTTAATTCATATAATAAATACGTCCTTTGGGGGAAGCTGTAGCGTTGCTCGTGCCAACTTCACATCTCATTAAGAATTAAATAACTTACGCTGGTAAACATAATTTTATAAAATGATATAACCACGAGAAACTTACGTTCGGTTTGAGGTCGTTGAGGTTTAAGTGCCCCTGCGCTTATATCTTACACATTTTTAATTAAAAACCGGAGATGACGTCGTGCGTCAAATGGTTTTCTTTTCAAAGCACATGAAACAAGTTTAGCCATGTGATAACCAGGCCAACGCAACGGTTCTCTCGAGTTGGCAATCCTTGGCATTCGCTCGCTTGTTTGAATTCGATTTGCTGTACAAACTTAATAATATGCAATGCTTTATTTTCTGATATCTACAAAAATATTACAATGGCAAGAACAACTTTGCTGTCAGCTGCAGTCGCACGCAGTTCAACCTCCTCGCATAAAACTGCGCAGAACTCGTGAGAACTTGTAGTTCCTCACTCAGAACTCGCGGTTCCTCACAGTTTTCCCTTACCGTTCAGTCAGAGACAATTTCCACGCGGTCTGCCGATTAATAAAATCACTTCGTCGTCGATTTATGATTCGCCGGTGAACGCATCGGGTCGCGCTGGTGGCGCGCCGCTCGTCGCAGTGGATTCGGTCGGCGTCATTCGGTACTAACTGATAGCGTTCTAATTTGACACACTCTAGCGCGTTGATTGGCACCAGTCCCATTATGAAAGAAGAACGCGCTTGCCGTTCGTCGTCCGACATTTTGAGAAGCGCTCTCTGCAGAGCTACTGCTGTCATTGTTGAAGCATGTGTATTTAATTTTCTTATTTCCTTGCTAGTTCTCGACATTGAGATCCGATCAATTGTCTGTCAATTGTTCTACGCTCAATTGTTCTACGTCTAGTCATTCCATTCATACTTTGAGTCTTAGCAGTTTGAGGATCCGTTTTTATGTCAGAGCTAAGATTTCCAAGGCAAGACTATAAGTTCTGAAACTAGACCGGCGGCTAGAAACGCTACAAATTTCTATTCAATGAACATTTCTGGCTTCCTGTACTGGAATCGACGCTGCACGATATCTTCCGATGATTGGGCTGCTCCATGACTACCATCTTGGGGCATTGTAATTGGGTCAGAAACAGAGCATCTCGACAAGGGTGCAGGTTTGACGTTTTGACGAAGCCGCTAGCCGACCAGGCAGCTTGTTCAGAGCCTTTCAGACCCCCCTCCCCTCCACCCCTTCCATTCTTCCTCAACCTCTCTCACGCGCCGGAAGCGAAGGGTTTCCTAGCTAGCTTCTACGCAAACTGTGCACGGATCGGAAATTACCTGATCCATTTCAACCGAAGCCGTCCCGAGTTCTTGGAATGATACCCCGTATAATATATCATCACATATATGAAGGTCGGGCTGGAAATCTCGCGAAAAATAATAATCTCCGTCGGCCACTATGCGTTCGCGTACTCCTTTTTTATTAGCAAACTCTCCGATATTTCTCCTTTTCTGTTTGCTTTGCACATTTGGTTTGAAATTGGACCGCCAGCCAGCGCTTGAAATCCTCCCCCACCCCACCGCACGCACCTCTCGCACGCCGACGCTTATTCCCTTTTTTACGTGCGTGCACATAAAAAGACAGTTTTCCGTCCCCTTTGTTCACCTAGATTAGCGATTCTGAGAAACCCCCGGCTCAAACGGGCAGCATCAAATATTTCAGCATTCAGCTGCATATTAAAGGCTTAACCGAGACAAGGCACACTCAGCGGCTATTCCAGGATTTTAGTGGTTTTTGATGCTTCCAAGTATTGCACTCGGGACGCCAGTGTCCCGATCTACGGGAAGCTTTCAGCGCATCCATCCACACTGCGCTCGGATGTGACGTCACGTGCTCCGTCCCAATTGAAAAGTCTGCGAGTTCGAGGACGCTCAAAAGTGCAAGTCAACGAAGCCTCGAGATCTCATCTTCTCGCAAGATGACTTTTTGGTGCGCCGTGTTGCTCTCCTCAAATACCCGTGTTTTCATATTTGCTTTTGTCAAATGGAAGAGAAGAGGGAAAAAAAGTTCAGAAGTGCATATCTTTCTCACTGGGCGCTAGTAGTTACAAATAGTTCGTTAGTTTTCGCCGCTTTCCTGCGATTGTAGGTCAATAGTACCTACTATGTAACCTAACTTTACTGGTACTGCAAGATGTAATAGACCAATAATATGATTATTGCCATTTTACTGCTCGGTGGAGGTGCCCCATTGCTTTGCGGGCTGCGTTCAGGCGCTCATAAAGTATGATCTTTTTCTCCAACTTCTCCTCCTCTCCGAGGGGAAATTAGTTAAACTATTTTCCATTCTGAAAACGGGTCGTGAATCATGACTGGACTCTTAATTACTGTAATTAGCATCGTAGCTGGAGGTGAACAAGGAACTTTGTTTGTAGTTGAAAGTTAATTTCTCATCTCAAACTACACTTAACTTGTCAGCCAAATGACTCATCACTGACCATCTTGGCGGTGGAGGAGCCGGTTTGCTCTGCGGGTTGCGTTCAGGCGCCACCCTCAACGAAACATAATAAAAAAAAAAACCCGGGACGCAGACGGATCTAAACTGCTACGAAACAAAATGTGACAGGCCACGATCACCGCCACATCTAGGTTTTGCGTTCGCGGAACGCACGCGTGCTCTAGTTGTTGTCCGGGCCGCGCTGCGCTGCGCCGCGGTAACCAGGCAACGGCGTCGGCGTCGCGGCGCCGCCTCGTCAGTAACGGGCATGGAGCGATAGGTGGAGGTCGGCTGGCGGCAACGCGTCCAACGCCACAGCGATTGCGACCGGATCGTCGGTGTTTCTACCGCCGACGCAAGGTGCGTGTGTCGGTGCGTGTTACGCTTTCTGCCAACTGACAGGGAGGGCGTCGCGGATAGGCAACTAGCCGCCTAGCTCGATCAACGTCTCCATTTGCACTAGAAATGTCCAATTAGTAAGACGCTAGGTTGTGCGTCGTTATGCGGATATCGCTCGTCAACCTGTTTAACGAGCTGTTTAACGAGCTGTTTAACGAGCTGGCCGAAGCAAAGTGAAACATATGGCACGTTGCATTCAGTGAGACAGGTTTTCTGCCGATCTAAACGCGTTGTGTTCGGTGCCCGTGACGGTCGCCTGTGACCAAACCCGTCGCAGATATCTGCATGCTACTTGAACGCGACGTCTATTCAAGCACGTAAGCACCCGTTCGACGCTCTCCAAGTGTTTGCACGCCTCCGAACAAGTGGATCCGCTGCTCATCCTTTATTATGCATGAAAATTAGTGGCTTTTTTTATTGCCGTGGTAGTCGGCACATTTCTTCGGAGGCGCAATCCGCTTGCAAGCCCGGTCATCGTGTTCGCTCACGCGGCAGAAAGCGTCGCGTGTCCGCGTGCCGGTCGTCAGTTTTTTTTTTTCACGAGTGAAACTTCGCTTCTCCGCAGCCAAAGCGCGACACGTGTGCGCCTCGATGTGACGGCAACCCGGTGCAGCAGCCAGCAGATCGCCCCGTGGCTCGTAGCACGCGTTCACACTGGATCCGTACGGGCCGGGCGGATGGTACCCGCCGACCCCTTCGTCGGGGTCCCGGTGGGGTCCATGTCCGGGCCCGGGCCCGGGACCCTCTGCCTCCAGCCCGCCGATGGACAGCCCTTACCACTCGATGGACAGAACCTATCGTGCCACTTGCCCAGTGCACAGCCCCTACAGATTCCGCTTCGTCAACGGCGGCCCGGAATACTACCCTCACCAGCATCACTACCACGAGCACCATCCTGAGCACCATGACCACCACGACCACCACGACCACCACGACCACCATGACCACCTTGAGCACCAGCTGGAACGCCACCAGGTATAGAGATCTCGGCATTATGAATCGTTTCATTCGAGTGCCTGAAAGTACCAGACCAAGCTTGATAGTTGGACTGCGGCCTGCAGAGCGATTCAACCCGAGCATTTGAGCTGGAATCGAAGTCCCATTCGGCTTCGGTGCAGTTTCCCCTCCAGTTGAATGTACTTACAGCGGCAAGACCCCGACAGAGTTGCAAGGAGAGAACCGCAATCCGAGTGCCACGTGCCGGAGAGGTTTCCTTCTCTATGTCTATTGCGGTCTCACTTCCTCCGTGTGCAATTTCGCGGTCGGTGGGTGTCCGTTGCTCCCTCGCCTCCCTTACAGCGCGCCATGCTGTCAGTGCCCCCTTTACACCGACCTGCGCTGTTTCAAGTTAGCACCCAGCCAGTAGGGCTGAATAAGTGCTCACCAGAGTAAATTTAACATAACTAATGGAACCAGCCCCCGACAAGCCACGTGGAGACGCTTGCCCATTCTGAAGGTGTACAGCATACACTGCTTACTGTGCACTTACCTCGTTTACTCGAATGACGATACCGCCGGGACATGACTGCGCTCGTGCACGCTAGGTACATGCATAGCAAAGTCTGATAACTATAATCGTGGGTGATTTGTTCCCCGATTTGTCGCCTCAGAAACTTCTGATCGCTTTGTGCGATGCATGCATAGCAGCTACGATGCAAATCGCTTCTTAATTTTAATTTTATCAAACGCGACACAAGCGCTGCGCCGACCGCGCGGCGGCAGTTTTTATTTGCGCGGCTCGGCGCAGGTGTTTTCAGATTCTAGAAATGTGTCGAAAGAAAAATTAGTTTTCCGCAAAGGCCCGCATCTGGAAATTATTGGCGCCTGGGAAACTTCCGCGTGAGATGTTCAAGTCGCCGCGCGCAACCGTCTCGCGCATCATGGAGATTGGTTGGAAAGCGCTAATTAATTTCGACGCACAAAGTTTAGCGCGTGTATTATTCACGCCGATTGTTTTCGCGTGCGCCGTGTTAATAACACGGTGCGATCTATCACGCTGGCTAGTCTTGGGTTCCCCCTAAAGGAACCCTCTTGAGTTGGACTCGTACGACCAGCACGTGGTTTTACATGCACCTGTGACCCATGCCTTGAGCTGGTCATTCATAGGTAACTTTAGCCGCTGAACGGTCATGTAATTGAAGACATAGGAACACATAGAAGACATGTACACGGTCTCTGTTGGCTTTGTGCTCGACTTAGTGTGGCATTTGTCTTCACTCGTCTTCCCCACGAAACTGAATTGATTAAATTACGCAGTCAGTCACTTTTTGTCCGCGGAAATGTTCCCGGCGACTTGGAAACCGAAGCTCGCCATCCCTGAATTCATTTAAATACTAGAACGTGTCAATTATATTCCCGCCTTTCATTATTCATAGGCTTTGCGCAAGACATAATAGAATATCAGACTCGAGACATTTTGTATTAATTCTGTGCTAACGCCGTCGTCTGCTTTATGATTTTGATGAAAAGATTCTGCATGCACCATTTTGTTTTGCACCGAAACCGTGCCAACCGATTTGCTCCAGTGAACGGATCTAGGTTGGCGTCAGTGCGCATGGGCGTGTACCGCTCGCTCCCCGGCGCGTTCTGTACTGCGTGCAATTAGGACGCGGGTTCCCGGCCTACAAGACGATAAATCCAGCCAGAGTCCCGTCGATTCGACGTGTTCGATTGTTCGATTAATGATTCATCGATTACTGCACGCTCGCATCCGACTAAAACACGGCGCACTTGATTTCTATCCTCATTGTTTTGCGACTGATCTAAAACATAACCTCAACGAAACAAAACTTTGGATGCGCTTTACTTCCTTGGCTCCATCCGTTGTGAAGGCACGTCAAAGCTTTGATATCAGACGAGACGCCATCGCTCTTCATTATTGTATCTCAATGGAAAGACTTTATATTTCCTTTAGCAAGGTCGAGCCACGTAGTCCCGCGCTTCCTCGCCGGCAACTCTGTCTGACAATGCCGACGAAAGAGCGCGGCGACGTGTACTTTTATTTCAACTTTAACACGCCAGGTCACGATTTCAATTTTGCACGCAACTTTTGACTGAATTTGTCGCTACCCGAGAAGCCGAAGCCGGCGGGCGAGGTTGTGCTAGAAGTACATGGTCCTGTCAACGCTACCTGCACACATACCCCACGGCAGTGAAGCGTATGCCACGCTCTATGCTGTGTCGGCCCGGTGGCCCGAGTTGGGGCAACACTAACTTCACTTTGTCTTTGGTTACAAAGAGCGGAGGACAGATGATCGGGCAAATCAGGCGCTGCTATCCGCGTGTGTGAGTCTGATGCCAACAAAGAAGAACTTTGGGGGAAGGGTCTGGATGGAAGGGCGCATGAATTTACCTGCTTGTCTCTGATTGCCGACAGAGAGCGACCCTTAGTCTGTAATTTAATCAAAATAGGTTAGGCACTGCTGCTTACTTTGTAGGTCATACGCTTTCGACCATTCTCACAGATTCGATTTATAAACGGAGATAACTTTATTTCGTGTAAACATAACATCAATTAAAGTTGACACAAGCGCTCTTGTGAAACTAGTGCCACTAGGCAATCGTTCATTCAAAGTGAGAGATCATGTGCTACGTTGAAGTAAACTACCCAATAGGAGCGATCCCACTTCTATTGCTGATCTAATCGAACGCACGCCGCTCGGGGATCGCACGGCACCCGGGTATTTCGGCGGCCGGGACGCTGTCGAGACATCTTTTGTCAGGCATGTCCCATTCGCTGATATAAATATGTTTTATTGATTCGCGCAAAGTTTCGTCATAAAGCGCTTTGTCGAAGATGTATCATGTATCCAATATTGGGTCCTTTATTTCTCGTCTCTCTGCATGGGAATAGAATAAAAGCTGTTCCTTGTACCGTGGTTTCAAGTCTAAGCCTTATCCCTCGACTTATCTCTGCTGATGGAAAAAATGTGTGCTTTTCTTTTTCTTCTTCGTCGCGTTCGTAAAACTATGCTTCGTTGCGAAGTGCGTACGCCGCACTATGCGTAGATGTGTCCTTTTCCTGGCGGTAAAGCAATTGGAAACATCTTAGCTGCCAGCACGTCAAAACGTCTCGCACGCGTGATGGAACAGTTTCACTGCTCTCAGAACGCGTTCCATCTTTCCTGGTGCATAATTAAAATGTAATCCGTTGCTGTTGAGTGCACACATTTCAGCGAGACTCTAATTTATAGCACTTGCTACCTGCTTGGCATTCTGTTTAGACATCACCGGACAAGGTAGGTAGGTACCTATTAACTGAACTCGCTTTCCGAGAGCCGCTGCGCGCTCGATATTCCGTGATTTACAGCTAATATAAAACTTTCCATGTCCATGCATTCTTAAGATGCTTTCTAATTGCTTCTCATTTGAAACTTTCGGATCGCAGGGTGAGCCGACAAGTTATTGTTAATTGGAAGACGACCGGCAACTTTCCGTCGAGTGGAAATTATCGTCGGCGGTGGTTGAAAAGCTACCTTGAAAAACTCGAGCGTGGTGGAGATTTTGAAAGATGCTTTCTCTGACAGGCGCTGGTAGTAAATAATGGAGGTAGCTTATCGTTCAGATTCTTCTCTGTCATTCACAGTGCAATACCACACCCAGTGTATGGATAGTTTCCAGCAAAAAAACACTGCGTATCAGTCCCGAATGAGCCATCAAATAGATTGCTAAATTATTTCACTTCTCATACTCTTTCATCCGGAAATTGATAGTGAGTAATCTGGTTAGAGACTAATTTGCACTATTCCTGCGTGGGATCTAAGCATTCCCCACGAATTACACATCAATTATTCCATGTTCTGCATCATGTCGGCGGCTCTCCTGTCTTGCCTTTGATCTCGCCAGGCGGCGTCTGGACTGACCACCTCCGAGTCCCCGCAGTTTCACAGTTTCCGAGCCGACCTCAAGCTTAAGCCAATAGGATTCCGTCTCCTTTGTAATTAGGCTCGGAGCGTCTGCGTGTAGCCGCAATACGCACAATGTACGCATGCCCAAATTGTGGCACTTTTACAACTTTTGTCCTTTAATGTTTCGTGGGCTCAGTGCCAATCGTCTCTTGGAAAGTTTTAATACATTGCTTTATCTTCTTATATGTTCCTTCTCTTGGCTTCTTCTGGTTTGATTTGTTGCACAAGAATCTTTGGTAAAGCAAAGGAAAGACTTGACACATATCCAGTAACCAAATCTTGGCATGTCGGTAAATTTAAGATGAAACAAGATACAAATAAATAAAAGTCTTGACGGTTGAAGATGTGCAATCAACGAAGATAACACAGCCTCTGGCTGGTGCTGCACTCTGACACAAAAACTCTCATCTCACAAAATCTCTTCTAGGCTTGCAATTAACTTATAAATAACTGGTTCATATGTCATTACAAATTTATACGAAAATGATGCACGAATGTTTCTTTAGTATCGTGCGGTATGTGTCTCATTTATTTTCTTTATTCTCTCGACATTTTCTTCAATTTTTGCGCGGCATAATTTTCGCGTCTGCACTCCACCAACACTTATTTATATTCATATTCGGGCGTCGGTTGTTGGGACCACGTCGCATGTGCGTCGACAGCGTCGTCGCTTGCTCGATACAAAGTGAGTCCCATTGACAGACGACGCCGGGCGACGGCGTTGTCGCTGGTAGATGTTCGCTCTCAACCCACGCCGCTCTCTCAAGGCAGGTCGCTACTAGCAGGTGTAACTCAACGCGTGATTGATGCTCGTCTAGTCTTGCCAAGTGCTACACGAGTGTATCACTGCAAGTCCAGAGAGTCTACCACGTCCCCCAGGACTCCAAGGAAATGCTTCCCCTTTTCTCTGCCCCTAGGCGGTTTCTCTGCAGGAATAATTCATCGCGTTCCCTGTGAGCGACGGCGTGTTTTTAAACATACATGATAATGGCTCGCCCAAGAGGTGCTAACCGGCCGAACAAATAGGATAAAGCGCGATAAATTTCTGATGCGAAAGCGCTTCGCAATATTATCAAAGCCAAACAAGGTTAAGGGGAAGCGTGAGTTTGAGCGCGAGTACCGCTCAGCTCAAGGGAGCCGGTTCATCCCGGTTCCCGGTTCTGTCTGCCTGCAGTGGCCAAGTCATTAACAGGACTTTTGTGTACATTCTTTGCTCACCGGGGCGACAGCTCCTCAGCGAGTGTGTTCAAAGCTGTTTTCTGTTGTTTTGCCTCATGTTTAAGTCATGGCTGCACGCAATTCGATCTGAAAATTATCCGCCGAGCAATTTCCCAGTTTGAATAATGTACGACCTCGTTTACTCGAGGAATTGGCTCAATGAAGCGTGCTCCGTAATTTGTTTTAATAGCAGAGTCAGTTAGTGCCTGGCTAGATGGTGCGCTCAGCCAGTAGCCCCTCGACGCCCACTGCCGGACAACCTGTCCAAGTTTGATTGGCGTTATCAGCCACTCGAAACTTGGGCATCATTAATCAATATGTTGCAGTCCTTTCGTCCAAACCACCAGTTTTCATATAGAGTGCAATGGCATACAAAGGGTGACTGTTAATCGCGATGGGATGCTTTCTATGTAATATCACGTTCACTGAATAAACCCTCCAATATTCTATATGTTGGGGTCAAGTATCAATATCATTAAAATATAGCAAGTAGACCCAGTGCGCCCGGATGCATTCATACACCCAGGTTTGCTCTAAAGGCAGGTGCTGTCATCCATGCCGAGACAGACCAGCCAACGCATTCTCTGAAATACTAATTCCATTGTGCTATTTAATTGTCCTTCCAAACATGATTACCACTTAGGTACTTGGCAAACGCAACAAGTGAATGTCCGAGGATAAAAAGAGGAGTGAGTATTCGACGGCGGGGCAAGCTAACAATTGATCGCGCGGCGAGGTGCGCTCCGATGTTCGGACGGCCGGGGCAGCACCGCCCTATTAATCACTGGACGTCGCACGTTGTCACCCTCCCGCCCGCCCACCCACCCACCCACCGCTCGCTAGACTGTCTTGACCCGCGCCGAGCGCAGCGTCGCATTTTTGCAGCGTCGGCCACACGATTTGCACGAAGTTTCGGCTCGCAGAAAGATGGTCCTTCTATGCTGGCGACCATTAATCTCGGTAGCACCACGCGATGGCAGTGCCCCAGCCGGGCACGGGCCGTGTCCGCTCTCAGAGTGCAAATCAATAATGAGCCGTGTCGATGCTGAAGTCGAATCACCGCGATCAAGCGGCTGGACCGCAGGCGAACACGTCGCTGCCACGGCCTGGTGCTTAGTACCGTATTGGTACACGTGCACAAATAATTTCATGTAATCTCACCATACGTGCATTTAACTTGCTCCGTACTTAATAGACAGATAGCTCTGATGTAGGGCGAGTCGGGGAGTTCGTGCAAAGGTATTTCTTTCCACTTGAGCCAACAAGTCGCGTTTTCCTGCCACGCGACCCGGCGCCTCCACTGGCGAGCAGTTCCACACCTCGGACACGCTTCGTTCGCATGTTTTGTCCGCGTTAACTGTGTGGCGTGTTTTGCGCTCCAATAGACTTGTTTGAACTGAACAGTCGGTTGCTTTTTGCGGCGTCAATTCACGCGAAGCGGGAGCAGCGTTTATAAAACGTCGGTGCACGGAGTTGGCTTCATCTCGCTCTGCACAAACGTTTGACCAAACGTTACTCCAATCGCGCTCGCGGGTAGTTGCAATGGAACGTACCAAACCTTGACATGTTCGCTGCATTGTCGAGAATTTGGTGGGCGATACCAATCAATATGATTCGTCGAGGGAATAGGTGGGCTCCGGCCGGCGGTCAACGGTGCTAATCGAGGGTGACGGCGTCGCCGCCGGGAGTCAGCAGACCGGGAGAAAAGGAAGCCGTTGTCGGACGCTGTCATCGCCGACCGCGGAGGCTGGAGTGTCCAGTGGCGTGCGGCCATGCGAGACGGTGGTATTGGCAAGGGAAATTAGACACTTCGCCACTTATCACCGGTCACTTTGATGACGGTTATTTTCGTGTCTGTCTTTCGTGCGTCCGCGCTGGTGTTACTGCCGATGGTACGCATTGTCAGCGAATCGCGTGCGTTTCGGCCGCGGGGGACGACCGAAGCAGGCTCGATTTTATTTCCTGCTCGTCGTCCGTAGCCATGTCCGCGTTCCTGGTCAGCTTCCGGTAAACCTCGCGTGACATTCCGCACATCCCACGAACTGCTATTTCATTGTCATTCCACGATTAGAACCGAAACTGCGTTTTATTATGCGCAATTTCTCTAATACATGATTCAATGCAAACAGGAAAATATGTATAAAACCGACAAACTGCTTCACAAATCATGCTTTATATGGACATGCATTGATTCGTGATTTAACCAACCAAGCTTAGAATAACACTTGTGTCAACAGTCGCTCGGGAACATTATTACGGTCTTCTTCTATTTTCATTAGTTTTCAACTCTTTTGCAAATTACCAGCAACTTTTGTTCTTCTCATTTTCAACCTCGACTGTCATCACGGTATGCAGACCGATCTAAAATAGGGAACCATATTTCATTATAATTTACAACAAAATGTCCAATTGCACACGCGTTGTGCACTGCAACAATTCCCGGCTGTCTGCAATTTGTGCAGATGTAATTCCACTGCAATCGCATTTCCATTTTAAGTCAACATCATGACCGATTAATTGAGATCCAGTTGGCCGAATGAAGTACGCTTGGATTTTCACCGGACAGTGATCACGTGACAGGTAAACTCTAATTACAAATAGAAGAAGATCATGTGCATCACTGGACGTCATGCATTACATGCATTACATCGTTACACCAACTTCAGGCCGTGCTTGCGGTCTTACATTGTGTTTTACAGCGTCTTAATTTCGGGACTTAAATCTCCAGAACTTGCCGCCATGCCAATCCCAGCACTCTTCCCAGAATTTACTGTCATAACGCAGCATTTCAAAATTTTCCAGCGTTTCCCGAGCATTTCCCAGCTTATCGCAGTGCTTAAAAACAGTTTCCCAGGCACTCTAAATTGCATCAACCTGATCTTTAAAAGCAGCCAGCTCAGATCGCACTCCAAACAATGGCTAACTCAGACAACACAATTTATAGAGTAATTTCCCTTCGGAGCGATTACCATTTTCTATAATTCCGAGCTGAGTCGCGAGCTCAGAGTCCGACCACCAGGTGCGCACTGCACTCTGGTGGGTGAATTATAGGCTCCATACAATCGTGTTGCTAGCCAGCCAGAGGCGCGCACAGCGGCACCTTGTCGAACCTGCGAACCTGGCAAGGTTTTCTAAGGTTGGTCCACGTAAAGCGAGGAAAGTAATTGCCAGGATTTAATCGCCCACCTCGTTTAATTATGAGAAATTGTGCAGTTAAGTAGATTAATTAGAGGAAACAAAGTTTTTCATCGTGAACTTTTCCTCTTAATGTTTGAATTAAGTTGATACATTTAAACAACGAAGAAATATGTGAGAGAAATAAGAAACGTCTCCATACAACATACATTTTAATTTCGAGAGCTTAATGTGTTCCGCTCGTGCCACGAAAGAGAACTCTGGTGAAAATTACTGATCGAACTCTAACCGTAAACATTGACTTTTAGAAGCGCACCCAATTTTTTGCGAAATTCCATGAAAATAAAGCCATGGTGCGGTGTCCGACGAGAATCGAACCCACATCCCGTCCCGTGCATGCCCAGCTATATCACGTCCGAGCAATTTATATTAATGCATAGTTATTTGTAATTACTGAATGCAATTGGAAATTGCTAGCTTTCCTCGAGGAATGCAGAAGCCAGCATTCCATTGCTTACATCGCCCTTTCTTTCCTCGTTTGCATTGTTTGCTACCCCGCATTTCACCCTAAAGTCCATTTCACCCCATGCCGGCCATCAACCCGGCACCTCCACCGTTCAACACCTCCACTGTCCGTCGACACTCGTTGAGGATGTTCCCATTTCGCCATGAAACTCGTCCACAATGCAACTGTGATTAAATTAACTTTTCGTGAAGCTATTGTTCCTTTGTTTGCCGAAACTTGAGTTTAATTGCCTTCGAGACTGGCGATAAGAAAATATTTGCCAGCCATTGCTTTCGGTTTTAAGTCTGAAATACTTTTTCCCGCGTTGAATTCGTGCAGGATATGCAGCGGACCAGCTATTTACCTGAGCTTGAATAGCACGCTGAGCACACGTACCTGTACCTATCTACACCGATGGAGCTTGCGATGTTCAAATAATCGTAAAATTACGGAATCTCGGATGTTTGCTCGACGGTTTTCGGTCTGTAAAAATGAGCTTGATACGGCTTTGCGAAACACTTGCGTCCGCAATAGCAAACCGATCGTTTCACAAGTTTTTTTTTCTTCTTTTCGTGTCGCTTGCCGTCGCCTTTGCGTCGTCTCTATCCGTGGTATTATTTTGAAGATACGCTCAATGTAATCTCTAGGAGTTATTGCTCATAGCTTGAAAATACAGGAGCAATAAACTAAATATCATCGTAGCTGTAGAGTCTCGCGTAACACGTTGTTCGTTGCCGGAGTAATCCATTATAGAACGTGAAGTTCAAAGACGCCTGCCCTAAGGAACGGAATAGGACGCCACCGTTGCGCCGGATCTTTTAAGTCGTAACCATTGTCAATAAACCGAGTAGCAGCATCCAAGCTCCGCCAGCAAAATTCCAGCGTCTTCGCTGAACCGAACCCCAATAGCATCCTATGTCCATACGAGATACGGCACCAGGCGCTCCCCACCCAACCCTCCTCTCTTCCACCACCACCCACCACCACAGCAACTTTCGCTAGAACACGCGAGGACTGCAGCCCTTCGTAATTGAAGCGCAACCCGTATTATGACCGCACTGCTCGCTATTCTGTCCATGTTTTAAACATTTTTCTGCTCTTTAATATCTCTAGAGGTAAAGATGCTACGAAGGCAAAGCATACAAATATGTACGACGCCCTCCCCTGAAAGCTGCCGACGGAGATAGAGGGAAAGAGAACGACTCTCGCATAATTGCATTCCGTCGTGATATTTCTTGCTAGAATCGTGATTTTTATACTTTTAGTTAATATACATAACAGATATTCGTTGCCGACCTCGGGTCCCCAGCTCTGATTAGCATGTGATCTGCTGCTCGTGAGGTCGGGAGGTCGTGAGGTCGCAACGAACAGCTCGTGAGGTCGCAACGAACAGCTCGTGAGGTCGGGAGGTTGTGAGGTCGCAACGAACAGCTCGTGAGGTCGCAACGAACAGCTCGTGAGGTCGGGAGCTCGTGAGGTCGGGAGGTTGTGAGGTCGCAACGAACAGCTCGTGAGGTCGCAACGAACAGCTCGTGAGGTCGCAACGAACAGCTCGTGAGGTCGCAACGAACAGCTCGTGAGGTCGGGAGCTCGTGAGGTCGGGAGCTCGTGAGGTCGGGAGGTTGGGAGGTCGCCCACAAAACCGGCTGAGTCCTAGATTCACATCTTAATATGCATGCAGTCAATCTTTTGACTCGAAACCGAATGCAACGCCGGAAGAGTAATGCATTTTATGCAACATTTGCCCCACATAAACTGGGATAAGTTGTAATCGAGTTGCTCCACGTAGGAACGCGCGTGGCACACTTATAGGCTCGGTACATCTTGTCACGTGTCTTCTACAGATGCGCTTCGAGCGAAATATTGATTGCATTCGTCCAGGTGCTTTGCTTGCCCCGCAAAACTAATTACACTGCTACGTGTTTTTCAACTTGTCAAGCGCTATTGGAAGAGACGGCCAGGGTGAATAAAATGCGCACAAATGCAGATTGATTATGCTTCTCATAAGATTAAGCTGTAAATTTAAAACATAATTAATTACACTGTAAAACGTCGCTGTGCTAGAGGTTTTTTATCCCCTCGTTCCCCATGTCCATGTATGGTTGTGCACAGAACAATGGTAAATTAGAACATTTTACACTGCAGGCTCTTAATAATTGTCATTGTTTTATGCCCGTCATTCGAATCACATTCCATCATCAATCAACATCAAGCGCGTGCGCAAGAGTAACTACCCTAGGTACAACCCGACGCAACGCAACGCCAATACAGATCGAAATGTGCCTTCTTTGTTCGCCTTGCTATTGTATGACCGGGGAACAAGTGTTACAGGCAAGCTGTTTTGTGTGCAACGCATGGTTCTTCGTCTCCTAGTGAACCTATTAATGCGGGTTGTTTGTTTGTCGGCTTGAGGATCGCGACGTCGTGGAGTGCCGTTAAATGTGCGCGGCCGTCGTTCCGCCCAGTGTTAATGCAATGAACGATCGTTGCCGGGGAAACAATGCTTTGATGGCCTTACAACCGTGAATATCATCTTCTGATATGCTATGAGCGTCCTCTCCGTCGCTCCTTCTCGTTCCGGCTCTCTCTCTCTCTCTCTCTCTCTCTCTATAGCTTTGCAAGCACAAAGAGTTATTTTGGTGTTTCATCGAACGCGGATGACAGACGGACGGAAAAAATGTACAACATCGCGTAATTGCGATGTAATTGTTCAAAGAACTGACATAAAAGCGACCCCGTCATGTACAACTTTTAATGGATATTAATTTAGAGCTATCAATTTTGTCAAGAGAAGTAATTTTTCACGCTTTTTGTATCGCCTTTGATCGCACATCATCAAATAATATCCTCATGTACTTCTCATGGATGTCCTAGTTTTGAGTTAACAGCAATAGTCGGAAGCAGTTTCGAAGCATAATCTTGGGAGTAGACCCAAACGCTGGCAAGCTAGTACGAGATGGTGCCAGAGAAGAGTCCCTTGGCATGTCGAGGCACTCCGGCACAGAATGCCCATCTTCTCGGTTCAGATGGTCAAGCCATGTCATTGGCAGAGCGCTCAATTAGCCGGCGTTCTTTTGTTCAGCATCCCACTTTGTGCACTATGCGCTAGACGTGCCCTCGGAAGTAGCCACAGTAGTCATTTGATACAAAATGGCTAAGCCAGGCTCTTTATTATAGCTCTTTTATCTTTTTGGCTCTCGAGATAATGCCTGCTATTTGTCATGCCAGTTATTGGCTTAACTTGAATGTAGTATAAACCATCTGAATACACTTGGGACGTGAGCGAGTCGACTGCGATAAAATAATCTCTTCGTCGCTGCAAATCCATTTCTCATTCCCGCGCGTTATTGTTTTCTGGGTGATGAGTTGGTTTACCCTGCTGGATGGAAGGGAAGGGAAGGGAAGGGAAGGATGGAAGGCGCAGCACTGTTTGGGTACCTAGTTTCAAACTGTCGATCCCTCGTTGCACTTGCCGTGAAAGTCACCCAGCGACCAATTATCTAGACTTTCGAGCCGCGAGCGACTGAGTTTAAATCTCTCATGTCTTCGTTCTGTTCCTAGAAACATGTGAATGTCCCGTGCCCGTTTATAATTGCAACTACCTGCACTCGAGCTCGCGCTCTGACTTTTTATGTCAATGTGAAATTGAAAACTCGCCCGCAAACCACCTGCCAGAAACAATTTTACCACAAAGAAACGAGTTGACAGGCAAGTTACTCGCGCGCCCCAGCCCGAACCGAAGCCCCGCCGTGTTTCTCAATTTTAGATAAATAAAACTTGAGAATTGGCTTTCTCGATAAGAGCGCCTGCCATAGTCTGTAACATCTTGAGAAGACGAGGGATTGAGTCACGTATCCAAGAACTACGACCAACTGCCTTGGATTCAACTTTTATCTCACGTTCGGCTGCAAATATGCATCGGTTAAACCGTTGAGTGTACAGGTTCTAGGTAGAGACAGAACGTTAATGTTAAACCGTTGAGTGTGCAGGTTCTAGGTAGAGACAGAACGTTAATGTTAAACCGTTGAGTGTGCAGGTTCTAGGTAGAGACAGAACGTTAATGTTGAACCGTTGAGTGTGCAGGTTCTAGGTAGAGACAGAACGTTAATGTTAAACCGTTGAGTGTGCAGGTTCTAGGTAGAGACAGAAAGTTAATGTTAAACCGTTGAGTGTGCTGGTTCTAGGTAGAGACAGAACGTTAATGTTAAACCGTTGAGTGTGCAGTTTCTAGGTAGAGACAGAACGTTAATGTTAAACCGTTGAGTGTGCAGGTTCTAGGTAGAGACAGAACGTTAATGTTAAACCGTTGAGTGTGCAGTTTCTAGGTAGAGACAGAACGTTAATGTTAAACCGTTGAGTGTGCAGGTTCTAGGTAGAGACAGCACGTTAATGTTAAACCGTTGAGTGTGCAGGTTCTAGGTAGAGACAGAACGTTAATGTTAAACCGTTGAGTGTGCAGGTTCTAGGTAGAGACAGAACGTTAATGTTAAACCGTTGAGTGTGCAGGTTCTAGGTAGAGACAGAACGTTAATGTTAAACCGTTGAGTGTGCAGGTTCTAGGTAGAGACAGAACGTTAATGTTAAACCGTTGAGTGTGCAGGTTCTAGGTAGAGACAGAACATTAATGTTAAACCGTTGAGTGAGCAGGTTCTAGGTAGAGACAGAACGTTAATGTTAAACCGTTGAGTGTGCAGGTTCTAGGTAGAGACAGAACGTTGATGTTAAACCGTTGTTTTATATCGGTGTTTTAGCTTGAAGACGCCATGTTTGCTCTGCGGGCTGCGTCTAGGAGCTTGAATAAGAAATCACTTTACAACGAGTAGTAACTTTTGGCAACCTTTAGATAACCTGAATAAACTGGTGGTGTATTTCACCGTTGCTCTGTGCTTAGATGCAAGCTTTCCCTTATGATCACACAGCACCCAACTCTTTCTCACGATAGAATAGAGGCTACACGTAGAGAGAATGAAAATGCTCACGATCCAAGAGCTTTCAAAACTCTGTTCACATTTTGCCATTGGGACGTAGTGACAATGGTGGCAGTAGCGGTGGGGGTTGGGACTAGCTATCAAGTCAACCCATCCCCCGCGTGTCGTCGGCATAACGCTGCGACGCCAACACGACGCAGCGTGTAGCGTCGCGACGCCGTGCCTTCCGGACGTCGCTAAGCGTCGCTGATTCACTGCGTTGTTGCTGCTGCGTTCGTAAATAGCGCCCGCTTCAGATGCTTTATTCCTCTGCGGGTTGTGCGTGCGTCCGACCCCAGCCCGTGGCGTGCGTACGCGTGCGTGCGGCTTGCGTTCGTGCGTACCAAACTGCGGTCTTGGCGCTCGCTAGCAACGAAATAGTTCCCGAGGCATATGCTGCTAACAATGCGTATTCATTCATCTCCTGGTCTGACACTTGCCCGCTGCTACTTCTTGCTCCCCTTCTTATTAATTAAGGAGCACGCTTCGCTACTCGCGTCTCGGATTAACAACTGTAAACACTTAGGTCGGCGTCGAGCGAACGGAATGCGCAAAATTGAATCCGAGAGCATTTTCTTGTCGCCCCGACGCAGAATTGAATGCTGCGCAATTGACAAATTATTGAAACGCCTAAATAAGCAAAGCGTCGCATTCAATTCCCACGCCAGTGCGTCTGGCGTTCGACAAAGTTCCACCTGGCTGTTTCGGTAACTTGGATCCTGCGAGTCCTTAATCACTTCGGTGCCCGTGGATAGGCACTTGGCAGGAACCGACTGAAACATTGCAGTCGATAGGGATTTGTTACATTCGAGCGACTCACGGTCCGAGAGATTTCCTTTGCTTCATTTATTTGCTCTTCTCCCTTCTGAATCGTGGAGCTGTTGTTTTGTTTTCATTGAAATCATTCCCCGATCATGCACTGCCAACTTGACATGTATACCTCGTCCAAGTTGAGGGTTCTTTTCTCAATGAGTTTCACGGCGCAGCGTTGACTTTGTTGTTATTTGTGAAACAAATTCTAGTGATAAACTTGCAAGTCACATTCAATGTTGCTTGTTTGCGCACAAATACTTACCTTTCTCGCTAAACATATTTTGTGAGATGAATTATCACGCATGATAATTGCCCTGTTGATAATTGTGCACCGTTCCATTGGATTGAACTAGTGCAAAGGTAAGTCCTGTCGTAACTTTGTTGTCAAACCAGAGCGAAAGTGAGAGTAAAGTGATTTTTTTTTTGTAAGAGCTATATAGGTTGTTGTTTAAAACTTTGCTTACCCTCCGAAACAATGACATGCGAATCATTGTTACGTCATCGTTTGACTATAAGATGCAATCGAATCGAACGAGTGCAATGAAGCGTTCCCCGAACAAAAGCTCGAGTACCGAGTCTCGAATCATGTTAAGTCTTCAGCTCGACAACAATTCCAATTCTCAAGAACTTTGTCTCTCGTGCGAGGCTACCTGTTCGTCTCTCGGCGTGGCCACGTAATGAGACCGCGAGAATACTCAATATCGCGGCTGTCTTCCTCCCCCCCCCCCCCATCCCCCCCCCCATCCCCCCATCAGGAAGTATGCCATCTCATCGATCCCCCATGCACCCAGACCTCGCCAAACCATCGGACAGCCTCCCATTCGTTCACACATTTCTTCACAACGCACTGCCTCTGTTCCCAGATGAAGCGAGACCCTTCATTTTGAAAAGCTTGATTGTGCTGCTGTTCTCCAAACGACCGTTGATCTTGTTTCTAGCGCCACCTCTTCTTTTTAGAAAACGCGATTTTTTTCCCCCTACACCAAAGGTTAAATTGGCACCAGTTGAAATATCTAAATGCGAACTGCCTTGAAAGCTCCCCTCTCTGTAGGTGCTACCTTTGAGTCGGAGACGCAAGAATGAAAGTCAATATAAACAAGATGAAACATTTTATCGGCGAATGAAGCTGCGAAAATTTCCCCACCACTTAATTGGGTGCTTTCCCGACGCCAAATCCGGTCGGCAAGTACAAATTGATTTCCGCGCGCTGCGTTCGGCCCCCGCACCTTGCCTCGCCGCTATATATGCAGGTACATCCTAAATAAAAACACTTGCTCAATCAAGACTTTGTTTTCATCTCAAAAGCTTGCACTGACTCACTTTACATTGGCTTCCTAGAGGGTATGTTCCGAGTGAAATAATATAAAACATTGCTCTGCATCGCGACTGGAAATTGTTTTACAACAATACTCATCCCCAGAACTGGAGAAATCCTTGTGCAGAGTGCCGTTCAATTCGTGTCGGATCGATTTATCACCAACACTGACACTTATCCAAGCAGCCCCTTCTTTTCACCGCGCATGAATTGGATTGTTGTTCTTTCGAAATCGCCGCCCTCCGTCACAGTCGACCTACTGAGCGTATTTTGTTTGTTAGATTGCTACGGCATGGTAACGCGAAAGTCCCACACGCTCCATGCATGGAAAACTTCAACTAAAAGGGATTTCCACTGGTTTTTACTTGCGCTGGGCCCCACGTTACCATGTGTAAACACACTTCAAAGAGATCGCAGTTGCAGAGCGACGCTCGTATACGCGCGGTAAAGTGTGCCGCCCGAGCGGGTGGGTAACGACGTCCTGAATTTCCGTCCAGCGACGACGGCGACGTGGAACCGACCGAACCCTGCCTACCATCAGTCGCGGTCATTATGCAACGCCGACCCTGCACTGGCCGACCATGGCTCTGTACCTACACGATCAATTCGTATAATATCACCGGTGCTATCGGCGTAATGCGGTAAAGCAGTAATTGGGTTAAGCACCTGCCCTCAGCATGCGGGACGCCCTCGCGATGCCCATTACAATGATTAAACAAGTACACCTTTACCATATACCGTTCCCAAATATTAATCTGAATTGCATTCGGGGTCACTTTGAGACTGTCGGTAATCTGCAAAGTGCTTTAATCATAATATTTTGATCCCATCCAACTAATATCGACTCTGATAGTGTAGCTGTTTTGTCGCTACACTGAAGATTACCTGAAAGCGCGGCGTTATACGTACTACGTGCATGACTGTTCTGTTTGGCGCATCGTCCTCCCCTCTCGTGGGACCGGCGTAAAGCCACACACACGATCACATTTTATGCATCCTGCATCCTAATAAACAGTCTCTCCAGTCACCTTAATGAATTTACGAATAGCCATGGGCAGTCACACAGTTTACAGTCTTGTTCCACGCCATATTTCTTTTGGTATCAATAAAAGTGTGTCTTTGACATAAACAACCTTCGTACTCGGATGTGTGTGAATGAGCTCTGTGGTCCTTAGCTCGTGAATAAATCTGTGTGCGTCTAGGCCAGGCCATGCCTACAAGTCAAGTTAGAGAGGGTTGGGGGGGGGGGGGGGCGTTTACCTCCCTTGCTTACAAACAATGCTCATACATGCCAGACACGACGTCCCTAGCGGCATGCACTGTCATTTCAGCCACGCGAAGCGCTCGCTTCTGCTGGCGCAAATTACCTCGTAAATGGTTTTTATTAGATTTACCTCCAGGTCTTACCGCTAAGTGATTTTCTCGTTTTTTCTAGCGTCCGCTGTTTACTTTTATAGTTGTCTCTTATTTGTTGTCTCATTCTGAATACTACTTCTCGTCCGTGCCACTTTACTACCACCGATGTTGGAGGAGTGTTTTTTTGTTCTCCTCGTCGTGGCAGGTGTCTGAGTTCCGGCGCCATGCGTGCCGATCAATATTTAAGATGGTCCAGCGTCTAGGCTTTCGCGAATCCGATATCGCCTCAGAATCATCCTTGGAAAATGCCAGATTACGTTACGTTCATGCGAGTGGATAAGTTTCATATACCAAGCACCAGGCACCAAACTTGGACTTATACTTGAATTTTCTTACTGAAACATGCACACAAACATTTTCGCATAGCGATGACGCCAGGGGGTGACCAAAAAGAGCTATTTTTGTAATTAATAATAAAAATAATTAATTTTGTTCCACTAGAACATAAAATGTTATACAGGAAAGTCAGTTAAAGTATAATAACTCGTCTATGCTTGAAAAACAATGTTCAATGCTTCAGACAGCGTTTGAACTGTTCGTACATTCTTTATCTTTTAGCTTCGAAAGGAGTGCGTTATCAAATAAATTACCAACATAAACAAGTCATTTCATAGATACATTTGATTTGTCAAGCCGATGTTTTAATTTCTGTCTGGTAGCATAAGAATTTGTTTAAGACTTTACTCTCGTAATTAAAAACAAGCATAACAACAACAAGTCATAATAACATAGCAAGCCTGAGAGCCAGTGAGAGTTCAAAAAGAGGTCTATTACATGAATCTTTCACCCAGATCTCTGCACAAGGGTCAGTACTGGCTTTTGCTATCAATCTTAGAGCTCGTTTTTGTAGAGTGAACAACCTTTGTGCTTTGCAAGAACCACCCCATAAGATAATTCTTATGATAATCTTGCTTCAATGTCGGACAGTGAGCTAATCGAACAGTTTAGATTGTTGTCACTTCCATAAGTCTTTTAATCAATCTACTCAAATAACTTAGATAATCATAATGTGAATAATTATTCGCCATAGACAGTTCCGTTGAACGCTGAAGAATAGTTTGTACTGGTTTCTACATTGCCCGATCCAGTAAAACGACTCGCAGAGCTGAAAATGGCCTGACGGTCATAAGACGTGGTTCTGAATTCGGTGAACCTTGCAATGCCACACAAACTTAGAGCTAACGCAAGCGAAGTTTCAAACTGATTTATTCAATTTATCTCAATTCCATTTCAATTTCTTTATTTTTCATCCTAAATCACACGTGTTTGAGCTTGACCACTCGAATAATCTCGTTTGGGGTTCGGCGTGGCGCATGTGCCGGCAAACCTTTCCCCGCCGACTTGTTTCATAGAACCGTTCGTTCAAGCTATCACAGTTTCCTTCAAAGTTTTCTTCTTTTTTTCCATGGGTTTGCATTTCGTATGTTGAGATGAAGGTTTCCCCGAATTTCGAGGCCGAGTTCGCTTCGGATTGTGCTCATCAATGAAGTTCATGCTTGCCCCATGCTTGCGCCATGCTTGCATGGGGCAAGCATGAAGCATGGCGCGTCATGCTTGCGCCATGCTTGCGTCATGCTTGCGCCATGCTTGCGCCATGCTTGCGCCTTGGGGCCCTTGGGATGTGATTTGGGGCACTCATCGGTATATTTCCGCCGAGACAACTCCGAACGTACAGTCACCTCATCCGTCAAAAAGGTCGTCTTTAAATGCAGTCCATTTCAGTTTCCAAATTCCACAAAACAGTTAACTGTACACAACATGATTGAATCGAAGGCAAAATACATATAATTTTCATGCCCATGCCCCAGCTCGGTGTCAGGCGCCCGCGTAGTTTGAAATCTTGTACCCCATTTATCGCCTTGCTCTGCAAATACACGGCGCCATTTTACTTATTTCAGTTCCACCCGACAAAAATTGAAGGCGACGTGTCAGGATATGGATTCGGTCGGTCGGTCGGTCGGTGCTGCGCTATTGGAAAGTTTCCCGGGCTTACAATGGATGATTTACTCCTTGATGCCCTTTATGCTTGGTTATATTACTCTCGTACTTTTCCCCTGCAAACGCCGGGAAGTTTCACTAAATGCCCGGTCTTTTGTCTACGACGCTCACAGCAAAGTCTTCGGTTATCCGGACTTCGATAGCATGCATCCATTACCTTATTCCAAATTCCTGTAAACTTAAACCTCTGGCGATAGTGAGTACTGCGAACTCTCTGCAGCAATTACATTCGATTTATTTGTGGTAGTATCATTTTTAATCTAATTTCAAAATATGTACAATTACATACTGTATGACAGCTTGCTTTTACACGTACCTTCTGCAATATCTCAGATTTCCCAAAGAGATGAAAGTTTGCCAACAGCCTGTAAACTTTCATGACATAAAAATAACTGAACGTATCTGCTCAAGTTGTTTAGCGAAGCTGCAAAAATGTTGAGATGATATTTTCCTTGGACAGTTTTTGCTGATGTATTTAAATGTGAGCGATTTAAGTTGTCTGAAACCCGCTTCCTGCCACCAAGACTCACGCTGGGCCAAGCAGACGACAGCCACATGCAATGGTCCCGGACCGCCCCCAAACAGCGTGTGTTACTGCAGTCAGTAGCTGCAGTCCAAAGACGGGATCGATTCGGGAATATCTGTCCCCCACTGAAAGCGACGACGTGTTGTGTCGCCGGCACTTCGGGGATCGCATCTTGCGCCAATCATTTGCAATGACCTCGCAGCAATGTCTCGTGCGTCCCGTCTTCAATCTCCTCGGATGGCTCCTGAACACTTCTCGGTTCCTGATTTGACATCAGAGAACCGAATTTGCTGCGACTTCATTACTTCTTTTCCAATGACTTCATGGCCGATCATGGCCATCATGGCTTCTTGGAAAGATAACGGCATCATTCTAAACATTACTTATCTACGAAATGACAAAGGACAAGTTTTCGAACGGAGATTCTAAGAGATGATTCCTTGGCCACCCTTGTAAATACCGCGGAGGTAATCTTTTGGAAAGGCTTGGCTTAACGCTAACGGTGGAGACAAATAAGCACTTCGTTCAACGAAATGAAGCTCATGGCTTAGATTCGAGAGAAGTACTATATTATAGTGTTTTTTAATTTCCATGCCAGCTTTGGGAGGCAAAACCCTCTTGGTTTGACTCGACCTCTCCTGGGTCTCCTCGCTCACCTGGAAACTTCCGTGGAAGTGTTTTTTTTTTTTTTTTTTATGCTTTTATTAAACAAGCAACGCACAACCGTTTTGGTAAGCGTTTGGGGTGTATTCAGGACGAAGATTAGTATTTATCACCATCAGTGATATTTTTTGCTGGTATAGAGAGTGAGCTCAGTGCTAAAATGTTCCCTAGAAATATCTACAATAAATCTCTAGGTCGCCTAGCGCTGCGATTTATGCGTTCACTTCTTCTCTGACGTAGCATCCGCGTGCACCGCTAACTTTTATGTTCCCAAATTAATAGAATGCGTATCTTTCCTCGCTTAGCAACGGCGGTCGGCCCCTAAACAAGCTGTGGCCGTATCAATATGCCGCAACTGTACTTGCCGAGCGTTCAAACTCGAATTCATTTTCGTTATCCCCCTCGTCGCGCTGGTCGGCGTCGTTCACTCCTCGTCCTCGACCCGCACTCTATCAGGATGGATTTGTCTAGGCGTCGTGTGTTGGTAGGTACTATACTTACACCGCGAACGGCTTTCAGAGCCCGTGGACAAGGCAGTTTCGACCCAAGTTATTGTTTGGCCCGGGCGAACAGAATGAGGTAGTAGTCTCTCCCATCCGCCATCACCGCGACCCACGCTGTAGCTAATACCCGCCCGCCTGCTCGATCTAATGGCACCGGGTCGCAAAGAGTGTACCGAGACCAGCCCAGCTCAGGGGTGTCCAGGTAAATGCGACCACCCTAAATTCACCGCCAGATATACGGCACTCCCGACTCCCCGACGGGTGCGTAATGGAGCTAATGAGAAGCCGCTACGGGTCAGGTCCAGCTATCACATGTCTTACTTCAACACACCGTACGCGCATGACCTCTAGAATTTGCTCCTCATGGGATTGGAGTCAGCGCTTCGAAGCGTTCGTCTGATAAATACTTGAAATTCAAGGCACCCAAAGATTCGCTGCCTCATTCGTGCAATGGTAGGTAAATGCACTTTATCGTGGATCCATCCCCATTTGTAAACTAGTTTCATTAGGGCACGTGTAGGTGCTATTTTACTCTCGTCGCACCCCAAATGTATGATGGATTTAGTCATCCAGAGAGGAACTACAGGCATCAACCTTCAGAATGGTAACTTTAGAATGGGAAGCTTCCAATATATTTATATATTAAACGTAACACGTGTTTACTCCACTGTGAAGAAGAAAAACATGGTGTGCGGTAGTTATTTTGGGTTTCATTTTTTTATTGTGTGGTTCTCGTTTCCTCGTTCCAAAGCGTATTACAGTTAATTTTAATTCGTACCTCTCTCCAATGATTCAACTCCCCCCCCCCCCCCCCCCCCCACACGGGCACATCAATCCTCATATGCGATTGCAACACAGCTTCCCACTGGCTAATGTTAATTTAAGCAAGGCAGGCGTCAATATTTATCCTGTTTTAATTCCCATCCCGTTTTATGCGCCTTCGGGTTTGCCCGTATTTTGTACGTTTACAGGTACAGTGCGTACTCATAACAAACTGCTCCTCTAAAAATCAGACTTCTATGTTTTGCAAAAAAAAAAAAAAAAAAAAAAGTCCTTTGCTTCAACATTTCCCAAGGGGTCGTCAGATCGGTTAGCTTTGAAAAGTGCTGCGTGCGTGCGTGTGGTACGCTTATAGTGTTTTTTATGCGTGCGTTTACTTTCGGCTCGTAAACCGTAATGCAGTTGAATTCGATCGCCGACGCCGTTCGAGGCACTGAGCGTTGAAAATGACTCTCAGGTGATGGGGCTGCTTAGCATAAAAACAGCATAAAACAGATTCGTATCCCCGAAGTCACTGTTGCAGAGAGCGACTCGTTGATCTGCAATTCTGGGCCATAGCATCATTTCCGAATCAACCCTGCGGGCCACCGGCATTCTTTAGCGATGTCATGCGCGCGTGCTCTCGTGGGGAACTGCGGGAGTCGCCTCTGTTTGAGGGTAAAAGTATGGGAAAATCGCCGTGGATCAATTCCAAGGTTGCATTTCAAGGCTGCATTATGAGAAGACATTTTGTTATCCCTGCAGACCACGTGGAAATGACAGACGGAGGCAGAAGATTTATTTTCTACCAGCCTTTTTTTTTTCTGCTCACGGCAAACAATATTCTGTCTCTGCTATAGGACTTTGTTTTCGGTTCTCATTCCTCCTCATCTTTACAAAATTGCTTTGCATTATTTTAAAGGAAATCATCGGGCCCGGCGCGCTGCAAGAGGACGTGTCTAATTTATTTTACTTCATGGCTGAGTTTCTGCAGAAAGAACTCGGGGTTTTCATAGAAATTGTTTTATTTTCGCTGCAATAGGACGTGTTCCAGTATCCTTATTTTATTGGTGAAGCCATTGAGAAGGGCTATGGCTGCGGATGCGGATGCTTGAAACTCAGTCCGTCTTGCCAAGACTTGCCGGGGTCCGGTCCACGCGCCTCTTTTTCTATTACAGCCTCTCGGGCTGATCAACTGTGTCGTCTTCCGATATCCTGCACAATCTGAAGTTGCTCGAGACTCCAGCTAGAACCCGATAATAACCAATTGGGCCAGCTACTCCCATATTCATTATCTTTGGAACCCCTCAAGAAGGAGGTGTATAATCTGCTAAGCCAGCCAATATAAATTAATTAATTCCATCAGCCCTGATCAACGCCACCGGGCCCGGCTGCAAATTTCTTCTTCCACTCATTTTTTTTCGCATATTCGGTTGAATAAAGATGAGTTTCCCCCCCCCCCCCCCCCCCCCCTATGCATTTTCAATCACGCTGAACAAAGCTGCATAGCCACAGGAGAAATAGGCTCGAAATTATTTTTGCATTGCCATAAAATGAAAATGATGAAACTGTTCGCAGCAAGCGAAGCGTCCACCTGCAAGTATCCTCTGTGCGGTGGATTCTGTCAAACACTGGCGCCTGTTTGTGCAGCATTTTGAATATGCTGAAATTATTAATTCGCATGCATACTTTTATTAATTTCGTCGTGCATAAAGCAGACGCGATATTGTCAAGCAATCCTAGCAATGAGTAATGGCTGCAGGCTCATCAATCATTTTGCTCGGCAGCGTGTGCAGCGTGTGCAGCGTGTGCAGCGTCGAGGACCGGGACTTGTTGAAATGACAATCAGCCGCCACTGCCCGAGGACCGACGCTCAGTAATATGTCATTCTTTGGACGCCATCTCAGCCGGGAGAGCGTGCTTGTTTAACAGAGGACCTGGATGCTTTTGTCGAGCAAAGATGCACTGCAGATTACTGCTTGCTTGCCCGCCAGCTCGCAGCTTTTTCCATTGTTACTTGTCCCCCCCCCCCCCCCTCACCACCCCGCCGCCAACGTCCTCGCCGAACAAGACTCGTGCCTACCCACAGTCGTACCAACATTGTGGGGCTTTATTGTAAAGTTGGATAAGCCGGTGAGTCTCTCCGTAGATGATCAAGCCATACCGTGATTCAGAACAGAGTTCAGTGAGTATAAAAATGCGCAGGCAAGTTTCATTCGACAACAGGTGCAATGGTACTAGAAAATAAATCTATCCTCTCGGGTGAAACTGTTTTGACTTGAAACCTATCCCCGACTCGCAGCTGCTTTTTGTATATTCAATCGACTTTCTTGTGCTTTTACAAAAGCACAAGAAAGGAATCACTTGAGATGGTCTTGATGAGCGATTGATTCCGATTGGTTGATCGAAACAAGCAAATCACCGCCCTAATTTTAACTGGAGCATCAGAAAACTATAGCGTAACTGATATCTGTAAAGTATCATGTGGACTTACTTGACTGATTATATATCAAGCTTTCCATGGATTCTCAGCTCATTAGCGCTGCAGGAGACCACTCAACGCTCATCCCCATTGCAGTGAGATAGCGTGCCCGATTAATCCCATACATCATCACGGACGGCAAGGAAATAGGTTTCTCGCCCCTCATGACCTAAAACACTGTCCGGCGTTTTCATTAGGCTTTCAAGAATGTAATAACACGTCGTTTACCTTTGTCTGGAATACAGCTGACATCGCGTCCTTGGGTTCATTCCAGCGAGAGGTCTGCGTTAACACGACGAAGCCTTCCATCGCATCGTAACTCTTCAGTGTATTTTACTTTACTTTGCGATGGTTTATTTGCGCTCTGTTGACGCCGCATGGGAACTCTTTAAGCCAGATAAAAGCGCTGACCTCACACAAGCGTTCATTGTGTGCATTCAAGAAGCAGAGACCATTGCAATGTGCATGCGCGAGTTATGAAACAGATGAAACGCAGCGCGTAGAACCGAAGCTGCGGTCCAGACAGAGACTTGAGAGCAAATCTTTCAAGTTATTTCCTCAAGAAGAGGAATCGATTAATGAACACAAAAACGCGAACGGGTCAGCGAAAATGGTATTAGTCGAAAAGTTTGAAGAAAGTTTTTCCTGTCCTTGATGTTTGTTCGATGCTTGAGAAAATCCTTAGGGCTTCAATTCAATGAAGTCTCGACCTTCGTTCCGCGAAGTGGAGCCAGCGTCGAGGTTTTCCAATTTATTCGTGGAAGAACGTCGAGTTTTCGTTTGAATTTGCATACGCTATCGTCACGTGGTCAGCCGGCGCCGAGGCTCGCTATTGGGTTTCTCACTAAACTAATTGAATACTTTTATAAAGTTCAGGGTTATTTGAATGGCATATACCAATGCGGGGGTGGGTCGTTGCAACCATGACTCATGGAACCCTAGAATCCACTGCTGGAGTTCGACTACATTGCACAGCTATCAACCAAACAATTCAACTTGACAGACTCATTCGATTAACGACTTGACAGTCCTGACAATTTTTATGAAAATAATTGGTTTACTAATCTAAATTCCTCCTCGTTATAAACGAGACACAAATGAGAAATTGTTTTGAAGCATGTCAATCTAAAGCTTGCGAATCAAAATAATTCAAAACCTTTTTTTTTTTTATGAAATCAATAACCGTGTTAGTGAAATTTGGTGATAATTTTTCAAATCCATCGCATGTATAAAGCCAATCAGCGGCGACGAGTGGGAATGTTGCGGTGTTCGGTGACCATGGATTAAGACTGGTAATGGAGTTTGTCGAGGAGGGAGTCGTCGCTGGTTCAGTTCTGATCACTTTATCCCCAGCGCTGGTTACCAACTAACTGTTTGCGTATCGCTAAACTTAACTAAACTAAACTATAAGCGAGAAGCCCACTTTGCAAACTCGTACCGAACCCATCCGCCGCGATCGCTGGCCGCGCTTTGAAACACTTTCCTCGCACCCTCGCCGTTGAGCCAGTACGCGACTTCTGCCAGACATAACCATGGGTCTTGGTCACATTTTCATGCTGCCCTTATCATGCTTTCTATCGCAGAACCTAGCTAACCTCGCTAAACAGGGGACCGGACCAGCTCACCACATGCTCAGCATTAGGGACAATGTTTAATCAATGGTTAAAAATATATTTACGTTAACTGGGTGGGTTTCAACATAATTTCACGCCGAGTGTACGCTCTGGACTTGATTTTTTTCTCGAGCGCGCAATTCTCCACTTAGAGTTGATTGTTTGATGCAAGCTGCCAAAAAACGGGCCGCCATCTTTGCTGTCAAGTAGATTATATTTGAACTAAACACAAGTTAGAAATCACTTTGCTCGACAAACCCAGCCAGGCACTGATCGGTCAAACTGCTTGTCTGGTCGCGACGAAACAAAAACAAGGCGACTCATCACACTGTTGCCAACAGATTGACGCTTTTCAAAATCAAAAGATCCCACGTTTGTTCAATCTGTTAACATTAACCAAACTACGCATTAAAAATACACGAGCCAACCATTTTAAAAAGTCTCCCTTATTAGTACCTATGCAGTGTTTATATACAAATATACATTTTTTGCGATGGATTTTCCGGAAAAATTCACTAAAATATATTTTTTTTAGTTGATGAAGCAGTTGTTGTTAATCCCAATAAGAGAAAAAAATCGGGTTTTTGTTCCCTGTGTTCCCTGGAAAAAGAAGATGGAGGCACTAAAACCGCTCTAATCGCTATTTCATTCTAATCGGTGAATTTAAAGGCAAAACACTCTACGGGTGCCTTGCTCTTGGCCACTGGCTTCTTGTAAACTCGCTGGCTCCGCCCAGGTGTCCTCCAGAGCACCAATCAGAGCAAAGAAGTGTTGGACGCGTGAAGGAATCTCGCGGTCTGAATGCACCATCTTGTGCTGAAACACGCCGACCAGCATCTCGCTCGTGCGTGTTTCACGCAGTTCAATTGCGTGCGCGTGCACTTCGGTCTCGAGTCAACATTACAAGCCGACAATGGCACGACATACCCTGATGTTATCCAGCCCCTTACCACTTAAACCCACAGGAAACCGTGATAGAATGTTGTACAATACTTTAAACTGATATGCAATTACTCTTACCGAGAGCGCACTAAATCCTCGGCCACCAAGTCTCGGTTTAATTGCCTCCGATATTATTGGAGCGAACCAACCCACACCTGAAACACTTGTGCGATATGAATTCAACTAGGTTTCCAATTAGATCAACGAAAATATTGTAAAGTGCCGTCATGCCCGCTTTTCTCTGCCTTCGTGTGATAGTCTAGCCCGTCGTCCTGACCGTCGCTTTGCTTGAGCACCAATCTGTCGACCCTCCCTGGAGTAGGGACCTTCCGAGAGTGGGGCGACCCAAAGCCTCCTTCCTGCCGACTCGGCTGACCGACGACGGCGTCGTTATTAGCAGCGATGATCTCCATAAACACCCCGGAGTTTCTGTCACACAAAGCGACCTGGATCCCGCCGCGTGTTATTTACTAAGCCGTTAACGCGCCTATTTGCATTTAGAGACAAAAGGCCATCCATCAATTATGTTGGGTGAAGGGTTGGTCGCCTGCATAGGCAAGTATGCTTCATTAAGTGTAAAGTGTTGCTACACCATGGGTTATTGATTATCAACAATACATACACTTTAATAAGTGTACACTTTAATTTCCCCAAATTATTTAATGAAAATGGCGATATATTTACATGGCCCCATTGCAATTGCAATGCGATGCTAGAGATGCGCGCTGTCTTTTCCAAGATATCGTTGTGGCCACAACGAATTTTTCCCCCTTGTGCAGACGGGAATATAGGATTGGTGTTGCGTCCCTGAAAACTAATATAGTTTAAACTCGCGATAAATCCTCGCGACAGGACCGCTAATATTTTTCTGGAATAGTTTTAATCCAGTTAATTTGAGAAACTGTGGAGTCCCCATTGCCATCGGGAAATCAAAAACCTCCACTAACTTTCGGGAAATCCAATCCACATTAAAATTCTTTGTTTTTGAAAACACCGGGAACTGGGTCATCATTACCGCCAGAGTTTTGAAAATAACATCCTTTATTAATGCCACGAGCTAATTTGAATAATTATGTCTTTCATCGAATATAATTAATTGGTTAATACAATTACCTAATTGAATCTTGGATATCTATAAAAGATAGTGTTTTTTCTTCAGTCTATCTAGTGACGTATTCATCTCCTAGACAACTCAGCTCGACTCGTATATTTTAAAACAAACGCACCGCGAAAGTTTGACTTTACGGCGCCTTGCAATACGAGCATCGCTCGCTGAGCTCATCCAATAATCACGGCGCATTGAAGCGCAATGCATTATTAAGCAGGCCGGGATTTTGCACGAACCACCGTACTGGCCGTGAATAAACAAATGACAGTCGCATTGGGTAAATTGCAATGAAGCTGCAGCGACAGCAGACCTGGACCGCGCCCTCCTCCGCGGGCCCCCACTGGGCCCTCACGGGGCCCGCATGTCCCATGTCCCATAGAGCATTGCACAGTGGAAAGCAAATCCTTGTCTGCCTGCATTAGAAATGACTTGTGGCTTATTTATGACCGAGATGTTTCGCGTGAGTCTTGCTGGAAAAGATTTGAAAACTAAGTCGTCAAAATGTGATATAGTTTTTTCATAGCACGGACCATGCACCTGGCCAGACCAGTCACTACCTAAAACCCACAAGTCAAGTTTTAACATTTTGTCTCAGCAGTAATTCAAAGCGATATAAAATGTTCACGTTCTGAATGATTAGCTTGGGTTTACAGAATTACGTTGATTATAGTTGTGAGTTGCGAATACAAATGAAAGAACTTGCGCAAGTTATTGGTGTAACTGCAAATAATTGAATCGGCGATTCATTTCTCTGTATAGTAAGTACCTACTAACACCGTGATGGAACTTGGCAATATCTGATTGGAACTGATTCATTGTATTATAGGAGATGAATATATCTTCTGACCGCTCGGTCCATGTGTGTTGTTCGTATGTTTATATGCGGTTTAATGAGCCGAATCAATGCAAACCCGCGATCGCCATCACCAGCAGCTTTTTGTATGAATGGTCGGTCGGTCGCTCGGAGAACGGAACTCAATCCATGGCCACCTCACGCGGAAAATACTGTGAAATATTTCACACATTTGTGCACCGTGTTTTTTCCTTTGAAACAATGTATTGTACGTACTTCGTGTGCTGAGGTAATGATTTCTAGTGTAAGCTCCCATAAAGGTTCACCGGCAATCGATGTCGTTATCGCCAGCAGTTTGCCGGCATCCTGTCTGGCTCGGGATGATGATGAAAATACCGTCCGAGCTCTTCGCCGTGACTCGTCTTTGCAGTCGAAAATTTACGACGCATAAAAGTGTTTCTTCACGCGATGACGACGATAATAACGGGATAGAAAAATGGCGACGAAGTCTATGTCGCACACGGCCTCGCAGGAAAATCATGAAAGCCCCGTGGAAATGAGTTGATTCCGACCGAAGCAATTTCGCTCCCAAGTCTTGCTAAGTCGACACATTGCGCTTGTAAATAAATTCTGATCGCAAAACGCCCCAGATTCTCGAGAGTACGTGCACGTTGTGCGACGTCGAGAGGAAATTACCCTCCAAGAAGAAGGTGATGATGATGTCTGTGTTGAGTAACGATAGGTGACTTTGCTTTGCTTTTTTTGAGACGTTTGAGTTTTGCTGCGCCTAAGTGCCTCCTATTGACTTTGTTTTCCAGATCATGTATATCTTAGAGCCCTCCTTGCAGCCTGGAGCTAATTATCAAGCATTCTCAAGCAATTCGGGACAAGATCTACACCCACTAGCTCATGCTGCACGTAGGCGAATCTGATAAACTGCACAATGTATCGTGCTGGCGTCTTCTTCAGTTTTACGAGCTGTTTAGATATTTTCACGATTCCCTTGGGAAAGTTGCTAAGCCATAGCACTCAAGTGGCTGCAGTCTTGAATTCCAATCATAGATACCTATTCTCCCAGCAGCCCGAGCACTGCTCGTGCGCGTCGATTGCAAAAAGTTGGTCACTTTACTCTGCGCAGTTTCACTCGCGGAACAACGTAATTCAAAACTACTTGGCGTCCGGCTGATGATAATTTGGTTACATGCCGTGTAATTTATTGTTTTTCTGTGTGGTTTTAGCATTGCCAGCAAAGTATTAAGCTACTTTCCCTCGCTCGGCGAAATTTATCAACTCTGTGACACACGACTCTGGATTTACAGTGCTGCAGATTTAGTATTTAGCTGCCGTAAAATTTGCACATTGAAAAATATCCAGTTGCAAAACAAATTCTAAGCGCAATTCCATTTAAAAATTACAATTTGTCGTTTTTGTCAACTACTTGCATACTAAGCCTAATGACTCGACCTACCTATATATGAGTGAAAATAATCACTATAATGAAGTGAACCCGTGCACTGGTAATAACCTGCTTTACATAGCCATGTACATGGCTTGAGACTCACCAACTATTAGGTTGGTGAAAATAATTCTCGGTATAGAAAGTTGAATCTTTGCTCAACTCCCTGCTTGCTTATCAACGTATGTCACATCATAGGTATTCTAATTTCTAGCAGTGAATGCGTGCGTAGGATGCAAGTGACAATGGCGAGTTGTGCCATTCTTTGCAAGCACCCTTTCCTCAAGAGCGAGACATTCAATTAAAAACAAGAATGGAAAAAAAAACAGGCAATTGCAGCTCTCTGTTCGCGGAATTTTCTTTTTAATTAAAAAATCAACATTTGTGGAATTTTAAATAGGGGCGCCGGTCGTGTGCTGCAGGTGATAGCCACGGCTGAACGAGGACAGTGCGAGCTTCAAACGGAGAAGCGTTGATTTCATTTTACAGCTGCAGAAAGACCAGAAAACTGACACCAAGTAGTTGCTGATCGAAAGTAATTTCTAATCTCATTGTTTCAATCTTGGCGCGATGTTAAATAACATTCGATCACAACGCTAACACAATAAATTCACACACTTTGAAAGAAGGGAAGGGTACAACTGGCTCGATAATTTCCTCGTGAAAGGAGGTAACATCCCAACCATGATACCAAGGTTAAGTTTAGTCTTGTAGCCTCATGGTAACCTTGCCCAGCTCCTGGTAGCGGACACGTTTTGTAAAACCGTTGAGTGAGCAGGTTCTAGGTAGAGACAGAACGTTAATGTTAAACCGTTGAGTGTGCAGGTTCTAGGTAGAGACAGAACGTTAATGTTAAACCGTTGAGTGTGCAGGTTCTAGGTAGAGACAGAACGTTAATGTTAAACCGTTGAGTGTGCAGGTTCTAGGTAGAGACAGAACGTTAATGTTAAACCGTTGAGTGTGCAGGTTCTAGGTAGAGACAGAACGTTAATGTTAAACTGTTGAGTATGCAGGTTCTAGGTAGAGACAGAACGTTGATGTTAAACCGTTGAGTGTGCAGGTTCTAGGTAGAGACAGAACGTTAATGTTAAACCGTTTAGTGTGCAGGTTCTAGGTAGAGACAGAACGTTAATGTTAAACCGTTTAGTGTGCAGGTTCTAGGTAGAGACAGAACGTTAATGTTAAACCGTTGAGTGTGCAGGTTCTAGGTAGAGACAGAACGTTAATGTTAAACCGTTAAGTGTGCAGGTTCTAGGTATATACAGAACGTTAATGTTAAACCATTGAGTGTGCAGGTTCTAGGCAGAGACAGAACGTTAATGTTAAACCGTTGAGTGTGCAGGTTCTAGGTAGAGACAGAACGTTAATGTTAAACCGTCGAGTGTGCAGGTTCTAGGTAGAGACAGAACGTTGATGTTAAACCGTTGAGTGTGCAGGTTCTAGGTAGAGACAGAACGTTAATGTTAAACCGTTGAGTGTGCAGGTTCTAGGTAGATACAGAACGTTAATGTTAAACCGTTGAGTGTGTAGGTTCTAGGTAGAGACAGAACGTTAATGTTAAACCGTTGAGTGTGCAGGTTCTAGGTAGAGACAGAACGTTAATGTTAAACCGTTGAGTGTGCAGGTTCTAGGTAGAGGCAGAATGTTAATGTTAAACCGTTGAGTGTGCAGGTTCTAGGTAGAGACAGAACGTTAATGTTAAACCGTTGAGTGTGCAGGTTCTAGGTAGAGACAGAACGTTAATGTTAAACCGTTGAGTGTGCAGGTTCTAGGTAGAGACAGAACGTTAATGTTAAACCGTTAAGTGTGCAGGTTCTAGGTATATACAGAACGTTAATGTTAAACCATTGAGTGTGCAGGTTCTAGGCAGAGACAGAACGTTAATGTTAAACCGTTGAGTGTGCAGGTTCTAGGTAGAGACAGAACGTTAATGTTAAACCGTCGAGTGTGCAGGTTCTAGGTAGAGACAGAACGTTGATGTTAAACCGTTGAGTGTGCAGGTTCTAGGTAGAGACAGAACGTTAATGTTAAACCGTTGAGTGTGCAGGTTCTAGGTAGATACAGAACGTTAATGTTAAACCGTTGAGTGTGTAGGTTCTAGGTAGAGACAGAACGTTAATGTTAAACCGTTGAGTGTGCAGGTTCTAGGTAGAGACAGAACGTTAATGTTAAACCGTTGAGTGTGCAGGTTCTAGGTAGAGGCAGAATGTTAATGTTAAACTGTTGAGTGTGCAGGTTCTAGTTAGAGACAGAACGTCAATGTTACAGTCTCTGCGTGAAAGATGGCTACCTTACCGACAAAAATGCAGAGTACCGGAACGTCACGTTAAGTGGAGCCACTGTCGTATGAAATTTAATTTCGATATTTCTCGTAGGTTACTCGCTTTTGAATATCATTACGTGTATGTCGATCGTTGAGGTAAACATTGATGGAGATTTTTTGAGCATGAAAAGTCTCAAAAGCGAGTTAACCTACGAGAAATATCGAAATTAAAATTCATACGACAGTGGCTCCACTTAACGTGACGTTCCGGTGCTCTGCATTTTTGTCGGTAAGGTAGTCATTTGGCGGCCATCTTTCACGCAGAGACTTTAACATTGACGTTGTAACTCTACCTATATAACGCTACACGCGTCCGACGTAGCGGTTGAGAAGGAGGAAATGTGCGCCGGTCTGACTGGTCCACAATTAACCTCCAATAACATCAGTCTATTGGTTTAGTACTTCAAGTTGATTTCTTTGCCATTTACTGACGCTCATTGAGGCGGCTAAGAAGCCTGGTGGTTTCTTTACATGATGATCCACTGAATGGTAGGTTATACTGTGGACGTATATAAGGTTTATTTGGGGTTATACTTACAACAACTAGCGGATATCCATGTGCCAAACAGCGCTCTCCTGACAGCTTCGAACAGCTGACTGAATCCCAACGTAATCACGGTAACTCTATTGCCATGTGACAACTTTTAGAACTTTGCACGGATAAATAAAACTGTGCCAGCGTACCATTCATAATATTCTTATTCCGTTTTTTATTGATATCTAATTATTTTTAAGTAAGTTTGTTGTTGGTTTTCTAAATCGAGAACTTGATTTCCAGCAAGTTCTATTCGTTTCCAGCGCGATACATTATAAAATTGCAATCCTTAGCGGACATGACCTAGATTATTTCTCATTCAATTTGCGAGGCAGAAGAAGGAGATGCATGACTCTTGGCAAAGATGCTCACTATTCTTTCGAGTCTGTGATCAATTGAGCACAATTCGTTTCAGCTGAATTCAAAGTGCGAAGTTGGAAGCTGCCGATAGCGACGACTGCAATACGCAATCTATAACAAAACAGATTGATGAATCATAGCCGGGAACGCGTGGGCCCGCGCCTTTCTGCGACGCCGTGCTACCGGAACAAGAATTACCGTCCCAGGTGTATCAGCAGGCTCCGAGAAGCCGCTCACAGAGCGCAGCACTTGCCGCTAGGGACGCTTCGAGAACACGACCGCTACCGACGTGTGTAGGCGCGCGTGCACCGTTTCGATCAATAGCTACCAAACAAGCGACCTAAACTTTCGACTTGATCAACTTATGACTTATAACAGTATATTCTTTCTTACGTTGAGCAACAAATATGTTGTGTTTCGAGAGGCGGCCCGGACCCTTTCGATGGTCGTGTAGTGGGGCGTTCGGGGCGGTCGTGCCCCGCCGCATTGGCTCTGCAGCGCTGGCGGTCGAATCGGGTTGCGAACCCCCGGCGCTCCAACTCAAGGGGAATTCCACTCTTCGCTGCTACAAAAGTATCATTCCATCGTAGTCGGCATCCACATCTTCCTCTCAAGCAGGTGCCATGTAATGTTCGCAAATAACTACTACCATCGGCCAAGTAAAAGCATTAGGTGCTTTCTTATAATCAATCGTTCACCTTTCAAAGAAAAGTTTGCTAGAAATTTCGCCATTTTCCGTTGGAAAGTTTCAGATGTACGCCGCGAGCCGCGTGTTCCTGGGCGCTCGTAATCTCATTTGCGAGAGACAAAAACTGATCCGGGGGCTTATCGCGCTCAGCCCTATTTATGACAGTGGGAAAAAGCCAATTAATTTCCCCGGCGTTTTCAGTGAAAGTGAAAAGTTAGTGCGATAAGCATCTTTCGATGAAGATTTATCAAGGAAAACAAACCAAATTGAAGTTCTTGACTTTCTGGAAATTTCACAATTTCTTAACAAGTTTCCTTTTCCTTCATGATTCCGTCGCATGGCTTATGGGAAGTTGGGGACGGGGGTAGGGAAGACATCAATGGCTTCTTGCCCCCGCCATAGGTCAATTAAACGCCGCCAGGGAGCAAGGCGCGAGCACAGAACGCCCTCTGCTCGTTGCCTAGCGCCCCATAAGTATAGCGACATGCCATTAGCTCGCCCTGGCACACGTGTACAAGCCCTGGTACACGTGTACAAGCCCTGGCACACGTGTACAAGCCCTGGTACACGTGTACAAGCCCTGGGACACGTGTACAAGCCCTGGTACACGTGTACAAGCCCTGACACACGTGTACAAGCCCTGGGACACGTGTACAAGCCCTGGTACACGTGTACAAGCCCTGGTACACGTGTACAAGCCCTGGTACACGTGTACAAGCCCTGACACACGTGTACAAGCCCTGGTACACGTGTACAAGCCCTGACACACGTGTACAAGCCCTGACACACGTGTACAAGCCCTGGTACACGTGTACAAGCCCTGACACACGTGTACAAGCCCTGGCACACGTGTACAAGCCTTGGGACACGTGTACAAGCCCTGGTACACGTGTACAAGCCCTGGGACACGTGTACAAGCCCTGGTACACGTGTACAAGTCCTGGTACACGTGTACAAGCCCTGGCACACGTGTACAAGCCCTGGTACACGTGTACAAGCCCTGGGACACGTGTACAAGGCGTGACACACGTGTACAAGCCCTGGCACACGTGTACAAGCCCTGGCACACGTGTACAAGCCCTGGTACACGTGTACAAGCCCTGGGACACGTGTACAAGCCCTGGCACACGTGTACAAGCCCTGGTACACGTGTACAAGCCCTGGTACACGTGTACAAGCCCTGGGACACGTGTACAAGCCCTGGGACACGTGAACAAGCCCTGGTACACGTGTACAAGCCCTGGGACACGTGTACAAGCCCTGGGACACGTGTACAAGCCCTGGCACACGTGTACAAGCCCTGGAGAACCCATTTAGGACTCAGGCTCGCAGTCGACTAAATTGAAACCTTTCACTAAAGACCGAGATTATGACAAGATTTACCTAAAAACTTAGTTACTCCTCCGGCAAGCGTCGAGTCAAAGTAACTCATCCCACTTTAATAGTTAATTCAACCAATTGTTCCTGGCCCCTGAATGCAGCCCGCAGAACGATCCGTGCCACGGCGCTTCCACTGTGACCCGATACAAGGGAACAATTGGCCACTCAAAGAATGGCGTGACACACGCGTGACACATGCGTGCTTGTGTCTGTAGGAGGAAGAGTGAGGTTTAAGCCCCTGAACGCATCCCGCAGAGCACCAGCACCGCACCTCCAGGCTCCAGGGCAATGTTTCCTGTTGGGTGTTTGGGTCTTGAATCCAATTCATTGGCGTGGCCGCTGTTCAGGTTGGATTTATGTTTTTCACGTGCATTATTGGATTGGGAACATCGAGCAATGAATATTCAAGTATTATTATTCGGTCGTCTGTTTTGTGAACATGATGCATTACATTAATAACAGTAGACATATGATTCGATTAAACAAGCTCGATATATGCAGACATGCCACGAATGGTTGGCCATGTCATTCATCTTCGCTGATTAGGAAATTATCATTAAAAAATTGACTAGAGTGGTGTGCTCATAAAATATCGCAAGGTCTACAGTATCGAATAAATTGGTACAAAGTCAATCTTTGATAAACTTCATGAATGCATGCACCCGAGTCACCCAATACAGATTCGGAACTGACTCGCAAATATCAGCGAAATAAAACGTAACGCAAGAAATGTTTGCTATTGGCACACATGTCGAGTCCCTGGAACCTCCAGCCGCGCCGGGCGCCGGCATCGCAAGCTCGTTCTACCGGAGCCTCGCGGAACTAGGACAGCGTCGCGACGGCGGTTGACACTCGGTAGTTCGCGACGTCGACGCTGCCAGCGCGCTCCAGTTGTCACTCGACGCGTAATGAATATCGACTTGACATGCCATGCTACATCCCATCCCACTCTTTCCCGCTGTCGGGTGCCAAGATGCTTTTCGGCGAAAACTCGACCTCGACTAGTGCCGCTCTGCCCTGTTTGGCGCCAAACTTTCAATCACTGGTCTGGCAAGTGGCGCTGCTTGTGGCCGCGCCTCAAACTTGTGTGTGACAGAACGGTTTGTCGTGTTAGAAACACCGGTTCTCGTTAGATCACCGAAGTTAAGCAACACTGCACTGGGTCAGGTATTGGATGGGTGACCATCATACACATGACCAGTTCTGTTTGGGAGAGAGGTTGGAGGGATGAAAGTTAAGCATCACTGCGTTGGGTCAGGTATTGAATGGGTGACCATCATACACATGACCAGTTCTGTTCGGCAGAGAGGTTGGAGGGATGAAAGTTAGCACTGCAGCTTAACTTGCCTTGCTTATCAACCTCTCGACAGCATGGATTTGTGGAGGAATCCTGTTATTCGCGTTGTACCGTCCTTCGGAAGGGACGTTAAGCCGGTGGTCCCTTTGGTCTTCGACAGGAGTAGGCTACGTGCCGGCACCGGGTTTTCTCTCCCCCCTTCTAGACTAGGTTAGGTTCATCATCATCCTCATCACCATCCACTCATTCACCGACGCCATCAGACCTGTGCCACATGGCCAGATGTCAAAACAGTGCGTCGTTAAACACCACAAATCAAATCAAACTTGTGTGCATAAACGAGCCGAGCTACTTTAAACCAACTTAAAGGTTGCAGTTTTCCCAACGTTTTTCAAAGCGAGGTTCAAAGTGACAGCTTATGTCGGTGTGTTAGGTCAGGTTTAGTCCCCAACCCCTCGCTTCATAGATACATCGTGGACCCTATGTGTTCTGTGAGCATGCTAAGCTTGTTTAAACGCCACCAGAGCGAGTTGCGGTAGCGCAACCTAGCGCAACTCTAAAACGACATGGCGACAACTAGAAGACACGTTAAGCAAATAGTTAATCCGAGGTTTTGTTATTGCTATGCATCCCTTCAGTCCCTTCAGATGACGGCTGGTTTCAATCTGCTTGAAATATCCTCGCATCCGTGCCAAGCACGCGTCCTTCTGCTCCTCTAAAGCCCACTACAGACCTTGGACGAAGTGGCAGGGGGAGACGTGTTTCATTGCACCCCAGGCTGTTGACCATCCTACACCACGCGTGGGACATTGTGCTCCTTGATTGGGGTCGATCTGTCAGCAATGTCAATAGCTGCATTCTCGGGGGCATCAATGGGGTCTGAATTCACTGGTAGTTGGAAACTACGAAGCGTACTTGATGTTAAATTGAAGAGATCCTGAGTCGATAACGTGTCACTGCGCGGGATCGACGGCCTTGACCCTCACCTTCACGATGTACCAAGGAAGCAAGAAAAATCTGCTTTAAATAATATCCTTAATTTGCAACCACTTCCATTGGTTGGTGAGGTCGTTTTTAATCAATTTGCTTGATGAAGAGATAATATTTACTCTGTAACTTTCCCATGCATTTTAAATCCGTGCGTCCTGGTCGCACAAGTATCGTGCCAGCGAGCCGCGATTAAAATGTGTACCTACCCTTGGACCGCAGCTTTGTCGGCGACGCCATGGTGCATGCCACCTTGTTCTTGACACGTGGCACCCAGGGTGGTCCGTTCACCTCCAGCCGCCCACCAGGGTCACTGTCACTGCTATGTATTTTCTCTACATCCTCGTTGCTAATTAATTGCCGAGTTAACCAGCAAGTAGCTCGCTTGGCGTCGAAATACCCGCGTATGAATTTCAATAATCATGCTCAAGGCACATTTACCTGGAACGCTGGGCCAGCAGAATTGACAGAGCTATATAATGTTGTCATGCAGTGTTCTAGGCAAGTCGTACTTGGCGGATATTGCTGCGCTTTGCATGTGCAATGTATTTTATTTAACTGTTTCATTGATTTTTGATTATTTTGTTGACTTTCGTGAAATATTGAGCCAGCAATAACAACGGGGCCGCCCGCTCAGGGCGTGCAGTGCAAACGTGGACCCAAACGATTCCACCCTGCTTTATGGCGCCCGTAATCGCATCAGCCGCCCAAGCGGACATTTTGTACATGAAATAAATTAACGAGCCATTCGAGCGATGGAGAAAAGAAAAGCACTCTGCGCAGCTTTTCAGAGCAAAGACGGTTTAATTAGCAGTGCCACTTTAAGCCAATTAAATTAGATTAAAATAATATCTCGTTATCATGATTTGATACCATACTACAAGCTAAATTACAAAATTCGATAAAATTATAATGAGACATACTTCATTGGATATTTCTTTAGCTGGTTTCGCATATACTTCACTTTTTGCTGCAACCACTTCCTCACATCGTGCTGCATTGATTAGTAATCTGAACAACGGATTCCTAGAGAGTGAACTTGAAATCAAAGATGATGGTATGGCAGACAACCATGTCCCGGTTTTTCAATATCGGATTCAACTAAAACTGCGCACGAACCAGTGCGATACGTTCGTCTGCACAGTCATGTTGATAGATTCCAGTTGCTCAGTCCGAAAGTAAAAATATTAAATATCTGTCTGCACCTATTCCATAACAAACAACTCAAATCCCATGGCAACGCAAAACGGGGCTCTCCGTCGCCGCTTTCCGTGCGCCTCCCTCCCCCGCGGTTTCCATGGCGACGAGGGGCACGCAGCGGGATTGAGGTAGATCTCAGTCGGTCGTGGCTCTTCTTGGGGGGTGCACCTCGTCGTCACGTCGTCGCGGTCCTCGCGCTGTCCGGGCATGGTAGTGGACAGGTGTATCATGTGCCAGTGGGTAGCCACGATGCAGCGAACACTGACCGGCGATAGGACGACTCTGTGATTCGCTGCGAAGCTATTGTCTTGCACAAACATGCTTTGTTACGTGAGTATTTTACAATGGGGCTGTCTGTAAGAACATTGTACACAAGTTCCCGCGACCCAATGGTCGAGCTCGGAAGACTAATTCGCTCGCCAGTGCTACTCTCTGCGGTTTTCACCGCTCTTACATTAAGAGAATAATGAGAATTTATCGTGCACACTCTGTCTGCAGTTAGTAGGTTAGCTAGTGCATATGTATTATGTTGCTCAGCTCTACGAGGGTCGGTGGTCAGCTACCAGTGGTGGGAGACTTGAGTATGAGTTTGTGGCGTAAAAACGCATTCCGAACGCGGCCGCTGGGCGCGCTGTTCGCTGTCCCACCACGACCGCCACTAGGTTTACCTGACTCGGGGAGTTTTCAACGAATTGGTAAACCAACGAGCTTTCTTTATGGTTATTGCAAGTGCCACTTTGACAAGTTGATATTACTTTACCATGAAAGAGGTGCATGTGGTTGGTGGTTCAGTAAAAATCGTGCACTTAGGTACTACAACGCGAACCTATTTCACCGATTTGATTGTAATAGAACAAATAAATTTAATTGCATGATTGCTGATGTGATGTATGTTTAAATTCCCAGCAAAAAAAGTGTTCAATGCTATTTCTCAATTTTTTAGACTCACGAACGCCTTGCATCTGATGATCTTGTTTCTATGCGCAGGCACCTTTTTTGCTGCCCCGTAGGGAATCTGAAACTGTCACAGACATCGCATTACATTTTAATGAGCATTAACTCGTAATTTGCAGCTCTCAAACATGTTCAGAATGTAATCAGCCCTTAATTATCAATAATTATTTCGTTTTTGAATAATTACCAAGTGAACCTACGCATTATTCATTACGCACCGCAGGTTGCCTCTTTATAAATTCAGCGAAAACGTGGCCCCGAAATGCCCACGCATGTGGAGTTCCATTTTGATAACCGTAATAACTTACTTTTATGCTCATATAACGTAGAGTTAGTTTCCTTAATGCAGTTTACGCGTGATACTCACCGACTAATCCATTGGGTATAGCTGGGAAGGTCCATACCTCATGCAGTATGGATTGGAATACTGGTAGCCCGTGCATTTACCCATAGATAGCCCCCCTGTGATGACCTCCAGCCCCAAGGCGGTTGCCATTGGTAGAATCACGGTGTACATTGCACCCAGCATCTCACTATCCTATAGCATCTCTAGTAAACCAGCATTGCACTCGACGCCGTGCGGAGAGGACACCGGTGCAGATGCTAAGATGAATGTAGCGGAAGCGCCCCGGTGGCGCGACGCCGCCGCCGACGCCGAGGGCAAAGATACCGAGCGTCGTCGCTTAGCGTCGTGGCACCCAACGAGTCACGTTATTAATATGGAGATGCTGCGGTCTTGTCGCCCTAAGCTAAGGAAGCCGCTACCGATGTGATGACTAGAAGCCGCACTGACGCCGTTGTCTTGTGCTGTAGTTGACCGATAATTGCAGGTCCGAGTCGTAAACTGCTGCGATGCTAATTGCTATTCGTGATTGGATCGTTATTGGAAAGTGATGGTGGTTGGGTGAGCTGTAACTCCGATGATTTGTTGCGGTGGATGAACTAGCCTCCTGCATGCATTGCAACGCTTAGACGCGCATCCCCCAGCGCGGATCACTTCACAAACGAGTTTCCTCAGCTTTTCTTTTGTGTCGCTAAATAAGGGTACACAAGAATAGCACCGCACTCCACTGAACGTGTGTTCTATCACAATCTAGGCTTGCCATAAAGAAGCTACCGTTTTTTTTTCGTATATCGTTTTTGTGGAAAACACATTTTTCTTGGCGTCTGAGCTCCTTGGTTCTGTTACCTTTAAGCACCGAACAAGATCACCTTTGTGTACCGTACCTTTTGCATATTCTGATCAAAATTTCCAATCGACCTCATTGATAAACTCGACGTCGATGTTAATGGAGAAAATGGCTGCTGATTAAAGCGTGAATTTAAAGATAAGATTCTTTCTATTCAAATGTAAACTGTAATGGAATAACTTTACTCATGGTAAAACTCACTCGAATCTTATATTATGAACACTATAACCGTCTCAAAACTTGATGCCCAAACGGGGACTCGAACACCGATCTCCACCTATCGCCGGTGTTGCTCTTTGCCATTGAGCTACTTGGACACTGGCTTTTTGAGACGATTTTAGTGTATTTGATGAGAATGACAGTTCTCCAAGGAGTAGAACCAAGAGGCTGTGAATACTCACAGTCACTCTGATTCTAGTGACGCTATATCACGTCACAACCTGTCAATCTCGAGTAACTCCAATTTGACGTTAGATGCTTTATACTTATTTGAAATCTTATTTAAATTGCAAACGCTTGCAATGTGCTGGGTATTTTATTATTATCAACACTAGAACCGGGTATTGCAAGCGTTTTCAATTTAAATAAGATTTCAAATCACTCGACTCTATTTTCCCACCTACATTAACGATTTTGAGAATCGAAAATGCTTACCTCCTAGTGCCAAAAAATGTGCCAGGATTTTAGATTTGTGATTTTTTTCCTTTGTACAGCCCGACTTTCCGCTTTTGAACCCCCTTAAGTATTTGATCATCCAGCTTTATATCTATCACTATCTAAATCATTGTAATTCCCAAGCGACTTAAGCATTGTGACATAACAGTCGCTCAGTGGGCCTGCACCAGTCCTACTTTCAAATGGAGTTGAGCCAAATCTGAAGCTTTTTGTCTGCTCTCGTTTGAAAGTTTTGCCGCCTGCTGACAGATAGTAGCGAGAGATTTTCCACGCCCCTGTCTGTGCAGATTCTCCCTGCAACTCCTCACACTGCAAGCTCTGAGCCAATTAGTTCACTCGCTCGCCGCTTCCAACGAACCGATCAGCACTGATTTCCAATCATTCATATTACCATTCTATTGTCTGAGTTACAAACTTTTCACCATCGAGAAATCGTCCTCATCGGGCTTTTCTAGAGGCGGTACTCGCTGCCGAAGCGAGGACTCACGGCACACGTTGATGACTCTCCTCTGGGATTGAGACAAGGGAGAGGGAAGGGATTTCTAATCACATATACACATTTTCTTTGCCGCATCCTGAGGACTTCAGAACTTTTTACTTCTCGTTTGCTTTGTTTCCCCCGCGCTTCGAACTTGCCTATGACTCGAAATCAATGGAAACGTAATTTATTTCCCCTTGTAGACCGAGGCGAACTGAATGGGTCGCTGCTCCACATTAATGGCGACTGCCTCTCTATTATAACCATTTAAAGAGAAAATATGGGAAACCATGATACGGTATAAAGCCTAAGGTGAGATTATTTATACTGAAACATGTTCTGTCAATAAATTGGCAAGTAGAAAAAGTTCCGCAGAAGACGGAAGACAGCGCGCGGCCCGTTTTCTTGTAAACAACATATCTCTCCTTGGAGACGGCCGAGGAGAGAAGGTCCAGCCAGGAGAGCCGAATCGATTATTTGATTGTTTCTTTAACGCTCTTACTGATTCTGTATCGTCCCCGGGTCGGCATGTTTACAGGCATCCCCATTAATTCACCGCTTTCTCAACCGTCGTTGTTAGAGAAATCTACATCTCCTGAGCAAAGTAGAGTCTGGCCGACGACCGCACTGTTCTGTAGCCTTGCGCACTTGCGTGGGCTTCAATTGCAACAGCGAAGTGCAAGTGAAATTGCATTGACAAAACACTCGGTACTTCATGTACTTCATGTACTTCATGTACTTCTAAACTTCTTTCTAATGAGAATCGCTTGGGTGCGTGAATTCGAAATGCGTACTATTGGAAAAGTATACCTCGACATTCTCAAGTTTAAATCTTCTCGACACTCGAATCGCCGTTTTATGCGACCTGTGTTTGTAAAGATTTATATGTTTAAATCAAAATACGCTATTTATCGGAACGGCACATTACTGGAAGTGGGCCATGAATCTTTTGAATAGGTATTGGTTTCGGACTTTTATATTATTTCATAGTTTTTTATGTGACATTCCGGAACTGTTCTTGCACGGCATGCAGCATACGCCTGCAGCCGGCCTCATCCCGACCTCAAAACCAGGTCCACGTTCAGATCCGATGGAGAAATATCACCGTACGACTTGCATCTTTCTTCCAGACGCGCACGCGCAATCTCAGTAGTGCTTTTGTTTTCTCTCTCCAAGAAAGTCAGTTTTTTTTCAACACTTAAGTGCGACTTGCTAGGTATTGAACTTGCATCGAGAGTCATCAATTAGTGCCTTCCCTACGAGTAGCGGTCCGTGGTGTGGTGGGAGGTGGTTATACTCCGAACAAGCTCGGGACATTCTTTGATTAAGATTTATAACATTGTGTGCTTTCGTGTCATTATGCAGTAAACAACTCTCCTTGACCTTGAGCAACATATATAGTACCTACTCTTTCTAAGTTCAAGCCGCACAACTGCATTGCGTTTCTATGCACCTGATTGCATTTCAAATGTCTGGACTATCGTTCCCACAAATGAATCGCCAACCAATCCCTGGCCTTTAGAAGCCGTTGAACCCCGTTGAAGCCTTGAAGGGTTCTAGTAACGAACGCGTTGTTTCTCGTTGCAGGCGCTGCTGCAGGCGCACGATGTGGTCGCCCACGAGATCTACGGCGAGGAGGCAGTGCGGGTGACACCGCCTCCACTGCTGCCCTACCTCAACGGGGGCGACGAACTCGACGAGCTCAACGGGGACGTGGACATGGAGAATGTCACCAGGGTGCGCCTCGTGCAGTTTCAGAAGAATACCGACGAGCCCATGGTAAGACCCAGTGGCGTCCGTGTTGGGTTGGTACGCATGAACCGGCCGCATGAACATGGTCTCTTTTTACTGACCGAACGGTTTGTCGTGTTGGAAACACTGGTTCTCATGAGATCACCGAAGTTAAGCAACACTGCGCTGGGTCAGGTATTGGATGGGTGACCATCATACACATGACCGGTTCTGTTCGGGAGAGAGGTTGGAGGGATGAAAGTTAAGCAACACTGCGCTGGGTCAGGTATTGGATGGGTGACCATCATACACATGACCAGTTCTGTTCGGGAGAGAGGTTGGAGGGATGAAAGTTAAGCAACACTGCGCTGGGTCAGGTATTGGATGGGTGACCATCATACACATGACCAGTTCTGTTCGGGAGAGAGGTTGGAGGGATGAAAGTTAAGCAAAACTGCGCTGGGTCAGGTATTGGATGGGTGGCCATCATACACATGACCAGTTCTGTTCGGGAGAGAGGTTGGAGGGATGAAAGTTAAGCAACACTGCGCTGGGTCAGGTATTGGATGGGTGACCATCATACACATGACCAGTTCTGTTCGGGAGAGAGGTTGGAGGGATGAAAGTTAAGCAATACTGCGCTGGGTCAGGTATTGGATGGGTGACCATCATACACATGACCAGTTCTGTTCGGGAGAGAGGTTGGAGAGATGAAAGTTAGTACAGCAACTTCACTCGCCTTGCTTATCAACCTCTCGACAGCATGGATTTGTGGAGGAATCCTGTTGTTCGAGTTATACCGTCCTTCGGAAGGGACGTTAAGCCGGTGGTCCCCTTGGTGCTCTTCGACAGGAGTAGGCTACGTGCCGGCACCGTGTTTCCCCTCCTCCCTTCTAGCCTAGGTTAGGTTCATCATCATCCTCATCATCATCCACTCATTCACCGACGCCATTAGACCAGTGCCGCATGGCCAGTTGTCAAAACAGTGCGTCGTTAAACACCACAAATAAATAAATAATATTTTCACTGACACTCGATGACCCTAAGTCGTACCCTAGTAAATACTCAATTTCAGAAGCCAACAAAAAAAACATGTGTGTGCATTTGAGTGTTTTCTGCTGCGATTTCGACGAAACTTTTTGGGTACAATTTTGTGTTTTGAACTCGAACCACACGAATATTTAAGAAAAATTTGCCAAACTTATTTTCAGATTGCAACACTTACGAAAATATTCCCGGATTCCGCAAATTATTTCACGCTCAAGAGCCAAAGTTCATTTTATATTTTCCCACAAAATTTCCCAAGTGTTTCTAACATCCAAAAAGACAGAATATCTGAAGATTTTACCTTTTCTCCAACACCTTAGAATTGTTCTACCAATTTTCAACGTCAATCAACGACTATCAACGTTGCCATGTCGACATTTTTCATTTACCACCAAAAATGAGTTACGCCCATCCACAACGCATCTTGGGATCGAAGTCCAGTCAGCGCTAAAAAAAACCCAAAATATTTTTTCTATGTGTACATTTTCTTCTCGAAATTCTAAACTTTAAAATCACTAAGAAATAAAGAATTCAAATTGTAGTAGGCCGCGCAGAATTGTAGATAAAAGGGGCTTGTAGTGAATTTACATACTTTTGTCTGTAATCCAACAGATCTTTGCTTGTTTTAAGACTCATGTCTACTTGATTTAATCTAAATCTAAATCTAAATCTAAATCTAAATGTTCTAGATGCATTTAGGAAGCTTGAACTGGGTAATTGTTATAATTTTATGTGGTTCTTTTGTTATTGGAAAATTGTCAGGACTGCTCTTACCCTTGATAAAGTAACAGGTACAAGTTACGAAACGTTGGGAAATTTAGTTTTTCTTCACTTGTCATTCAAAATCAAGTTGAAATAGTTTTTGTTAAGCTCCTTGCTTATTATCCTCGCAATATTCATAACCTAAACGTTGTGCCACTAATCTCAGCCAAGCGCGCAACAAATCGCTTTGCATCCAATTGAAAAGCCTGACCCAGAGGATTTTAATCACAGGTAGACATACATTGCATCCAAGCAAAGTCACGTTCCAGTTTCTATCCAGTAAATCTTTGTCGGTGTTACAAAATAAATTAAATTTGAATGTAAATGGAATACATGACTCACGCCAGCATGTGGGCACGAGCTGCCCGTGAGGGATGAAATACCCGAGCTGTCAACTTTGAAAATCTAGTTTAGTCCAGTCCACGCTTGAAGCCTGCAAGGAGTGACCCTGTGATACCAGAGATGCTATCATGATCTCCACGCATATGTATGGGGGATGTTCGCCAAGCAAGCAGGGGCATGTCGTCTTCAAGCACTTCATGTAAACAACAATTGTGCGGGCGTTTCAAGCATTTCAAATCGATTCAAGGCGTGGCTTTTCAAACTAAAATAATATAACAACTATGTAGAGAATAAATTGGTCGTCCCTTCTCACTTGAAGTACCTTTGTTCAAAGTGTAAACTTTTTAAAAACTACATCATAATCCGAGGAAGACAGCAATTAAGACCCATCCATGTGTTGCAAATTGCCAGCTAAGAAAGGCGTTCTCCATATTTGTTAAGTATCAATTGTACTTTTGCACTTTTTGCCTAATGGTTCAGTAGATATTTACTATTTAGTGGTATAACTGTGGCAATCACTTACTTACGAATCAACAACAGCTCAAAACATGCAACACAATTAGTTACTACATGTTGATTCCAATCAGCGTTCGTCTCGTTGTCTCGATACAACTATGGGATTAGTGGTGTAGCCAATAGGAGGGTGTGTCGCTTTTCAATTTAAAAAAAAATGTTTTCCTGGTAGTCAAATTGAGTCTTCGTTCCGCTCGCTACGCTCATCCAATACGTAGGTACCACACCAAACGGTTTGGCGTGTTGGAAACACAGGTACTCGTGGAGAAAAGCGACACTGCGCTGGGTCAGGTATTGGATGGATGACCATCATAATAATAGTTATTTTTTCCAAATAGGTTAAGTTAGCTTAACTAGCTTAGTTAGTTTAGTTTATCGTCGTCCTCGTCGTCTCCCCCTCATCCGCGATGCCATAGACCATACGCCAGTGCCATAGACCATAGACCATTTCAGTTGGATTCAGGTCTGTCCTCGTCTTTTCCTATCCTGTTTGGGCTCAAACACACATCCCCTAAATAAACCCCCGCTAACTTCCCCGGCAAACCAATAGCTTCATGTCTATTGGTAGTTTGCATTTCGCACATTCAAACAAACCTGGCACCCCTGATTTCCCTCCACAAAAGTCAGCTATATTTACCAGTGTTGCCAACCATCCTACCATTTCTTCGCATCTGTTAATTAGTGCTTGTTGATATTGCAGGGCATCACGCTGAAAATGAACGAAGAGGGCAAGTGCATCGTGGCTCGAATCATGCACGGCGGAATGATTCACCGGCAGGCCACCCTTCATGTCGGCGACGAGATACGCGAAATCAACGGCAACCCGGTGGCCAACCAGTCAGTCAACGCCTTGCAGAAGATTCTGGTAACGTACATCCTCTAAGTTGTTTGTTTCTGTCGGTTGGTCTGATATGTTCGACCGCAATCTAATCGGCCACGTGTTTGCTTGCAGCGCGACGCAAGGGGCTCGGTTACGTTCAAAATAGTGCCATCGTACCGCAGTGCGCCCCCTCCGTGTGAGGTACAAGTAAGCCCTGCTTCTTTATATCCATTCCTTGCCAAACACAAGCACTAATGCTGCTGCCAAAAGCCTCAGATCACCCAGCACAGCTATTAGCCACTAGCAGTCCTGAAAGAAATGCTTGTCACTTTACTGATCCACAAACAATATCCAAAATAGTTCACCTCTATTGTAATAAATACTTATACGCTTTCAATGCCTTTTTTAGCTGTACACTAACTAAGCAGACATTAAATAACTGTGTTTTTATAAATAATAATATTAATAATCAATGGAAAGTGAATCCTAGTTGTTTTGATCTGTTTGTAATTGTTGTTGTTGTTGTTGTTGTGTGGGGTTTGTTATATGGTAGTAAGTTGTATGTACTACCTTCTCCTTGAAATCTCAACTCTTTATGAACAGTATTTTGTAGCTGAACATTTCATCTTTATTGCAAACTGAAATGATGGGTTATAATAATAATGGCTTGTACAGATAAATTTAAAATACCAATCATATCAACTAGTTCAACGTTTATTTTGGCATGTAGTATTTAAAAGTATAAATTTAATATAATAAGCAACATTATTAAAACCCATTGGGCTGCATACATGCATGATTTGTTAACAAAACGACTAAATACTATTGTAATGTTCATATCGCAATTGCTAGAGTAGTGTACCTACCTACCTGTAGTGTGATAGTGTGTTGGTGTGATAGTACTGGAGTCCTGTCTGTTTGTCGGATGTTAAAGTTAAGTAGTACCTGTTAAGACATCCTTTAAACTTGAAGTCACTTGGTCTTCTGGGATAATTGTGGTATGAGCCAGTTTATCCCTGTTTACTAGACAGCGTAGGAAAATAGCATCGACTATCATGTTCACTTCTTACTCGACTTACAGCTACGACCTAAAAATTATGAAAATATCAGTATAATTTAAGCTTTGCTCCTAAATTGAATCAGATAGCTGTACAAGTCTGCAAGAATGTATCAGTATTTCCTGATTTGATCGTCCTTCAATGAAACTCTGTGTTTAAAAAGAAAATCTTGGAGAACATTTCCATTCAACTACAAATGGCTAACTCGTGTCCACGTGCCTGCATCTCAGGGCTTTGTTAACTCAATGTAATACACGACCAGTTCTTATCACACTTATTATCTTCAAAAATAAACCTCAAGAAATAAATTAGCAGTGGATGCTATTTTAAATGATGGCCATGCCCAGATGACCTCAGATAGGTGTTGCTTGCATGCATGGTTCTCATTTCTGTCTAGTTTCTACTTCTGGATAATGGTCCTTCTGATCATATGCATGATTGAATTTGTAATATGTCTGTGAATTACATCTTTTATAATGAGTATAATTTCACATAAGCCTGAGAACTCAGTTCATCATAATAAATATCATGTAGGTGCCTTAGCTTTACAATTGTATATTGTGATCTGTCTGTTAAACCCATAGAGCCAATGTTGATCTTGTTCGTTATCTTTATCATATATAAATTGAATGTAATAATGTTATACTTAGGTACATATATTTAAAACAGCTTATGTGCTGAATTTTAGAATACATACTCATATGCAAACTTACAAAAGTTATTGCATTTAATATTATTTTATGATTATCTTAAAACTAACCATCTAGATGGTATTATCGATAAGCTGAAAGGTGCTTCTGAGTAGAAATGAGAGAAACTAAAAAAAACTGCTTTGCTTAAAAAACCACAAAATTGCTTCCATTTAAGAATGAAAACAAAGGAAAATAATTATTGTTGTTACCTTTGTGGTTTCAATTGTAACTTCTAGCAATTATTGTAATTCCATGCTCAAACACAGCTAACTTCCAAGCACTGTGGCTGTTGACCTCGTTGGGTTCATGTGTCTATGTTCATGTGCGTTAATGTATTCGGCTGCATGCCATACCCGATCGAGGTACACCAATAAACACGCAATTTCGCATGGATGTTTCAAACTTTCAAACCAACTGGCATGCACAAAACACTGGATTTTGGTGCAATGGTTCAACAACACCTCAAATCACTTTGGCAGCAGAGCCAAACCTTTTTTTTTATTTTATAATTAGGTTACATTATGCTGACCATTTGTTTTGGGACACTTGGGCCATTTTTCCAATGCTTTAGCCTGAACTATTCTCCTGTACATAATATTTAAACACCATTTATTCATCACACCAGACCTAGAGTACTTCTTTACTCATCCTGATATTCTAATTATTCATCAAGGTGCATGTTTGTAGGTACCTACTCGTAGCTGTCGTACCCTCATAGGTCTCACTTTCTTAGAAGGGTGATCCTATACCTTAACAACCAACCAACCAACCAACGTATAGATGTCTGCGACCAAGCAGAATAGTCTTCCTGCAAAGTTAACTTCTAAATCTCTTAAAACTTTGTCATCAGAATTTAATTGTATTCGTTCTCTCCTTTTCTCTTTCACCACAACATAGTTGTTCAGGATTAGGCCTCTGCCAGTTTTAGTAAGTACCTCTCTGCATCTGGTGTGATGTTCTACTAGTAGCTGTTGTTTGTTCTCTTGCCTGCTTTGCATGCTGCTACTGCTGTTGGCCTTTATTACTTGCCAGCAGTTCGTTTTTGTTTACTTTTAGAGTTATTGCAGTTTGCTGTCGTTGCTAATATGCTCTGCACAGGTTCTGATCATTTACATTTTTCATATCAAAGAGCCACTGTACATTAGCCAACGACATCTCATCCTATTTTCTTTGTCAATGGAAACCATCTTTCCAATACTTGTCTAAATACCTAGTAGTGTAGTATAGGCTCTGTGGTATAATTAACGACATGAGATTTTCTGTGTATAATTACATCTAGTTTTCTGCTCGGCATGATGTGTGCTTTGGACTGTAATTGCAACCAATAAAAACAAAATAAATTAATGCTTAAACCGTATCTGTTTAGTGATGACATATGAAAATACATATTTTTATGTGTTGTTGGAAAATTACATTTGGTAAATTGTTATTAAGAACTTTCCGAGTTTTTGTTGATTATTTGAATAATTCGGCCAGCTAAAGTATCAAATGCTTAGCACGGTAGTGAAAGCAATTGACAGCAAAGTGACTGTCATTGATAAGGATAACCGATTATTTTTGCTCTTTTGATAGATATTTGTACGTGCTCAATTCGACTACGATCCGCTGGATGATGACCTGATTCCATGTGCTCAAGCTGGCATTGCATTCAAGACAGGTGACATTTTACAGGTACGTTGATGCCTCCTCTGAGCACTTATAGCCAATTATATAATTGATGATCTTCAATTACACAACCCCAAAAAAAAACACCGTTCATAGACATAAACCAGAGAAGCAATTGCAGAAGAATGTTGATGAGATGCCAATTGTTTATGCCAAGGTTTATACGGGTGGGAAGGAGAAATAAAGAAGGTGGTCAACTTACCAGAGCAACTTGAAGTTCAGCAATGCATGTTGTACTTACATTATCTGGACATTTCGGACTTGCCGTTGCCACAATAAAAAATAATCTGGAAGTTACTTCAATTCTTTTTTCTTCTTACATCCATTTTCCAACCTTTTGGCAAGTCTTAACCATAATAGTGAATTCATCCAGGGACCTAAACTATGATACAAATTGTAGTGCAGCGTAGATGGGTGATATTTTGTGAAATATAGGTAGGTAGTATGCAATTGTATGGAAAGTATAACTTAATATGGGCCATAATAGCCAAGTTACAGCAAAGGAGGAAAGAAAAACAGACTAAAACTGATCAAATACCTCTACCAGCCAACCTCCAAATGAAAAGAGCTCGGATTTCCGAATTAAAACATGGGCTAAAGGTGCGCCTTCTAAGTATAAAACAAAATAAAAGATTAATTTTTATAGAACTAACAGGGTACAAAACAAAATGGGTTTATGTATATGTATCCATCTTGTTAATGTTTCTTATGTTTTTTATTTTATGACTGCCTGTACATCACTTCATGTTTTTTAGGTCAATAAACCAAAAAAATAAAAATAATAAAAATACTGGTGAAAAAATTGCAAATGTTGCTATCATTTGTTCTGTGTTGCGCAGATAATCAGCAAAGATGACCACAACTGGTGGCAGGCTCGGAAAGACAACGCCGCGGGCTCAGCAGGTCTGATCCCTTCGCCGGAACTTCAGGAGTGGCGCACGGCATGCATGGCCATGGAGAAAACCAAACAAGAACAAGGTAACGGCAAGGACAGCCTTCAGACTCGGCACTGGCTCATTGGCAACTTGACGTTTGGCAGAGAAAACCTGGAAACACAGGAGCGTAGGCTATCGCAGTTTGAACAAGTCACTAGCAAAGAGGACTTTGGTTTCTCGAAGACTTGTGCTCAATGAGACGTGGTTTTTTGCTTGCGTTATAATCTGTAGCGTTCGATGGATTGATACGAAATGTTCTGCTGTCATTTTGCTAATGAGCAATGAGCTTAAACAACGAACCAAAAGGGGCTTCTATAAAATGTAATTCCCTGATTTTTCACACCACCTACAGTTTTTTTTGTTCCTCTTCATTGTGTGTGTGCCCTTCATTCTTCCCTATGACACTTTGCATAAAAATGAATCGGTGCTAGTATTTCTTCCTGCCTGGTGCGTGTGACCTGCATTACATTTGCGTGTTCGTTTCCTTGCGTTTGGTTGACATTTTTATTTTTGGTGTGAAGAATGCTTTGTTTGTAGTTTTCAAATCAAGTTCTGAATTCTTGTTGAAAGACCCATTGGAAATTTAACCATGATTTTGTCTGCGTTCAAAATAAGAAATATCTTGTGAACCAAACTATAATCAGTATAAAACACCATAATTGCAATTGCCATTAATGTCATTAACCATGCACACCGTTAAAAACCCACAATTGACAGAATTGAATTTCCATACATGCATTTGAAAATCAATTAAATGCAGAAATCATTAAATTATTGCTTCCATGCCAAAAGCTAATTTGTAGAAATTAAGAACCATCGTTTGATTGCATGACATAAGTATATTATGTATAATCAATTTCACTTTAAAATACCTAGACGTTTGAAAAGTACCTCTGTTAAAAAAAAACCCAAAACGCTGCACAAAATCCTTTCGATTCATAACGTAACCTAAATTAAACTTTGGCACCACAAAAAAATTGATAAAAGTTTGCGAGTTTCATAGAGCTTGAGTAGAACACCCGGGTCCATAGGCCAACGTAGGTAGGTAGGTGCCGTGAGCTAGCTAGTTGGTGTGCGGTCCGGGTCTTCCGATTGAAAGCAGGATTGTGTTTGTGCTAACTGTGACTGGTTTGTGTGTCTCTGGTTGTTGTATGCCTGTAGACGGGGAAGCAGATGCTGGATGCTCTTCTCATAAAGAGGGATGTGACGGCACCACAGGTATGACCCTCCCCCACCCTACCCCCCGACCTCTTAGATATTGAACTTCTTGCACAAGTTTTCTTTTTGTTTCTCAATCGAGCATTTTCATAATTTATTGGTGTTTATTTTTATATCCTCTGCGTGCGGGCGATGTTCTGGTTTGTCCTTAAGGATGCGAGCTGTGGGCAGTGCCAGATTTACTGAATGTCGACAGAAATCCCTGATGACCTCTCATGTTTCTTGTCATTTTTATGCTTGTCTTTCAAGAACTAAAGCTACAGAATGGGTTTGTATAATATACTGTAAGAGCCATAAAAGTACCAAATTTAATATACTCTATATTATGCAAACTGTTTTTGCAGTTGGGTTTGAGACTCCTGTGTAAAGAACTAAAGGAACGATTATATCTTTGACCCCCAAACCCTCTCCTTAAGTTAATATTAAAATAAATGTAAACAGGGTTAAATTTCCTAGGTCATACCTGCATCGGTCTACATTGCTCCAACATTGCAGCATTTGCACTCAAGGAATTTTAGAGCCAAGTGCAAAAACTGTTAATGATTTATATCGTGTGTGTTTGTGGGCTCAAAATGTAATGGACAGGTCTGGCACTGTCCACCTGTCGTCCAATAACATATTCTAGATCTGCTTCCATCGCTGTGCTTTTCCTCCATACTCCATCTTGGTTTGTAAAGCCCTATTGAAATGAGAGAGTGCCTTGTTGATACCTTCTATGTGGACCTGCCAAATGCTCTGAATTGGCTTTTGTTTTTTCTAGAAATGGTAAAATGTTACATTATTTTGGGCTTGGGATGAAATTTCTATTTTGTAGCCAGGAATGATTAGCAAGAATGCTGAATTTCTATCAGTGTGTTATGAGATTATTAATGTTTTCTCCTTTTTACAGTTAATTGCTCAATCTTCGGACGTAAGAAGAAACAATACAAGGACAAATATCTGGCAAAGCACAACGCTGTGTTCGACCAATTAGATTTAGTAACATATGAAGAGGTGGTCAAACTGCCGTGTAAGTCCTTTAAAATTATATGCCTGATTTCAAACCATCAAATTTCTTCTCACTAACATCTCAAATTTCTTCAGATCTTTTTATCGTTCTCAATTTAATAAATGCGTACAAGATAAAATTTAGAGGCAAACATGAAACTGTGATAAACTGTGATTTTTCTTTTTCTACAGTGTCTGACCCAGCATTCCAGCGAAAAACCCTAGTTCTTTTAGGGGCGCATGGGGTTGGTCGGCGTCACATCAAAAACACTCTCATATCTAAGAACCCGGATAAATATGCCTACCCAATCCCACGTTAGTATTTACTATTTTAATTGAATTACATCTTTTGTGCATAGAATAATGTCGGCAGGTTGTTCTGGGGTGTGCTTAACCTTGTGAACTGTGGTGAGTAACATAAACATCAATTACAGATACCACAAGACCTCCGAGAACTGACGAGGAAAACGGTAGAAACTACTACTTTGTCACCCACGACGAGATGATGCTGGATATAGCAGCAAACGAATATTTGGAATATGGTAAAGAAAATGCTTTATGTAGGATTGTAAATATAAAAAGCAGTCACACTCTGGGTGCAAATTATAACTAAATCCAGAGTGTCCCTTCAAACAACAGATCTCACTTGAGTGGTCACGTAGGCCTTGGTCAGCTCAACCAATCAGATTGCCCTTGCCAGGCACGCTCTCCTCACCAATCCAATCCGGGAAGATTGGGATTTAAAATAGAAAAGCGCATGAAGGGCATTCTTAACACACTAACTTGTTTTAAAATTAGAGTGGCATAATTTTGTGTTTGTATTTTGTAGGTACTCATGAGGATGCTATGTATGGAACTAAACTGGAAACTATCCGAAAGATTCATCAGGAAGGTCGGATGGCCATTCTAGATGTTGAGCCTCAAGCATTGAAAGTACTGAGAACAGCTGAGTTTGCACCTTATGTCGTGTTCATAGCGGCACCAATCCTTCAAAACCTGGCAGATGTGAGTTATTTTTATGCATATTTGTTCAAGCTCTATTTTCTTGGACCCTTTGCAGAGGAAAAGAATCTCAATAAGTTCTCACAGTTAAGAATAATTTAAATAAAATAATTAAAGGTTACTCATAAAAATAGATGAAGGAAACGGTGAAAACGTTCCTGGCTGCTTGTAAGTTTGTCTCTCAGTGCTAGGTTATTCCAGTCAGTGATGGTTTAAAAAAATATATGTATAGTTTTGAAATGTATTAGTCTTTGCCATTATTGTGTTTCTTTTAAAATATTTTAGTTTAGTTAAAATAGTTATTATTCTCAGCTGATGTTTAATCTTACTCTTAGACCTCTTATACTAAATGAGAATTTTGTTCGAACTCTGAAGGTACCTGTCAATCTCATTCAAAATCAAATTAACTATGAGTAAAATGTTTCATTTTCAGTATGACGGTAGCTTGGAACGACTTGCCAAAGAATCCGATCTCTTGCGACAAGCTTACGGCCACTTCTTTGACTTGACAATTGTCAACAACGACATCGAAGAGACAATCGCTTCTCTGGAGAAAGCCATCGACCGAGTTCACACAACACCGCAATGGATTCCCGTTTCTTGGGTCTACTGACAAAAGCTTATGCCAGGGTCCATGGCTTCTCTCAAATAAAAGGACTCAACCAACACCAGCAATGGCACACATTAACAACTTGCTCAAGAAAGTAGAACAGCTTCTACTGGAAACTGCCACCATCGACAGATTTTTTCAGAACTACACATCAAAAGTCATCTGCACTGGAAAATTCGACTAATTGCCGACATATTCACTCCGAGTTTACTTATTTGCTTTAAGATGAGCAGTGTCATTGTGTAAACATTACATCGAGACTTAAACGTTGAATTTATGCTGAATATAGGCGAGAATTAGGGGACTAGTTTTTGAAGATGCTTATGGTTGAAAGGAAGCTTTTGATCAACAACTCATGCACATGAATCAAATCTGAATAACATAAATTGAACTACCCATTTGTTTAAAACGAGGCTGTTTTCATCGCTGCTAGTTTTGCAGCTGGTTGGGAATGATTTGGTGAACGACAATTTATAAGTAACATATTAGTCATATTTGAATTTGATAGTTTATTAGAGTCAGTGACTGGAAAGTGGTTTGCAGGTTGAAGGGCTTCGTTGCCTGGGCAGGCTGTTCGTGTGTACAGACTACAAAGATTGTGATTGCAAAACAGATACATGGAACAATGGAGATGAGAAAAAAGCGAGTTTGTTGTTATAGATTTAATAGAATTGCAATCAAATTGTAATTGTTATGGTGATTAATAGGAAAAACTTGACAATGTAGAAATAATGGAGTAAATGGCTTCGGCTAACATATAATAAAGAAACTAAAGAAACAATATTAATAATAAGCAATGAATAACGCTGTGTAAATGAGCGACTACAGTTTCCGTTTTGAGAAAGTGTAAAGCGACTACGGAGGTAAATAGAAATTTTATATGAGAACTTACGCATTAAGTTTATTGCCGAGTTATAATGAAAAAAAAAACACTCAGCATTGGTTTACATGCTGCTAACATTAGTGGTTAAAAACGGAAGAGGTTAAAACTGTTCAAGCTTTTTAAAAGCGAAGACTAAATCAATGATAGATTTTGATCTCCTTAAATATAAAGTTTTAACTTCCATGTCGATGGAAAGTGAATTTAAATACAAGACTTATATTGGAAACTAGTTTCATCAATATTTGAATTCGTTAGTGGCAGTGACTTTACTCATACTTACAAGGTTAAAGAAATCTGTAGACACCCATTGCAGCAATTTTTAGGTAAACATGCATCTCTTTAATGTTTTGGTATGTAACATTGAACATTGAGAAACAATAATGCAGGTTACATTGATGCTATTTACTTTAATAAATGTGACTGTAGGCGACTTGCGATTCAGAAGTTCATTCAATTTTGGTTGGTATACTTACATGCCAGACTAGTAACTTTAGATTTTATGAATACCTACTGGGTCTTTAGCCTGGGGCTTGTTTAGTAATTTTCTTAAGTCAATCATTGCCATACTGCTTGCTGTATTGTTTTCTTTGTCCAAGATCATAATGAATATTTATTATTGTTGAACACATGTGTGGTTGCCATTGCATTGATATTGTATGTGAAACTAAAGATAACCAGTGATTGACGGGCAGTGTCTCCTCCAACTGAAGCGAAAACTTCCAAGTGCTCAAAGCTTGGGACTTAAGTTGATTGTAGCGACATATCAGGGACTTCCTACCTACGCCATTTTGTAACACCATTAACGAGCCATTCTTCTGTTGACAAAGCTCCTCTGCGATATATAAGTTCATGAGTACCTACTTCATGATCAATTCATTGTTTATCTTTCTGTTCCTAACAGTGGGCTAGAAGTGTGGTCGTCTTGTGGGCATGCTTTGTGATGCAATATGATCTGTATTATCACACTTCGTACATACAATTCAGACCTCTGTCAGCCAACTCGAGAACTGGTCTTGTTGGATCATTATAACAATCAAGAAGTGCTACAAAACATGGAAATAGGAGTGGACTTAAATAAAACAATTGTTTGCTATCTGAATGTCGGGAAATCAGGTACTACCTTGCACTGTGGACGGGTGTATTTAGAGAAAAATTCTATTGCTTTCCCAAAATGACCACTAGACATAAAATACAGCGTGATCATTGGTTGAATATGTATTGCGGCTGCTCGACCTGTTCTGTTAAAAATTATCAAATCATCACACCATCAAATTGGTCACTAATTTACATCATGTTACATCATGTACATGTACATGGCAATGATCAATCAATACAATTAGAGTAACAAGTAGTGCGTTCTTGAAATGTCAGGCGTCAATACTCGAGGAATAATTTGTATGCATATATGATTGTTCTTTTTGAGTTTTGGCTAGATCAGCCGCTTCTCAAAACATATGTGGAGGTATTATTAACTTGATGAATTATCAGTTGTAATCCCAAGTGTTATCATTGTAATTACAATGTCCTGTACCTACCTTGTTGATAATTTAGCTCCACAAAAGCTACATTCGTGATGTGTCTGCTTATTTATAACGTAGAACAGGTATTCCGCTTCCGAAACAGGCTATGCCTTACTCCCCAAGTGATCATTAACACTTTACTTAGTCTGAAATCAATTCTTATTCACACCTTAGGAAATAACAACATTTTGTATCCCTCCCTAATCCCCTCATGCTTCATCTTGTTTGCAAATGAATTATTTGATAATGTACTTCACTCTTCGTACAGTTTTATCTGTTGAGTATTGAAAATATACCGAGTATGAAAGTGGAGCTAGACTGGAAAAATGAACCCGAGACCTCCCAATTGCCGGTCGGGTGCTCTATAAATTGAGCTATCCGGGCACACCGATTCCATCTTTGCAGGGTGCATTAAGGGATTCCCACCAGAAGGAAGAGGCCGCACCGACTCAAATGGACTTAGCAACTCTTGAATGTTAATTCAACGGCCACATTTAACATTCAACTGTCACTTTTCCTCGAATCTTTGACACTAGCAAGCGATGGACTGAAATTATGTGAGACAGAACTGAGATAAAGGATTCTTTGTCTAATATTAGTTGATGATAACTAATCACATAGCCAGTAATATTAGAGAGACTGCATTTTTCGGGATATTAAAGCGAACTATATGTTTGGAAATGGTGCTTTAGGTTAGCTGTCGCGTGCAAATAGGTGAATAGCAGCATCCAAATGAGAGATACTTTGAGCGCCCGGTTCTTCTTGGAAACGACTTTTGTCAGCGTATTTCCAAATTCCTCATCGAAAAGGTAAAACTCAGTTGAATTCTGGCAAGTGACACCCTCTAGCACTGCCAAGCGACGTCTTTTAGCTTAGAATGAGTACCAGTTCAAATTTAAGTTGCAACGTAAAGTAGCGTTGCCGGGAATATTTTCAAAATTGACTCATCTGTTTACGTCTGATGGTTTTTCTCCCAGTTTTGTGGCACGAATTGGTTATTTTGCTTGTTTTTTTCTGCGTTTATTTTTATCAAATTTGTGTCATTAATTTAATAGGAGTCGATATCGGCGAGCCGGCCACCGACTCGAAGACGGTGGATCAGTACGGATATTGGGTGATAGTTTAAAGATTGACTCTTAACTCTAGCGAGATGTCGGCTGGTCATCAAAAGGACATTTCCTTGAAGCTGAATAATATTTTAATAAGAAATGTTATTTAATAAAATAGTCTTCCGTATTTTTTACTCGTTTCGTTGGAAGTAAATAAAACAATGCATATAAAAAAAAATTATTTCTTACGGTAATATTGAGTTGTGAAACCTGATAGGTAGGCCACCCATTGTACACGTGTGCGCTAATGTTAAGCGCAGGCGTTGGGAGTCGCTAGTGGGTACTCAGGTACTTCCCAGAAGAAAATCAAGAAACACGGGGTGTTATTCATCTCTACTTGAAATATTATCCCTGTTTACTCCCCTCATGGATCAAAATTGGTCACTCGGATTTCCACTTTCTCTATTTTTTAAGTTTCGCCCGTAATATGGCCGAAAAGGTAGTTTGCACCCCTGAACACGACGGGCTATTCGGATTCCACGTAAAAAACTTTAGCCACTATTTTGATTTTAAGCATTCAAAGAGGAATAAATCCCCTGGGTTTAATTTTACTGTGTACTATAGTCTATTTGAGATTTACTTATGAGTGTTGAGTTCCCGGCGACAATCAAGTGGGTTTACCTGTGAGGTTCGCAATGACAGCTCCTTCCGGGGGCGGCGAGTCGCTGCGCTTCTGCGCCGTCCCTTCAGAAACGGCACTGGGTCAGATTGTGGATGTTCGACCAGTGAGACTCGAGGCACGTTTGATGGGTTCAAGTCAGTACAACCAACTCCAACAATCCGACATGTCCGACAACCCAGAGAACGAAATGAGAATACCTACCTCGAAGGTGCAATACGGTTTCTACTAATCGAGAAGTCTGGCTTGGAGGTAATACATGCTCACCATACTTGTTCTAAACTTTATGACATACACTAACATTATATTGCACGGAGTTATACATTTGCGTAGTTACAAAAAAACTTATATTTATTATTGATTAGTAAATGTACATATTATGACTGCCTTGTACACAGACTTGGGGTACGATTTCGTAGCTACGGGGCCCGTGCTCGACTTTTTATTATTAGGAACACTTAAAACCTCTAAAAAAACTGGTGCCCAAATGGGGAATCTAACCAGATCAGCGCCTTTTTCGATTCCCCGTTTGGGCACTAGTTTTTGAGAGTGTATTAGCGTTTCTTATAATAAAATACTTTGTATAAATTGCCTTCCTTTGCGCGCATTTTTAGTTGGAGCTATTATGACAATAAAACTAAATCTAACAACGTAGACGATTTATCCTGCTGCAAAAAGGAGGATTGTTTCGCGATAGAGACATGTATTTTGTATATTTACATTTCTAAGGTTTCCATCTGAATATTTTATACGGGGCTCTGTCATCCCAACAAATATTAAATAATCAGACAACAGCAGAATCCTGATGTGAACCCTAACCTACCACACCCTACCCCACCCCAGTATATTCCCTTAACTTGAAAACAACTCCAGAATATTGCTTTGCCTATGAGACAATTGATATTGAAGCTTAAATTCAAACTGTGTCGCTTTAAAATGGCACATAAATTCTTTTTTCAAAATCACTAACCAGTGTTTTGGGTACCTAGCTCATTTCACTCTTACACAAAGCAACTTCATTTAAGAGATAATTAAGCTTCGATCAAAAAATGTTTTAAACAAGAATTTTGCAAAAGCAACCTCGACACCTCCCGTAAATATACTTATAATAATCAAAATGTTTTATACTATCCTAATTACAAGCTGGCAGTTTTAAATGACAACCGTTTACGTAAAAATATCCCAAGCAAGTTGTTTAAAGCAATATTTCTTCAGGGAGACTCCAGAAAATTCATTCCAGAAACAAAAACACAATCTTGTTAATGAAAAGTGTTTTCCAGCTGAATACTTTGAACAGAAACTATTTCTTCCTGTTCTTTGCCACTTAGATTTTGCCATCAGCATGTTTTCTCCTCCAAGACACAAGTATCTCAGGTCTAGCATTGAATTGTACTTGCAGTGAAGCACACGGCAATCCAGCTCTAGATCTGACGACCTACGAGTCAGACGATTGCTTTCGGTCGGCGCACGTAGGTTTGTCTTGTCGCTTAGAAGACGCCGTCAGCTGTTCGCACGACGGCGTCGCGAACGCGAGCGTCGCTTCGTGTTGCTGGCCACCGACGCCCTGCTGACGCACCGTCACACGGTATTTGCACTCGAAGGCTAACTCGTATATGTCGAAGCTGGTGGACTGAAAACATTTGAAAATTTAGCGGCAAAGAGTTAATCTTGGATATCGACAGAGTCTCTCTTCGGTCTGGGCAATGTAGACTCGTACACACATCTCCAAGAAATGTTGAGAATAGAAGAGGAATACATTGTACTGGGCTGGGATCAATCAACATACGTGCGTTGTGGCAGCCAGTTGCACAATCTTAGTATCCGAGTCGCCCTTGCAGTTGGTTGCCCACCAAGTGACGGTGTACCGAGAATTCTGAGCCGGCGACAGCGTCCACGAAACCCGCGCCAGCAACTGGTCGTCCTTCCAAAACATCCGCTGCACGCGAAGGTTCGCCACTTTGCCGATGGGTCTCTTGGTCGCGCTGTCCGCACTGACCGAAGTGTTTCCCACTGAAATCAAATGGCAGACCTTGTAGTGGGGCAGTGCGGCGTGTCAAGGGTCACAATTGATGCCAGCTTGTTTATAGTTACTTCTCATTGTGGTGTTGAGTACCATCACCGTCATTTCGCCCTTGAGGTGATGCCGGCCGTACATTGCCAGTGCCTGCACTTGCAAGAAGTACATCGACTTTGGTTCCAAGTGCTTCAGCGCGAACCTCGTTACGTCCTGCAAAAGAACGCAAAGGCGACCGAGAGAAACGTCTGTCAATCTAGCGAGATCGTGCCGTTTCACTGCTTGCACAGTTCTCTTTCCACAATCTACATGCATTTTTGGGTTGTATTTAGTTACGCTAGTTTTGTTACGGGAGATCGATTCCTGTAGCTCCGTACCATTTTAGGTAAATTAGGGCACTATTTTTAGACGGTCTGAAATCACCATGTCTTTGAATCTCGATTTAAGCTCATCCTTGAACGCGACATTACGTATGCTAGTGCTTGTTTCGTATCGAAGAGTTAGTTTGAAAGGAAGGTCCAGCAAGACCCAGCTGATAACTCAGCGTGCAAGATGCACCAAGAGGTCAAGACCAAGATGGCTTGTATGATCCTTGCCTTTGAAACAGTTTGATGGTTGACGAGCACAGAAACCAGCTGGCCTGATGCGACCGGGAGCTGGCGGCTCCAGAACACCTTGTACCGCTGGATGGGCAAGTCCGATGCCGGCGCCTCCCATCTGAGCTCGCCGAAGAACGTGCCGTTCACTTTGGTCAGCGCGCCCACCGTCAGCTTCTCGGGCGCGCGGGGCGCTTTGGGCACTAGCCGGGCAACGGAGAGAGAACACAATTCTATCAGGCGTTCTATTTGTTGTCAGGGCGCGCGAACCGCGCGGCGAAATTAAATGCCTTACGTATGGAAAGTGTGAATTGATGAGACGGCTCGGAAAATCCTTGGGTGCCTCTCTCGTTGACGGCGGCCACTCTGAACTGGTACCAACGACCTGGGCGCAGCACGTGCTTCAGAATGGCGCTGGTGCGCGTAGTGACGCGATGCATCTGCGCCCAGCTGCTGAACTTCGACGCCTGAAAGTGTCGTCCCACGTGATGCCGCTCCTCCAGCAGGTAGACGATTGGCTCGGCATCGGCGTCGGCGTCGGCGTCGGCGTCGGCGTCGGCGTCGCTGGTCGCCACTGACCACTCCACCAGCGCTTGGCGTCCCCGGCGGCGCTCCACGACACTAACGTTCGCAGGTAACGGGGGTAACCCTGAAAGAACAAGTACCTCGTGTATCTTCCTCGGACCTCGAAACAACGTGCAGCCGGCATGGGCTCTCATAATGTAACCAAAGTGTTGCATTGACGATTAATGACTGTACATTCGATCCATCCGCCCCTGGCTACAAGTTTCTAATGGCGCTTATCTGTCCGCTAATCGTTTGGCAAGGAGTTGAAGGTGTATCAAGTTTATTGGTGAGTATCCAATGAGTGAGGTTGGGGGGGAAGGTTTACCAGGCACGGCATCTAGTCCGCGCGTGGGCTGACACGTGACCCCACACGTGTTGGAGCAGCACTTGTCCGTGGCGGGGCACTGCGAATCATCGAGACAGGCGTCGATGCACGCTGCGTCGAACACGGATAGCGTCGCGACGTCGGGGCAGGCGCCGGCCTTAACGTGTCCCTCGGCCAGGCACGGCGTCAGACACTGCAACAGTCAGAGGTGCCTCGTCAGCCGCCGAATCCTGCACGATGCCGTTCCCGGTTCCCGTTTCCTGGTTCCCGTTTCCTGGTTCCCGTTTCCTGGTTCCCGGTTCCTGGTTCCCGGTTCCTGGTTTCCAGTGGAGTGCAGCTTGTCCCTATGGTCGTAGCATCGGCACAAGGGACGCGTGTTGGCGGTAAATGGTCGCTAATTACAATGGTGTTCCGCCTCCCCCCTCCCCCCGGCCCGAGGGTGTTATCAAGGGAATTTATTCGATGACATGAAGCTATCGGAAATCGTGGGATCGGAATGTTGTTACGTGATAAACGATTGTAGAATATTAAACAAGGCGGTGAAGAAGAGGAGGATGCTGTGGGAAAAATCCTCATCAGACTATTATAAAAGACAGCCACCAAAGAGTTGAAATAAAACGTAATGGTCGAGGTAATTTTATAAACTAGCCATATAATATTGAGGATCAAGCAATACAGGCCGGGGCCGACCTGCCTGCACAGGTGTTACGGAAAAACAATTGCTCCTCCTCGGGCGTTCTTGTGTTTTGCACGATAGGAAAATCGCACGGGCTGTGGAGATTCATGGACGAGGCAGACACCGCGGCATCTTCTGGGGCCACCTCGAGGGGAAATACTCGACGGTGGAAAGGTAGGAACCAACCAGGGGCCTGAGAGAGGTCGCTTCTGTGGGTAGGTGCACGGTTTCCCCACGAGCCCGTCTTTTCGCTGGGGGGGGAAATGCTCTTGTGCTCACGAGTCTGCATGTCTGCATTGCACCGCCATTACGCAGTTCGGCAAACTGTCGGCGAGGAATGTCAGGTTGTCATCTGGTGTGCGGCAGCATAACGAACGGTCGGTCTGGGTAAAATGGAATTAAAAGTTCTTGTCCCTCGCGTCGGTGCATGCCTTAGTACCTAAAAGTCATTACATGTTTTGCAACTTCTGATGCAGTTTCATTGCTTTAGCTAAAGGTGGGCTATAAATTCAGCTGTTAATGGTAATTATTTTTAACAAATAGTGAAGCGTACATACCTAACAGCCTTATTTTCTTGCAAGGAATTTCCTGCAGAGAAACAAGCCACTTGGCAAGATGGTTAGATGTTCATATTGGCCGATCGCAATGCGCGCACTCGAAAAATTCGATTAAAAACTAGAGCTCATTTATAGTTGATGCAATTTTCATTGGAAGGAAAATGGCAATTCCAGATTTTTTTTCTCATTACCCGTCGAACAAAAAACACTACCAATTAAGATCAAACTTTGCTTAAGACAATCGCTCGAATCAAGCTTAACTCGGCGGTTCAATATTGGAACAATAACCTCAGTCAATTTCTATCAATCATATCAGCGAGGTTGTTAAAAGAGATGGGAGATATCATCAGGTGGTTTGCTCCGTTCTTCCATTGTGCAGCCCACGTGTATAAATTGGCATGAGAACGGCAGACTAGCCTGGCAGCCTGGCAGCCGGGCAGCTGGGCAGCCAGGCAGCTGGGCAGCTGGGCAGACTGGGCAGGCTGGGCAGGCTGCAAGCACGGCAAGTCATGCAGCATATTAATCACCTCTAGAGACCACGTCGGCTCGGACTGCGATGCATTGTTGCTTGTCCGACCAGACGGTACTCTGGCCTGCTGCTGATCATCATCGGGCTACAGTCATCGTTGCGCGATCGCCGCAAGACAGACGCAAATTGCAATTCACCATTTTCCTGCTTACTCTGCGGATGGCTCATCCCCGACGCTTCTCGCGAAACAACGCGAGACGACGACGCTGCGGCGGGCACGGGAGACAAGATTGCGAAACTATCGCACCAAAATCTCCGCAGACAGGTTTAGTTGTGACTTCGTTCAGTGCCCGGCATGAAATTAATTGCAGCTCATTTTGTCGACCTGGACAATCTTCCTTTAACTCACACTGCAATTTATCACAATTAAATGAGTTGTTCCCTTCTCACCTGCCCACCCCGTCCCAGAAGCCTATCATCCCGTGATGAGCGCAATTGTTTCATTGCCGCCTTTTGTTGTCGACGCAGAATGCTTAACAATGAATGACGTAAACGTGTAAGGTAACCGTGCTGCGGCGGGCGGCGGGCGGCGGGCGGAGGGCTCAGGGCGCAGACGTCCTTCAGCGTCCTGGCCTAGGCACCCAGTCACTAGAAAATAACACCGCGGCGGCGGTCGAATGCTCCACGGGACGGTTCTCCTACCCTGTAACGAGCGAGACGACCAGACAAACGGATCTCCTCTGTGGGAGGCAACTCGCTAGCCTCAGACACCGAGACCACGGGCAGACTTATCACCTCAAAGAAAGTAGAATCTGTCTTGAGGTAGGATTTGAATACTTCTCGCATGAATGCCGATAGACTCTCGTCTCGAAACCTTGCAAAAACTCTATGCGAAGACGCCTGAAAAAGGAAACCAATACGCAACAGCCGGGAAGTGAGTAAAACTTCGAATTCCTGGTGACATAACTGCTTTGATTGCAGCTAGCAGCAAGGGTGCTCATGAGACGACAGAAGGAACCGGTCTGCTTTCGGTGCATCGCCATGCAGTCACTGTTCGGGTGGCTCCTGCATCTCGAGTCTGCGTGCCGGCCCGGCATGGGTGTTACCGCATGGGTCTCGTATCTGGGCCAACCACTAAAAACCGAGATGCACTTCGCCACCTCGCCTTACCTGTCTGTCTGCCTGCCATGCGGGCTCATGCACTTCCTAACCACCATAAAACACCTGTCCTGCTCAGAGTCCGTCGATCCAGCGCAAGGTGACACGAGTTGTGCATTCGGCTGGACTGCATCGATGCACCGAGGTTGTTTGTATGCATTCATATACTGGAGATGTTTCTCGGCAGACGCTTCGAGAAACTTAATCGCCCGTTTCAAAACTGATTTCAAGCGACGAATAAAAAGCAACGAAAAGTAATTTGCATGGCCCAAGAAAATGATAATTTTCATGTAAGTAATTACCTTCATTTTGAGTAGTAGCCGAACTGAATTAACGCATATTTCTTAATAGGTATCACCGTTGCAGACATTAAAATGTAAAACGTCCAGCATCATCGACACAGTGAGCACAATCAGTCGAGAATTATAAGAACACTGAATTTTTAAATGTAGGTGGCGTCACTTACGGCGTCGTTATCTTTTTTCTGAGTGGTCCAGCATTTGGCGACACATCTCGCAGCCGCGATCGTATCGTGCTGCTCCAATTGTTGCCTGCTCAACGCGCCGACGCATCCCACCGCGAGGATGACCACCCAATAACTTGACATTGTTGAGCCACTCGCTTTATTGAAGACGACGATGTAACAATAATAAAGTCGCCGGCGCGGTCGACAACGGCCAGCTTACTACTAGTGAATATAATACCGTATCATGCAGTTTTCTTGCGGCACTCTACAGGTAGAAAAAACCAGATGAGGCAGCACCAGACTGAGTAGTATAGGTATAGCAATTCGCACTGCAGGAACGAGTTTTATATTGCAATCCTACCTGTTATAATCATAATATGCTGAATGTAACGAGTACGCGGCGCAAGTGCCATTACCGAGTAGGCTGCTGTCCGAGGAATGCATCTCTGATTGCCATCGTAAAGTACTAGCGTTAATTGATTGCTTAAATCTGTCGGCGAGTGCCTGATCAAACAAGTGGTAATGGCCAACGATTTGTGCCAGTGAAGTTTCGCGTCAGTCAATTGACAGTCGAGTTCGTGGTGAATCGAAGTATGACTTTCGTTTTGTTGTGTTCCTGTCACAAAGCAAACGACAACCTCGCCTAACTTTCGTATAATTTAATATCTGCACTGTCGGCTGGTCAACAGAAATATTTCAGTACAAGGTACTTAAATTTGCGAACACTTTGGTCACGTGCAAACACGTATTACCAGAGTTTTCACACTCAAAGCCATTCTTTGCTTATTTGGCGACTTTCTAATGCATTTGTCCACAAATATTTCCTTCACGAATCAATGGGTTCCAAGTCTTCAACTTGGTGCAATAATATCTTTGACGGCCAGTCTTGAGATGGTCGAAAAAAGCATTACGCATTTTCTAAAACTCTTGCCACAAATCAGCCAAAGTCTGAAAAGACACGTCACACGCACGGCACACGTTTTCCGAGGTAAAGCGTTCTCAGAGAACGCAGGCGGAAAATCCACAAGACGAAGCGTCGCAAAGCACGCGCTCCTCCAAGTCTTCCGCTCTGGGTTTGAACGGCGAACGCGGCGAGGTCTGCCAACCGATTGAACAATTGTGCTGGCAAAAGAGAGGGCTCTTGGATCCGCAAGAGAGTGCTAGCAGACTGACGGACCGCCGTAGAGTGGAGGAGCCGAACAGCTTCGTGCCGGGCGCTGCGAGATTCCGATCGCGGCGTTTTCAACTCTGCTCATTGCCAGCAGAATTCAGGAAAGTTTCGGAAGACATTTGGACTATTTTTATGTTGGTAAAACGTAACCCTAGATAAAAATCAGTTGAAAGAATCGAGTAAAAATAACTTCTGACTTTCGATTAATAAAATAACCGAAGAAAATTCAAACAAAGAGCATTAACGTATTTTAAATAATTTTATTTTCGTAATGATCGGTTGCCATGTCCCATCCCCCCCCCCTCACCCCTCTCGCTAGCTAAAGTATCGCCACCGAACACTTGAACGTCGGCGTCGACGGCGTCGACACTGCATCTAGAAAAAAGCATTCACTTCCAGTCGTATCACACCAATAACAATACTGCTACAATATGACCGCTAGTAGTCTGCTGGTATGTTCGGTACAAGATTGCTTATTGGTGTAATCACATGTCTGCAATCATCAAGCTGGACTGCATGACTTGTATGTATATCACTCAACGCAGCGTGGGACTAATCTTATCTGAAAAGGAAGATGCATCCTGCTAAATAGAGCTGAAGCTGTAATCAGATGAGCGAATCATTCCACTACTCCACCGCTTGGTGATCGCTAAGATCACAGCACGTACAAATGTTTCATGTTTTCTTCTCTTCAGGGTCATGATGTTAGTGCTGGTCATTCAAGGGTGGCTCAGCGGTCAAATCCTCGATCAACATTCAGCACCAAGTAGCGAGGGGACCATTTGGTCGTGGCGACCTCGAGAGACTTCCAGGGAAAAGACACAATCTGTGGTGCGTTCTTTGCAAGGCGTATGTCGTCGGTTGTCCCGTACAAGAAGCCGTGGTCAAGCCTCCCACACCTCCCACTCCAAGTCAGGACTGTTAAAGACTGGAATCAATTCAAAACCAACATTTTTGAATTGATAACCAAAACAGGAAATAATTCTTTCGAGTTTTAATCATCTGTTATTAGATTACCTAACCTTACTACTACTAGTACCGTTGAGTGTGTAGGTTCTAGGTAGATACAGAACGTTAATGTTAAACCGTTGAGTGTGCAGGTTCTAGGTAGAGACAGAACGTTAATGTTAAACCGTTGAGTTTGCAGGTTCTAGGTAGAGACAGCACGTTTATGTTAAACCGTTGAGTGTGCAGGTTCTAGGTAGAGACAGAACGTTAATGTTAAACCGTTGAGTGTGCAGGTTCTAGGTAGAGACAGAACGTTAATGTTAAACCGTTGAGTGTGCAGGTTCTAGGTAGAGACAGAACGTTAATGTTAAACCGTTGAGTGTGCAGGTTCTAGGTAGAGACAGAACGTTAATGTTAAACCGTTGAGTGTGCAGGTTCTAGGTAGAGACAGAACGTTAATGTTAAACTGTTCAGTGTGCAGGTTCTAGGTAGAGACAGAACGTTAATGTTAAACTGTTGAGTGTGCAGGTTCTAGGTAGAGACAGAACGTTAATGTTAAACCGTTGAGTGTGCAGGTTCTAGGTAGAGACAGAACGTTAATGTTAAACCGTTGAGTGTGCAGGTTCTAGGTAGAGGCAGAACGTTAATGTTAAACCGTTGAGTGTGCAGGTTCTAGGTAGAGACAGAACGTTAATGTTAAACCGTTGAGTGTGCAGGTTCTAGGTAGAGACAGAACGTTAATGTTAAACCGTTGAGTGTGCAGGTTCTAGGTAGAGACAGAACGTTAATGTTAAACCGTTGAGTGTGCAGGTTCTAGGTAGAGACAGAACGTTAATGTTAAACCGTTGAGTGTGCAGGTTCTAGGTAGAGGCAGAACGTTAATGTTAAACCGTTGAGTGTGCAGGTTCTAGGTAGAGACAGAACGTTAATGTTAAACCGTTGAGTGTGCAGGTTCTAGGTAGAGACAGAACGTTAATGTTAAACCGTTG